>JARHVA010002483.1:1785000-2440000 GCA_037957365.1 Torreya grandis | reverse complement strand
ACCACGTGCCCATTATTGTTGATGATTCATGGAAGAGATGGGTTTCTTCAGTGAGTATGTGTTTATGTTTGAAAAAATATATCGGAGATGCATTGTAAAATATTAAATGCTACAATCTTAAATTCATCTAATATTTTTTTATGGATTGTAGTCTTCCTCTAACAACATGTCTTTGATATTAATTTATGTGTAAGCATACAGATATTGGTATAATGTTTTTTGAATGTGGATATATAGTGGCATAAATAATTTGATCTTATATTTTAGATATTAATTTATGATATAAAGTTTAATATTGCATTGAGAACCTCCATTGAAAAAAAATTGCAATCCAAGAGAGCAAATTGAGCTAGACCTATGTCTTGTTGAATTGGTAAAACTCTTTGTGCCTGCGGATGTATACTTTTAATTTTAACTTTTACATATAAAAAATTATCTTGTTGTGTTAGTAATATTCATTTCCATTTCTAGTTTTCTCTTTTTTTGATATAGAGATGTGGATTCCTTTTCTTAGTCAGTTTTGAGTGCATATCATATTTTTTCTTTATGGGTTTTTATTTTATTTTTTGCTAGTGGTATCATTAGTATAAGATTTGAAATGAGATATCAATTTCCAAAAATAAGTGTAATATTGCATTTAATACCTTCATTGGTAAGAAAATTCAGCTCTATAAATCAAATTGAGTTTGACCTAGGTCTTGTTGAACTCATAGATTTCTTTGTTCTTGTGAATATTTATTTTTTATTTTGGTTTGCATATATAAAAATAATTTTTTGTGCTACTTTTTTTGTTTTAACTTTTGGGAGGAAATTTAATATTTTTTTGAATGTCTTTGTTTTAAAAAATTTGTAGTCGAAGAGAACCAATTCAATTGGACCCATGTCTTATTAAATAGGTAAAATTATTTGTGCCTATGAATAGGTAGTTTTTATTTTATTTCAATTTATAAGAGGAAGTTTAATATTGGTCTAAATGCCTTCATTAGTAAAAACTTGCAATCAAAGAGAGCATATTTAATTGGTTTTTGCATATGAAAAGTATCTTGTTTTGCTAGTAATTTTATTTTTCATGTCTATTTTGCTCTTTTATTATGATACATGGATGTGGGTTCATTTTTTAAGTTGGTTTTCATTGCATACTTTTTTAATTTCCCTAGTCATTTCAATAGTCTAAGTTTATATATAGGATATCAATTCCTGAGAAAAAATTTAATATTACATTGAATACTTATGTTGGTGAAAACATACAATTTTAGTGAGTAGATTGAGTTGGACTCGCATCTTATTGAACTAGTAAAGTTATTTTTGCCTACGAATATATAATTTTATTTTGGTTTGTGTCTATAAAAAATTTTAAAAAAATGTTTTTGTTTATGTGTTTTAGTTTTATTTCCACTAAAGCATGAATAGTTTGAACTTATATACGAGACATCAATTTTTAAGAGGAAGTTTAATATTGGTTTGAATACCTTTGTTGAAAAAAAAATTTAATTCAAGACAACATATTTGGTTGGTTTGTGTGTATGCAAAGCATATTGTTATGTTGGTAATTTTATTTTCCATGTTTGCTTTACTCTTTTATTAAAATGTAGGGATGTATGTTTGTTTTAAGAGTTGGTTTTCCTTACATGTTTGTCCAGATTTTTGACATTTGGATTTTAGATCCATTGGAAAGAAAGCTTTCAATTGACAAACTTTTGAATTCAATTTTTGAATGGAGATTTAATGTTTGATTGATTCCTTGTAAATTTATCTATGTTTGTTGAGGTCAAGATTGGGAACTTGTGAAAGGTATATAATATTAAATTTATGGTGCATTTATAGTTGTTACAAGTGATTAAATTTATTGAGATTTGTTTTTTGTTTGAAGAAAACAAAATATTTTAAAAAATTAATGATGTAAATCATGGGTTAGGTTCCCGATGAAGATAATTCAAACCACACAAAAATTAATCCTTTCACCCTTATATTTGACACACACACTCACACACATAATATCAAGAACTCATAAAATCTATTATGTTATTTCAAAATAGAGTTAAAAATAAAATTATATTTAGCATGAGTTATAAGTTATGTTGTGACTAACTTGCTACAAGAAACTTCAACCTTACAATGATTAAGTCCTCGATTTTCATAATGTGATCCTCTTGAACCTTGTATACCTAACTCTCACTCTTTCTTTCTTCCTTCAACTTTAAATTTTGGAAAAATTGTTTTCTTACCTAGTGGTGTATGGAATGTGCCTCAATTATCCTAGTCATAGACCTTGTAAATTGGTACAAGACCACTTCCCACCAATCAAATGACTACTAGATTAATGATCAGTTAATGAAGTGTTTGAATATGTGTCTAGGCCAGGTTAAATGGTCTGGATTCAAATGCAATAAAGCTACCAAAATCTAAACTAACTGATTTGATGGCATTATTTATTGGTTCCTACTTGTAATGATAATATATGTTATTTTAAATTTTGGTAGTCTATCAAAGTGATGTGGTATTCAATTTGATCATACTAAATTTATAGTAAATTAGGTGCCTATATACACACTTAGTGCTAAAAGGTCACTTTTAACACTAGAGACATGTGCATGCACATTGAGTTATGTGTACGAATTCTATCTTAAATTTCATGTACACTATGTTTGCTAACCATTCCTTACTTGGACATGCTCAAACACTTATATTTTCTTAGAAAAATTATACTTGATCTATCAAAATGATATAAGATTACTTTACAACTAGGATGTTCCTTTATTAGACACTCTTGGTAACTGAAAAATGAGCTTCGGATGACAAGCTAAAGTTTGTAAGATCATACCCATATTAGTCAATAACTGCAAGGTCTAGACATGATGTCTTCCAATACATGATTCTTCCATTTCACTATTTTTTTCATGTATTCCTTTACACTCATATTTTTTAGTACGTTGGAGTCCAAAATTACATATATCTCTTCTATTTCATTTTTAGTAATTACACTCTCCAATCAAGAATCTATGCCTCCTTGCCTTCTTATTCACAAACCTATTGTATCTTTTTCAATTCATAAAAATATTCTACATAAAAATAGGTGATATATCCATCCCCTTAGGGAAATAAATTTCATATGCATTAGCTGAAAACTTTGTAACATTCTATGTGGTCATATCTTATTCAGCTTCAACTTGTTGTAGGTGCCTTATGGAAATATTTCCTTGTGAAAATGTTCCAACACAATGTATCTTACCCTAAACTCATTCTTCCTATTCCTTTCATCTACACACTAATTTTAACTTAATATACTTTTTTATAGCTTCTTATTCACCTATTCACGTAATCTATGCGAATATTTGGTGTAGTATTTTTCCTTTGTGTTTTTCCCAGGCATTTCACCTAACTTCCTAAACTATAACTCCTTTGGGGATAATTTCAAAAATAAAATAAAATAAAAATTTCCTAGTACTCATTTTCATATGTTTATTGTAATTGTATTCATCTTTTATCAATACCATGTCCCATTGCACTAGTTTATCTCCCACTAAACACCTCATTTGATCTCCAAGGCTTATGTTAACAAATTTAGTTTATCCATTAGTTTTTTTATGATATGAATAATTTTAATTCATATTCATTCCCAATTACCTCCATAATATGTGCTAAAAATGGCCGACAAACTTAATAACTCTATTTGACATTATATTACATAGAAATGCATGTAGTCTCACCACCTCTCTAAAAAAACTTGTAAATGTTTATTGTATCATTGGTCTTCTCATAAATAGTTAAATGCACAATATTTGAGTTGTCCACCATAAAAAAATGGATTCATTGCCTATCTGTGTTCTAGTAATCCCAAGCATAAAATACATGCTTATGTCTTCCCATGATGTCTCTAGTATATTTTAGAATTGGAAAAAATCATGTTTTAGCTTATTCCTTTTTCCAATTGGAAAGCTCAACACCCTTTCATGTAATTTTGCACATTTGTGCCCATATTTGGCCATTAATAACTCTTAGCCAAAAATTCCAACGTATTTTTTCCACCAAAGTGTTCGACCAATCCTCCACTTTGTTTTTCCTTGATCAAATTTTCATGCATCGATCCCTTTAGTATATATAATTGTGTTGTTTTTAAAATAAATTTGTTTTGAATCAAATAATCTATCCATGGCATCTGATCCATGCTTGTTGGATCTATTCATGCCTTCCATGCATCACAAAAATTTATCTTTTAGGTCTAACTCCTTCAGTGATTCAAATCCCAGTATTTAGACTCTCATCTCATTTATCATAATCACTCTTATACTTAGCATGTTAGTGACCTTATTCTTCCTTCCACTTTTATCTTTCAATGAAAATGTATATCTCTATAGATATTCTATCCACTTCATGTGTATTTAGTTTAATATAATATGGTTATTAATGAATTTTAGTGCTTGACTCTCTATATATAGCATAAACTCTCTATGAATAGATAATTTCTCTACTTATTCATTGATTGCATGACCACATAGAACTCTTGATCATATATTAAATATTTTTTATTTTTTCATTCATAATTTCACTAACATAAGATATTGGTTTACCTTTTATGCTCAATACTATGCCAATCACTACTCCACTCATGTCGCAATCAACTTGAAATACCTTATTGAATTTTGGTAGTGCCAATACTAGCTACTCTATCACTTTCTTATTTATTTATTAGAATTTTTGTTCTACTTTTTCCATCTAGGAAAATGTCTTGTTATATATGTGAAGTGCTTGTATGGTCATTACACATATCCCACTAAAATTTTTAATGAAATTTCTATATTATATTGATAGAATATGAAAGATTCATGCTTCAAATACACTTCTCAATGATGGCCATTATGATATTACATGCACTTTCTCATGGGCCATATTCAATCCCTCCTTATAAATTATGAAACACAAGTATGCCATCTCCTCATTCATTAAGTTAAACTTCTTCACATTTATTATCAACTTCCCTTTTGCAATATCTAAAACACATTCCACAAATGTGCTACATGATCTTCGCCTATATTATTAAATATTAGAATGTAATTTTAATACACAATGATATATTTTCCCAAAAAAGGTTTCAATACTTTGTTCATTGATCTCATTAACATACTTGGCACATTGGTTAATCCAAATGACATAACTAACCACTCATATAATAATTATTTTATCTTGTACGTTATCTTCCACTCATCTCCTTTATAGATTATGATGAATGTTTGTATCCATATCTCTCCTCATACATCTCCTTAGCTCTTATTTCTTGTCTTTTATCTCTTTACTTTGATATTTGATTTGATTTCTTGTCATAGGTACTTTGTTTATTTCTAACATATAGTCATTTGATCATCATAGATATAAAATCACACACACACACACACACACACACACACACACACACATATATATATATATATATATATTGATTTCACTAGGCACCTAAACCTCATTATATGAATATAGTCCTCATTTCTCTCTTTAATACATATCATCTTTATCACCTATTTCACTCTTCTGTACTTTTCACCATCATCATCATCGCATATACAATTTCCAAGACTGCACTCTCCATTTTTGTTTCTAACTTATTCAATCTCATATAGATTCATAGGCCTAATATCCTTGTTCATGGTTCCATGATTATTGAATCCATAACTAGGATTTATATAACCTTTTACCTTTTTGTTTTAAATCCCTTACACATCCAACCAAATAGCTCAATCTCAAGGTTATAACTCTCAACCAAAAGACTCTCTTCTTAGAAGCCTAGCTCTTTATAGCCCTCTTTTCACATAAATCTAGTAGGTTTGACCAATACACAAAGTTTCAAGACACATTAAAGACACTTTTGGATACTTTTTACCCTCTTTTATCTTCACACAAATTTTTATGACCTATATCTCAAGTAAGACCTATTAAATCACCACATCTATTTACCAATTAGGTCTCTTTAGGACTAGCCTAATGCCACAGTCCTAGATATCATAATGTATGGTCATGAATCAACATAAAACCTCCAAAATCCTCTAGAGTGCATGAAATTACATCAGAATACAAATTTTTACAACTTTTAGTGGTGTAAATTAAATTTATGAAATTTTTAATATTAAAACCCTAGGTCTAAATTTAACAGGCCTATGTAAGGCTGAGAGCCTTTAAAATAGTATATTTTGGGTTTTTGACCACTTAAAATGATTCCAAGATTTAGAATAAGTCTAACCCACCTTTATTCACCTTATGTAATAGTTTTTAGGTCATGAAAAATCATCATAAATGAAGTATTTTAACCCAAAAATTATCATCAACAACATAGCATGAAAGTGAAAGAAAAAAAAGAATGCACAAAACTAAGTTACCTCTCAAGAGCAAACCATAGTGACAAGAATTTTAAAGTAATAAATTAAATGTATAGAAAAAAATCTATGTTATCTTATTAGAAAGCTTGAAACCAAAATCTCTACAAGTACAAGATTAGATCAAGAGCACAAGAGAATAATAGAGAGAGCTATAATATTCTTGGTGAGAAAAATAGGAGAGGAAGAGATCTTTTACAAATCTAGAAGAACAAAATAAGAGTTACATATAATCTCACTATGACCTTACAATCCCCCTAAGTGTGTGTCACTTGTGTCTTAGTCCCTTACAAAGAGAAGGGAGGTGTGTACCATGTGGAAAAAAAAGTTACTCATGCAAGTAACTACCAAATCCTAAGGAAACATAAAGAGGTGAATGACACCTCATGAAATCCAAATTTATATAAATTAATAATAAACATAAATATAAATTCTTCACATATGAAAAAGAAACTTAGGATAAAATAAATTATTTTAAATAAAAGGTAGTTCTAACACTCCCCCTTAAACTTTATTTAGATGTTTAAAACAAACAAGAAGGGAGGACCCTTAAACTTTATTTAGAGGTTTAAAAACAAACAAGAAGGGAGGAAACATCACTAACTCTCCCCCTTGATGACAAATTTCTTCAATCCTAACTTATTATAAAATAAAGTAAACTTATCTTGACATTGTGGCTTAGTGAAGATATCATCCATTTATTCTTTAGTAGGATAGAAAGAGAGAATAATATGATTGTCTTCAAGAAGTTCGCATTAAAAGTGATGTTGAATCTCAATATCCTTGGACCTTAATGAAAAATTAAATTATTTGCTAAGGTAATGGCACTTTGATAATCACCAAAAATCATAGTAACCAAATGTTGAGGGTCGCCCAAATATGCAAGAAATATCATGAGCCAAATAGCTTTCTTGGTATATAATATTTATACTCAGCTTCTATGGAAGATAAAGATATAGTAGTTTGATTTTTACTATTCTATGAAACAATGTCAGAACCCAAAGAGAAGCAGTAACCACTAGTAGATCTATGATCATTAGGATGTTGAACCATAAACTTGATATTTATTAGACATTATTTTAAACCATAAATAGATTTTTTTTAACTTGCATAAAATATGTTCATTATCTTAATAAAATTAGGAGGTTGATACATGTAAATTTCTTCATGCAATTCATCATTTAAGAAAGCACCCTTAACATTTATTTGATAAATAGGCCAATGCATGTGAGTAGCTAAAGCTAAAACAACTTTAATTGTGGGCATCTTAGTCAATTTTATTGTCAAAGTTGAATTTAGTTTTAAACAACCATTTACAACTTACCAAATGATGCCCTTTAGATAGTGGGACGAAGTCCCAAGTGTTATTAGAAATCAAAGAGTTATATTCATCATGCATAGTTTTTTTCCAATGAGAGTGAACTTATTCTTGTTTTATATTTTGAGGATCATTATTGTGCATAAGTTTATAAGTCAAAGTATAAATATAAAATTATTACCTGATTCTACGAGTATCATTAAGATCTGCATGAATTTCATAATATTCTATAGTAGTCTTGGCCCATTTAAGCATAGCTTTAGGTGGATCAAGACTAAAAGAAGGAGGAGGAATTGTAGGAACAACATCATTATGAAACACATAATTATGATCATCACTAGTTTCAAAATAAAAATAAATAGAAACTATATCAAGAGAATTGAAATTGGAAGCATAATTAAGTATAACATTTTCAACAATGTTAATATACATTTTAATATTGATTTTTTTAGTTTGAGGATCATACACCCTATAAGCTTAAATGATTCATCATAACCAAAAAATATAAAATTAACTACTTTAGAATCTAACTTCTTACATTTTTCAATTAAAATATGAACAAATGCATCACAACCAAAAACACGTAAATGTTTTAAATTGGGTTTTCTACCGATCCAAGCTTCTTCAGGTGTAACATTTAAAATAACTTTAGTGGGAGTCCTATTTATAAAATATATATCACAATACATGACTTCAACCCAAAATTTATAAAGCATATTTTAGCATGCAACATACACCGAGTCATTTTAGTGATAGTCATATGTTTATGTTCAATAACACCATTTTGCTCAGGTGTGTGGGAAACACTTTTCTCATACTTAATTCCATGTTGCTTACAATATGAAATAAAATCATTGTTAACATATTATGTACCATTATCAATGCATAATATACGTAAAGAACAATGAGATTATTTTTCAATAAAGGCATAAAACTCAATAAAAGTGTCTAAAACGTGATCTTTAGTTTTCAAGAAATAAATCCAAACTTATCTAGTGCAATCATCAACAAAAATTAAAGCTTACGTAGCACCATTAATAGACAGAGTTTTCATAGGACCTAAAAAATCCATATGAACTAAATAAAGCTTTTTAATAGTATGTCAAGAGTTATTTTTAAGAAAAGATTCTCTATGAATTTTACACACCATACAACCATTACAAGTAGATGTAGTGGGAGAAATTTTAGGCAAACATTGCACTATATTAAGTTTATTCATAAGTGCAATAATTTGGTAATTTATATGTCTTAATCTTTCATGGCAAAAGTTAGCATCATTTGAAACAAGCAAAGTATGATAAGAAGAGGGAGAAGAGAATCTAGTAAATTTAAATAAATTACCATTGTCTAGAAAAGCAGTAGCCACTACTTGAAAATATTGCTTAGTATATTTAACATAATAAGTATCATGAATAAATTTTACCTTATGTCCTATTTACATAATTGAGGTACAAAAATTAAATTCAATTTCAAATCAGGAACAAGCAAGACATCATGTAATTCACCATTAGGGATTTTAACATTTCCTGTCTTCAACATTGTAAGAAGCATGATTTACAAAAATTAAATTATTTTTGGAAAGATATAGTTATAAAGAAGTAAATAATTGAGCATTAAATGCTATATGTTTAGTAGCACCAAAAAGAAGCATGCAAAGCACAAGTAATAACAACTCTAGTATTAGACTTTTGTTTTGCTTGAGTCTTATTTTTCTTAGTGCTAGCATTGTCTTTGACCTTAAGATTTTCACTTTTGATATTACATCTATTTTTAAATAAGTGATATTCATCATGAATTTTTTTGTCATAATAATTACAATCTAACTTTTTATTAGTTTTAGAGTTTGATTTTTTATCTTTCTTTTCATGTGTATTATTGGACTTAGCATGTTCTTTGTCATTCTTATGTTAGTGTTTATAGATAAAATCATGTTCATTAGTCTTTAGACTACCAAATTAAATCAATTTTGTTATTCTTAATATAATAAAGTACAAATAACTTAAATGTCAACATAGCAGATAGAGTAGGAAAAGCTAATTATAAATGAATATTAGTAATAAACTATTGAAAAGGTTAAGGCAAACATTTTTTTATGATAATATGAATCGAATTAAAATCATAAAGTTTAACACTTAAACCAGCGAGTTGACAATGCAAAGAATGAATTTTAATCAAGAAATCAGCCATAGTTTTGAAGTCACTGTACTTTAAATTATGCAATTGATCCTAAATTTGAATTTTACGAGATTCATTCACAAAGTCATAAACAGATTTAAGTTTATACCAAGTAGTGGAGGTAAGAGAACAACTATCAATATGGATATGCAATTCATGGGTCATGGCCATGCAAATCAATCCTAAGGCTGCATCATTTTTTTTGTCATTTCTCTTGAATTTCGATGGAAGTAGTCTTTGTATCTAGTTGAGGGTCTGTGCTATCTACTATGTGCATTGAATGTTTGAAAGTAAAAATATATTACATGTGCAATTTTTATAAATGATAATTGGTGGATGTGAGTTTAAATTTGAGTAACAATTGAGTCATTGTGCCTTGAAAGCTCACTCAATGATTGAAAAGTAAATAGGCAAAAAATCACTTAGACAACAAAAGGCACAGGAGGGGAAAGAAACCAAAGGAATGACTTTGATGAAATATAAGAAAAGATAGCGATAAATAAATGAGAACCAAAAAAAAGATAGAGAATTAAAAAAAAACTTGCCAAGTTGATACGAAAAAGATAATATCAACTAAAAAAAGTCTATTTTTGTGTGTCTGTGTGTTTAAAAAAGGAATAAGTGTCTCCTTTAAATGACTAAAATAAAAAAAATGCCTTAATTTAATTTAAATTAAAAAAAACACAAATCGCTCTTATGATAGAGTATGAAAAAAATTGCTTGAGAAAAAATCAAGCCAATGAAATGATTTGAGTGGATTATTTTTTGTTTATTTAGTTAATTATTTAATTCATACACAAATTTAAAAAACCACTTAAAGTTTTAATTGAAAGTAAGAAATAACTAAAGTTTAAAGAGTGAGAGTTTAAAAAAACTAAACTAAAGTGAATATTGCATTTTTTTTTTTACCTTTTTTATACAAATGCAAAATGCACGTAATAAAAAAAACAAAGTGAATATTATTAAAAAAAATAAGACAGTTTGTGTAAATAAATAAGACAGTTTGTGTAAATAAGGCATATGGCCTTAGGTAAAATTAAAAAAAAAATTGGATGAATCTGCTAAAAGGGGCGATGCTTTAATAAACAAGAACGATTGATAAAGAGAGTAAGGTGACTTAAAAAGGTGCACAAGCTGCATAAAGAAATTGCAATGAACAAAAATTAAACTTTATTTAAAGGAAAAACTTAAATGCCTAACAATGATAAGAATAATTTGTAATGCAGGCATATACGGCCTTAAGAAAAGTAAGTGTTACTAGTTAGCATCAATATATAATGATCAAAGCAGTTAAAAAAGATGTCCCTATAAAAAATAGATGACTCCCCAAAGGCACAGAGCTAATTAGAAATAAATTAAATGATAATAAAATGAATGAGGCAATATAGAGATCAAATAAAATAATAAAATTTGACTGAGACTACCAAAAATAAAAATACCACTACAAAAAAAACTTAATCAGAATGTTAAAATTTGAAATGGGAGGCATAGATGTAGAAAAATTGCATACCTAGAAATGATGTTGGGCAGAGGGCACCTTTAGGTAGGTCGTACAGCTTAGATGAAGTGTTATACCTATACAAAATAGGTCAGTTAAGAAAAAACTCAGCTAAAAAAATTCAATAACAAAAATCATAAAAGAAGGGCACTAAAATAAACACCAAAGACTTGCATTAATTATCTAGATACCAAGGGACAGAATAATGGCCTGAGGAGGAACAACTGCATAAACCTTTAGCAAAAAAAATTACCAATATCTTGATAAGAATAAATTAGTCCAAAAAAAATAAATAAGATAAGAAGAGATTAGATTAATGAACAATAAGAATAGGTCTGAAAATACAATAGAGATATTACAAGATTTTAATGTTCATTAATAAAATAATGAAATATGAGGAATAAATTACTTAATGTGAATTTATTTTAAAGAGAGAAAAAAAATTAAAGTGGCTAAAAACTTGCAAAAAAAATAATTAGAAACCACTAAAATTATATTAAGGAGAAAATAATGGATTTAAAATAATTAACAAGGGTTAGAGCCCTTGCAAAAAAAATCTAAGAAATTTTCTTAAAATTTGCACACTTTTCAAAAAAAAATCATTAATATGACCATAACTCTAATACCATGAAGTATTTTAACCCAAGAATCATCATCAATGACATAGCATGAAAGTGAAAGAAAAACAAGAATGCACAAAACTAAGTTACCTCTCAAGAGCAAACCATAGTGATGAGTTTTAAAGTGAGAAATTAAACATATTAGAGAAAAACCTACGTGATATTACTAGAAGGATTTCAACCAAAATATCCACAATTACAATATTGGATCAAGAGCATAAGAGAAAAATAAAGAGATCTATAAGATTTTTAATGAGGAAAAGATGAGAGAAAGGACTTTTTAATAGAGCTAGAGGAGGAAGATAGGAGTTACATAGAATCTCATTATGACCTTAAAATCCTCCTAAGTGTGTTCCACTTGTGTTCTAGTCCCTTACAAAGAGAAGGGAGGTGTGTGCCATGTGGGGAAAGGAGCTACTCATGCAAGTAACTCCCAAATCCTAAGAGAGCACAAAGAGGTGAGTCACACCTCATGGAATCTGGATTTATGTGAATTAATAATTCACATAAATATAAATTCTTCACACATGAAAAATAAACTTAGGATAAAATAAATTATCCTAAATAAAGAGTAATTCTAAAAATAAATATCCAACAAGCAATTTTACAGAATTTTGGGAACACTTTCAAGACTATGTTTAGTAATATACATGTTAAGTTAAATCTTGAACTTTCAAATGGACTTATTATTATTAAAAAGGATCATAAAAAATATATAAATACTCTACTACCCTATAAACATCTGAACCCTTGAGTAAAAATTCAAATAAACACTCTATTGTCCCTCTACTTGACTGTGTCAAAAATAGAGTTCTTGAAACTTTAGTAAAGCAAATTATTGCTTGAAGATAAGTACCAAGATTTCATTTAGATAAAAGGAAAAAAATGGTGTGGGATTGACCACATAAAATAAATATTTATAAATCCACAAAAAAAACTCTTAAATCATTCTTTTTATTCATTAATATCACTTACATACAACATTCATACATAAAATTGATAAGGAAGGCAAAGTTTTTGAAAAACTTGATATTTTCTGTTCTTTCCCTTCACTTCACCTCTATCTCCTTTAGATATTTCCAATACTACTAACCTACTACTACACACATTATCTCTCACAAATGCAAGAATAACTCCTTCTTTATGCTAACTCCATGTAAGGTGGTAGTTACCATTCAAGATTCTTGCTTATAGTGCTCTTTTTCATGACTTTCATGTTAAGACACACTTCACACTCACCCCTAGGACCTATTAGGACCTTTCCAAACATTCCAAAACATTTAAATTTCATACAATTCTCAAAACGCCACTCAAATCTAGTTTCATCAAAATTCAAATTTTTAAATCTTCCCTTTTGGTGGGAAATTCCAAAAGAGATAACAACACACCATCTAAAGACTATTAAAGACTCCCATACATCCTAGGAGACCCTATAAGACCCCTCACACCCATATCAAACTAAAATGGTCACTCATCAATTTTCAAACATACTAACACCTAATGTATTCTTGTGATGCCCTACATCAAGCTCCTTAAGTGGAAAAAATTGTGCTCCTACTCAAATGTACCTTATCTAAAAAAATTCTTGTTTTATAATTATTTATCCTATAATGTTTTAAACTCTTATTTTTTCTCCTCTTATCTTTCTCATTTCTTATCATATGGTTATTTTGTCTGTGTCTCCTTGTCTTGTGTTGCCTCTTTTCCAGCTCATCTTTTACCTTCATGAAGTACATGATCTACTATAACTCTTTGTCTACTTCATCTTCTATCTCCTCAATCTCAAATTTATCATCATACTCTGCCTCAAAAGGCTATTTCTTATTATTCACTCTAGCTTTTACTCTATAGCTTCTTTCCACCTTTGTCATGGCTTGTTCTTACACTCATTGTTGGTCTATCTTCTCAACAATGATTTATCCTTTGTCATCATACTCTAATAGATTATTAGGTGTTATTAATTCCTTTACCCTTGTCATACTCTCATATATATCCTCTTTGGTTTCCTCTTCATGATACTCCACCATCTCAAGATGAGTCTTCTCATAGCCTTTCCCATCTTGCATTGGCATCTCCTTGACCAAACCATACACATCATAACACCACACTTCTTGAAAAAATTCCCTCTTACTATCATCATGCATACCTTCAACCAATTCAACTACAACATTACCAATTGAATATATAGATTACTTACCTTGTTATTTATTTATTTGTTTGTTCTCTTTCTCACTTACTTGTAGATATTCTTATATGAGCCTTTGCTCTTCAACTTTTAGCATACTACTTGGACTGGTTCTTGGACTAAGACTACCCTCTCTTTGTTATCTCAATGCTAAATTTTTATCATTCCTTCCTTGAATCACGCTTGGACTTATCTTTTTCTCCTCCAAACATGTTATCTTCATCCACTCATCTTTTTTATGAGGAACATGGTTATTTTCCTCTTTCTATGGCTCTATCATGAGCTTTTGTACCTCATCACTTCCTTTCTCAATGTGATCATGAAGTGAATCTCTATTTCATCTCCAAACTACACCATCATGCTCAATACATTAAAATTACATTCATGGGACGTGATAGTTTCTTTGAGGACCTCATGGTCTTTTCCATTTCTATTTTACTTTGGTACTCTTCTTTCAATCCTTTCTAAGCATTCATTTCATATCTTAAGTAATTTATCTTGTTCTCTTAACCTCTGATCTTCACTTACACCATTAGTTTTCCATACTTATTCTTTTATCAACTCACATGATTCTATGCTTATATTATTCATAGTTTTAGGCTTACCTTGGCTTACAAATTGATTTGATTCACCTTATACTAATTCTTATCCATCTTCTTGGCTAAAACTCGTTACTTTTTCCTAATTTTCTACCTTTGTATGACCTGTAAGTTCATCTTCAACACCTTTTATATCATTTTATTGATTCAAAATCTTCATTAGCTCCAATTCAGCTACTAGGATGGCTTCTTCATCTTCTATGAGGTCTAAACAATCTGATTCTTGTATAGTTTATTATCAAATCCTTTCTTTTTCCTCTATATACTCTATCATCTATTGTTTTTTAAATTCACCTTCTTCTACAACTTATACAATAACTTCTTTTTGGACTTCATCCTTAATGAGTGTAAAATTATACTCTTTATTTTTTTGTATATCAAGTTCTACAAGGAATTTATCAAGTTCTATCAACTTCATTCTTGCTTTTCATGAACTTATCCAATAATTCAATTGTTTCCTTATCCAAAACATATTCATTAGTTGACATGTCAGCATATTTATCATCAAAAATAGTATTGAAAATAAAATCTTGAGACCATTTAGCCTCTTCAAATACTCATTGACTCAATTCTATTCTTTATGTCTTTAATGAGGCATTCTTCTTATTGAATATGTCCTTCTCCAAGCATCTCTCCTCTTCTACGGTAAAAAATAATTGTACCTCTATACATTATTTCCCAATCAATCTCTTCTTCAATATAAGCATATTATTCATTTTTTTATTTCATTCTTTCAATTTTAATGTCTTAAATATGGACTTCTTATTTCATTGTTGTTGTACCTATATGCATACATGACAAGTATGGCAACTAATTTGCTAACAACCATCTATGATCATCTTTAGTTTTTGAAAGACCATTACTCCTTCCAATTACAATCCCTTTCAAATAGGGTCAAAATGCATGCATCTAATTATGTTTGCCAAACTAACTCATTAAATTATTCCTAATTTCATCTAATATCAACACTTAATCTCTATATCTCGTATTAACATAACCTTTTTTTGCCCTTAAGTCAATTAATTAATTAATCTTAACTACATGAAATATCCCACTCTCCACATATTAATATTTCCTAATAGTCTAATTCCTAATTTACCTCACTTTACACATAATTACTAACATTCTTTATTCACACACTTTTTAATCACATGCCCCCCCCCAAAGAAAATCTAGAGGTTTTCAACCTCTATAAATTTCTCCCTTATCAAATTTGAAATTCAGGAGGGAAATTTCCCCTCTAATTCCTTACAAACACCTCTTTAAATGCAAGTGGCATCCCAAAGCATTAGGACAAGGGATGAATGCAATCATATGTTGTCTTCATCACTCTCCTCCATTGATCTAGAATCTAAAAAAGATTGTAAGCCATCCTTGCATCTATATACCACCTTTCACACCCACTTGCATCCATTATAGCATCTAAGCATCGAAAGAATCCATTAAACTATCCATCTTGAATCCATTGTCAATAAATCCATAATCAATCTAAGTAGCATTAGAGAATCGGTTGGAAAATATTGGAGGGAAGATAAAGGGGAGAAAGGTGATGGTAAGAATCCATTAATAATTCCAATTGCTTGTTACATTCTCTCCTATTGATGTTCTTTGTAAAATTTGAGTTATATTTAGTATTATTTTGCATATTTAAATATATTACTTAAATTTTGATAAGATTCAACAAGAAAACATTATATTTAAAATATTGAGGCTTGTTTTCCTCCATCTTATATTTATTAGGTTGGTCCTTAAGATTTTTAATCTCATCATCCTCCATGACTATCTCATTCTCTTTAAGGTGTTGCTAACCTTCCTCTTGTCTACCAACATGTTCATCCATCATGAAATTTTTTTTCTCCTCCTTAAGCTACCTACATCACAACTTATTTTGCTTCTCATTGTCTCTCATGGCAATCTTTTTTCTTTGCTCTATGAGTAGCCTTATAGGCCAATTAACTCTCTTCTTCCTCATTACTAATCTATACCATTGGCTTCCCTCTTCTTACATGAGCTCCACCAATACCCTTATCATCTCTATCATTTTATCTATCCCACTCATCTACTATTCAATAATAAATATTTTTCTCTTTGGGTCTTCCTCTTTTTCTCATTATGGTATTCTAACTCAGCTAAGCCCTTCCTCACTTTTGTATTCTCTATCTTTATCTTATCTTAATCAAGTCTTTTTCACCTTATTTTGGTGCCTTAACCTAGGTTCTCTCCTCTACCTGGTCTATTGACACTCTTGTCCAAGTCTTTTCCACCTTGGAACTACTCTTTTTCTTAGAGTCTTTATTATCTCTTCTTAGGTTGCTCTTATACCAAAAAATCTTTAACTATATTTTTTTCTATTTATCTAATCATTCTCAAACTTTTTGTATGGTCTCTATACATACAACCTCAATTATCAACCTTTTATAACTCAAACTCATAAACTATTCCAATATATTACCTATTTTGATACCACTTGATGTAGAGCTTCATCCATATCTATCCTCATACATCTCCCTAGCTCTAATTTCTTGGCTTTTATCTCTTTACTCTTATCTCTAATTTGATTTTTTATCATAGGTACACTACTTGTGATTTTCAATCCTCGATCAATCTTGATTTCAATAGGCACATAAGCCTCTTTGCATGCATATATTCCTCATTTATCTCTTAAATACATATCATCTTTATCACCCTCTACACTTTTCCCTCCTTGTCACCATCATCATCTCATACATAATTTCCAAGACTACACTCTCCATTCTTATTTCTAAATTTTTCAATCTCATATAAATTAATAGCCTAAAGGCTTAGTTTATGGTTTCATGTTTCTTTAATCCAAAAATAGTATTCATATATCCTTTCACCTACTTATTTTAAGTTCCCTACACATCCAACCAAATAACTCAATCTCAAGGTTAGAACTCTCGACCAAACCACTCTCTCTTCTTATAAGCCTAGCTCCTTATAGCCCTCTTTTCATAAAAATTTAGTATTTTTGACCAATAAAAAAAATTTAAAGACAAAATAAAGACACTTTTTGATACCCTTTATCCTCTTTTATCTTCACACAAAGTTTTAGGACACAACTCTCAATTAAGACCTACTAACTCACCACACCTCTTTACCAATTAGGTTTCTTTAGTCCTAATCCAATGCCATAGTCATGTATACCATAATATACAATTATAAATCAAATTGAAACCTCAAAAATAATCTATATCACATTTAATTACATCAAAATACAAATTTTTATAAATTTTGGTGGGTGGAAATGAAATTTATGTAAGTTGTAATATTGAAATCCTAGGTCTAATTTGGATAGGCATGTGTAAGGCCAAGAGCGTAAAAAATGGAATATTTTGAGTTTTTTACCATAAAATTTTCTTAAAATACCTGTAATAATTATTCCCCACCTTTATTCACCTTTTCTAATAGGTTTTATGTCATGAACAATCACCATAAATCTCCAACAAGCACTTTTACAAAATTTTAGGAATACTTGCAGGACTGTGTTTAGTAATATGTAGGTTATTTGAATCATGAACTTACAAATGGACTTATTATCATAAAATATATATAAATACTCCACTACCATATTAATATCTCAACCCTTGGATAAAAACTCAAAGAAACACTTTGTTGTGCCTCTCATTAACTGAGTCAAAAACAAAGTTCTTGAAACTTGAGTAAAGAAACTTGTTGCTTGAAGATAAGTACATATATTTAATTCAAATAAAAGGAAATAAATAGTTTTTTATTGACCACATAACAAAAACCTCTATAAATCCATAAATAATCTCTTAAATCATTCTTTTTATTCATTAATATTGTTTACATACATTCATGCATAGAATTGATAAGGTAAAGTTCTTACAAAAAATATTTTTTTCTTGTATTTACCTTCACTCAAAATATATATCCTTTATATATTTAAAATAATAATAACCTAATACTACATGCATTCTATCTCAAATTCATTTCTCTCCTTTCATATATATCAAATATGCAATAATAACTTCTTTATGCTAATTCCACGTAGGGTGACAGTTGCCATTCAAGATTCTTGCTTATATTGTTATTTTTCATGACTTTCACGTTAAGAAACACTTCACACTCACCCCTATGATCTATTAGGACCTTTCCAAATATTCAACAACATTTACATTTCACACAATTCTCAAAACACCACACGAAGCTAGTTATAAAATTTAAATTTTTGAATCTTCCATTTTGGAGGGAAACTCCAAAAGAGATAACAACACATCATAAAAATACTATTAAAGACTCTATTACATCATATGTGACCCTATAATACCCATCACGCCCATATCAAAATCAAAATGGCCACTCATGAACTTTTAAACCTATTAACACCTTGTGTATTCTTGTGATGTTATGCATCATTTCTAATCTAGTGATATCCACTCTTCATATCAATATTACTAAATTATCTTAAACCACTCAAATAGTCCAAATTATCATTCATACATAGAAATTTAAACCTATAATTGATCCTAATCATGTTGGTAGCTCTTTAATATGCACACATGTGCCATTTCCCCCTTTCTTAGGTATCAATATTATGTGTATTTTGCATGGGCTCAAGCTTTCCCTTATCATCCCCTTATCCAATATCTCATCCACTTGCCTCTACACTTAATCATTTTACATTGGTGTCTTCTCATGCATATCTTTGTTTAAAAAATTAACTCCTAGAATTAGACCATGTGATGACTGATGCTCCTTACTTATGGTAATTTTTATGGTAAATATCTTGATAAATGTCGATGAACTCGATTAACAACTATTTTAATTTGTGTGGAAGTTTCTCTTTCATATTCTTACTATATTCTATACCATCTTTGATATGAGTACATAACATTTCTTATCTTTTGCCACTTCTCTCAAGAAATCCTTATCTAACACCATCAATACTCTTACATAAACACTATTTCTCCCTCTTTATTCTTCATCCTTCAAGGGACTCAAGGTATATTTCCTCCCATCCTTCTCCAAATGATAAGCATTCACCTAAACATCATGTACTACCTTATAATCAAACTACCAAGGGATACTTAAAATTACATGGCATACATACATCAGCATCACATCACAACATACTTCATCCTAGTATGTGCATATTTAGAATTCCATTATACTTTGCTCATTAACCAAAATTTATTATATATTATACAACTATGACACTTTATATGGGTTTGGGTGTTCCACCTTTTACAAAAACAGTTTCTAGACCATTTCATTTCTGACCAAGTTATTTATGTTTCCACAATCTATTATCATTTTTCAGCATTTACCTACTTACTTACATATGGTCCAAAAAATAATTTTCTCTATGCCAGTTCTTTATCATCTCCCAGTCGCTTCAACATTAGTGCTTCCCCATGCTTATTTTCTTATGAATTTTAAAATAATATAACAAATTCATGGTATCCATGCATAATATACACAATCACATATATTTTTAGACTTATTTTTCTTTTCACATACAAGTATTTAAACACTTGATGCCCTAGTTATCCACACCTAAATCATATCCATGAGAATACTCTTCCCCTTCCTCAACCAAATATACCTCATCCTCAAGTTGGGTAGAATCCAATTTCTCCTTGCACACTTTATTGCTCAAATTTGTGCATCCCACATTGATCTTTATTATTTGATTCACTCTATATTATTAATTTTGTTCCTTTCTTATGTAGGTTTATTCTAGCACTTCTTCTATCTCCTCATGTGAATCTTCCCCTACCTCATCCGCTACTGTGTTATCTGTGTGATAACTTTTCCTTTGCCTTAAGTGTAAGCCAGTAATATTTTTTAATTATTTTAATTTGGGCCATAATTAGTTCCTCTTATATTCTAAAGTGAAATTCATTTAGATATTATGTGACCTTATCTTTATCCACCTCACTATGTCTTGATCTAATGTTCATCTTTTAAAACTCTTTGGTGTATTACTTGCCAACATCTCATTTTAAGTGTGTGATTTAATCATTTGAATAGATCCATATAGTAGTACTTAGGAAATAATTTTTCCCTCAATTTAAAAATAATCTTGTCCCTTTTAGTCATCTTATATTTTCCTTTTATGCATCATTCATTCTAAAATTCCTTCCACCATAGTGTTACATGTCCTTTAAACTTTGTCTTCGCCATTTTGATGCATTATGGGTCACCAACATCCTTGTACTATAAGTAATCCATGTAATTTATCCAATTAATGAGCTCTTTCATATTTAAACTCCCTAAAAAATAGGCTAAGTCCATCTTTTCACCCTTTTCAATACTTTAAATAACTCTTAATAACCTCTCCCCACCAGTATCAATTTACTCTTCAACACCTCCTTCACCTTTGGCACCATCTTCTCCCTTGGCATGTTGTCCTTCCACTTCATCATAAATCTCATCCTTTTTTGGGATGAAACCTCACTATAATTCCTCTTATATGAATATAGGCATTTTTTCATAACATATAATACATGTAGGACTTCATCTAACCTTCCTGCTACACTTGCAACTAATACACCTTCGCCAACTACTCTTCTTGACAACATCTTCTCCTATGAATTTGAAATCTAATGTTGTAATTCATCTAATTATAATCCTATGTAATCAACCTTCCTCCTCACTTAATAAGGTTTATAACCTACTTGGATACCAAATTGATTTATATCATGGGTCAGGTTCCCAATGAATAGAATCTAAGCCATGCAATGAGTGATTATCTTAGCCTTATATTTCACACACACACTCATGCACACAATATGAGGAACTCATAAAATCTATTATATTATTTCAAAATAAAGATACAAATAACATCTCATTTATCATGAGTTATATGTTATATTATGACTAACTTACTATAGGAAACTTCAACTTTACAATGATTAAGTCCTCAGTTATCACAATGTGATCCTCTCAAAACTTGTCTCCATCACTCTCACTCTTTCTTTCTTCATTCACCTAAAAAATTGCGTAATTATTTTATTTCCTAGTGGTCTATTGAATGAGCCTCATGTATCCTATTTATATACCTTATAAATTGGTTAAATATTGCTTCCCACTAATCAAATAACTAATAGATTAATGATAAATTAATGAATTTTATACCAATGTGTCTAGGCTAGGTAAAGTGGTATGGATTCAAATGTAATTAACTACTAAAATCCTAATTAATTGATATGTTTACATTTTTTTTGGGTACCTGTATTTTATGTTGATATATACTATTTCAAATTTTGGTGGTCGATCAAAGTGATGTGGCATTTAGGTCATTCCTTTTGGCTTTATAGTAACTTTTGTGCCTATCCACACACTTCATGCCAAAAGGGTTTTTGTACAGTGGAGATATGCTTGAATGCACACCAAATTGCACACATAACTTATATGCTAAGGTTATTTTGCTCTCCACCAGCTAACCATTCCTTGCTTAGGCATGCCTAAACACTTAGAGTTTCTTAGAAAATTACACTAAGTCTCTCAAAATGATGCAAGATTACTTTGCACCTAGGATGCTCTTGTATCAATTAAATATGGTTGTTTTTTTAATTCATTATTTTATTGAATGTATGGTTGATTAGGCAAATATATATCATATAATAAAAATATAATTGTCTCAAATTCTTTTATTTTTGTTGATTTTAGGTTGTAATTATTTTTTAAAAAATAGAAAGAATATTTAAAATAATTATGAAATTTACCAAAATAAATGTTGATTACAAAGTGATCACCTACAATATTATAATTTATAAGTGAACACATTTGATATTTAGTTTATAACATAAAATTGTTTCAAACAATTAGTTGTGCCAATGATTTAGAAATATATACATTTATAAGTATAAGATAATGTCATGGCTTAATATATTATTTTGTATTGTTTGCAATAAATCATGGATTAGTTTTTGTTTTTTTTTTTAAATGAGATATTATTTTCTATTATTGAATGTTAAATTTGGACTTAGTGTTTATTCAATAACTTTATTTTTTAAAAAGGGTTCTTTTTTTAATTTTATTATTTGTTATCAAATTAAGTTGTCAACATTTATTTGTGTGTGTAAGATAATTATTGAGAATAATGTTGGTTGTTTGTTTCACAATACTTTATAGAGTAATATTCATGCAATGCTTGCAACAAATAATGAATTTGGTATGGAATGTCATTTTATATTAAAATTAATCATCAATATTATTAAATAAATATTTAAAACTCAAAAAATATTTTTATTAAACATCATATATTTTTATTTTTAAATATAATTAACTTAGGATGATTTGTCTTTTACAATTTAAGCTATATTAAAATGTGATAATATGGGCACTTTAAGGTATTTTTATCACCCGAAGATTGCACTCATGATGAGAATGAATCTCATGCATGAAACCACATAGCATTTCTATGCTAAACATCTTAGACCTCAACACTTTAGAGTGATTCATTACTTATATAAAATAATGGGATCATGCTACAAGGCATGGGCTCTTGCACTCCTTGGGATGAACCTCTGTATAATATTAGATTCCTTCTAATCTAAGTGCACCTAGTTTAGGACTAATGTGTAGACCTATGAAGAGTATAAAGTAAATTTAAGGCTAATGCTAATCGTAATCTTGACAAATGAAAAGGGGCGAGAGACGGTACGGAGCTTGTTGAAAAGGAAAGTGATGATGCACTAAGAATAGAACAAGCACCTCACTTTCTTAATAGCACAATAAAACTAAGGAACCAAATACATACATTATTCAAACTAGACACCAATTGAATAATTATTTCACACAAAGGTATGGGAACATCATGTAGCATTAAGAAGGATGACAAATGGTCCATAGATAATGCCTACATAGATTGATTTATATAAAATGTATAACCTGTAGATGATTTTGATTCCATGTAGAGGTGTGAAGGGAGGACAAAAATGAGAGGAATAAACATCCATAGATAAATATCAACAACCATTAATACACACATAACATAGAGCATGAAGAAAGATAATTTTGTTATTATTAATTTCAAGGCCTAAGTTGATTTAGAACTCAAACAGGTATAGATTTTTTATACCAATGAGAGGGATCCATTTCAAAATGAAAATTAATTTTTTATAGAGTTGGGAAAGGCCTTGCATAATTAATTCAACATTTGAGATGGTAAATAGGAAACTTAAATTCAAAAGTTGACACTCATAACTCTAGGGAACTAGACTCCCACATAATAGTTATTATGAACCATGCTCATTAACTTGGGTTGATAACATGATCATGGAAGTAGCTAGAAGGTCATTTTGGGATCTATAGATGATTTGTGTTTGCATTGAGGTCATACGTATACTTCTATGGCTAGAGGAGATGTGTGTGCATGCTTTACCATTGGCCCACCATCTTTGATTTTAATTCCAATATAACTTGACTTCTCTTGATGTCTAATCAATCTTAGCTACCACATTTTATTATTTATACCACCTGTCAATCCATGTAGACTAATCACTAATGCAGAGGATGTGTAAGATTTAATTAGATTTTTTCAAGTAATTTTTATGCTTGTGGTAGAGTTATACACACATATCTCTCAAGAATCATATACACATTAACCTATGTGTACTTGGACCTTGCTAAGTTTTATGCATAAATGTGTATGGAGAGTAAGTGTTAAATGGGAGCATGCACCTTTCATAATTCCTATAGTCTAGCACTCTTGCATGCAATTTTTGCTTGCTTATCTTTGGCACTCTAAATTCTTATGTTGAAGTGTATGCTTACATTGTGTTTGACCTATGCTTGACTTCATGCTTGGATGTATCCTATGTAAATGGGTACATACAGAAGGTTCATTGTGTAGAGATGTTAGAATGCTACAAAATCATGAAATACATGGAGGGTAATTTCTCTTTAAAAATACACAAGGCCTCAATCCCTCCTACACCTAGTCCCTTTCTGTGGTTTTTATAGGTCTGTAACTTATATCTAGAGTTTATATTGGCTCGTAAAGGGTGTGGTGTATGGTAAAAATTATAGCTTATAAACCATGAAGTCACAAATGAAAATTTATGTGGTTAAGTGTGGGACCTTATAACTTGGGTGCAAGAAACCTCCCAAAGAAGAGTACACAAAAAATGGATCCTTTGGGTGCACACTTATAAATTTGAACCAATACTTTGCGCAACTTACTCACACATGCTTTGGATTTTGATATGTTATGAATAAAGATACACGTAGAGAATTTTATGGAAGGATAGATAATAAATTATAATGTCATATGGATATTAGAGGGATGTGAGCCCATGAAGGAAATAATGTGTAGCATATGTCATGGTCTTCAAATCATGAAGGAACAAATATAAATCTATATGACTAATAATGGGAGTATATCATTTGGAAATAATAAGTCATATGCAGAGGAGTACATAAGAATAATGAGGATGAATGAAAATAAATTAATCTCCCATATCTATATATATATTAGGGGATGGTGTATCATATACTCTACACACTTCACCTTGCATGCTATCTTAAGTCTTAGAACCTTATGCACATAACCTACGCACATCTATAATCCTATATTTTTCATGAGGCTGTGGAAATATTAGTGTAGGTTGTGAAACAAGGATCTATTTATAGGCATACATAGATACTTGGATATGTTCAAATCTGCATTGATTGTCAACCTTGGGAACTCATAGGGAACTTTTACATGCAAACTTACTCCTAAGAAACCTGATACTATGTAAGTATGAAGACCTTCTTCACATGGTCCTATGAGCTTTGTGTAGGCTAGGGTGACTTGAAGGGTCAACACTTTTGGTGACCTCTATGGACCACTTGTCTACTAATCAAATACTTAGCATCCTTTGAAGTGATCTATTAGTCACAAAGACATTGAAGCTTAAAAATTCACCTACCCTGATAGTGTGATTCTTGCACACACAAGACGTATGCCTCAAATTCATGTGTATGCCTTCATTGTGCATTCCTTCACACTTTACCTACTTGGTATTTACTTAGCTCACCAATGAATAATTTAAATAATTAGGACCTACTCAAAATAAAATAGAGAAATGTAGAATAATAATTATGCAAAATCACCTAGGAAAAATAAAAATAACAAGATAACCTATGAGTATATACATGTGTGCTCAGGCACTTAGGGAAATAAAGATACAAATTAATTTACTCTAATATATATATTTTATAAACATGGGACTCAGATCACTTAGATCAAAATAAAATCCTCTAAGGTCCCCTCCACTATGTGAAAACATATTATCAAATGAAAGGCAAAGTTGGGAAAATATTTATTCCTCAAGATGGTCTTGCATCCTTCATTTGGTTTTGATGGGATGTTCTTGGTGAAAAATGCTCACTCAGATTTGTTATCATTAAGAGGTGAGAGTGGATTTTGGTCATACATCTATTCACCCAAGCTAAAAATATCTATAACATAGATGGGATATTTTAGTAGCTTGTGAGCACTTGGTCGCATGACCTATTCATTATAATTTCTCTACCACTTTAGTGGCTATTTTGAGGTAGTTGGTAGACTATTCAATTCAATGGGTTACTCTACCTTCACATGGGTGTCCCTAAGCATGTCAATTTTAGTTACATCTATGTAACCCCTTTGGTATCCCTACCCTTAATAAATGTGTGTCTAATGAGTGCCTCAAACTCTTCAATGACCTCAAAGTACTGTGGCCATAAATTTCTATCTCTTTGGAGTTCTATAAGGCTTGGCAAGGTTGAGTCCTTCTCATGTTTACTATAATCACACACATTTACTTCCTATTCACCCAAATCTATCACATCAAATTCATTTTATTTTCATTCGAAGATATAATCTTTCTAGACTTCCTCCTTTGGCTTCATGAGATTTGGCATCGAGGTGTCTTCATCATATATGCAATAGGTTTCCATATTATGCTTGCACTTGAATGCATGACTCTAAAGTCTACTATTCCAAATTCAATAGCAAGGGATCACTTTTCACTTGTGGTTAATATTGATTCCACACTTTGGCCTACTTGAAGATGGGTTCCACTTGACACATGCCCTGAAATGTTTTTAATTAAACCATGTCACTCTATGCAGGCACAATAGATTTTTAAGCATTGATAAAATTAAAATTTGGTACATTGGGTGGCCTATTATATGTGAGTTGAGGTTGAGCTTATGAAATTCATTTTAAGGATTTCCTAAAGGAATTATATTATTATCTCTACTATGTTTGTTACTTCTTGAAGGCTAATAGCTCATTGTCAAGGCTTTGGATGAGGCTTTTAACTTCCTGTAACTCACTAGGACTGAATGTGAATGGGATTACTTGGATAGACATTGCAATAAAAGAGGATGAAATGGGATGATTGGGTAGAGGCTCAGAAAATAAGGTTTTAGAGGCCTGGTTATAATTTTACCTTCACAAATGAGACATTATTTTGTTGCAATAACAAGATCATAAGTATTGAATATAGAAATTCCACCTAGTGATTGGATGATGACTATAATTTCATAGTCAAGATCTCTCAAACAGTATAAGAATGTTGCATGAGCTAAGGGTTTCACCGAGGTGGGGATTCAGTCCTAGGTTCATTGGAACCTCAATATAAGTAAGTGAGGGGGTCATGGGGTTCCCTTTTTATGGTGGTGATCCACTCAATAAGGGATAAGTAGTCAACCTTCTCCTTAAATTATATGCATAATCACTCATTAAGCTTGTCTCAGATATAAATGGAGCCCAATCTCATAATTATATACCACCATATAGATCTCCTTTTGAATGATGAAGTGAGGAGATAGACATCCACATTATCTTCAACCACATGATGGACTGTGTACACAAGGGTTATGCCCTTGATGTGCTCAATGGAGGTAGTCTCATTTTCACCCATGAATAATGGAAGACTCTTGAGATATTCATGGGGATATCATCATAGTAAATCAAGGAAAGAGGGATGCCTTTATTAAATGGAGAAAATAGGTAGACCATTTTCCAAGAAGCCATGAGAAAAATGGGAGTTAAACTCAATCTTGATTACAACACATGGGATTTGTTTGCTTCAACCCATATATGGAGTCAAAGAGGAGTCACCAAGTGATTATATCACTTCAAAATAAGGTATAGATAAATAATATCACCTAAATCTTTATATTTGATAATCTTTAAGCACTTGGACTACTTAAAACAATAGATTTAACAATCAAAATTATCATGGTGTTGAATGAAATTAATTGAATGAAAAGATGTACTAAATAACAAACCAAAATATTTTAATGGATGATGTAAATATCATAAAATTTTCCCCATTAGGCATGTTAAGAACTATGATCACCCAAATCTAGCACTCATCATGAGAATGACTCTCATGTGCGCAACCATGCAACACTTCCATGTTGAGTGCCTTAAACGTCAGTGCTTGAGAGTGATCCAATGATTTGATTTAATAATGGGATCATCCCCCAAGGCATGGGACTCTTTTTCTCCTTGGGATGAAGCTTCAAATAAGGTCAGCTTCCTTCTAATCTAAGTGCACCCAGTTTAGGACCAGTGTGTATACCTACAAAGAGCAAAAAGGAAATCTATGGCTAATGCTAAACTTAATTTAGATAAAGGAAAAGGGGTGAGAGAGGGTAACAAGCTTGATGAAATTGAAAGTGGTGATGCACCAATAATATAACAATTACCTCACCCTCTTAACATCATAATAAAACTAAGGAACTAAATGCACATAGTCTTCAAACCAGTCACTAACTACATAAGTGTTTCATATGGAGGTATGGGAACACAATGCATCATTAAGAGGGATGACAAATGGTCTATATATAATACCTATGTGGACCTATTTATACATAGAGTGTGACCTACATAGGATTCTAATTTCATATAGTGGTTTGAAGGGAGGACAAAAATGAGAGGAATGAACATCTGTAGACATATATCAATAATTGTTAATACACATATAATGCAGAGCATGAATAAAGGTAAATATGTTATTATTAATTTCAAGCCCTAAGTTGATATTAAAACTTTAATGGGTAGATATTTATTATACCAAGGACAGGGCTCCTTTTCATAGTGAAAATTAGGGATTTTATAAAGTTGGTCAAGGCCCTGCATAATTAATTTAGTATTTGAGATGGTAGCTAGGAAACTTGAATTAAAAATTTGGTGCTTAAAACTCTAGGGAACATTAATCCCATGCAATAGTTATTTTAAACCATGTTCATTTAATTTGGGTTGACAATATGATCATGGAAGTATCTAAAATGTCATTATGGGAGCTTCAGATGATTTTCATGTGTATCAAGGTTATAACTATACTTATACAGCCAAAGGAGACATATGTACATCTTCTACCACTGGCCCACTACCTTTGATTTTAGTTTCACTCTAAATTAACTTCTCTTAAAATATAATCAATCCTAGCTAACCCTTTTACTTATTTCTACCACTTTTCAATCCACCTAGACTACTCACTAATGTAAAGGTTATGTAGGCTTTCTTTAGATTTATCCATGTCATTTTTGTGCATGCTGTAGATTTATATGCATGTCTCTCATGAGAATCATATGTGAATTAACCCATGTGCACTTGGAACTTGTTGGTTTTTATGCATAACTATGAATGGAGAGTCTACACTGAATGGGAGGATACACCTTTCATAATTTATATAATCTGGTGCTCTTAAAAGCAATATGTGCCTACTTATCTTTGACACTAAAAATGCTTATATTTAAGTGCCTAATTGCTTCATGTTGACCTGAACATGACTTGACACCTGGGTGTTTCCTTTGCAAAGGGTTTCACATGAAAGGTTAGTTACATAGAGATGATGGGATACTGTGAACCCATGAACTAGCATATAGGGTAATTTCTCTTTGAAATTACACAATTCTTGAATCTTTCCTACACCTAGTCCCCTTTCATGGTTTTCATAGGTTTGCACCATATATCTAAAGTTTATATTGGCCTATGATGGGAATAAGACATGTTATACATTTTATCTTGTGAAACATGAAGTCACAAATGAAAATTTCCATAGTTGGGCATGGGACCTTATCATTTGGGTGCAAGAAACTTCCTAAAGAAGAGTTTAAAAAATGGATACTTTGGGAACACATTCATAAATTTTAATATGTGTTTTGCACACCTTACCCCTGCATGCTTTGTATTTTGATATTTTCTATGTAAATGTGCATGCAATACATTATTGTCGAAGATGGGGCACTAAATTATAATGTCGTAGGGATATTAGAGGGTTACGATCCCACAAAGGAAATAGTGCACAGCATAGGTTGTATTTTATGGATTATAAAGGTACGGATCCAAATCTTTGAGACTAGGAATGGGAGTCTATCATTTATACATAACAAATCCTCTGAAAAGGAGCACATAGGAAGAATGAGGATCTTGTATGTGCACACACAATTGGAGGTTGTGCTCTACGTACTTCATCATGCATCTTGTCTAAAGTCCTAAAACCTTACATACATGACCTGCACATGCCTATAGTCCTACTTTTTGTAATGAGGTGTAAAAATATTTTTCCACGGTGCATAATAAGTCTTTGTTCATAGGTGTGCATAGATACTTGAATGATGTACGGATCTATTCTAATTACCAACCTTGGGAACTCATAGGCAACATCTATGTGCAAGCTTACACCTATGAAACCTGATACTATGTAAGTATGAAGACCCTTTACGTACAAGATAATGTAATGGACTAAATCTCATTTTATATTCATTAATGTTATAATCAAGGTAAATTTAAGTGGTGAATATTTATTAATTCATGAATATTCTAGTTTTATAAATTAGAATTTGGTGATTTTATGGGGTAATTAATAATTTAAAATCACCTAATTTTTAGCATGTAAGTTAATTTTTAGGGTTGGCTTTCCTACTATTTAAAATAAATTGCATTATTATAGATATTTTTTTTTGGTACCTTGAAAGTCAATATGGTCACATTTTCCATTCGAGGGAGTCATTGTGTGCATTGAAGAGATAAAATAGATGAGTTGTGAGGTAAAGGAAAAAATAGCATTAAACACTTCTTTAAACCTAAATATTATTACATATTTAAATTCATCTTGAAGAGTTATGCAATTTCAAAAAATAAATCATCTCAATCCATGTATGTATGCAAAAGTTACAGCCTCTAGAAGGTGGTAGAACTTACATTGTATATGCAGCCAGTCGTATACATGTCATATGCAATCAATAAATTACATGTGAAATAAAAATAGATAGCATCATATGAAATGTAATCATCTAGATGCATATGATATGTATTCATCCAGTCATCTACATATCCAATGTAAGTTCCACTAGCTTTTGGAGGTCGTAACTTTTGCATACGAACTCGGATTGAGATGATTTTATTTAAATTGCATAAATATTCAAGAGGAATCTAAATATGCAATCATATTTAGGTTTAGGTAATTTTTTTATGTATACAACCCATATGCAAGTGTAGTTGACCTATCTATATGTGTAGTTGAATTATCTGCATGTACAGTTGACCTATCTACAAATACATTTATTATACATAGAATGTTCATCTGAGTGCCATTCCACCATCCTCAATTTTCCTCATTATAATTCTTCATTTTCATACATAATTATCCACCTTATAAAGTTGTTTTCCATAATTTTTAATCAGATTCACCTAAAAAACCCAAGTTCATTATTTTATTAGCCACTAAAATTTTCCCTGATTATAATGCCTTTTTATTTTTTGGCATGCTTTAAATAATGTAATAGATATCTTATTTGGTATGTTTAAAACCATTTTTAACATAAATATGGTCGTACTTGATAATTTAAGATGATGTTTTATATTATTCAATTTTTGAATGCATTGTTATTTTTTATGTGTTAGTAGTCATGTAATAAATGTCTTATTTATAGTGTTTGCAATCTAGATACCTTTGGATTTATTATTTATTGGTGGGTTTATAGTGTGACATTATTTTCAATAGTAATTTTTGCTTATGATTTAACAAAATATACATTATTAAGTATATGTAGTAACCTAAATTTGGTCATGTATACTTGATCATGTTAGTTTTAACCAAATTTCACTTTAATTAAGTTGTGTACTTAATTCCTATCTATTCCACCACTTTGCCCTATCTTAAGCACATATGAGTCCCTACTTATTTTCAAAATTGTTATCTATTGCCTACGTAAGTGTCCATATTGTTAAAAAATCCCTTATATATGTATGGACAAACCCAAATCCAAAATTCCAAATGTTTCCGTAGGGAATAAAAACATCTAATAAGGACATTAGTGGGAGGTGTTTTTTCCCCTATGGGACATTATTTAGCCCTCTAATAGTCAATTTTTAAAATTAAACACTCCCTTACCTTATCTTATGTGTTTTTAAGCTTCTTATCATGTGTTTTCCCATTTTTACTACTATAAAGACACATTCAAGTCACTTATTTTTCTACTTGTAAATTTTATTACAGAGGCTTATTTACATTATTAACATTGAGAAAAAGTTCCAAATACTTCCTAATTTTGATTTTGATAATTATAAACATTCATCATCCAAGTCAAAATCATATTTTATCCATCCCTAAATAAATCATGATAAATTATTCAAGATATCTCTTTATACATTCATATAGTCAAATGAGCACAATTTTACAAAGCACTATAGGTGGGAGAACTACATGAGCTTGATTTCCTTCCTAAGAATATTGGATATATACACAACATTCAATCATCATGGGGGTGATTAGTGTCAACTCAGCCCAATTACTCTCCACCTTTTTCTCTTTGAAGGTTTTTAATCATTGCCAACCCTTTTAGGGTTTCAAACTTTCAAAAATTATTTGTAAGTCTTCCACACACTTCTAAAGGTTAAACTATGCATACATATCCAACTCAAGTTACCAAAAGTGATCATGCTCTAAATCTATATTTTATATAAAAACATTGGATCAACCAAGTAGGATAATAGTTTATCTTGTCCTCAATATTCTAATTTTATCTTTCAAAAAATTTAGTCACTATTATTAGGCATGTGCAGATATAGTTCATGTTTCAGTCCTCTATTAATCAATATAGTCAACAATTAGGAAGAAACAACTAAACTTTTTATTCATTTTCATATTTAACCTTCCTTAAATCATTTTCACCTTTTCAAATTTAGTTATTTAATTCCATTCTACTTGTCAAAAGTATATTTCTAGCATTTTGATTTATTCTATTCAATTTATTATCTATTCCAATTTGACAAGCTCATGTAGTTCTCCCACCTAGAAATATTTCCTAGAATAAATCAAAATATTGGATATATACACAACATTCAAATTGGGGTTAATTCACTATTAAATCCAAATTTTAGTAAAACATATTGGTGAACTCATTTATTACTTAAATAATGTCAAACCCCTTAGGGTTCCAATCTTCTAGGGTTTCAAATAATTTTTCCTATATTTTAGATAAATTCAAAGGATGGGGAAATGGCTGCCCCCTCCCACTGGTTTTTTGAAAATTAATACAGTGGTTCTTACAGGGATAATCTAGGTTCAACTGGGATTGGTAGGGATTCTTCTAGATCAATGGTTTTTATTTTCTCGGCTAATAAAGGGGTGCAGACTATTAATAGGATGGAAGGCTTGGCTATCCTATATGCTTTGAAGCAAGCTTATGCTCTAGGGTGGAGGAAGGTGATTTGTAAAGCCGACTCTCAAGTCCTAGTCAATCTGCTCCTTGAGAGGAAGATTTTTTATGTTAGCTGGCAACTGTCTACATTAGTGCAGTAGATATTACAGGTTAGCTCTTTAATGGATTCAGTTTCTTATGCCCATATTCCAAGGGAATGGAATAGGGCAGCCGATTGTCTGGAAAAATGGGTGTCAGAAGATATAAATGGCTGGAAGATTGATGAGTGGGAGCAAATGCCCTTCGAGTTATGTCAGGACCTAGAGAGGATTCTTGTAGAATATGAAAGTGGTATTGGGGAGTGATGTTCTAGTTATTATTTTTTCTATGGTCTCTGGTGGTTCCTGGGGCTTTGGCCCTTTGCTATTTTGTATTCAGTTGTTCTAAGTTTCAATAAAAAATTTACCCCTATTTTTTCAAAAAAAAAATCTAACAGTAAAAGACTTTGTTTTTTACCCTATATATAATTTATGACATTGAAAGCAATTTTTTTGACCTTAGATCTGATATCTGACATTGAAATCATCTTCTTTAGACATTTTATTTCATAACAATTTACTAATTTTCATACATAAATAAATATTTTTTCTTTTTAGGATACTACATTTCAATTTTTGGTTCTTTTACTTTTCGAAGAATATATGGCTATATTGAATGAACATTACTTTAGATGATATTTTGTGATTATGTAGCACCTTATTCTTGTACATTTGGAAAAATTATGACCCTATATTTTCCTCTTAGTTCTATACATGCTTTGCTTTCACAAGCCTTGCATCTGCTTTATCATGTACCCCTCAGCCTATCTCTTAGTCTGACCAGCCTTATGTTGATGACATAGACATCTCAACTTGCCAAGAATGCTTAAAATGTACTCATCTTAAACCTATACAAGTTTTGACCTATGCCTTCTCTCCTTCTCCCTATAAACTAATGTTTGGGTCAGATAGTAGTGTCAACGTTACTATCCTAGCCCGATGTAAGTGTCTAATGCCCTAAAGATTTCTAATCTACAAATGAAACATATTACAATAATGGTTAGCCTAAGTGTTTTAATGCAAGTTATATCTTGATAGGATTGGTATAAATATAATATCAACCCTCATTCATACACCACCTATGAAACCTAGCAATAAAACCAAAACAGCACACAGGAAGCACTCAAGTTACCAAAAGCTTTCTTATTCAACCCTATTCTAATATATGTCAAAGGAATAACCCAGATATGGGTCTAAAGTACTAAAGGAAAAGTCACAAGGTCATATTTATTAAGTTAAAATATAGGTCTAAGTCCCCTCATGATAAAACAAGGTGACTATGCTAATTAATGATGATACTCCCATGGTGGAGTTGATTCTAAGGTGAGTGAATCACGCCAATGGTAAGAATTAGATAAGCAATGCTTGAATTATTACTTTATGTTCTAATTAAAATTATAGATGTGTTAGGTACTACATTAATTTCACTTCATGACTTATAAATTTCTTGGTAAGATAATTATGTTAATCTAAATTGAATGATCTAGCATGATATAAGTGTAAACTTCAGCTATTAGGAAAGTGGATTTCATGGGTGAAATAACTGTGTAAGAATAATTCATTACCAACGAAGGTAAAAGGGACTATGTTAGGCATTATTGCATCATGTGTGATCCCACCTCTAACCCCAAATATTGTCTTAAACCTTTCTTGATTCAAATTTAATGCCTTGTCTACCATTCAACCTTCTCTACAATCTTTAATTTTAATCTTTGTTAGGTTGGTTGAGCCACTTTTGAGCTTGTCAACTTTAATGCATGAAGACAAAGTAGACCAACATATAGATTACCTTATTTCAGAATTGTAGACTTGTCCATTAATTTCCTTTACCTTGAGCCCTACATAAGGAGGTGGATTGTCTTAGAATCCACTGTAGATTTTTACTGGAGTCATCATGCACCATTATGGGCTGACAAAAGACATTGTCATTAAGAATACATGGGATAGCTATCATAAGTGGTTGGCCAATCCAAGGGATTAATAGACACATGGCATGTTCTATTTGTGTGGTAATAAATAAAAAATGCCTATTTGAGGATGGTGTATCTCTTGGAAAAGGGTTTTGTTATCTAAAATTCAAATTTTTAGGAACTTTTGGGGACCAACCTAAAAGGAGGAAAAACAAGAAGAGAGTTGGGAGAGGGAGAGCCTCAGCTGGTAGAAACCTATAGAAAATATCCATGAAGGGGCTTGGATTGTATGGTAGGTATCCTATTTATTGAAATATCCTACTAATGATTAAATTAAGTTTGTGTGATTCTTGATTGATATACTATGTTTAAGAGGAGTAAGACCACTTGGTTTACTTCTTCCCTTTATTTATTTTCTCTATGGTTTTGCTTAAGTCACCCTGTAGTTTTATTACCCTTGTGTGGTAATTTTGAATTGATATATTCCTCCATGATAGATTCAATTGTAGTACTTTTTCTTACATGAAAAATATGATTTCATTGTGTAAGGCTTTTGATACCTTGTAAGGTCACATTCTTCATGATATAGGAAGGGGTAGGTCTCTCATGTTGGACATGATGGTAGGTTTCCTAAGTAATCTCATGACTACTTATAGACTATATCTTAGTGGTTATATGCCTGATTAGATTATATCCTTGTGATTTTTGTGTTTTCCCTTTTGTGTCTTATTCTTACTAAAAATAGATTCAAGGTTGGTAACTTTTTGACTAAGATATGTTTGGATTGTCTCATTGTGAGTAACTATCTCTTTCACCCCAATACATCTTGATTGTTATTTGACTTGGTTTAACTTTCATAATGATGTGAACATGCCTAGATCTAGGAGTCCTACTCAGGGGTGCCTAGAGTGTTCGCTTGATGATGGAAAAAGGTTGGGAGGTGTGTCAACCTCTGTTGGATTAAGTTTTACTTGGATTAAAAAAGAGCATGCCTTTAGCCATTAGGTTCTTGTCCCTTTTTACTTTCTCTATCTATTTAGGAGCCAACGATTAATTATTCTCAGCTAAACTTACTGTATTTATGAATTAATTATTGTTTGTGAGCCAAGTGTGAGCCACTATTATTATTAAGTTTATTAGTTGAATGCTTTGGTTGTTACTACAGAGAACTATGTTTTAGTTTGCTTGTTTTATCAATTTATTAAGCCTCCTTGTGGGTGATACTTTTTGAAAATAGAATCTTAGTGAATGCATGTATATTCATTACTTAGCTTGGAAAATTTAAGGGCCTTATTATATATAAATATCTAGTTGAATATACTGTGAATGCTTATTTATTGCATCTTGATTGCTTGTAATGGTATTCCCTTAAATGAGCTATATATGTTTATATATGTGAGGAATTAGTCTTACTTGAAGACATGTGATTTAGGCTACCTATGCTTGGAAGATTAAAATTTAAGGTATGTTGATTTTATGAATCTAATTAGGCCAACCCACTCATACTATGGATCATGCTCAATTAGTCTAGATCTGGTTGATCTTTTTAGCATTGATTGTCTCTTTTTATCTAAATGAGAAGATTTAATGGAATTAAACTCATCTAACAATAAGTAGAACTTAAATAAATAGCTATGAGGTTGTTATTAGGCATAAAAGTTTAGCTTGTTGAAATTAACTAGATAGTGAGGACAATGGGTACCTGATGAAATATCTTGTGGAAGGATCTCTTAATTAAAGCTTTGAGTAAGCTTCCTTCCTTAGTCATTTCTTATTTCAAAACCAACTTTTATGAATAAGATAGAAACCAAGTTAAGCCATGAAAGGTAACCTTGTAGGTTTAACTGAATAAATCCTTACAAGAATTAATAATTGATGGAATAAGACTTGGGAAGACCAATCCCAGACTCTATGCTTGAATTTCATAGAATCTCTTATCCTAGGTTTAACAAAGTTGGTCTTTCGTTAATTCTTGAAGTTTGATATTCTAGGTAATAGATTAATAAATCCTTAAGGTTGAGCATACCTTGTGAATATTTGATATGTTGCCTAAACCAATGTAATTTTTTGTTTAGTCTCACTTTATGGATTAAGACTATGTTGTCTTATGTGGAGCCTTCCCACAAAAAGAGTCTCAAACTGGTTATGACTGGTTAGATTGATGTCCTTGGGGAAGTTATCATCATGTAAAAAGGGAATATCATGTTTACCTTATGGATTTACTAAAAAAAGATAATGGGTCAATTGATTTATTCTTAATGAAATTAGTTCCTCATTTAAATCTTTATCTCTCCTTATGTTTATCATGGTTTATCCATTTGGATTGAGTTTGTGCATGAATAATCAGAACATGTGTATTAAGTTTTGGATTGATATCTTAAATGACGATTGATTTTAATTCTAAAATATTCTTATGTTATTAAAGATCAAATGAATGTCTGTAGGAGAATCCCCCTCAAGCCTTACAATTGAGTGGATACCTATTTTTTGCCTTTCCAACAACTAGATCATTTAATAAAATTAATGGAGTTTTATTAAGCTTGATCTATTCTATCAATTTTATCCAAGTAGCAATTTTAGTTTGGTTGAAATCTTTCATGCCTTATCAGATTTAATGTCGATCTTTCAACTTGTGTTTTATTTAAAGCCTTTTATTTCCTGGTTCTAGAAAAAAACCAAGTATTTTACTTAGCATAATTTTAAAGGTCCTTAACCTTCATTTCTTTTGATTGAGGATAGTCAAAATCTACATAGTTGGCATGTTTCCATGTTGTGCATCAAGTTAGTCATAGGATGCATAGTCTGAGTAGTCACTTATTGTGTAGTGAATATAGTCAAATAGAAGGGTAGAGCCTTTTGTAAAAGAGTTAGCCTATTTCTTGAAGTTTAACCTTATCCAATTAATAGCTTTGGCCCTTCATTCAATTTTTCCTTAGTTTTTTTCATAATTTTCTTGATTGGTTTGGAGGAAGCCACATGTCACTACACCACAAACATAGGAGTGATGTTAGATTGGTCTATTATATGGATGGTGTCAAGCTAGCAAAGGAGTAGGATGATGCCATATGGCACCATCCTGATAACTAATGGTCCCAAAGATGACCATACTATAAGTTTTGCCTCTGAAAAAATGGGTGAGTGAGATGTTACCATGTGGCATCATCCTAGAAACTTATAGTGCTAGGGAAGTTTGTATAAATATCTTTGCCTTTGGGCTAGTATAAAATCAGGATGGTGCCATATGGCATCATCCTAATGACCTCTAATCCTAGAGGGGTCATGAAGTAAGCAATCCTCTAGGAAAATGGGCTTATAGGATGATACAATGTGGCATCATCCTAGCAACCCACTTTCCCAAAAATGTTTGTGTAGTTTGTGAAGCATTTAGTTAAGTGGGCTCATAGTATGTTACCATGTGGCATCATCCCAGTGACCTATTATCTTGAGGAGGTCCATGAAGAGTGAAAATCCTATGGGAAAATGGGTGAGCAAAATGTGACCACATGACCAAATCCCTCTACTTTGTTATTACAAAGGCATCCATATCATATGAAAATCTTATGAGCTAGTGGTCTAATAGCATGTTGTTACATGTCACAATCCCACTATTCTTTAGCCCCAAGGATGCCATGATAATCTTGTAGAGTATCATGGAAATGAGTAGTGGATTATCACCATATGGATCCTTTCATAGAGTTTACTTTGAGGCAACAAGTGGAAAGAATGGCCTCGATAACCTAAAGGGAAATTTGTACAGCCAGGGAGACCATCAAAGCAACCACATGTAGCTCAACTACATTATCAATGGACAAGGTTAAATTTTCTAGCCTTCTCAACATCCTCTACATAGTAAGCATTTGGTACAATCTTAAAAGGAGTTCTGAGTATGGGGCCAAATGAAATATGGTGTACATTTATGAAATACACCATGGTAGTTATAGGATTCACCTTGATATATTTTATAGATCAAATGGATTCTAGTATCTATCCTTATTTTACAATGGTTTTTTAGTTGTAATTGTGTGTTGTGCCTATATTTTGAGAAAAAAATGGGCATGACACTATGTCATTATTGTACTTGTTATACACATTGCATGATTCACATACAATCCAACACATAAAGGAGAACTACATGAGTTTGAGTCCCTCTTCTATAGTATTGTCTATGTAGGTATCACCCTTTAACAGTAGGATCATTATGGGTTAGCTTGACACTGTGTGACCACTAACCCATTTTTACCCAAGGTCACATTGAAAATGAAAAGTTAGGTTTTTTCCATTTCACCAAGAGTGATAGTCCATGACCTAGATCTAAATGTACTAGAGCAAAGGTGAATCCAAATATAGAAACATCTAGGTGATCACATCCTATTTGAGTGTATATTATGTATAAGATACAAGCTTTGATCTCAAACACTAGTGTCAGTGCAACTATCCCAAGCTGATACAACTTTCCAAAGAGTCAAAGGCACTAGATCTAAAATCTAATGATTGATTTAGAATTTTCTTCCTACATGATCCCCACCTATACCATATCTAACACTATATTAGCATCAAAAACAACTAAGTAATTTCTTTTATGTCACTTATATATCTATCATAGTTACATTTTCCATTAATAACCTATCTCACCATAATAAATTTGGTATTTGGTACATTTAAGTTTAGCATATTAATTGACCTAAATTAGATCTAATACTCACCCTTGTACCCTATCATTTCTATATCTTTAACCCTATCTACCCAATTAGGATAGCCTCTTATCCAAATTAGGGTTAAACAATTACTTACTTTAATTTTTGTTAAATCAAGTATAACATGGGAACATGAGTTTTCATATATTTAAATTTTTATACTTCCTACTTTACACCCTATTGATGGAACTATTATGACCATAAAATTTGATAAGACTCATGCATCTACTAACAATAGTTTTGACCCTAGTAATGCAAGAGAATTTGGTGAAAATTTTGACACCCATATTGATGCCATTGACTCTTTGTTATTTTAAGCCTAAAAATAAAAATAGAAAAATGACCATGCTAATACATATCATTAACCAAATTATTATATTGAACAACCTCTAGTAAATAATAGCATAGGTGTTGTTACTACTATTATTACATATAAACCTTTGGCCTTAGGGGTAACACAAGGTCTACAATAGAGTTACATCCCTATGCCTAACGAAGTGACTCATTTAGAAACTTATATAGCTATTCTTACTATATTACATACCTTACCTCATGAACAATCCCTTGAACTAAATATTTCATTTTTTCATGCTAAGATGTTTCAGTTAGAGTTAAATATACCAAAATTTATCCAATCATTAGATTCCCAAAACTTTACTTCATGACCCATTAGCACCTAATATTATATCATACCCTTTACATATATTATTTTTAGCTCCTTACACTCCAATATATGAAGGTGAATGAGATCCAAAACAATATCTTGAATCCTTTCACGTAACATATTTATATTATGACTTTAATGATAAATTGTTAACCAAGTTATTTTCAATAAATTTAAAATATTATGCCTTGCATTGGTTCTATGATTTACTAGTTCAATCAATCAAAGCATTCAATCTACTATTAGATCAATTCCTCAAGCATTTTTCTATCAACATTGATGAAAATATTTCTTATGCATAAAAATAGAAGCTTAAACAAGGAACTAATGAACCTATCAATGATTATGTACTTCGTTATAAGACCATGTTTGCCAAAATGACTAACACCTTGGAAGACAATGAATTAAAATATATTTTGAAATAATGTTTGCTTACACCTTTGCATGAATCAATAATTTTAAATAAATTTAGATAATTTGAAGATATTTGGCATACAATAAAATAAATATAAGTCTAGCTTCTTTCTTTGAAGAAACTTAAATATGCAACTGCATCTACTTCAACTTCTACAATGAAGTTTTAAAGCAAACTATCTTATAAAACTAAGGCAGTAGATACTAAATTAGAGTAAAAGATCATAGTTCAATTTATTTCTCAACCTTATAATTGAAAGAATGAGTAGGAGATACATAGGATCCACGGGATCAATCCAGGAGAAAGAACCCACAACAAATAACCTACAAATAATCTCAGAGAATAAAATAAATTTGTCACACCTAAAAAATAGGTGATAATCCACAAAATTCTTTGTATACTCTCACTAATATCTCATTCATTTCTCATATATTTTAAATTATATATAATACAAATAGTTTGTTTCACGACAACAGACTATTTGTAGTGATTACAAAATAGAGAAAACAAACTATTTGTTTTCTCATACTACGAACAAATATATTGTTGAGAGATTCTCAACAATAAAATAAATTAACCTAGGTAAATAAAATTAACCCTCGATAATAAATAACTTACCCTATTAACCCTAAGTAAGCTTAAATATGCATTATTCCAACACCCTCCCTTAAGTGAAACATAGGGAGAATGACAAACAAAGATGGGTCCCGGCTACTAGGCCTGATAAGGTACCCATGTACAAACCAATCAAAATATATGAAAAATAAAGGAAGGAAGGACTTCATGGGAAATCCCCCCAAGGACAATTTCCTTTACCCCAAGCATCACTCGTAACTGAAGATAATGAGGAGAAGCCAAAGGTTTAGTGAAGATGTCGACAATCTGCTCAGCTGTAGGCACAAACTCCAAAGAAAGAACTCCATCCTGAATAAGATGTCAAATGAAGTGCATGTGAATCTAAATGTGTTTTCTCTATTGATGCTCAACAGGATTGCATGAAATAGCAATCACACTTTGGTTGTCACACCAAAGAGTAGTAGGACCCTATTGTGTGAAGCCAAACTCTCCAAGCAACTATCAAATCCAAAGTGTCTCCTGACTAGCTTTGACAACACCTCGATACTCAACCTTAGTAGAGGACAATGCAATAGCAGTCTAATTTTTGCATGCCCAAGCAATTAGACCTGAACCAAGTGTGAAAGCAAATCCACAAGTGGACTTGTGAGTGTCAACGTCACCAGCCCAATCAGAGTCAGTGTATCCAACAAGCTGTGTAGAACTATGTGGTGTGTAATGTATACCAAAGTGAGTGGTGCCCAAAATGTAGTGCAAAATATGCTTGGCTGCTTGCTAATGACTCTCATGAAGCTCATGTGAGAACTGAGAGACAAGTTTCATAGTAAATGTGATGTCAGGATGGGTATGAGTCAGGTATAAAAGACTACCTACAAGTTGCCTATACAAAGTGGAATCAACAAGAGGAGTCGTACAAGTGGCAGACAACACAATACCTAACTAATATGGAGTGGGTGTAGGCTTATAATCAGCCATGCCAAATCTATGAAGAAGATTTGTCACATACTTCTATTGTCCAATAGAGATGCCCTCAGAAGACTGAAAAACTTGAAGACCAAGAAAATAGTGTAGAAGTCCCAGATCTATCATATCAAACCTATCTGCCAACTTGTCCTTGATGTCATGTATCAAGTAATTTGAACCACCAGTGAGGATGAGATCATCAACATACAAAACCAAAATCACAAGCTCCTCACCTTGCTTTAGGATGTATACATTGTGATCTGACTCACAATGAATAAAACTAGAACTCAAAAGAAAACTATCCATCTTCTCATACCAAGCTCTAGGAGCTTGTTTGAGGCCATAAAGAGAATGATGGAGTCTACAAACCAATGATGAGTCCTACACAAATCTTGGAGGCTGCTCCACATAGATCTCCTCATGGAGATCACCATGTAAGAAAGCACTCTTCACATCCATCTAAAAAACTGACCAAGAATGTGAAGTAGCAAGAGAGAGTACAAGCCGAATAGAATCCATATTAGCTACAAAGGCAAAGGTCTCAGAGTAATCAACCCCTTTAACCTGTGAAAAACCCTTAGCTACTAATCTAGCTTTGTACTTATCTACTGATCCATCTGCAGCATATTTGGTCCTATAGACCCATTTACATTTTACAAGTTTTCTTCCCTTAGGAAGAGGGACAAGATCCCAAGTATCATTATTCATCAATGAAGAATACTCATCATACATAGCAACATCCCACTCGGGTATACCAATAGCCTCAAAAAACAACACTGGATCATATGTACAAGCTTGTCCCAAAAGAGCAACACCAGATGTCTATGAGCGAGTGTGAGGAGAATCAGATGGATCACCAACAAAAGAACCAGCTGCCTGTAGAGTGCTCTTTGCCCACTTGGGCAAAGGTGGTGAAGAAGATGGTTGTGGTGGCTAAATAAGTGCAACATCATCATCATCAACAATAGAAATCAAATCCTCACTATCCTCAGTAGAAGAAGGAGGGGGAGAAGAAGAACTAAATGTACACTCTTATGGAGTGGGTAGCTCATCAACCTGAACATCCCGTCGAAAAAACACATCATGTGTGACAAGATCAAAAATACGATAGGCTTTTACATGTTCACAATAACCAACAAAAATGAGTGGTTGGCTTTTCTTCTCCAATGCTTTACATTTGTCATCACAAACGAATGCCAATGCTTAACTCCCAAAGATGCAAAAATCTGAAATATCAGGCTTGATCCCAGACCAAGCTTCTTATGGTGTCATATTTTGCACAGCTTTGTGAGGCATATAGTTTTGAATGTAGTTTGTACAATTTACAGCTTCAGCCCAATATTGTGGACCCAAATTTTTAGAGTGAATCATATAATTAGACATCTCTTTCAATGTTCGATTCTTCCTCTCTGCTACACCATTTTGTTGAGGAGTGTGTGGTACAGTGAATTGGTGTTGTATCCCATGCTCAATACAAAAATCATAGAAAGCATTAATGTCATATTCCCCCCCATTTTTAGTGCATATCTTCTTAAGAGGAAGAGATGATTATTTTTCAACAAAGGTTTTGAAAGCCTTAAAAGTCTCAAAAACTTCACTTTTCAACTTGAGAAAATATACCCAAGTTTTACAAGTGAAATCATCAATGAATGTGAGTGCATATTTAGCCACTAAAAAAGAATGAGTTAGAAAATTCATCAAATCACTATGAACCAACCCTAAGGGTGCATTTGTACGTGTGGCCTTACCAACTGGAAATGGATCCTAGTGTTGTTTACCAACTAGACAACCAGGACACACCCCATCAATACATGAGACCTTAGGAAGGCCTTTTACAAGATGTTTTGTACTCATTTGTTGCATATATCCATAACTCAAATGTCCTAATCTCTCATGCCACAATTTGTTGAAGTTATTACCTTGTGCTATAAGTGAAGAACCAGAAGACATAAGAGACTCAAACTTATCAAAAGTATAGAATCTTGCAGTATGGTTTGTTGTACCTGTAGCAACTATCTCACTAGGATCATTACATTCTCTTATTACAACATCATGTGAAGTAAACTCCACAATTTTACTAGTACCAGAATTACATATTTGATATATAGAGGGAAGATTAGAAGAGATTTGGGGTACAAGCAATACATTGTTAAAACATCCATCCTGTTTATCAATAGTACCAGATCCCAAAACTTCAATCTGTGAGGAGTTACCCTTAACAATATGTGATGTAATACAATCTATAAGAGAAGACAATAGATCCTTAGAATGTATGAGATGGTGAGAAGCACCTGAGTCAAAAATCCATTGATCATGACATGAAGATATAGCCCTGGCTGAAAGTGCTTTCCCTTTTCCTGCAAGAGAAGTAGAAGATGGAGACGGAATGGAAATTTTGTGTTGTCTAACCACTGCCTCTAATGCTTCCATCTTCTTAAAACATCTAATTTCATCATGATTAGGACCACCACAAAAATTACATGGACCAAATGTTTTCTTCGTTTGCTTAAAGGACTTTTTGGTCTTAGTAGATTTAGAATGATGAGGTTTTTGGGTGGTGGACTCTGGAGGCTTATTTGAAGGTGCTTGCTTTTGTTTAGACTTAGGTGAAGGTTTTCCTTTAGAAGAATTAGAAACTAGAGCATGACTAGGACCAGGTAGAGCATCTAAGGCCATTAATTTTGTTTGCTCCCTAGTCAATCTTTCACAAAAAACTTCAAAGGAAGGCCATTTGAATTCATCACCTAATGTATCCATCATAGTATAAAAAGCAGAGGAAAAAACACTATATGGTCCTTTCAACTTTGAAAAAATCATGAAAATACACTCCTGATCACTTTTATCCTTGTCACCAACTTTCAACTGTGACCTTATAAATTTGAATTTTGCCAAGAATTCATCTATTGAAGGGAAATCTGATGGAGAGAGAGTACTCAATTTTGCATCTAATTGAAAAATTTTAAACTCATTAACTTTTCCAAATAGGTTTTTAAATTTTTCCCATACCTCTTTTGGCATAGTAGCATCTTCAATGTGAATTTGAAGATTATATGAGACGTTGAGGCAAATCAATCCAAGAGCCTCATCTTGCTTACAACCATATGCATATTTGTCTTTTTCAGTGGTGAATGCTGCAGGTGTTGTTTCAGAAAAAATTCTCCATAATCCCTTTGATTGAAGGAGTTGTTGCATTTTTAGCTTCCAATCATGGTAATTTTTAGAATTTAGAGGTTCAAATAATTAAGATTCCATTCCCGAAGAAGATGATGATGTTGACAAGAACAACCTAGACATTCATTTTTCCTCAAAAAACACCCCTCCCATTACAATTTAACGTCTCCCGATGAAAAAAAAAATTAGCCTTATCTTATACAAAAGTAAAAAATGGATTTATGTAAAAAAATGTAGGGGGATTTGACCCCAAGACTTCCTCCCTACAAATTTTTAACAAAAATACCTCTAGCCGCTTTAGCAAAGTCAATTTTGTATTTTTAAAGCTAGAGACTTGCATTTAAACCACTAAAAATTAAAAAAATAATAATAAAAAAAAAGCCAAAATGACTCACACATGTGAGATAACTACTGAATAATCTTTGGCTTTATCAGAAATAAACTCTTTTTCTAGCAAGGTGTAGTGATCAGGGAAATTTCTAAGAAATTTTGTAAACACAGCCAAGGAAAAACACCTCTCAGTAAATGCAGAATGGCTCCATTGGATCTGCCAAAAGGACTGTATGGCGTAGTCCAAATCCATCCTTCTCAACTGGAAATGAAAGCTTGATAAGTCTGCTAACACATGAAAATATCAGATGTTGATTTTATGCAGCATAAGGTGTTCAAAAATGAGAAATCTGTACGTCTATGCTGCAGACCAAAAATAGATTTTAAATTCCTGTTGTAAGCTTCCAAAACATTGTACGTCCTGGTCCAAATTCATCCTAATTCACATGTAATGAAATATATAACAGTCAGCTTTCACGAACAGGGCTTAAATTCTAAAAAAGTCAACCGTATGATCTGCCACATCAAAAAAATGTACAGGTACTGCAGTCTGCCAACAAGAACCAGTCAACAAGTTTTTGAAGTAAAGAGCTATACGGCCTGGTCCAAATGAAAAAATTCAAATTGAAATGGATTCTTGACTTGATTTTCTACATCCCTGTGAAAAAAAATCTAATTTTGGAAATCTGTACGGTCATTTAATGAGCATAAAGTATAGAATTTTCAAAAAAAACTTGTAAACAAGAACTAGAATTTGAGAGAATAAAAAATATTTGTAACACATCAATAAAATAATATTTTTTAATGTGTTAACAGATGAAAAAAATATATGAAAGAGTATCTTCAACTAGAACTCCAAGCTCTGATACCATGAAAGAATGAGCAGGAGATACACAGGATCCACAGGATCAATCCAGGAGAAAGAACTCACAACAAATAACCTGCAAATAATCTCAGAGAATAAAATAAATTTGTCACACCTAAAAAATAGGTGATAATCCACAAAATTATCTGTATACTCTCATTAATCTCTCATTCATTTCTCATATATTATAAAGTATATATAATACAAATAGTTTGTTTCACGACAACAGACTATTTGTAGTGATTATAAAATAGAGAAAACAAACTATTTGTTTTCTCATACTACGAACAAATATATTGTTGAGAGATTCTCAACAATAAAATAAATTAACCTAGGTAAATAAAATTAACCCTCAGTAATAAATAACTTACCCTATTAACCCTAGGTAAGCTTAAATATGCATTATTCCAACAATAATAAGATTATTTTATAAGATCAACTAATAATTAAATTCTCTAGGTTACCATAATCACCTCACAAATTACTACAAAAGTTACTTGAATGTAATCTCATCACTTTTCCTCTACCCTATGAAATTGACATGAATAAACCTCAAGGTGAATATTTGGTAAAAATGTATAATGTGCTTACTCTAAATGCATTTTTCATTTTAATAATATATGTTTCAAGCTCAAACACCTCGTTCAAGACCTTATTGATAGCAATGTTATTGAGCTAGGCACTCTTACAGAGAAAAATAAGCCTTAACAGATTGAAAATGTTAAATTCAAGATTTTTCAGTAAACCATCTCCTAATCATAATACAAGCAAAGATAATTCAATATTTCATCATACTTAAAATGCTTATCTCCTCTTGAGTCATATGATCATTCATTAGATGTTATTGTTGGTACAAGTTTTCAAACTACACAGTCGCATTCTATGATTACTTTAGATAGTGGATGATGATTTTTATTTTCATGTCTTATGTATAAGATATTTTATTCATCAAAAAAATATTCATATTGTGTTATTTTATATTGAATCAAGTGAGAATTCATGCACAATGGCATTAATTCACTCATTAGGTTATACACATCATAATAGAAAAATAACTTCTAAAAGTGTCAAGACATTCGATGGAAAACAACAAACTACTTTGGGACATAGTTTGTTGCCTCTTCAAATGGGCCCTACTATACTGTCTACTCTTTTTCTAGTTGTACCACAAAATAGGGTCTTTGATATGATATTAAGATGCCCTTGGTTGAAAAATATCCATGATGTACCTTTTATGGTACATAGATACCCATAGTACATTCACTGCAATCAAGTTGTTACAATTTTAGGAGTCAAATATGAGTACCCATTTCAATATATGGTACCTCCTCCACCCCATCCACCACCATATTCCAATGATACATCTATGAAAAATCAAAGCATGTTTTCAATTTTTTCATCTACGCAAAAAAATTCTATTCAACCAATTCAAAAAAAGATGCAAAAGGTTCAAAATCAACCGATGTAAAAGAAATTTTATTATAAAAAGGTGTCTAATTATCAACAAGTATAATTACATACAGCACCATCCAAATTGGTGATACATATAGATCAGCATATTCCTCATGAGGAAGAATAGATGGCACAATGTATTATTAGTCATTCTCAGATTACACATCATTCTACATCTCTTAGAGATACTTATCCTACATAGAATTGCATAAGTAATGAGCTAGATAGTTTCTTTATAGCACATGATACAATTTATTATTTTGATACATGCACATATAACACATTTCATATGAGGAAAGTGATTTATTTACCACTTATTATAGATTTTTATTACTCTCACATTGATGGGATCATTGATTAGCTTATTGCATTTATAAATATTCAAAAAATATCAAAAAAAACCAATTAATTCAAAAAATAAAAAATATGATTTTGCATAGCTTCTTGAATGTTGCATTATGTTCTATTTTATTGCATCATTGATCAATTTATCAACTATTCAAATCCCTTGGCTCTTGTTGACTTGTTAGCCTATTAACTCTTTTTTTGACTATCTAGATCTAAACAATTCAAAACAATGATCAATTTTTCCATATTTTGTCATTTGTGACTTTATTTTATTGTCTACACTAACACATTGGCATTTTTTATTAAGTACAAGATCAACCAGTTATGGACTAGAATGACTGTCACTACTGTCCTAGTTGGTCAATCTTGTCATATGCTAGTTTTCACCTAGAAATCACAACATGAGCACACCTAACCTTAATGCTTCTAATTTTCAAAAATTTCACTGAGTTTTAATATGTAAATCACTATTTTTTATCTAAAATATTCTTATCCTGAGCTATATTGTTCATACATGTGACACACTTTGAAAAGTGTACATTTAATGAAATAATAATGTACAATCAATCCTCTTCACACTATTGTTATTTACATATGTTTTTAAGAATTAAAATTCATAAACAATGGGGGCATCTTGCTCATGCATAGCCATACAATAATTTTTTAAGCATATCTCACATTCACACATTCCCAATTATTCAGATCTTACTCACTTATTCTACATTTGACACCTTGGTTATCACTAGTTCTTATGGTTTCTAGTTTTAAAAATTTAAAAACATTCAAATATTAAAAAAAATATAAAAACCTTCAAAATATTATAAAAAATACAAAATCAAGACCTAAAAATGATTAGACATCTAGTTTACACTATCTCAATATGTTATGTATCTCATGATTAGTAGATATCATATTATTTTTATATCACACATGCATTTCACTAGTATTTATGCATGTTATGTAAGACACACTAACTTTTATAGGAACTAAGATGTTGAACTTGCCAATAGCCTTGCTAAACTAAGGTCATCTTATATGTAAGTGACATTATGTATAGGTGTTATCATTCCCTAACTCCTATATTGTTGAGATATATATTATTTACAAATGCTTTGTTAATATATGTATCCTACATTATGTACATGACTATGTTATTTGCTAGGATATGAACATATTACATACGCATGGTTAGACTACATTTATGGTTTTATGTTCCATTGATGTCATTATTTGTACATACTAGATTATATCTTGCTTATCTATTGTGTGTATCCCTTGGCCTGTGTGTAAATTTTGTTGAACATCTATTTTTTGTGTGACATTTGAACATATCCATTACTTTTGGCCCTTAGCCCTTTGTTGCGTGTGACATTTGATCATGTTCCTTATTTGTGACATTATACATGTCCATTATATGTGAAATCCTTCATTTTAGTGACATTTAAACATGTTTGTTGTGTGAGGCCCTTGGTCTTATTGTTTGACATTACTATCAGTGTGCTTGTGTGATTGTTGATTTTGTTAAGGTTGATGATTGTCATGATCCATATCATGCACTATTAACACATACTGTACTAGTTATATATTCTAATACTATGAGATTCATTGACACATTTCTATATGTATTGCCTCATCTATTACATAAAAAATTTCAAATAATGCAAATTAACATAATTTTCATAAATGTTACATTATTCAATGATTACATATTACTATGATGTTGTAGTTAAATTTTATTTTGAGATGAGTTACTTTCAGTTTCAATTCCCTCACCTCAAAAGGGCACATTTTAGTGGACTTTTCATATATGAGATAAGTCCCTTCAAAGATAAAAAATAGTTTGGTACAAAATATAGTTTCAAATTATACAAAATGGTTCAAAATTTAGTCATTAACATAGATTATGCAAGTATAGGACATTTGTATTACAAGAAAAAGATAAAAATTCACATAGTTGTCAGTACATGATGAAGGTTCATGCACAAGATTTAAATAGAATTTATAATTGGCATCTACATATTATACATTTATCAATGGAGGCACAGTACAGATTCATGCATACTTTTATTTTTTCAAATTTCAAAATATGATATGTTGTGTTATGCACATGGTATTAGTGTGGATGATCTCCATTATCTTTGATCATGAATTTAGGAACAAAGTTACAATTGAATTTACAACCCATCTACAATGGTTGGTTTAGTTTAACTACATAATGCATAACTTATAGGTTCAGTACCCTCTATCATTAAATATGCAAATACATTTGGATTTTAACCCATTTCACGTCTTGGGGTTACAAATACTAGCTAATTTAAATTGATATTATTGCATCCTTAAATGGTTTTATTTATTTTTACAAAGTGCAAATTTAATTTGGGGCTTGATCACCCAAAAATTCTCCATTTGTTTAACTAAGGAAATAATCACTCCAATGATTTAACGAAGCATCCTCTCCAAGAGAAGTCATAAAAATTAACATTAGTTTCACTCATACATGGTGTATTCCTCCTTTGCCCTCATTTCAAATTCAATAATTTTTAAATTTTAGGATTAAAGCAATTTTCAAATTCAATCTTTTTCAATTTTCAATTTTCAATTTTCAATTTTCAATTTTCAATTTTCAATTTTCAAAATAACAAAGTAACTACTTCATGTGTTTTTAAGGGTTTTTCAAAGACTACATGCCTTTTGTGATTTGATTACTAGCTCAAAGATAAAGTATGTATTATACACTAAGGTATATATTTTATTTAATCTAGAAATTTTATTTCTAAACTAAAGGGGAGAATGTATTAACCTATATATGATCATGGATACTTGATCATGTTATTTTTGGCTCTTTTCCACTTTAATTAACATGTGCACTTAATCAGTACTTATTTTACCACTTTACCTTATATTAAGCACCTATGAGGGCCTACTTATTTTCCAAATTTTATGTATAGCTGACAAAAAATTTCTAATTTCTAAATGCCCTTAAGCATGTACATGGAAAAACCCAAATCCAAACTTCCATACTCTTTCCTAGGGGGCATAAATGTCCAATATAGACATTAGTGGGAAGCACCCTATCCCTATGGGATGTTCCTATATTTATCCCTTTAATGGTAAATTTTTAAAATTAAATTCTCCCTTAGCTTTTCTTCCATGTTTTTAGGCTTCCTAGTGTGTGTTTTTTCCCTTTTAGATTTTTATAAAGGCATACTCAAGTCACTTATTATTCCACTTATAAATTTCAATACAGAGGCTTATTTACATTGTTGCACAATGATAAAAATTTATCTATTATTCATAATTCTTATTATGATATTTATAAGTAGTTCTAAATAAAGTCAAAACCCTATTTTATATATCCCTAAGCAAAGCATGATCAAGTATTCAATTCAGTCCTCAATGCAATCATATAGTTAAATGTGCATAATTTTACAAAGCACTCTAGGTGGAAGAACTATATGGACTTGATTTCCCTCCTTGAAATATTGGATATGGAGGTAGTGTTCATTCATTGTGGAGGTGATTAGAGTCAACTTAGCCTAATTACACTTTACCTTTTTATATTTACAAGCTTTCAATCATTGTTAGTCCTATTAGGGTTTCAATCTTTCAAAATCTATTTGTAAGTCTTACATACACTTCTAAAGGTCAAATCTATATATACATATCCAACTTAAGCAGTCGTAAGTGATTGTGCCCTAAATTCTTAATTTTTATAAAAATATAGAATCAACCAAGTAGGACATTAATGGGATTGGATCTTATCCTCAGTATGTGGATTATGTTCTTCAATAGTTTCAATTCTTGCTTTTGGACACTTGCAGATATAGTTCCTAATTTTTCTATTTCAATCATCTATCATTCAACAAAGTTAACAATCAGGTAGAAACAACTAAGTTTGTTATTCATTTTCATAGTAAGCCTTCAGAAAATCATTTTCACCTTGTCAAATTTAATGATTTACTTTCATTCTGCTTATTGAAAGTATATTTCCAACATTCTGATTTATTATATTCAATTTATCTTAATTAGGATTAATTTATTAATAAATTCAAAATTTAGTAAAATAAAATTAAAAAATGTCATGGCTTAAGATATTATTTTGTATTGTTTGCAATAAATCATAGATGTATTTTATTGTATTTATCTATTTAGTTATTTTTATTTATTTATTTTATCATGGAGATACTATTTTTTATTATTAAATGTTAAATTCTATATACTTTCAACTTAGTATTTATTCACATATTTACATTTTTTTAAATCCTTTTTTAAAAAAATTATAGGATTATATAAACATTTATTTTTTGGTATGATAAAATTATTAAAAATAATATCGGTTATTTGTTTTACAATATATTATGGAGCAATGTTCATTGAATGTATACAAAAAATAATGGCTTCATAAATTTCTCATAATGAGACATTAATTTCACTTAAGATGTCATTTTATATTGTTATTGTTAGAATGTTGTTTTTACGTGTTTATAGGCACATATCGATATCTTATTTATTATTCTTAAAAAGCATTTAAAATATAGATATGGTTGCACTTGATAATTTAAAATATCATTTTATATTGAATAAGATTGGAATGCCTTGTTATATGTCAACATGTTTGTAGTAATTTTATAGATATATAATTTAATGTATTTAAAAATTATTTATAACATTGACATGACTGTACTTGAGAATTGTATGGAAACATTTTTCTAAGTCATTATTTTGGCACATGTGTCTTCCTTGAACCCAGTAATTGGTGTGTTAATAGAATTATTATTAAAATGAAACCTCACCAATACATCCCAAGTTAGATGGTAGTCTACATTGAGACAGTTTTAAATATGCCTAATCAGGAGATCATTTTTATAAAATAAATTTGTTAAATATGTTGACTTCCAAAAGTATTGTGTGTGTGTGTGTGTGTGTGTGTGTGTGTGTGTGTGTGTCTGTGTGTCTGTGTGAATGAGTGATATTTGTAAGTCATTCATAAAAAACATTAAATTTTTCTAATAATTGTTGATAAGAAACAGCCAAATAACATTGACACAAGCAATATAATTGATATTCATTTTTTTAGAATAATTGTTGGTCATTTTTTTATAATAATGCAAAGTAATTGTACTCAATACTTGTATGTTTCTTATTGTGCCTTAACTATAGGGAAAATAAAAACTAGTGCAAGGAACAAAAATCCACTCGATGGCACAACATTGATAATGCCACATTTTGTGATAGAAGAAAAGTTAATATGAAACAATTTGTTAAAAACATTTTCCATTATAGGCATATTAAACCTTATAGCCTTGGAGAATAAATAAATATTGAAAGCTCTGTTAAGGCTTTTGGAAAAGAGTATCATTTACCTGTCTAGATTTTGTATAGTTGGGCCACTCTCAATAGGTTTTAGCCCTATATATGATAGTACCCATTATGTAGCAAAGTATGAACTTGCATATAAATTGAAAAAAATAGGGATTACAATTCCAAATCCAAAACAGTGAAATATTTGCCCTATTATACAAGAAACATTCTCAAAGTAAACAAAGAAAAAAATGAAATAATAGATGTTTATTATATGTCTTCATATGTTTATAGGTTTTTTTTTTACGTATTTTTTTGTAAATTTGAAAATATATAGAACAACATTATAAAGTGTATATGTGTTTATTTTGATGTTTATGGTGGTAATTATATATTGAATTATATTTACATTTTGATATGCATTTCAAAACATGTCAATTTTTTTTCCTTCTTTGACATATTCCTCCTATTTTTTTAATTTTCCATGTTAAATAATTAGTTTTGTTAAGTTATATTTAAATTTTAAAAAATTTATTATTTTCTATGAATTATATTGTTTTTGTTTTTATTTTTTACCTTTAAAGCATGGATTTCAACATAATGGGTGCAACTTTAAAATAAAATTCCATTTTTTTGCTTGTTGGAAGAGGGCATTTTAATAAATCTCTTTGTCAAAATATTATAACTCTACCCTATTCATTCACATTAAAGTACTGATATACAACATCATTTTTCCTTTTCAATGGATTGCACTTCCACACAACCCTTTTCCCAAAAAAAATCAGTGCTCATGTTGCATCAAATGACATTCAATAAGGATCCATTGCACAACTTACCAACTTTTTATGTATGCCAATCAAAAATGAGATGTAAGCGAGTGTTTATTCCCCCCTTTCACACACAAGTAAAGTACTATTTTTTGGATTTAGTATCACATACTAATTTAAATTTTTTCATACAATATTATTCTCATCTTAAACTTGAAAATTATTGCCTCCAAACATGACAAGGTCATAAATCCAATACATATCAAATAGATGCACTAGTCAATTACAGTTAGGCTTATCATCAATTGATAACTCTTTGCAAAACTAGAATTATGTACTAGCACCTCTTCTTAGGCCTACCATGGAAAAACAAATCACAAGAACTATTTTATGTATCAAAGAGTTAACTGCTATAAAAAAGCATTTGGTTGATAAAGGGAAGAGCATTTGTAAAAATAGTCTTTTAAAAGTACAATAATGAAAAAAAGTGGAAGATTGTTTGGATTTGATTTTTTTGACAATGAGGGGAAGAATATGTGACATGTTTCAATGAGAATGTTGAAAAAATTTATGACCAAATTAAAAAATAAGAATTTTACTTTCTATCTAATGGAAGGGTTAGAAAAGCAAATAAGTTGTTCAATTATTTCAATAATCCAAGGAAAATAATTTTATAACTGTCATGATTACAAGTTGTTGCTTTGAAGAAACTAAAAATTCATTGATTTCATTTCAAGACCATAAGCAATATCCCATATGTAGATAATAAATCTAAGATCCAAAAAAAAAATTGTTATGTCAATTTCTCCATATTCCATTCTATGTTTTAGAGATGGATCAGGAGCTACAAAGAGAAAATCAAAGAGATGTAGGGAATATTGTTATTGTGACATTGTAAGATATATATTTTGATAAATTGAGTGTATAACTAGATGAACTTATTTTTGGGCCAAACATCCCTATTCTTACAACAAAATTAGTTGGAACATTAGATTTTGATAGAACTATTATTGAAAAAAATTCAAGTGGCAAATTATTTTTCAACCATAAAATAATGGAGACTAAAAACTTGCACACTTGGTTTACATCTGAAAACTCTAATTTTTCTTCATATTTGCTAATAATAAAATACCTATTGGCAAAATATATTATATGGAGTACAAAATCTGAGTTCTTTATCAGTAGTATAGGGGACAAGGAGTCCCTTCTCTATTAGAAAGTAAGGTTATCTTTATTGAGAACTAAAAAATACAAGAAATGGAATATTTATAGTTAAATATATTCAAAATAATTATTTGGATATTTTTCACAAATGGAAAAGAACGTATATTTGAAAGGAGATTAAGTAGGAAGGGAATAAAGGAAAGCAAGGGAAAAAAATAGAGAAAGAGAGAGAAATAAAGCATACATAATTAAATAAATTCATATTTTAATCATTCAAGCATGTTGGAAATTTAAAAAAGTATGAACATTCGAACATTAAACATTCTAATGTGAAGAAGATACAAATATTAAATGAGCATTAAACATAACAAAAATGGGTATTCACCAAGAAAATAAAAGGCACAAAAACCTATTGAGCTTTCTTGTATCAATCTATGCAAAAGAACACAAAGTTCTCTTCTTTGTTTTTCCACTACCAAAATTGGTTGTCTTGTAAAACAAAGTCCAGATTACAATGAGATTCCTCTATATGTATAGCTTAGAGGTTGAATAACTACCTCATAATGATGTGTTTTAAAAAGTGTTTATATTTCGTCATTCACTTTTCAAATAGTTTCATAAAGTGGAAATATATTGATTTTAAATTACAACAATTTTATGAAAAAGTAAAATGGATAAATAGAAAAAGTGAGAGATAGAAAATCAAGAAGAGAGAAGTAAATAATGCCTGATTGAGTTAATGGTTGACTAGAGGCTATTATTTGTCCTTAAACTTCAATGTGCATTGACTTTAATCTGAATGATCTGAACATTTGGACCGGTATACCTATCCCTTGTTGTTTTGGAATGACTGTGTATGATAACCTTATTAACTAAGAAATCATTCATTCGTTTATTCATTATTAGTGAAAATTTTCAAAAGTCTTATGTTGCATTCAATGAGAGCACTATGAATGTTTCTCAATTTATTCATGTCTTCCTGATTGAAATTTTTTGCATCGATTCTTTGATTTTTACAGTCATAAATGGCTTAGTGTCTCTATTTTTCATCAATTCAAAATGAATAGACCATATGTTACTATGGATATTAGTCATGAGATCATCAAAAAACATACTATATTTTTTCAAATTCTTCCAAGCTTCTTCTAGAACATTGATTTTTCATTGAACACTCTTAAACCATATAAAATGACAAATTATATTTTTTCTTGCTAAAAATTTGCTCATATATGAGGATGTTTCCATCAAAATGAGACACATCCTCAAAATTATTGACTACATTCTTCAACAATCCACTTTATTTTGATATTATTTTCATTTTCTTTTGTGATTTTGGGTTAATTTTCTTTTAGAATCCCATATGTTTCTCTTACCTCATTAATGAACTTAAGTCTTTCAGCAACAAGTTATTTAACCCAATTTTCCATGACTCTTCCATAATTATTGTATTTACAAATGTTTGAAACAACATTATTATCAATGTATTTAATTGGAACAGGATCCAAGAGAGAATCCATAGGAACACTATGCTAACTCAAGAAAGTTTTTATATAAACTATAAGTGCACACATCTGATCTTCAATTTATTCTTGATTTTTTTCCTAATTTTACTCTCTAAATAAATTTTCTGTAAGCACTTGAAAATTGTGAATATCTCCTTCATGAGTGGATTTTTTAATGATTATTTTGTTCATATTTTAGTATGTTAGGGTCATATCCTCTTCATTATTATTAACCATAGGCTTGTAAATTTCAAAAAATTGTGCATCTGAAGGTTTGATACCAATCCTAAGGTAGTTTTTTTCCTTTTTCAATGATGGGCTTTGTAAAAGACTTTCTATTGCATCAAAGTCAAAAGTAGTAATCTTAACAAATTTTTTTTTGCTTTACTATTAGGAGAAATTTAAATGTAAAATGAGCCTCCTAAGAAATCCATATATATATATATATATATATATATATATATATATATATATATATATATATATATATATATATATATATATATATATATATATATATATATATATATATATATATATATATATATCACAAATTATTTAAATATAAATAAAACTAAATCATTTAACTACATGGGTTAAGTGGGACCATATATTTATATATTGACTCATAACAAATAATTATTCCATATACTTTCTATATTTTTTAAATAATCTTTAAAAAAAATTATCTTTCAAAAATGAATCTTAATCTTAAATTTCTAAAAATTACACAATTTATTTTTTTATATAAAATTTAATTATATATACTTTTAACTCACATTTTATTAGTATATTTTATGTTACTTATTAAATATAATCTAACATATAAATGTAGCTACCCTATGCACCCAATGAGCAATGACTTACATATGTTTCTAAATAAGTATCATGTTCATGTGTATGAGACAAACAAGAATGATGCATGGACATTGAAATCGGCATGGATGGTAATTGATTTAACAATTTTAAGAAAATTAGTGTATTATTCCTAATTTAATTAAAGGGTCTGAGTAGTAAAATCGGTAAATAATATGCAATAATTAAGCTACTGATTTGTATAAATTAGATTGCAATTTAACCTTTTTAAAAATAGTAATGAGTGGTATAAAATTAAACTTAGCTAGAAACTGGTTGAAATAGGGTCTGAGATTCACTATGCAAGATTGGGACACTATTGTAAACTGAGATCTAACTTTCATTTTATGATTGGAAAGGAGCACTGAAAGTGGATAGGAGTGGCACCGGTATTATAGTCCACCTTTGTCGCTATTATCCTAAGGATTTGAGTTTTTTGGGTTTTGTTTTCCAGGTTTATGTGACCCTATCCATGAAGTTTGGATAACTAAAAGTCTATAAAGCTCCCTTTAGAGCAGATTTTCTCTTCAAACCCTATACTCCCTTATACTTTAACCAATTTCAAGAAAAATAGGGGTTTAGCATTTGTAAACTGAACATGCTTCACACCCCGTGTATAGGCACGTTGCCTACATACCAATACTTTGAAAAGGGATCAAGCCATATGTAGTTCTCCCACTTGATGTGCTTTGTGCAATTGAGTATATGAATATACAAAATGTTAAACCAGATGTGCTTGAGATGGCTAGAGAATGGTATAAAGATTTGAATTAACTTGAAAGTGTATAGGTTGGTTGTATGTAGAGAATAGGAAAGATTGTTTGAGTAGTCTTTCTTATATTCTTGCTTGCTTAGTGAATAGGATTTTATAGGGATATATTGGTCATGGGTTGAATGTGCTTGCTTTAGGCCAACAAAGAGAAGGATGAGTAACCAGAATAAATTGATTGTTGTGGTCAAAAATGGACTTGGATAGGAGCACCAAAAGCATATAGGAGTGGCACCAGCACTATAGTCCAAGTTGGGCACTATAGTCCTGAGCAGATGGGACCTAGGAGGATGGATTAGTTATGTAAATATCAGTTTGGTTAAGTGAGGATTAAGTCTAGAAAGCTACATATGATTGGAAATCTATAAAAAGATGCTTAAGGGTCATAAGAGCAAGCAAAAGGGACCTAAGGTTTGGGTGTCATTAGCCATGCTTAAGTTACTAATTTTTGCATTTTATATGGCTACATTTTCCCCCCTTTATTCTAGTGATGTAGCAAAGTGAAATACTAGAATAAAGGAAAAGTAGAAAGCGTACTTTGAACTTACCTATAAGGGTGAAGCTCATAAAGTTGTGTGATGTTGGGTGTGAATAGAGAGAACACACTGTGAATTGTGAATCTATAAGGGAAAACAAAGAGTATATCAATTCTTAATAGATATACTATATCTAAAATAAGAATGTACAAAGCTAGGTAAGAGAGAGAAAGGAAGAGAAAGGAATGAATACATCTCATTGGTTATGCGAGCTAATACAAAACATGTGATGTTGAGTGATGTTGAGTAATACTAGATATGCTATATGATGTTGTACCAAGAGTAATATCATGAAGAAAGTTGAGTGCTCAATTCCCCAAGAGTGGCTCAAGAATAAAAAAGTTGGCCCTTTGGCTCCATCATCACCTACTAAGTGAAACTAGGTGGGAATGCATGTTTTGATCGATGTTTGGACTATGTGTCTAATCCCTCTGAGTAGGTGGCTTAAGAATACAAAGGCTAGCTAGTCCTTTGGCTCCATCATTGCCCACTAAGTGAAGCTATCAATTGATACCAGTATAAAGTGTATGTTGAATGAGATGGATCTTGAAGCCTATGAATGCTCTATAATCTGACAATGTTGGTGTGGATAACTAAATGTATACTATAAAATAGGCCACTCTTGGCCACTTCAAAAGATGGTGATTAGGTTTGTATGAAATCCACTCTAAAACTGGTGCACTAAGCTTATATGAAAGCCACTTTAAAATATGGAGGTTAGGCTTGTATGAAATCCACTCTAAAATGATGCCAACCACATACAAATGGAATAAGGCATGCAACCATTGAGAATGTTTGGGTAATGTTGAACTCAGAAAGATAAGAAACAAATGTGTCATGCATATTGTCCCCAATCACTGGTGTCTGAAACATAGATTATGATCTAGAAGTTATACCAACTGTCCTATCTAAAACTAAAAGCAAGAGCCAATCATGTCGTGCATGATGCCCCTATATCTGGATTCTCTGAGCAAAAGTGTACTAAAAACTACTGATTTTGAATTGGTTTGACTGTGCAAAACTGTAACTGAACCTACTTTTTTGCTTGCTTTTGGAAAATCTAGTTTTTCCACTATTTAGATAAGATCACTAAAAATGGATACTAGCAGCACTTGTGTTGTAGTCCAATCTTGGTGTTGTTGTCATGGGCTAAATATGATTATTGTTCTAGTATTTTCACTATCTACTTGGTCTATTCTAGTTGGTTTGATGTCTATTTGTTGTACTGAGTGTTTTAAAACTAATTTTTCAATCAGTAGGAGCTCCGATCTTTGTGAAAAAACCTCTATTTTTTGTCCCTTCTTCTGAAGATAAGAATGAATACCCTGTAATGACTAACCTCAGAAGAAATAGCCATGTAAGTGTGTTATGTTGCAAAGATACATGATATAGCGATGATAATTGACAAGATATCTCAAGACATAGCATGGTTTATAATGAGAGATTGTTAGATCAACAGGGGTATGCCTAGATAGATTTAACAATGTAATAACATGTGCAATGTATTGAATTGTAATAAGAAGTGTTAGTTGTTAGTTGGCATGAAGGGATGGAGCATGATGTCCATCATAGCATCCAAGAAAAAAAGATAATGTGGATCATGGCATTGCAAACAATCAAAAAGAAATCAAGTAAAAAGCACACAAGACAAGAAGCAAGAAGCATATAAGGGTATCCAAGAGACCAAGAAAACAAGGGACATATGCACATGTCACTGAAACTGAAAATTAAGCATACAAGGCATGTTCAAATACCACATACACATATAATTGAAACAAGGAAGTTGGCATGAAATCCATAATCACATAGAAGAGTACAGACAAAGGACATTGGAAAATGTCCTCAGGCACATACCTGAATAGAAGTAAAGGACATTGGAAAATATCCTAAAGCACATATAGGAGACAAAGCAAGAACTGAGGAATGAAAACATTCTAGCTATGCTAATCAAGAAAGTAAAACAGGTAATAACTAGAAATACAATCACATCTAACTAATCAAAGCAAGAGGAAAAGTATGCAAGAGATGTTAGTACACGATTAGGTATATGCTAAGAAATACACAAGTGTTATATACTAGTGAGATGTTGATATAGTAGTCTATGTAAGCTAGTAAATAGTGTACATCAACATGATAATTAGAGTGTGTAGTGTATGAATGACATAACATGGATGGTGTAGTCATGTAGAATATGCCCCCAGTGGGTATGTATATTGATGTATGTCTCGACGTAGTAGGATGCCCCCTTAATGGGTAGAGTGAAGTAATCAAAAATTTGGATATCACTGCACACACTCAAAGAAGATCAAGTAAAGCATGGTAATATAGATAAATCAACAAACAATAGCATAGAATAGCAAATGTAAGTAGCATGATATTAGCAATGTAAAGCATGGATAATGCATATAATCAAAATGTTTTTTTGTGTTTTGACATATTTGAATGTTTTTGGATTTTTTGAAATTTTGTATTGTTTTTGTATTTTTAGAATATTTGAGGCTATGTATAATCAATTAAAATAAACTATGTACAAGTAAAGTCTGAGAAGAGATGATACTAAATGATGAATATCATGGGAGACTACCTATCATGGTGTCCTATATCAAACAAAGAAATCATGTGTGATTGTAAATCATGAGGGAATGGCTGTGAATATGACTCTAAATATTTGGATTCATTGTCAATATCTTGAAAATCATAATAACCTGTATTATTTCACTCATCATTATCATCTTGATTTGGAACCAATGGATTGTTGGTGTTGACTTTTATTGTATCTGGATCTTTTTCTTTGATAAATTATGTTTGTGAATGATTTATCTTAGGATGTTCAATAAATCTCAAACCTTGGTGACAAACATTATCAACTGCTAGAATAGGAGTAGTAATGCCTTGATCATGCTTGTCTAACCCTTGACCTTGATAATCAAATTGTTGTAGATATTGTTGACCAAACTCATATTGCTTTGAAAGTTGAGCATCATTTTGGAGAGGTAGATTTACATCTTTTTCATGGTTTACATGTGCTTATGGTACTGTTTCTTATTCTAATTTTGCTTTTTGATCTTTTTGTTATTTTGAGTTATGCTTTGGTAACCAATTTTATATCATTTTTGAATTTGACCCTTTGTGAATGTGTTCTTATATCACTGTGGATTGATTGACTGATTTACCTTGTATAGGGTCATCATTGGCAATTATCTATTGTATATGTTTTTTCAATGGCAAACATGAATTTGTGCAATACCCATGTATTCTATGATATGCACAATAATATCTAAATCTTCTCACTGAATCTAAAGGAGGTAGTTTGATCAACCTAGTTTAATCATTTCCCTTAGTACTTCACTTGAAATCTTATTTGATCTTTGAATGATTTTTGAATCAATAGTTGTAGATTTACTGTATTGTGATTTATTGTTTTGATTTGTACAATTACTTGCAACCAATTGACAAGGTGAAGGTGCATATACATGATTGACACTAGGGTGCCTTTGAGGCATTTGTATGATAATCTGATTTTCCAATGTTGTGATCTTTTCATGTAATAGTTGATTCTGTGTTTAAAAATATAAAATTAACTTGCCCATATTGGTGACTTGATCCTTTAGAGTCTCATAAGTGAAAATCGTAGTTGCTTTTGATTGAACATATAAGCACATATGTTGAAGAGGATTTGAAGAAGCTATAGGCTGAATGTATGCATTATGAATAATAGTATAGGCTACCTCACCTTTTGGAGGGGTGATAGCATGGACCTGGTTAGAGGGAAAGTAGTTATCACCCTCTTGGGGGAGAGGAGGAGAAGGAAATTCTTTCTTGTGCATAAGATATGACATTGAAAATTGACAGGTGGTAATTAGCTTATGTAAAAACCATGTAGCCAAGGAGTTAGATGCATCTAGGTAGAAAACATGTATATGAGATTAAATGCATGTAAGTGGAGTTATAATTTGTATAACCATATGTTTATAAAGAGCATTCCACATGATAGATAGCAAGTATGGGATAGAGAGCATGGAATTGTGCATTAATGCATAAAGAACTTTGGCATATGTTATGAAATTTCTAATGTGTTTAGCATGATAAACTCGAAAAAAAAAATCATATGAGAGAAAGCAAGGGATAGAAAGAGTGAATTTGTGTGTGAATGTATAGAAGATTTCGACATGTAACATAACATTTCTAATGTGTTTAGCAAATGGAGTTGAGAATTATTATGCATGATCGAGAGAGAGTATGCAAAAGGAATATTGAAATCTTGTGCATTTTTAGTAATAAATTTTATAATATCATCCCTTATTATAAAAAATAAGTATGAAACGTAAATAATGAAGCTTTGTACTAACATATGGTATACTTCATCATTCATGTACATGATAGGACCAAGTATGGTCTCCTTATTATTTGTAAGAAATGTAAGAAAAAATTGTAAATAAGTGAGATCCATTTTTGCAATCTGATTATAGATGTAAGGTGATACCACAAGAAGCAATGGGATCTAGTATAGGCAACTAGGGTTTGAAAATAATTATTTTGATAATTACTATAAAATTTTGAAATTAAAAGTGAATTTCTGAGTTAAGTATGCAAGTAAAAAGTCAAAAATTTATTAAAAATTTTGTGATTTAGAGAGACTTAATATATGCAACTAAGGTTTTGAAAAATAAATATTTTTGAGAATTACTATTGAATTTTGAATTTTGAAATTTGAAGTGAATTTTTAAATTTAATATGCTAGTAAAAATTCAAAAAAATATTGAAAAATTACTGAGAAAATACTGGGACCTAGTATGGGCAACTAGGGTTTGAAAGAAAATTATTTTAAAATTAGTACAAAATTTTAAAATTTAATGCTAATTTATAATTTTATTATGCAAGTAAAAAATTAAAAAAATATAGAAAAAATCAGTAAGAAATTTACCCTAAGGTTTCTAAGGTTTTTATGCATAAACAAAGTAAGTCGAGTTCACCAAACGATTTAACAATTTTGAGAATATTTGTGTATTATTCCTAATTTAGTTAAAAGGTCTGAGTAATAAAATTAGTAAATAATATGTAATAATTAAGCTACTAATCTGTATAAATGAGATTACAATTTCAAACTTTTTAAAAATAGTAATGAGTAGTATAAAATTAAACTTAGCTAGAAACTAGTTGATACAGCTGAAACAGGGTCTAAGATTCAATGTGTAGAACTAGGACACTATTGTAAACTAAGATCTAACTTTCATTTTATGATTGGATAGAAGCACTAAAAGTGGATAGGAGTGGCATCGATGTTGCAGTCTACCTCTGTCGCTATTATCCTGAGGATCTAAACTTTTTGGGTTTTGTTCGTCAGGTCTGTGTGGCTCTATCCATGATGTTTTGGTAGCTAGAAATCTATAGAGCTCCTTATAGAGCAGATTTTCTCTTCAAATCCTATACTCCCTTATGTTTTGACCAATTTTGAGAAAGAGGAGGGGTTAGTGTATGTAAGATGCACTGAACGTGCTTCACACCCCATGTGTGGGCACGCTGCCTACATACCAATATTCTAAAGAGGGATCAAGTTATATGTAGTTCTTTCACTTGATGTGTTTTGTGCAATTGAGTATATGAATATGCAAAATGTTAAACCGAATGTGCTTGAGATGGCTAGGGATTGGTATAAGGATTTGAATTAGCTTGAAAGTGCATAGGCTCGTTGTATGCAAAGAATAGGGAAGATTTCTTGAGTAGTCTTGCTTGTATTCTTGCTTACTTAATGATATTTGTCAACCCTCTCCAAATGATCTTTGAATGGGCTTTCATAAGGATATATTGGTCATGGGTTGAATGTGCTCACTTTAGGTCAACAAGAAGGATGGAGAACCGGAATAAATTGATTGTTGGGGCTAGAAATGGACTTGGACAGTAGCGCTGAAAGCGAACAAGAGCGGCACCGACGCTATAGTTCAAGTTGGGCGCTATAGTCCTAAGTAGATGGGACTTGGAGGGATGGATTAGTCATGTAAAGAGCAGTCTAGCTGAGCGAGGATTAAGTCTAGAAGGCTACGGATGATTGAAAATTAGTAAAAAATGCCTATGAAGGTCATGAGAGCAAGCAAGAGGGACCTGACATTTGGATGTCATTAGCCATGCTCAAGTTACCATTTTTTGCATTTTATATGACTACAGTAACATATGTAACACTAACCATTAGTCATTTTTAAGATTGTGTGAAGGTAATAATGAATATGTATTATCTTTGAAACATTTCACATTGAAAAAATGATTGTAAAATATTCAAATCATGTTTTCTATCATACATATTATTTTTAAATTAGAAAAAATAAACTTTTTACATATTTTTGAATTAATAAAAAATATAAATTAAAATTATTATTTTTTAAATAAAGGTTAAATTTTGTTATATAGTTTCATTTAAAAAGTAAAATTTTATAAAATATATAAAAATGAAATTATACTTCCTTAAATGTTTTATTCTAAAGTTAAAAATTATAATTCTCTATTTTATTTTATTTTTAATGAAATTATAATTCGTTAAATGTTTTATTCTAAAGTTAAAAATTATAATTATATAATTTTATTTTATTTTTAAATACTTTATATATGTGTTTAAATAATGAAGAAAGATAAATTAAATATTTTTTTAAATAAGAATTAAAATTTCTTATAAAATTTCACTCAAAAAAATAAAAAATTATACATATGAAAATGAAAATATAATTCATTAAAATGTTTTACTCTAGAGTTGAAAATTATAATTCTGCAATTTTTTTTTTAATGTTTTTTAATTGGAAGTCGATGATTCTAAACTTGTGTCCTTAAGAGTCTTTCTTACTTTGGATGATTTTTATGAAGAAAACTCTGAGTTATAATAGATGCTTACTAGAATCAAAAAAATTATATAGATAAAAAAAATTTAAAATAAAAATAAAAAATCTATTGAAAAAAATTACAACTCGTTATATCAATTGATAGAAGAATATAAAAATTTCTTATTAATTATTTAAATATTAAGTAATATCTATTTTATTATGATATATAAATAAGTTGAATTTAAATTTTATGTAGAAAAATAATGCACTGGGGTGTTATTTCATGAATAGATTTTTATGGAAGTGATTATATGTGATACTTATAGAGATTAATTTTAATAGATGATACCATGAGGTGAACTTGTTATTTTTAATATAGGAAGATCATTACATTTTACAATCTGAGAATAGTCTCCCATCATTTCATTAAACTAGGGACTCGAGTGAGCACAGATCACCAGGGGCTCAAATTTCATGTTGTCTTTGTAAATCTGGGGCCTAAGTTTCATATCACTTTTGTATCGCTGACGAACATTTAGGGACGTTGGTCTCAAAGACTACTCCAACAGTGCACAAGAACTCCGGGCAAATTACTCCCATCACAAACAGACAAACTAATAGAAATTGAATCTAAGACTTCAAAAAAGATAAAATATTAAACTATAAAATCGAAGAAGGTGAGGTAAATGTGAAGTTAAATGGACCAATATGACTTATTAAAGTCTATATAAAATTATGATGCTATATATGTAAAGAATTTTTATAACTATATAAAAACTAGAGTATATGAAATATAATTACCAACACATACAATCATTAAAATAGTTATTATTTGTTTAATTCTGATTTTTTAACAGTTATATTAAAGAGAAAATGATAGTTTGCGGCTTATTTTTTTCACTAATTCTTATGAATGATTAAATCTGTAGAAATGTTTATATATGAATTGACACTTTTATCAATGTTAATGTATGTTGGATGGTTGATTTATAAACTAGATAGATTGGTACATATATATATATATTATATTTATATCCTTTTGTCTAAAAATTTGGCACTTTTCTCAATGTTTGTGTGCACTGGATAGTTAGTCTATAAAATAGATAGATTGCCACAAAGCTCTATGCTTTTTTATCTTTATATTAGAAAAAAATAAATTCAAAATAAGGAAGTATTATATTATAATATTTCATAACCACTTAAAGTGATTTGGTATGGTTTAGTTTATTTGTTATATCATTTAAATTAATAAATATTGTGTTTACCCAGTATGGAATCATTCTGATGCTGATGATTTTTACATTGCTGTTGATTTTTACGTTCTTTTGCACAGGAAAAAAATCTTAAGACGTTGAAGAGCAAGAGTCGGAGTTGCAGACTGTATCTGGCAGACAGGAGTTCTCGAGAAGGAAACCCAGAAGAATCAATTTCTTTTCATCCATCTGCGGCCCAATATGGACATGTACCTTCTTCAGATTTGGCTCCATCGCCCCTTCTGGCACCTTGTTTACTGATATCATCTCCTGGATGAAATATAATGTGGGTTCATTCATATAGAACAGATAAAAGAGAATTTACCATCTTCAAATAACCCAAATAGATGAAGTGAACTACATAGTACATCATGTTGCAGAGAGACAACAATAGCATAAATAAAGTTAAGCTCAAAAGAAAGAATGGATAAAATCCCAAAACATATAAACCTATAATAATTCTAATAGCAAAGAGGGATAAATCTTGGAATAAGAGGGATCAAGAACAATAACAGGACATAAATGTCAGACTTCAGTCAATAAAAGAAGAGTATCATCATCTGCAATGCAGACTACTATTATTGCAGCATTAGAATATTTAGCTTCAATGTAGAGGATTTCTCACCTGGAAACATTGGCCATGGATTGTCAATTCCTGAAGGCAAGGAAAATGGTCAAGAACAGCAAAATTAGGAATTTCTTCATTGATTCTACCGTAATTTAGAAGGGTAATTTTTCCAACTGATTCTGCTCTGGAGACTCCATTCAGTAACTGAAGCCCATGTTCCCAGTGATATTGTCTGAGCTTGATTTCTGTCAACTGAGGGCAAACCAGCTTCATTGATGTTGCAGCAATTAATAATCCTACATATAGGTATCTGAGATTGGGGGCACTTATTTTCAAACGTCTCAACTCAGGACAAACGAGAACCTTCAAATTCTGAAGATTTGGACACAATTCCATGAGCTGTGAGAATGTGGTATCATTCAGTCCCCAGACATTGAACCATTCACATGTTTTAAAAGATTGAAAGCCCAAAAAAGTAGTGGGAACTCTGTGAAGAAAGCAGGCATGCACTTTCAAAGCGGTGAGGCTTTCGCACTCAAAAACAGAGTCTCCAAGCTGAAACGTCATGAAACCATTGAGATTATTACCAATCCTTGCTTTTCTCTTAGAGATTTGAAGACCGATTCATTTCACTTGTTTTAGAGCCGCAAGGTGAACCCAATTGTGATTCCTATAATCAGCCAAGGCAATTATAAGACAACAATTGTGTAGAGGAGGAGAATGGTGGAGCAGGGCATTATTTATTATGACTTGTATTGTCTGGTCTTTTATATTTTTGAAATCTTCGCAACAGAAATTGAGATGGGGCATTTTCATTGACAAGAATCGCCATCTTCGAGAGAACAGGGAACAACAAATGGCCTCTCTGAAAGAAATCTTTGGAAGTATTTTATTAGAAAGAAGACATTCTGCTAAGTCGAAGAGCCTATCTATTGCTGTTGCCCTTTTCATTGCCCTTGTCATTCCCATTACTGTTACTTTTTCCTCCTCCACCTGAGAATGAACTCTATAATTCTATGGTAAGGTACCCAGAGTTTGGATTCGCCCCTCCCTCAGAATTCAGGGGCATACTGACTTATGCAATGCTACTCTTATAATACTGTTCACTCTAGTCAAGACAGCCTGTAGGAAAGAAGAAAAGCATGGTTAAGAAATTAAGCTACTAGAATTAAGCAGTGCTGGCATAAAAGAATTCATGGTTTCGGTGCCACGTTGTTGCCTACGGACCTTTGCACAGACTCCCTACCATGCACTAAACAACCGCAGTATGACTTAGGCGAAGATTTTCCTTTTGATAAATATTTGTTTTCTATTGGATGGGGCACTGCAAAAATTAATCCTTGGTTAGTGTTAACTAAAGAAATTAATTAAAAACAGCAGAGCATCCGTAAAGCATTGGGAAATAGTAAACAATTGACATTAGTTGCCAGGGAAGAGTTGATCGGAGTAAACGGGAGAGGTGAATACAATGGTACCGGGCAGGTACTAATAAATGTGTAGTGCACATGCTAGTAGAATGGATGTAATCCATTGTAGACAGACATTTATCCTAGAGGATTCGAAGTTTGAGTTTTTTTTCTAGATTATTAGTGTGAGACTAGACATGGCATAGAATTTGTTTGAAATTGGGAACAATGGTGAATGGGCCCATCCCATGTAATTTAATCTCCTCTCAATTCCTGTTGCTTTGACTTAGAAGATGAGATAATCATTCCTCAATTTTGTGGACAATTTTTGTAAGGTGAATCTTAATTTTTCGCACAACATCGGTCAATCCTTGAGCAGCATGAGTCAAATCCTTGATAATGTATTCCAATGGCAGGGGCGCATTATCTAGAGCATCAGTAGGACCAGGGACCGCAGCCAATTTATCCACAATTTTTTCCTTCATTTGGGACAAACTCTTCTTAATATCCCTAGAAACTCCCATGTACGCCTCTAAAATGCCCTTCCCCTTATTCCACAGCTAAGAATGATCTGTCTTATTATTATTATCATTTATTTGTAGATATGTGCCAACAGAGTAAAATTTCTTGTGTGTTTCCCAATTTTTCATCATCTCCTTCAATCTAATATTTTTTCTGAATTTGAGCACCTTGTGGAGAGTACAATTTTCCCTGACCATTGCTTGCGTCCAATTGGTTTCAGATTTTTGTCTTTCACGTGATATCTACCTCCTTATTTGGGGGTGCATACAATTTGCCTTTCTCAATTCCCTCATGTTCCTACTCTGAATCATTAGTTGAATACCCAATTTTAGAGGATGACTTAGTCGGGCTTGATTGCTTTAAAAAGTTCATTTGGATGCCGATATGAGTAACCCTGGAATTACAACCTTAGATATTTCTCCCAAAGTTAGTATATTAAATAAATGGATCTAACCAAATTCATTTAATTCATAGTGTGAATGTAAAAAATTTCCCTAGAAGGCTATTCAATTAAAGAAATGGCCTTAAGCCTTTGGTAAACTTGTTCCTCCTCAAGATTTATTTGCTTCGTATAGTGATATTCCAAATCTTAAAATCCTAAAACAACACAAGTTTGAGTTGCTTCTGTATGTGCAGCAATCAAAGGGATTCTAAAATATCCTCTCCCAGAACAGAGGCAGGGTTTCCATTCAATTCTTGACAACTCCATGAATTGTCGAATTACATATTTTATGGGGGAATCGGATAATAGTGTTGAGATGTCAAGTTATTTGCTATGGGTTCAGCTTGAGTGCCTGAAATACGGTAGTATATTGCACCCAATTTGTAGTATATTCCATTACAAAATTTGTAGTGCTTGAGAATTGGCAGTGGAAGTTTCAAAATATTGTGGTAGAAAGATGTACAGGTATTTTGTTTTCTCCACTAAAATTTATGATTGTTTGCTAACTATTATTTACCATGGGAAGTTAAAAACAAAATTTATTTTGAACTTCAGGTACCCTCCAAGTTGAAAGAGCTATATATTGGTTCGCTCTCTCTAGAAGAGTTCCCAGATTCCTTAGGCATATCAGAAACACTGAATTGTCTTATAATTTAAGTTATCAGTTGTCGAATTTTGAAAAGATTGTTAGCATTTGATCTTAAAAATATTGAATTGTTTAACATCACAGAATTAAGTTTTTTACCTCAGATCTATCTGAAAAAATCAATTGTTCAAATCTAAGAAGTGTTTCAGGAATATCCCATGTTGAGAAGCTTGTAGAATTGGACATTAGTGCTTTTCCGGAGCTTGAGGAGTTAAATTTTGTTCATTTGAGCTGCTTGGAAAGGATTACATGTGAAATTTATCTAAAATTGACCACTGACAAAAATATCCCTTAAAACCTTGTAGAATCGAAAATTAGGGATTGTCAGGAGCTTCAGGAGTTAAATTTTCTTCATCTGCACTACCTGGAATGGATTAGAATTGAAAATTGTAAAAAATTTGAAGAATGTGTCCGGAATATCCCATATTGAGAAGCTTGTAGAATTGAACGAGTGAATATTGGGAGCTTGAGTTGTGTCTTGTGGGTATGTACCATTTGGAAAGTATAACATGTTATTGTTGTAGGAAGCCGAAATATATTGAACTGAATGATTATAAGAGTTTGAGAAGAGTAGATGGGCTATTTGAACTTTATGGGCTTGTGATATTAAACATTCCTAACTATACTAAGCTTTATTTCTTTCCATATCTTTCCTCCCTGTGTTCGCTTGAGACGATTAAAATTGAAGGGTGCCAGAAGGTCAGGGGTCTTACATTGAAAGATTGTGAAAATCTGAAAAGAGGGATGTTATGTATAAGTAAATGCCCAGAGCTTCAAGAGCTTCCATTTATGAATTGATCTAAAAATATTGTGTTTTAACATTATAAGATGTTGGAATGTATAGAGTATAATAGTGCCAAGAACACTACATCATCTTGAAGTGATTGATTGTGATAATTTGAAAACAGTGACAGGAATTTGCGATCCCAAAAAGCTGTAAATCAAATACTGTCTGAATCTATTTCAAGACTATCCAGATAGAGTTGCCTGGAGAAGACTATAATTCCCAGAAGGAAAGAACAGGCATTGCTCCTACCAATTCGGAAGGAGGAACAATTTTTTAGCAAGAAAAGAAAATGCTGCCCCAATAGAGGAATAGAGTTTGTTGTGGTTGCCTCAATAGAGGACACTAATGTGGGGTCGATAAAAAATCTATGATCTGTAACAGAGCAATCTACCCTATTAAAAATTAAAGTCCTTAATAGAATTTCCCTGTACTCTTGAATGCAGTCCATGTGAAGCAAGAAAAGAGGAACAGAATTTGTTATGGTTGCCCCAAGAGAGGACACTATTGTGGCATTGATCATAATATTTACATGCCGAGTAGGTTGAAGCTTTCAAATAAATGTGAACCATAACATAGCAATCTACCCTATCACAAGGAGAACACAAAACTAGAAAGCCTTAAAAAAAATTAAAGTCCTTTTATAGACATATCAAATAATTATGGTATAATATTTCTGATGTTGAGGTGAGGAATGTGCTTATGGATAAAGACTTATAGAATCGTTTCTACCATCAAATCTGGGAAAGAATTTTCGACAATAAGACATCTCATTATCACCTCCACTGATAGTGAAATGAAGAAGCAGTTGTGTCCTCTAATTTTGAGAGTCGTGCCTTTCAAATGGAAGAAAACCCGTAAACTACTACAGATCGAAAGGAGAAAATCTCATCTCATGAAAATCCATCGAAGTAGAATAAATCTAAAACGGGTTTATTTAAAATGCATTGCAATCAAATTAAATGCATTGAATGTTCATATAATCACATGGGCTTAATATGCATGGAGGTATGATAAAGAAAAATTTAACATTGATTCTTATCAGTTCAGTTTAATATCTGTACGTAGATCATAAAACGTTATATTAAATTAATTTTACAAAGGTATCTTGCTACCACAACCAGATGTGTTAGTTTTACATTTCATTAGAGCATTGTATTAACTCATCCCCAATTTGAAAATCACACAAATAAAATAGATCAGAAGGCATGATGAGTTTGCCTCTCCCTGTTGAACAAAACAAAAATTTCCACTAGCCGAGCTGAGTATATAAATACAAATGGCATATAATTTGATTTCCATCATCCATTATTATATTAAAAAGTGTCATAATTAACATTTCACAAAATGATAATAATTTTCCAAATTCGTCCCGTTAATGGGTCATTGTTTTTGAAAGTAAGAAAGGATAAGAGCTCATGGACTCTACCAACAGGAAATATAGGTGCATTTTGATGGTGCCCCCAGAGGAAATATAGGTGCATCAGGGGCTGGTTGTATTATTCGTGACTATAGCAGATCCTTGATCAGGTTAATGTCAGAAAACGTATAGATGGAACCAATAATGAAACAAAGGCACGAGTCCTAGTTAATGGGATTGAGCTTGCAATCCAATGCAATATCGACAAGCTTATCATCAAAGGGGACTACCAAGTTAATATTTCTACTTTTTATAAAAAGGCTACCAAATCTTGGAAACTTGAAAATATATTGTCTAGTGCTTGGGATAAACTGATTCATTTTGTCTCCTTGGAGTCTAAACATTGCTACCATGAAGCTAACGTTGTTGTTGACTTTTTGGTCAATTGTGGGATTGACCAACCTGAAACAAGTAGAGTGGACAATCTACGTAAAACATGGGAGGATTTCCATCCCTAACCTCCATCAACTTGCATTGTTAACCTATATTTCCTTTCTATTTTGTTTTATTTTTAAAAAAAAATAAAAAGCAAATACAAAAAAGGGGAAGGTTAGGCTTTTCAGCAAACTTTATTTTATATCTGATCGGTCGCTATATTTTTCTGTGTTATTAGTGAATGGGCTAAATTTATACTAAATATTTTGCATTAATCATTCATAATGATTATCTTCACGATGTTGATCATTCCATAAATGCAAAGAATGTCAACTCATTGGCTTGCATGACGACGATCTCGCAGCATGTGTGTCTCATGATGGTTCTATGATAGCACCTTATCACATTTATTGGCTTTGATTTGGCATGATATCCTTAATCCAAATGGTTTTTTGTGTTCTTTTGGCTTTCCACTTGGGTTGTGGTTTGTTTTTTGGCAATAATTAAAAATATCTTCTGAGTGCCAACAGAGGAATTATTTGAGGCAATTTCACTGGTTTTGGGAAATGAATACCTAGAATAGGGCATTCATAGCTGTGTTAACTTGGAAGCGGTTGCTATGTTCGCTTCAAACCTTATGGCTTTGTTTTCTGATGTTGAAGTGGTTACAAATTTGGTGTCTTTTTTCATCAAATCAGAGCACCATTGTAGCCTTCTGGGGGACATTGCCAAATGTGATTTGGGTCCTCTTCCCAAATTACCTTTCACCAGCTCAGATAGAATTAGTTTGGTCCCAGTTTCATCCTTCCGCACAGTGGAAACCCACTTCTTGATCGTGGTTAGTTTTGTTGAAGAACTCCAGCAAAAGGTTTGTTCTTCAGAATCTTCAAAGGGGCATTTTTTGTCTCTGCCACCCATGGCACACATCAAAAGCCCAATTGTGGAAATCACTCAATGGAAGAAGAGTAGACATAATAGAGCAAGTTTGGAAGTAGTCAAATTATTGACTAAAATGGTGGCCAATGGCAAGATTATAGCTCCTCACTGGCTCAAAAATTTGCCAAGAAGGGTCATTTTAAAAGTGATGCAAGGTAGGGTTGACAGTAACAAAACAACAACGTTTGTGGGTGGCTACAAATTTTTTTCTTAGGAACTCAAGCGCTTGATAATTGGTGATGTCTCTATCATAGAATTCAAAGGCAAGGAAATTATCTTCGTTGAAGACTGAATGGCATGGCTCCACCTTGAGTAAATGTATGGTGTTTTCTAGTATTTCTGGTTTTTTATCATCCATTTTTTGTTGGTTGGCCTTGGGGCTTCACTGGGGTTTTTTTAACCCTTTTTTATTGGTAGCAAATTTGACTATGTTTTTCTGGCTTTTCTTTTGGCTTGCCAGTCAATTGGCTTTGTCGTCTTCTGGTTTAAGCCATGTCCTTTTAAAACGTTGGTTGGGGTTTTTATAAAAACTTTATATGGATGGGGGCCAACCAAAACCTCGTATCTATCTAAAAAAAAATTCAATATAATGTTTGAGAAACATCTTCATTACATCATAGGTATTTTTGGTGATTTTTATTAAATGTAAATCCAATGTCCAAAACTTTTTCTTACCTTCTATTTTAAGTTAAAAAACAAAAAAACTTTACATTTTCTTTAAAAAAAAAGAAATAGGATAAAATAAGTAGGGTTGCCTTAATCAAAGTGAGTTACTCTACAAGATTTAGTAAGTTTTATATAATAAATAATAATTAATATATTTTTACTAATGAGATGGGGGTGCATTGGTAAAGCAATTTGATTGTTATATGTACCACCTAGATTTAAATCTCTGAGGTATTGGAAGGTTGGTTGTGGTCATATTGATAGTATTCATTGATTGTGGTGGTATTGTTAGTATTATTGGTATTGTTGGTATTTATCAGTTGTGGTTGTGGTCGTTGATGTAATCAGTTATTGCTCTGGTTAAAAGCTTTGTACCTATCTAAAAAATAATAATTAATATATTTTTATCTAGGGTGATGTCACCCTAGGAGATGATGTCATACTTGTAGTGATTTGTATTATTTTCATATGTCATAATCCATATTTTGTGCACCCAAGGAAAAGATGTATTGCCTGAAGAAACAACAACTTAGATGTATTGAGTCTTGGATGAGCCAACAAGAGAGAGATATTATTTGGAATCAGTTGTGGGTCTCCTAAAATAGCAAGTTGCTTCAGAGTTGGTGAAGGAAGAGTGGGTGGAGGTGCAACATGAGATGGAGATAAAGAACGAGGTGGGGTTAGAATGGATACATGAGAATATGGAGGAGGTTGGGAAGGTGCAGCAGATGATACAATAGTAACTTTCATAGGACCAACATAAGACACAAGAGGTTCTTGTATTAGAGTAATAAAAGATACAAGATGTGCTTGTGACAAACCTGAGTCAAAAGCAATATATTTTTGTCTTGTTTTCAATAAATATAGTAACATCCAAGTATTTTGAACTAGGGGCCTCACCAAATAAAAGGAATAAGGAAATTAAGGCCTCTTGATAAGAAGCTTTGGAGGTATATTTACATGTTCATTGGTACAAGGTTTTTCTAGCAGTTTATTATTATTTGGATCCTCTCCATCATTCCCACCACTTTTATCTTTGCTCGTCCTAGGACTCTTTGCATGTACCTTGGTGCCATATGGTTGTGTAACATGTGTTGCTTTTGTTTGTTATTGATATTTTGAAGATCTAGCTTTTTTGAGCTTCCCACAGCTATATACTAAATCAATTTATTTTTGAACTAAACTTTAGATCTTTATAAAATAAATTTGGTGCATTCATTTAAATCAGATGACTCTTTGATCAACCAATCAATTTGTGGCAAAGGTACAAGATACACTTTTTCAAAAAGAGGATCAATTAGCTCCAATGCATCATAAATATCCCTTTAATAACCCATTCTAGTTTGAATGTCTTCATCTTTTCTAGATTCATTCATGAATAATCCCTTTTTATGACTTCAAATTCATCCTTGCAATCTTTCAAATAGTCCTCAAGTTCTGGGATATGCAAATAGCCAAGACCAACCTTGATATTTTTCTTCACAAAAAATTTACTATCAAAAGGGATTTTTTTGGTATGAAATTTCATAGGGAAGTCAACCATGGATTTATCATTTTAGATGCATCATGATAGATTCTGCACATGTAATAGCTCAAACCAATAGGAAATGAAATTCCTTCCTCATTTTTTTCATTGCACATTTTGTGAACTTAAGTCAATTACCTAAAAATTTCAATAAATATGAACTTTTCACTTGCATACTTTGGCAATATATATGGAGTACCTATGAATCCTCCAACTCTTATTTATGTGAACTTTGAGAACTATATAAAATAGCTTCCATATTTCTTGACGAGTGAAGTAGCCTCATTTGAGATCTATTTTGTCTTGTTTCCTTCAAGAATTCTTACTTCTAACATAGTGAAAGTATCATTCAATCTTCTAAAGTGTTTCTTTCCTTTTTCTAGAGTGAGTTGTAGCAACTTATCATATATCAGTTTCTGTGGAAAGTATTATCCTTACACATTTATCCCTGGTTGTGGTCTCAAATCAACAATAGAACATACCAAATATGAATTCATGTAGAATAATTTAGTTGATTCATGTTATGTCAATTGGTCATGAATATTTTCAGTGATTACTTGTCCCCAATCAATGATTTTTTTTCAAACATAATGTTGATGTAGAGGCACGTCCATTTAGATAAAATTTGAGTATTGGGATTAACCATAACTCTATTCAATAGATTTATGATTTTATATAATTCTTCATGGATTTATCCTCTAGTCAATACTTCAGCAAGCGTTGAGGGTCCTTTTCTTTTCTTATTGAGCCAATTCTAGTTGATCATGTTCAATCACTTGTAATTATTCTAATTCCAATAGTTCAATGCAATATCCGTATTTATATCCACTATCTCATCATGAGGTTGAATACCAAATGTTGTTTTTATTGATTTTTCATCAAGCTTAACTATCATTAATCATCGAAAAAAATTATCTCACTCTTCTCTAGGTCATAGTATTTAGCACAAGCCATGACCAAGTCTACACAGTGAATAAATCTTGGGAAACTAGTTACGTGTTCAAGTACACTTTCAAAATTGTGTTGTCCCAAAGCGGTTATTTTTCTATCTTCCATCCTTTCCAAAAATTATTAAATGTTAATATGGCTTCTTTCATTGTCTATGATTTTTGAAATATTTGTCTCAAGGTTGAAAATAGATTCATAGCTCGTGTTTTAAATTTCATTGTTGTAGGAGAGGCTATGCACATTGTAGTTTTAGCTAGTGGTCTCAAATTTTGTATGGTAATGTCAAGAGTAAATAAATTTTTATGTGAGTGTGACATTAAGGCCATAGTGGTCATAAAAATATTGAAAGTTCTCTTAAAGACTTCTTCTCGACTGTGTATGTGCAAACCAAAAAAATTAGGTACCCAAACCAGAAATGCATATATTTACACAATAATAAACTAGGATTTTATGAGCAAGGTCATACGTCACTCAAAGGATGAAAACACATAGGTTGAAAGGAAGGGATAAGATAAAAACTAGTTGAAAATGAGTAAAATGGAAGAAAATTGAAGAAAAACAATGTAGGCGGTAAATAAAGTGAAAAGTGAGAGAATATGCATGAAATGGAAAGGTAAAGACAAAGGAGAGTTACCAACATCACAAAGAGTGAGATCACATAAGTCTAAGCACAAGTGTAGAATCTAAAATTCCTAGATGTTGCCAAGCACAATAGTGGAAGGGTTCGAAGGTTTTTTTTGAAAAAATGGAAACATTGGCTCTGATTTATATCAATTTTAAATTACTTTTTATTTTCAAAAATGCACCTCTAGATTAAAGTGGGACTTTGGAATGTCAATCAAACCTTTCACAAAATAGTTTTAATATTTTAACTTATTTCAAAATTAAATCAATACTTCATGATACCAAGCTACTTTGGTGAGTTCAGGTACAAGAGGAAACATGTGGTACCAATTTTAAAATCAAATGCTTAAGAGTATTGGATATCTCAGGTACTTTAGCAACTTTTGACTATTCATCATACCTTTGAAGTCAACAAAATATTCAACTTAAACAAAGACTACAAACTTGACTAATGATTCAAAACATTCGAGACTCAAAGGAACTGACTAAACTTTATTTACACTATAATTTTTAGGAGTTTTAACAACTTACATAACTTTCAAGCGCTTTAGGAATTTCGGTAATTAGAACCTAGAAAATTTCCCAATGTACTCAAAACTTCTAAAGTTCTAGAAAACAAATAAAATTTTAAAATTATACTAAGTGTCAATAATGAAAATTTATCATTTTAACCTGATTTACACATTTGTGAAAAAATTGGGAAATTTTAGAAAATTCATTTTTTTACGACAATAGTTGACTCCGACTGAGAACTTAATTTGATAGGATTAACATATAACTTTATAATGTCTAGTTTTATAAACAATATTTTTATACATTGAGTTATAAAGTCAAACAAATAACAAGACAAATAAAAACACAAGGACAAACAGGAAACATGATAAAAGGAAGGGAAAAGACCAAATAGGAAAGGAAACAAAACCACAATATTAATTCACCTATGCATGCATGGGATAACCTTATTTCACAAAACATAATATATCAAATATTTCCCACTATATGGCAACGAAATATGCATACCATATTGATAAGCTAAGTGGTACAAGTTGTCTCCACAAAAGTGTCTAATCTTGAAAGGGTCTGTCTACAAAGAGTCAAATTTGTCATGACTTCCTTTCGATTATTTTATTTTATCCCATAGTAAAACAAGATCACCAATTTAAAAATATCCCTATTTGGCTTTCTTGTCAAATAAAATTTTAATTTTATTTTGATGTTCAGCAAATGTGTCAACAATTATTACTCTTTCTCTTCTCCCAACTTGTTCAAATACATAATTATTTTATCTAAAGAGTATTTTCAGTTTTCATCTTTGATTGTTTTATCTAACTAAAGATGTAGAAAATCCACTAAGATAAGAATTACAGCATCAATATCATATAATAACTATAATTGAGACATCCCAATAGCTCTTTTTGGTATGATACGATCACCACATAATACATCATATAACATTTTATGCCAATTTTGATGATTCTCATCGACCAACTTTTGAATGATAATGATAATGTTTTTATTGATCAAATATGATTGACCATTCCCTTTGTGGATAATAGTTTGAACAATGATATAGGGATATTACATATCCCTAATAGAATCTAATGGGCTTGAAAGAGGAAAAATTGGAAGCATTATTCATCACTATCTTTTGTGGCATACCATACCTGATTAGAATATTATCTTTGATGAAATTGCATACCACTTCAGAATTAGTTTGTTTAAAAATGATAGCATATTCCCACTTCGAAAAGTAGTCAATTATAGTGAGAACATGAGTGTGGCCATCACTAGAGTGTAGATTGAGTTTTCTAATAAAGTCTAGACCCCATTTCTAAAAAGGTTCTTCAATCACAACTAGTTTTAGTGGTAGTGTAGCAAGCTTTGGTCTCCCAATGAATTGTTGAAAATATTCACACTTTAAACCCCACTCTTGAGCATTTATTAAAAAATTTAGGCCAATAGTAATGGCCTAAAAAAAAATTTATTGTAACAGGGTAAGAAAAATGACCACCACATGCTCCAATATGAAATGCTTCCAACTATCTCTTTTGTTGTTCCTTGTCTACACACCTTAAAAATAAACCATCAAGCTCTCTTTTGAAGAGGGTGATGTCTCATATCACATATTTGGTGGATCTAAGCTTACCTTCTCTCTTCTCTTTTTCATTGATATTTTTAGGGCATTCTTCATAGGTGAGGAAGTATGTTATATTACAATACCATTCATCAGTAGATTTGATAAACAAAGTAAGAGGTAAATCTTTAGGCACATCTTCTCCTTGTGATTTTTTATGATCTTCATTATTGGATTTATTTTTTCTATGATTTGACATAAACCATGTCTTCGAACAAGTTTGGTTGGCTTGATTTCAAGGTCGTATTCATGAAATTTTGTTATCCAATTCCCTCTCGTAGAACCAAACTCTTTTTACATCAAGATGGACTTGATAGTTGTATTAGGTACCATAACAACAAAGTGAAAAATAAGGATGTAATACCTGAATAGTTTTATGGCTTTAACAATAACATAGGCATGTTTTTCAATGGATAATTACTTGATCTCATGATTCTTTAGACCATAGCACATGAAATCAATAGGATATTCAACTCCTCCATCACTATTATGAACTAGAATGGCTGACAAAGTATGCTCTAACAAGTAGAAATAAATGATGAAATGTTTCTTAAAATCTAGACACATAAGAATTGATGATTTGTCAATGGTAATTTTTATTTCTTTTAAAGTCTTTTCCATCTTTATTCAACTATTTTCATCATGTCAACTATATGTCTTTTCAATATTGAAAGTTCAGGTACGAACCTTATTAATAAGTTCCCTTTCCAAATAAAGAATGAACGCCAAGTTTGTTTGTTGGGAGAGATAATTTTTGAATAACTTCAACTCTTTCTAGATCAATTTGTTTGCCTTATTTATACTATATGTGACCTAGTAACTTTCCTTCTATGACTCCAAAAATGGATTTTTTTATATTCAAATAAATACCATGGAGTCGATATCTTCTAAATATTGTATCCATATGTTCATAATGAACTTCCCATCTCTTGGAAAATATTGTCATATCATAAAGTTACACCACTATTATCTTGCTCTTCAAATCATGAAAAGTCATATCCATTGCTCTTTGAAATGTTGCACCTACATTGATAAGTATGAATGGCAACCTTTTGTAATAAAATGTCCCCTGTGGGGTTGTAAATGTAGTAATGTGTTGATCTTATTTCATAAATTTAATGTGATTATACCCTGAGAAACTATCAATCATTGATAACATCTCCAAGCTTATGATAACTTGCAACACTTAATCCTTGATGGGCAATGGGTAATTCTCCTTCAATCATTCTTGATTCAAATTTTGAAAATCAACATAAATTATTATCTCTTCATTTTTTATTATGTGATGGTACAATGTTTGCAACCCATGTAGAATAATGAATATAAAAGATGCTTCTTGCATTTAGCCTTTTTTGGACTTCTTCAAAAATAGTTCCTACTATTTTTGGGTTGTAATGTCTCTATTTTTTCTTAAAAGGAGTCACATATGACCTAAGAGGGATGGTGTATTGTATTTATTTGGGTTGAAAGTATTTAAAATTAGCATCTGAATATGCAAGGACATCTATGTAATTTTTGAGTAGTGAGACAAACCTTCTACATTCTTCAAGAGAACAACACTTTTCAATTTTGACCATTTTGGGTTGTTCATTAGAACCAATGTTTAATTTTTAAAATTATAATGATCTGAAATAATCCTTTTTCATATTTTTCTTTATAAATCTATCATGTTTATCAAATATTTCTTCAAGTGAAATAAGGCATTTGGGAATCTTCTTTCCTTTTATACAAATCATGACATCTTCATTATCGATTCCTTCTTCGTTAGTTTTAGAAATGGAATCTTTGTAGGTTTATTCATTGGCTTAAAAATAAAGGTTTCATAAGTTATCCATTTTCTTGATGAATGCAATAATCTATTGATTCTCATTGAAAACTTGTCAATTTTCAAAATTGTTAGGAATGTTTGGTTCAAACACCATCTCAATGGTATACTTGTCTACACAAAACTTAGGATGAGCAATCATTAATTAATTAGAGACTACTAAATCATTTGCTTTATCATTCTTATCTCTTGAAATTGAAATGATAGAAAATGCTTCAAAACTTTATATGCAATCCTAAACCCTATTTTTTAACATCTTAAATGATCATTCTTAACTTGGAATTGATCTTTTATTTGCTTGATGATCACCTCAGCATCACCTTGTGCATTTATATTATCGATGTTCATTTCTTCTGCTACCTTAAGACTTAGAAGCAATGTTTCATACTCTATTATGTTATTGATGTTTGAAAATTATAATTTTTATGAGAAGGGAAACATTTATTCATTTGGTGATATGATCACCATAGTAGCAACATAACATATATAAGAGGAGCTACCATCAAAATCCAAAGTACAAACATCGTCTAAATTTCCTTTTATTATCTCAAGAACATTTGGCTCATCTTCAAAGATAAGCATATAGTTTCCCAAGCTTGAATCTTCATACAAGATGTTTTCATGAGGATCATCTAGTTTTTGTATTGTGAAGCTAGTTTTCAATTCTGGTTCAATTATCTATTTGACTCCCTTAACTAGAATCATAGCATGGGATAACTAGTTTTCAATTTTTTTCAAGTCTCTATTTAACTCCCTTAAATGGAATCATAGCATGGGATAACTAGTTTTCAATTCTGGTTCAAGTCTCTATTTGAATCCCTTAACAAGATTCATAGCATGGGATAAATTCATCTAAATTTCTTCACCAAAGTCTTTATAAACCTTCCAAACAATATGTGCTAAGTTGTAGGAATGTATACAATGATAATGGTCATTTTGATTCTTTTCTATGGGAAAGATACCAAGGCTAGTTGAACATCTTTAATCTGACCTACCAAAGGAGATTTTTTTATCCATTGAATAAAACTTGCCAAAGGTTCTAGTACATGTGAGGCCTAGTGCATGAGAAACTTTTTTAAGCATCATTTAATCTAAAGCTCCAGTGTTAATAATATAGTTACTCAATTTGCACCCTTTAAAAAATAGAGATATATAAAATGGTTCAAGTTTCATATATTTTGAGGTAGAAGTTGTCATGGAATTATGAAAACTTGGATTGTTAGGTGTCGCAAGGATTCCTTTGGATGCAAGTCCAAAGGTATTAAGGACTTTAATTTTGATAAACCTAATTAGTCTATCTAAATGGTCAAGATTGGACATCAAGTATTTGATTTGGGACATCTAAATTTTGGACTTGTTTAAATGATCAATGATATCAAAAGCATGTAAGCAAACAAAAGATGTCACTTATAATTTTATTTCATTTCTAAATGTAGGACTAGTATTTGAAATAGTAGTAGAAATCGAAGATGACATACATATATTTACTTCATACTTTTTATCTTTAAAATGTTTTGGTATTGAAGAACCTCTGAGAAGGATGACTTTCGTAGGAAGTGTTTTGAAAACTTCTTTATTTTTATCCTGCTCTTTCTCAACAAACTTCTCAACTTCTTGATTTTTCTTGGTCTCATTTGATTTTGTGACCTTCTAAAAACAAATCAATATTGAACATTTATATCATCAATGACATTATCATAGTCATCTTCATTAGATTCATATTCAAGATACCAAATTTGTGAGTAGTCATCGGGTTGTTCTATTTCAAATTCTTGAAAACTTAAATTTGTTGCTTCAATCTCATCTTCCTTGTATTCATACACTTATTTTGATATAAGTAACACATGTATAAGAGCATTTACAATTGGAAGAGGTTAAATGAAACATTTTGTTGTGGAGTTTGCATACTATGATTATTATTATGTGACACAAAATTCCTTCTGTGAATACTTGGTATAGTGGAGTTAATGCTTTTTGAGGTGGTTGTTTATTTAAAGTAATGATATCATTAACCATATTATGAATTAGCTAATCAATCAGGATTTATATGTAAGTTTTTCCTTTTGATTTTATAAAATATTTTTTTAATTTTCCTTCCATGATCAAATCATCTTTGAATTCAGTGGCCAATATTTGGGCTTGTCACATATCAGCTAGTCTAATTAGTCTCAACATAAATCCTATTGCAAGTAGTTAAGCATTTATGAAGAAGCACTTTTGATTTTTTTTGTAGGTTTAACCATAATGGAAATTTTATTCAACAATTTTTTGAAATTTACATCAAATTATCTCATTGGATTATGTACTTATTTATTTATTTGTGTTAGTTACGCAAGGAGTGTGTGCACATCTTCAACTAACTTGAAATGATTTTCAAAATTATTTTACATTGTTTCCCAGTTGTTTATAGAACCAAGAGCTATATGATAGAACCAATTTGTTGCTCCATCTTACAGAGGTTCAAAAAATATTATAATTGATATATCCTCGTATTGAATACATAAAATACCATACACAATAGTGAAAGTAGAGATATGTTCATTTGGATGTTGTTTACCATCACTAGTGAACTTGGGAAAGTTGTTTCTCCAAAATTTTTAAAAATAATGTAATTTCCACCAAGGGAAAGTGGACTTATCACTCAACCCTAGGGTACCTAATCCATTCTAACAAAGTTGATGATTGAGATATTATAGTTCTATGGAAAACCAATGCTCTAGTAGCTATAATATCAACAATAGGTTTCAATTTTTATGGACTGGTTAAAGTATTCGTAGATTTTATATTTACTCTATTTTTCTTTGAAAGATGTTCAAGTCTTAGATTAAAATCATTTTTTATTAAAATTTAATTATGGGATCATAATTACCTTCTTTTTTATTAATTCTGGTAAAATTTCTTTCAGCTAGTGTGAGAGAAAACTATTGTTGTCTCAGAATAGGAGGTAGATGGATAGTTCTTTGAAAAACTCATCTTGGTTGTATTCTTTTAACAGGAAGTGGTGCATCTCTTTGGTCAAGGTCAACATGATCTTCCTCTTCTTCTAATACAACTATAAATTTATGAATTGAACATGGTTGGTTCTATTATCCAAAGCACACACTCAGAGATCAGAATAAATACCCCCTTGTGTCAATTGTATCCAATCAAGACCTAGCTAAAGAATAAGACCTTAAACTCCAATGATGGTCATGTGAGCAAAACTAAAACTATTTTTTGTGGATTACATGGAAAGTACAAAATCATGCCCCACAGCGGGCACCAAAAACTACTGGTGAAATATTATGTATGATGTACAAAATCTAAGATTATTTGTCTACAATGCAGGGAATTAGAAATCCCTCCTCTATTAGCAGAGGAGGCTCTCTTTATTGAAAACAAAAAAAATGAAGGATATGGAATATTTACAGTTATATATATTCAAATATTGTGCTTTTGGATTTGTTTTACAAATAGAAAAGAACATATATATTAAAGGAGATTGAGTAGGAGGGGTACAAAGGAAAACAGGGAAAATGAAAATAGAAAGAGAGATAAAGAAAAAAGGCATATATGATTAAATAAACTCAGCTTTTAATCACTCATGCATGTTGTAAATAAAAAAAGGTATGAACATTTTAATGTGAAGAAGATATAAAGATTGAATGAACATTTAACATAATAAAAGTGGTCATTCACCAAGAAAACAAAAGATACAAAGTCCTATTGAGCTTTCTTATATTAATATTTATAAAATCACACAAATTTTATTATTTCTTTCTTCACTACCAAAATTGTCTGTCTTGTCAAAAACATTCCAGACTATAATGAGAATCATGTGTATTTATAGTTCACATGTTGAATAACTATCTCATAGCTACCTTTTTTAAAAAGGGATTTTATTTCATCATTCACATTTTCAAAGTGTTTCATAAAGTGAAAATACAATGATTTCAAATTACAAGAGCTTTATGAAAAATTACAAATGAGAAATATAAAAAGTGAGATAGAAAATCAAGAAGAAAGACAAGTAGTAGAAGATTCGTCTAGTTGAGTTGATGGCTAACTAGGGGTCACCATTTGTCTTTGTTCTTACAACATTCCTATCAATGTCTTCAATGGGAATGAAATCTAGGAGAGAAGCCATAGGAACATTAACCTGACTTAAGAATTTGTTTATATACACTATAAGTGCACGCACCTTCTCTTCAAGTTGATCCTAAATTTTATTTCCTAATTCTGTTTTCTAAACAAATTTCGCTACAAACACTTGAAAATTGTGAATATCTCCTTCATGAGTAGATTATCCAATGGGTATTCTACCCATATTTTAGTTTTTTGGGGTCATATCCTCTTTATTATTATCAATTATGGGCTTGGTAATTTAAACTAATTGCTCACCTGAAGGCTCTAATATCAATCTTGAGGTAGTATTTTATTTTTTAGGTGGTGGACATTGTAAAATATTTTTTACTACATCAAAGTTAAAATCAAAAATCTTAGCAATTTCATTCTTTCACTTATTTATCATTTGGTACACCCAAGGAAAGGATGGACTACCTAAATAAACAACAAATTTGGCATCTTGAGTCTTAAATTACCCAACAAGAGAAATATATTATTGGGAAGCATGTGTGGGGTCTCTTAAAATAGCAAGTTGCTTCACAATTGGTGAAGGAAGAATGGGTGAAGGAGGTGCAACATGGTATGGAGATGGATCACAAGGTGGGGATCGAATGGATACATAAGGATATGGAGGTTGTGGAGGTGCAATAGATGATACAAATGGCACTTGTATATGTCAGGATCCTACTCCTTAAGAGCACACTTGATTACCTTTGTATAAGCAACTAAACACAGAATTAAACCAGAAGTAATATGTAACTAGAATTCAGAAACAACACAGAATATGAGAGATAATACAATCTTGTATTAACACTCTTCCAGAAAGAAATACAATGAAGAAATCACACTCTTCCCACACCTCTTGGGCGTACAGTAATTCTCCCTCAAGAGTTCTCTCTCTCTCAATTACAAACCAACTCAAACACAGAGTTGTTCCCTCCACCAATCAGTGACAATCAACCCAATGGTTGTTGTTGCCTACTGCCAGTCCACCAAGTACTCAAAGTACTCCAAGTAGATCTCCCTGATCTTGCTCCTTGTTGTGTTGCAGATCTCCTTGATCTTGCTACCCTGCAAATCTCCTTTGACCTTGCACACACACACCTGCAGATCAACTGACCTTACTTACCATGTAGATCTTCTTCCTGATCTTGCTACCTGCAAATCAACTGATCTTACACTTGGAAAGATCTTGTCCTTGTCCTTCACAAGTCCTTCTATCTTTCACTTGGAAGAACCCTTGTCCTTGTCCTTGTCCTTGACAAGTCCTTTTGATCCTTCACTTACAATACAGCCCATGGGTCTCTTAAATATATCCCATACAAACAATAATTAGACTTCCCAATTACAATAATTAGAAACGCAGACTCAAGACTAAAATTAGTCTTTACATGTAAACTGACTGTCTGTCTAAAATTAGACTAGTATGCACAAACGACCGACGTCGGTCTCTGTCTGTCTGGAGATGACCGACATCAGTCAATCCATGACCGAAGTTGGCAGCTTTCAGTCCACCCCTGACCGACGTCGGTTACTGTGACACTCAGCAACCTCCTCCATTTGCATCAGTGAAGCTTTTAGCTCCACAAATTAACAATCTCCCACTTGGAGATAAACAGCTACACCTATACCTGTACTTGTACCTGTACATCCTCTAATTTTGTTTTTGGCTTGTATCCCTCTTCAAGTTCAATCTTGAAGACCAACAGAAGCTGAATGAAGATTCAACTTTTCCTTTGTTCTCGGCTCTATTAACATACCTGCAGGGTTCATATCCTTGCTAGTCACCGTGACTGCAACAACCTTCTACATCTCTGATATCCAGCTAATCATCGTACCACCAACAGTGAACACATATCCTATGGTGCTTCTCCTGTCATCCAAGTAACCTGCCATATCCAAATCTACATACCCATGTAGAAAAGTGCTTGACCCTGCATAGCATGAAAACCTGTTGCTGGTCCCTCTCAGATACCTGAGAATCCACTAAACTGTTTTCCAGTGCTCCCTTCCCGAATTGGCCACAAACTTGCTGACAACTCCCACTACTTGGACAATATCAGGTCTAGTACATACCATATACTTAACCTCATCATGTGATTCAAGACACTGTTCTGTGAACTGTCCAACCATAAGTGTGCTAACTGGTTCTACATCCTGCATAATGAACCTCTTCACTACCTTATTCACATAATCTTCTGGAGACAACATCAACCTATGACTTTCCCTGTCTCTAGAAATACTCATGCCAAAGAATTTCTTTGCTGCTTCCAAATCCTTCATGACAAACCTCTGAACTAACTTTACCTTTAGCTCAGCAATCTCTTGCATGTGTGACCCTGCAACAACCATACACACTACATACAGTAACAGGATAATGTAGCTAATATTATCCAACCTGGTAAAATAAACACAATGGTCACATTGACATTGACTAAAGCCATGCTTTGTCATACACCTGTCAAACCTTAAACACCATTGTCCTGCAGCTTGCTCAAGACCATATAACCTAGCCTTCTGTCTCACCTGTCCATTCTCTCCTTTCTTTAACCTAGGAATCCATTCGTCTTTCAGTGCTTTCATCCCGACTGGCAACTCTACCAAATCTCCTGTTTGGTTCTTTCCCAAGGAATCAATTTCTTCATTCATGCCATGCTCTCACTGTTTCCTGGATTCTACCTGCATTGCCTCTTCAAAACTTCTTAGTTCTTGACCATCAGTGAGCAACAAGTAGTGTAAAGAAGGGTAATAACGAATTTGAGGCTTATTTACCCTTTTAGTCCTCCTCATGGGCGTTTGAGACTCCTTGATAGCTTGTTGTCCACCCAAAATCTATTTTAACAGTGACCGATGTTGGTCACCTCTGGCCGACCTCAGTCTGCACCCGATCGATGTCAATTTCACCTGATCACCGACGTCGGTTCCCTGACTGACGTTGGTGTCCACCTACCTGACATCACTGACTTCGGTCTGCACATGACCGACATCAGTTCTTGCCTGTTTGACGTTGGTTCCCACCTGACTGACATCGATAACTGTGTTTTCTTATGAGTGATGATTTTTACTCGTGAGCTCATTTTAGATCATAACCTTGTCCAAATCAACACTGCCCTGCTCAGAATTATTCAGCCTCTTGAGCTGATCTCTGTCTATCATCTTCTCCTTGAAAACCAAGGCTTTATAGTTCTTAACTTTGTCAAAAACATCAGATTTCCTCTTTATGCAATATTTTGATCCTCCAATAGAAGTTCCCTTCTTTGTTGACCCAGTTTCAAGAAACCTCACTTTCTTTTGTTGCTTACAGGAATCTCGATCTATGCTTTTCAAACCCAAAAGCTTATCATTTGACTTAAGAACATCCATTCCCTTCTCACTCATGTGACCAAGCCTATAGAGCCACATCTTTGCATCTGCATCTGAAGTAGATAAAATAGAAGGAGAATCAGTGATACAAGTAGATAGATAAAGAGTACCTACTTTCTTACTTCTTGCTAAAATAAGTGCACCCTTGGAAACTTTCCAAGATTCCACTGTGAGAGTTATTGTGCATCCCTCATCACCCAACTTTCTTACAAAAATCAAATTTCGCTTCAAGATTGGGACATGCATGACATCCTTCAACACCCATGTGTTGCCATTCTGCAATTTCAACTGCACTTCCCCTTTGCCAACCATTTGACAAGGCTTATCATCTCCTAAATAAAAATTTTCAAACTCTCCATGGACATAATCATGAAAAAAATCTCTATTTGGAGTTGCATGGAAAGAGGCACCAGAATCTAAAACCCAAGATTCCACTTTATCCAAGGAACATACAAGAGCATCATGTGCAACAATACCTACATCTTTTACTTCTTTATTTCATTCATGCTGATCTTCTTTCAACCAACAATCTTTCTTTACATGCCCTTTTTTTTCACAATTCCAGCAGGTTATACTGCCAAATTTGGATTTGGATCTACTGCCTATCTTTGACCTTGATTTCCCTTGCTTGCTCTTCTCTCTTTGTCTTTCCCTGCTTTCAACACTTAAAGCATTACCTGATGATTCTCTTGTGTTTTTTTTGTGAATTTCTTCATTCAAGATTACACTAACAACATCATCAACTTTCAAGATATTTAAAGCAGACGCAGTATTACTAACTGTCATTACCAAACTATCCCAACTTTCAGGTAAAGAGCATAAGATTAAGAGAGCCTTAATTTTATCATCAAAAACTATATTGACTGAAATTAACTGATTTACTAATCCATGGAAATCACTAAGATGACTATGTACCGATCCACCTTCCTGCATTTGCAAATTAAATAATTGCTTCATAAGAAATACCTTATTCGAAGCTGAGGGTTTTTCATATAAATTTGCCAAAGATTCCATTAACTCTACCGTTGTCTTTGCCTGTGATAAGTTGGAAATCACAGATGATGCCAGGCTCAACTTTATAGATCCCAAAGCCTTCCAATCAAGAACATTTCATTCTTCATCTTTCATATATGTGGGCTTGCATGCAACCCCACCCAACGGTAAGTACAGATCTTTCTGATACAGATAATCCTTTATCTGTATCCTCCATAATTGATAATTCTTGCCATTGAATTTCTCCCTTCTTAGCTTACTTTCTTCTGCCATTGCTTTACTCCCACTCAAACAAAAACCCCTGTGAGTGACATGTAATCAACAAACACTAACCTACTCCAAACCAAGTTCTGATACCACTTTGTTAGTGGTATCACTTGGTGATCTTAGCTCTAATACCACTTGTCAGTGGTATCACTTGGTGATCCTAGCTCTGATACCACTTTGTCAGGATCCTACTCCTTAAGAGCACACTTGATTACCTTTGTATAAGCAACTAAACACGAAATTAAACCAGAAGTAATATGTAACTAGAATTCAGAAACAGCACAGAATATGAGAGACAATACAATCTTGTATTAACACTCTTTCAAAAAGAAATACAATGAAAAAATCACACTCTTCCCACACCTCTTGGGCATACAGTAATTCTCCCTCATAAGTTCTCTCTCTCTCAATTACAAACCAACTCAAACACAGAGTTGTTCCCTCCACCAATCAGTGACAATCAACCCAATGGTTGTTGTTGCCTACTGCCAGTCCACCAAGTACTCAAAGTACTCCAAGTAGATCTCCCTGATCTTGCTTCTTGTTGTGTTGCAGATCTCCTTGATCTTGCTACCCCGCAGATTTTCTTTGAGCTTGCACACACACACCTGCAGATCAACTGACCTTACTTACCATGTATATCTTCTTCCTGATCTTGCTACCTGCAGATCAACTGATCTTACACTTGGAAAGATCTTGTCCTTGTCCTTCACAAGTCCTATCTTTCACTTGGAAGAACCCTTGTCCTTGTCCTTGACAAGTCCTTTTGATCCTTCACTTAAAATACAGCCCATGGGTCTCTTAAATATATCCCATACAAACAATAATTAGACTTTCCAATTATAATAATTAGAAACGCAGACTCAAGACTAAAATTAGTCTTTACATGTAAACTAACTGTCCGTCTAAAATTAGACCAGTACGCATAGACGACCGACGTCGGTCTCTGTCTGTCTAGAGATGACCGACGTTGGCCGATCCATGACCGAAGTCGGAAGCTTTCGGTCCACTCCTGACCGACGTCAGTTACTGTGACACTCAGCAACCTCCTCCATTTGCATCAATGAAGCTTTTAACTCCACAACTTAACAGCATAGGAGTAACATAAGACATAAGAGTTTGTTTGTGTTGGAGTAATAAAAAATATAAGAGGTGTTTATGTCAAACTTGAATCAGAAGAAATATATTGGTATGTCATTTTGGCAATCAATAGAGAAGGATTTGACTCTTTTGAAGAAGGGATATCACCCAAAGAAATAGAAGAAGGCATTGAATGCCTCTTGATAACAATATTTAAATGTCTCTTTGCAAGGTCATCTGCACAAGTTTATTTTCATAGTTTCTTATTATTTGGACCCTCTCCATCATTCCCACCACTTGTATCTTTGTTTGACCTAAGACTCGTTGCATATACCTTGGTGCTAGATGATTGAGTAACATGTGTTGCTTTTGTTTTTTACCAATATTTTGAAGATCCAACATATTTTGAGCTTCCTACAGCTATATAGTAAATCAATTTCTTTTTAAACCAAGTTTTATATCTTTCTAAATCAAATTTGGTGCATTATTTTAAATCATAGGACTTTTTTATTGATGGATCAATTAGTAGCAAAGGTACAAGATGCACTTTTCCAAAAAGAGGATCAATCAAATCTGATCCTTTATCAATTATCCACTGAGTAACCCATTCTAATATTATTGTCTTCATTTAATCTAGAGTCCTTGAAAAATCCCTTTTTTGACTTCAAATTCATCCTCACAATCTTCTCAATAGTCCTCAAGTTCTGGTATATGCAAATATCTAGGATCAAGATCGAGATTGTTCTTCACAAAAAATTTACTATCAAAAGGAACTCTTTTGGTATGAAATTTTATAGGGAAGTCAAACATGGATGTATCAATGTTGGATGCATTTTGAGTTTTTCTACATGTATAATAACTCAAACCAATAGGAAATGAAATTTCCCAACATTTTTTTTCTTGTAATTTTTGTGAACTTCACTCAATTGCTTGTAAAGTTCAATAAATATGATTTTGTCACTTGCATACCTTGGAAATCTATATGGAGTACCTATGAATCCTTCAAATCTAATGTATGTGAACCTCAATAACTATATGAAATAGCTTCCAAATTTATTGACCAAGGAAGCAGCCTCATTTGAGATCAATTTTGTCGTGTTTCCTTCAAGATTTATTACTAATAACATTGTAAAGGCATCATTCACTCTTATGAAGTGTTTCTTACTTAGTTTCATAGTGAGTTGTGGAAAGTTATCATATATTAGATTCTGTCAAAATTCTTGTCCTTCCACATTTATCCATGGCCATGGTCTCAAATCAACAAGAGTATACCAAATATGAAGTCATGTACAAATATTGAGTTAATTGAAACTATGTCAACTAGTCATGAATATTTTCACTAATTATTATCCCCAATCAATGAATTATTTTCCAACATAGATAATGTTGATGTGTTGTCACATCCATTTAGAGAAAAATTGAGTGTTGGGATTACCCATAACTCCATTGAATATAGTTATGATGTCAGATAATTCTTCCTAAAATTCTCCTCTAGTCAATAATTTAGGAAGACTTGAGGGTCCTTTTCTTTTCTTCTTGAGCCAAGTCTAGTAAATCATGTTCATGCACTTATCATTATTCTGATTTTAATAGTTCAATGCAATATGCTTGTTTATATCTATTGTCTCATCATGAGTTGGAATACCAAATGTTGCATTTATTTATTTGACATCAAGCTTATCTAGCAGTATATCATCGATAGATTTGATCTTCCTCTTTTTCAGGGCATAGTATTTAGCACAAGCCATGACTAAGTTTACACACTAAATAAATGTGAGGAGACCAGAAGTGTGTGCAAGTCCACTATCAAAAATGCATTGCCCCAACATGGTTCTTTCCCCATATTTCATCCTTTCCTAAATTCTTCAATATCAATATGGCCTATTTCATTGTTTGTGATTTCTGAAATATTTGTCTCAAGGGTGGAAATAAGTCCGTAACCAATGTATTTGAATTACATTTTTGTAGGAGAGGATATATATAATGTAGTTTTAGCTAGCAGTCTCAAGTTTCTAATGGTAATGTCATAAGGCAAGAAGTGCTTATGTGAGTATGAGGTTTGGGCCATAGTGGTATAAAAATATTGAAATTTCTTTTAAGGACTTCTTCTAGACCATGTATGAGTGAACCAGAATTTTTAGGTACCCACGACACTTCAAAAAACCTGAAATGTATAACTTTGAATGATAAAAAGATAAGATTCTATGATTAAGGTCATAGGTCACCTAGAGGATGATAACATGTAGGTTGATAGGAAGTGATCGGAGAAAAACTAGTCGAAAATGAGGGAAATGTAATAAAAATGAGGTGCAAGAATGCAATCAAAAAATTATGTGAAAATCAAGAGATAATGCATGAAATGGAAAGGGAAATAAAATGGGAGAGTTAACAACCTCGTAAAGAGTGAGATCACAAAAGTCTAAGCATAAGTGTAGAATCTGGAAGTCTTCAACATTGTTAAGCACGATAGTGGAAGGATTCAGAGGTTTTATGAACAAATGGAATCATTGACTTTAATTTATATCAATTTGATAGTGTTTTTTGTTTTCAAAAATGCACCCCTAGTTTAAACTAACACTTCTAAATGCCACTGGAACCTTTCACAAAACCTTTTTAATGTTTTAACTTAATACAAAGTTAAGACAATATTTCTTGGTATTGAGATACTTTAGAGAGTTCAGGTACTGAAGGAACATGTGGTACCAAGTTTAAAATCAAACACTTTGGGAGTTTTGGGGATTTCGGGTACTTCGAATATCTGAGGAACTTCTTATTGTTATTCATACCTCTAAAATCACTGAGAACTGTAAATTAAACAAATATTACAAACTTGACCAACGATTTAGAACATTTAGGGCTTGATGGAACTGATAGAACTCTTTTTATACCATACATTTCGAGAGTTTTAAGAACTTACATAACTTTCAAGTGTTCCAGGCATTGTGAGAATTTTGAATACTTGGAGAACTTGAGAAGTTCCCAAGATACTCAAAAGATTTGAAGTTTTGTAAAACAAAGGAAAATTGAAAATTATACTAAGTGTCAATAGTGAAAATTTCTTTTTTCAACTTGATCTACAAAATGGTGCAAAATTTGGGAAGTTCAGGAATATTCTTTTTTTTTAAACAATAATACCTTTAGTCGTTAGCACGCTTGACTGTCAACTCAACATTGTTTGAAATTCTTCACATGGAAAATATCTATAAAAAAAAAAGGGATTTGGTAGAAACAATTGTGACAAAAGGTCGTCATGGACAATTTATTTTACCTTGTTTGTTCACTTATGGTGGGTGATGGACATTACACACAAAAAAGTAGTAAAATAATAAGTTCTACTTGGTATTGCAAGTGTAATATGAATATCCCTTAATGTGATTATAGGTATGCACTTTGCCATGAAATAAAATATACCACTAATGAGTTAAAGCTAGTGGTTACCTTTGATGAAATTTTAGAATCAATCATAAGAATCGAAGCGAAATATTTGTTATTTTTTATTGTGGATGGTGAGGTAACTCACGAAATCATTGATTGTGTTGTCAGTCAACATTTTATTTTCACAGTTTAATCAAAAAATAAAGATACAACGACAGAGAGCAAATTAAATGTAATTTTTAATTTGAAAAAACTTAAACACTCTCCATCCATAAGTTAACTTGTATTTGTTCGAATTGTTGTTATCCTTTTTTATATACTTTATTATCTGCATATTTTTATATAGATGGGATATACTTAATGATTTTCATAAGAAGTAATGTTTGTTTTATTATACTTATAAATTATAACGAATCTAGCATTGTTGTATTCTTATTTTTGTTGTATAGTCTTGAATTATATTTCATTTTAAAAGAGTATTTCTATGTTTAGATTTAAGAAAAATTGTAAAATAGTCAACATTTTACTTTTTTAAACTGCACTTTGAAATTTCAAATTCTAAATATAATTGGAGATTTATTTTTTAAATGCAAATCTTGAAATCCAATTATTCATATTGATTCTTTCATAAACATAATTTCAAGTAATTTATTTATTGTTATCTACATAATTTTTTTACATATAGAATGTTGTATATTGCATACTATATTTAATGATTTTCAAAAACATTGTCCATTGTTTTATTACACTTTTAATATCTAACGAATGTTAGATTTTGTATTCTTTATTTTGTTGTGGAGCTTGTAATTATATTATGTTTTAAAAGAGTATTTATGTGTTTCAAATTATGAAAACTTGATAAATAGTTGACATTTTTTAGCTAATGCATGCCTTGCACATTCAAGTTTTTTATAAAATTTCAAATTTTATTTTTCAAATCCACATGTGGAATTTCAATTGATGTTTTTATCATATGTTAGTAAAAACAATAATAAAATTATTTTCTCTGAAGTTATATATTAGTATTTTTGACTTGTCAATATGTTGCTCATCTTTTTTCTTTATATTATATATTTCACACATTTTATTAATGTAAAACTTCAAAAATAAATACTTGATATTGAATGTCATACATTTTGAATTATATATCATTTTGAGTGATTTATTTATTTTTTATATTAAACTTGCAGATCTCTAATCTTCAAAATATAGAATAATGACATCAGTATTGTGTACATAATAAATATAGTATTAAAAAAAAGTTATCGGTACCAAATCCATAAAGATATTATAAATAATGCAGAAAGAAAAGGAAACATACTTTGAATAGCAATCAATATTTGACTATTGCAAATTAGGCAATACCTCTTGCAAACCAATATGAAGGTACCTAGTTGCAATCCATTTCTACTCAATGTATTGTTCAAGATGTTATGCATAAATCTTCAGCAAGCACTAAACCTTTGCCTTGCAAATCCATGCATGCACTGTTTCAAACCACCCACAAAGAAACATTAACTACAAATCAATTCTTTTTTTATACTAGTAAATCTTCATTGTCTCAAACATTCAACACTTTAAAAAAGGATATGCATACCAATTCCCCAATACTGATTATTAAAATAAAGGCATACACATTGCTTCTTGATAGCTTTTATAATTCTAACTTTGTAAATACAAGTGCTTCATGAATGATAGATCAATTATAATTTTTTCGAACATGTTCTATATACATAGAAAATTATCCAAACATGAAGACTAAAATATCAAACGGAGTCTTCTTTTATTATTGATGTATTCTAAATGAGATGGTCATCATTTTTCCAAATGGAATAATATGGACCCTAGAGTATTTATTCAAGTTGAAGAAATGCTTATGGCAAGAGTAAATCTAATTTTGTAAGTGAAACATGTACGTTGAGGCCAATACAAATATACCATTAGCTTACTCTAGGGCATTGGTGTGATTACAAAATATCTTCCATGAAGAAATGACCAATTGGATATAATGTTTGTCAAAAGTCAAGGTCCTCAACAAAAAAATGTATGAATTTTATGTTAGCATATCACATCTTGAAATCCTTGCAATACAAAATAGCACATTATTCATACTACAAGGATGTTCTTCTTGATGAAAGTGAATTATCATCATTTTTTTTTTAAACCTGCATATGTTTTGTCTATGCTTCTACATTATCTATTAACATTCCAAAATTTCAATGGACAAAACCACCTTTTGATGGATGTGAAAATATATTTTCTAATTGTATAGAACAACCAAATTCATAATTTGTGAATGTACTTCCCAATACAAGAACAACAATAGACGAGATACAAAACTACTTGCAATCAAAAAATCAAGCAACATTGCATACTATGGCATGGAAAGCACTTGGTCTGTCACATGTAAATGAATACAACATAAAAGGATTGTTTGTTATGGCATTTCCCACTTTGATTCCTACAAGGCAAGGAATGTTTAAGTAACCTCACTTCATGTTGATGTGTTATCATGACAATAGACTTAGTTGCCATCCTTGATTCAAAAAAATATATATTAACCTTATGATGTACCATCATAGCCAAGGAACAACTATTGGTTTTATTTTAATAAAAAAATTGAAGACAACCTACCAATTACTATTGCAAACCTTTGTCAACACCTTTATGATTTACCTGATGATAAACTTGCTAAATGCTTGATGCATTTTGGATCGAATTTTCTAGGGACAAGATCATATTGAACAAAATGTCATGTCGAACTAATCAACATAATTGCAAGATAGGTTCTCATACTTTATTATGTTGGTGTAGGCCTTTTTCCTATGGGTTTTGGCTACACAGCTACATTAGCTTGCTTAGGGCTCTATAGGTCATTTAGGAAGATTAGTACCACATTCACTAAAATGTAGGGTTTCACTATCTCTCCAACCTATAAATATCTCTCTCCCATTGCATTCTTCATTAAGTGAGCTTGGATTTATTGAGCTTCTTAGTTGTGAGCTATGACAGCTTTGAGAGTTATGAGAGCTATGAACTTCATCTCTTTGTATAAGCAGTTCATCTCCATTATTGAATATAGTGTGTTCAATTTCTGCTCTCTTCTAGATTTCTTGATTCAACAATTGTGTGTGTTCGCTCTGCAGTCACCGATCTTGGACATCCGATTTTGGACAACTCTATCATGGTATCAGAGCTCCGAGTATCTTGTATCGAACACCGTTATTTTTTGTTGTTTATTATTAAAATCTTGAGTATATTGTTTTGTATTCTTCATCAAAAAATTTAGTGGGTTTATGAAATTTTGAGGTTGTTTTGAATTAAAAATCTCAAAAACTTCGAGATTTGTTAAAATCCCTTGGTCGCCCAAAGCAACCGAAAAAAATTGTAAGGGGTCTTTTATCTGCAAAATTTGAGGAAACTATTGCATTGGATTTTTCTCCTTGTTTGCTTCAGATCTAGGAGGATCCAATTTGCATTGGAAGGAGACTATTGTTTGTTTTGGTTGCAAATCTTTTTTTTAAGCTTGCCTTGCTTGCCTAAGCATTGGATCTGAGGAGGGATAGTGTTTTCTGGTGCTTGGAGGAGTGAAACATTGATTTCTAAAGCTAGGTGTTCCACTTTGTAGCCAAGCAAGCATTGAAACACAACTTTGGCATCATTTGTTGCATGGCCTTGGTGTTGGAAAAGCTATGTGGTGATCTAATCTTCACTTTTTTCCAGACCTGCACTCTGGCATCATTTGTTATGGCGTAGGACTAGGGAAGGAGAGAGATTCTGTATTGATCAATCTTGGCATCATTATATTTTTATCTTTTGTTGAAAGTTGGCACCATTCTTTCTACAACCCTGCCTTTGTTAGATCTAAAGTTTATTCTTCTAATGGTGGAGTAGCAAGGAGGATAAATCTGCATACTTGGCATCCTTTTCCAAAAGCTTGGCATTTTTTTCTTGTAATTTATCTTTATTCAACCTGTGAAAAGATCATTTGATGTTGTGTTGGATCCTTATGGAGAGGCGTTGAATCTGATTTTTTATCTTTGGCATCCTCATCTCTATTGTCTTTGGCATCCTTTTCGGCTTCTTGGCATCCGTTTCAAGCACCAAGTGTCCTCCAGCAACTTGGTGCCATTCTTCTGCTCCTTGCATCATATCTGCTCATTCTGAGCAGCTTGGGGTTTGTTTTTCCACGTTGGCGTCCTTCTTTTGGCTGGAGAAATGTGTTTTCTGAACTATTGCACTAGAAATTGGATGTATTACACCTTGGCATCACACATTTTGACACATTTCCCCCTTTGTGGGCCCACGTCCAGAGTCTTATTCAAGTTACTTGCTTTTTATATGTTTTTAATTTTTAAATGACTTTATTAAAACTCTACAGCATCATTTAGTATGCTAAAAAAGAAAGTCTTTTGAAAATATTTTAAAAAAGAGCAATTTCTGAGTCTTTTAAAGCTTGTATCTCCGCTTGTCGAAGACAAAGTTGAGGCTCGGATTGGTAGGAGGCCAAATCCCCCTCAAAATACCAAACCACCTTATTCTAGACTCTGAGCCAATTCCAACAGGTGGTTACACAGCATGCTTTGTGTTTGAACTTGATGAGTATTTTAATCATTTAGTGCAATTTTTATTAAAAATAAGCTATTTACAGGAAATAATTTTATTAATATCTTGCAAATGGTAGCTTGAAAGTATATATTTTTAAATTTCTCAAGTAACTAGCCTATTTACATTGTAAAACGCACTAAATTATAAAGTGCCAAAATTTGGGGGTACTTGACTAGTTCACACATTTACTTCTCCACAGACGCATTATCGACAGAGTCCGACGTCCTCCTACTTAGCTTGTTTGCATTTCATGTGTACTAATTTGGTCAATTGTACTAATTGATCATTCTTGTGGATGCATTGTCAGCTAAGTCTGACATCCATTTGTTGAGACGTGCATTATCACTTATGCATTATTTGCTCGTACTTGTCTGGACATATTGTCAGTTAAGTCTGATGTTCTCCTTGAGCATGCTTTGTTATTGCAAACATGGGGGGGTCATTGTTGATTGTCTTGGGGAGTTTTGTTGTGGGCCCTACATTCTTCGTGTGCACATTCAGTTTTTGCAACTGTTACATGTGCCCATTTACTGTCTACTTGCACATATTGCTCTTATATTCTTGGACGCATTGTCAGCAAAGCTTGACGTTCATTTGAACGTGCATTGTCACTTATGTACTGATTGCTCTCACTTGATTGGACTCATTTTTGGTGTAGTCTGAAGTCCATCTCCAGAGCGTGCACTATTACTCTCAGTTGTGGTCATGTCAACTCCACTTGAGAGATATCTGACGAGGAGAGTTGTTTCATCTCCATTGATCCTTTTTGGAAAGGACAACTATGTTTCATTGCGTATGTACATGGAACGTTCACTCAAGGAATGGGAACTTATTCCATTCTTATATGGATAGATTCCTGCTCCTATTGACCCAGGTCAATACAATGACTGGGCCAACTCTTGTGACTGTGTCTATGATCACTTGTTACACATTTCATGGGATTTACACCACCATGTAAAACACACAGAGTGTCCCTCCACTGTTTGGATCACTCTTCAGAGTTTTTTCGGAGATCCAACTAAGACTTACATCACACCTCCTCCTATGCTTCCTATCGTCTCTTCTAAGATAGTTGTACTCTTACCTCCTATTTTTATTTTTTGTGATGACACATCTATAGTGGACAGTGCTTTTCCTTTTGTCGAGCCCCCACTATAGGACAAGATTCTGCCAGACCTCAGTTATCCTATTGCAGATTCTACATTCATTCCTATGCAGATTGTTGCTCTTTCAAAGCCTTCACAGACTTATATTTCGAAGGACTCCATTGTTTATAGTATTAGTACACACATTGAGAGTATTGATGACTCATATGTTCCTGTAGATGTTCATCTTATAGATTTGAGTGCTTCATTTGTAGACCAGTCTTTAGTTTTGATAGTTGTTGAGCATTGTTCTCCTCCTCCCATGGACATTCTTTCAGCGAATGTTCCATGTCTATCTTCTTCTTTGGTTATTCTCTCTCCTTCAGTGCATGCTTCTTCATTTATATCTTCTATAGTTAGTCCTGTGATATCTAATCAGACTTTGGCACATTCGAGCACTAACAGGGAGACATTTCAGCATTTTTTAGAGATCTACATCATGATTCCTACATACATTCCACTTGAGTGGGAATTCAACAATTTGACAACTCGTCTCCTCCTTTCTTCCATTTGTTTCAAAGGGAACTACTACAGCAATTGTCATGTGACATTCTGCATTCACATTCTCTCTCTTCTGTGTGGAGGCATACTTCCTACATGTTTTGTAGGATATTGAGGATCATCGCTATGTACTTGGAGTGTTGATTATTTCAGCATCTTCTTCTGGGGGGTATTTTAGTCTCCTCTTCTTATTTTCTCTCTTTGGGGGGGCGAGGAGGGGGCGGCGCGGGGGGAAGTCTTTCCCCATTAGGTTTTCTCCTTTTCTCTACTTTATGAGAGATTGCATTGTACATGGGTACCTCATCAAGCCTTGTTGTCGGGGCCCTTTTTTTGCATTTTTTGTATTTTTGTATCATCGCCTACCTAAGCTATCCTTATAAGGGGTGTTGGTGGAGGCCTTTTTTCTACAAGTTTTGGCTATACAACTACATTAGCTTGTTTAGGGCAGGTCATTTAGGAAGATTAGTATCACATTCACTAGAATGTGCGGTTTCACTATCTCTCCAACCTATAAATACTTTTCTCCCTTTGCATTCTTCATTCAGTGAGCTTGGATTCATTGAGCTTCTTAGTTGTGAGTTGTGACAGCTTTGCGAGCTGTGAGAGTTGTGAACTTAATCTCTTTGTATAAGCAGTTCATCTCCATTATTGAATATAGTGTGTTCAGTTTCTACTTTCTTCTAGATTTTTGATTCAACAGTTGTGTGTTCGCTTTGCAATCACCGATCTTGGACGTCCAATTTTGGACAACTCTTTCATATTTTTCACGTTCAATGTCACCAACATAAAATACCTTGACATGCACAAAACTATGCTTTTCGAACCCTTGAAAGATGTACATAAAGCTTGTGTTGGAAGATTCAAAATATTATCCGTAATTCACATCACACATCTCTTTATATGCATTATAGATTTACAATCTCCCATGAGGAAGTGTTATAAATACATTTGCAAACAAAAAACTATTGGTATAGGTACGCAATAACCAAATTTATTTTTTATTTCATTTTCACAATGGCCTTTCTTTTCTTAAACCTCATATAAATAGATGTTGTTTCTAGGTACAAATGGCAACATAGAGGCTCCACATATATTCATGGTTTCCTTTGGCTTAAAAATATGCCAAATATTGACACATTAGATTGGGAGAATCAAATTACAATTATTGATGTTAAAGACTACTCTAACAAATATGTATGTGCTTGGAATACATGAGATAGTTTGCATAGAAATCAAATGGTGCATCGTTCTATCCTTGATGATCTGTTTTTATTCAATACAACTAAAATATTTTCAAGTGATCCTTTTCTTGACTATGAATAACTTTTCAATCGTGTTCAAATGCATACTAAATGCACTGAAGAAACATGTTTGTGAAAAAAATAAACTCCCCTTTCATGTCGGTACAAATCCCCTTGAGAATTGCATAAGGAACCTTCCATGGTCATTGAAAATAATGGAACAAAAAAATGCATCCCTTCACATAATGATGATAGGTTGAACACCCACAGCCTAGACATGCTTTCCATTTGGAGATCAAATGTGGACAGACAGCGTATTCTTTCATGCAAAGATATGTTGAAATACATTGTTAAGTATACATCGAAAATAGAGAATCCCCTTTAATGTCAGTACAAATCCCCTTGAGAATTGCATAAGGAATATTATATTGTCATTACAAATCCCATTGAGAATTACATAAGGATTATTCTATTATCATTACAAATCACCTTGAGAATTACATAAAATGTTTTCAAGTGATCCTTTTCTTGACAATGAATAACTTTTGAATCGTGTTCAATAGCATACTAAATGCACCGAAGAAACATGCTTGAGAAAAAAATGAAGTCCCCTTTAATGTCGGTACAAATCCCCTTGAGAATTGCATAAGGAATCTTCCTTGGTCATTGAGAATAATGGTACAAAAAAATGTATTCCTTCACGTAATGATGACATGTTGAACACCCACACCGTAGACATGCTTTCCATTTGGAGAGTAAATGTAGGTTGACAGTGGATTCTTTCATGCCAAGTTGTGTTGAAATACATTTTTAATTATACATTAAAAACAAAAAAAATGGTCAAAACTATCACCGTATGTTATCAAAAAATTTAGAGGGTGCAAATTCACATGTACCATCATCAATTGCCTTTGGCAAGCTTTTGACTAATAGTATTTTCGATCATGCCATCGGTGCACAGGTGACATTCTAAATATTGCAAAAACTCCCCCCTCATTATTTGCAGTCAATCATTTGTTTCGTTAAATGTTTGGCAAGATGATTCTACGTTGTCTCTTGAACTGCAACCAATTCATTTGTAACTTCAAGCTTCATTAATGCATGCATGGACCACCCCTCTTCATTGGGACCACTTCTGCTTATAGAAGCAACAAGGTGTTGGTCTTATGATAAACATCGTCATGTTCATAAAAAAATTTTAAAAAAGTACTAGGGATTGTTCATGTCTACCCTAGATACTTAGTGAATTCATTAAAAGACTCAACTACTTATTCATCCTTCTATTAGAGCGATCTCCTCTTGTACAAACCATTATGGAACATCATTGCAACCATTAGCAACTCCATTGAAGAAATTATTGCAAATTGAGAAAGCCTACAGAAATCCTACCATCCATGGCACGTTGGTCGTACATCTTTTGAGAATGAAATTAATTCAGACCACAAACCTTCAAAAGTTGGCATCTTTGATCATGGCTCCAAACAACTTGATGAATGGCAAGTCTTCTTACAACTCCTGCGCCCCCCACCCCCCCCCGCACCCCCTTCGATAATGTTATCAATATAAATGAACTTGATATGCTTGACCATTGTGATTTGAACATCCATCATAATTGGAATGACATTAATGTTCCTTCTTCTTTAAAAGAAACAACAGTCTTTTTATAGAGATCACTAAGGCAACCCACCAAACCTTTGAAGTTCATTCTTTTTTCTTGTTCACTTATTGTACTTCTGCAAAATAACTTGCAAATTATATTCTTTTGCACCATTGCACTCGACAAGATATCATGTTTCCATTGAAAATGATAATCCAAGTGACTATCGATACAGAAAAAGCATACCTTATTGGCAAATCAAACTTGTATTCAGTTCACATGGAGCTCAAAAATAGCTCACCCTTACTATTGCTCGCCTCAACTGGGATTGTAGCATTTAACATTGATGTTTCAGCAACACATTCAATCCTTTGCTTACCTATAAAGGAAATGAAATCATTAGAAGGGAAAGAACTTGCAATTGTACAGGGAGATTTAAAACATATATGCCACATTTTCATTAACAAAAATGAGTTTCATAGGGCCAAAAATTTTGACATATATTAACCAATGTTTGTGCGAGGTTTTATCGCAACAAAAGTCCGAACAATTTGGTGAAAGATCTATCCTTCTCATCAGTGACTTGGACCAACTACCTCCAGTACAAGACCTACCAATGTATGTTGGAACATCATTTAGTTTGACCCCTTGATGAAGCTTTACCATTATTGTCACATTACATAATTTTTAGTCAACAAAGTTGTAATCCATGTCAAATGGCTTCTTGAAATCTCTTATTAAATATTTGAAATGTTGAACCAAAAATTGAAGATTTAGAATTTGCTTGTGTCTTGAATAGATGCATATTTGCCTCTAAAAGTAAAAACTTTATTCTAATCTTCAACATATTTTTACACAACAAATAGTTTAGCTACAACACATAATAAAGAGATGTTAAAATTGTTAAATATGGCAATCGCACACAGTAATGCAAAGCATACCAAAAAAAAACTTAGGAGACCTTGATGATCATTCAATTAGAGGCCAAAATTATTTTGTTCAAGGGACATCAAGTTATGCTTGCGACCAATTTGTGGATGGATGCAGACTTAGTCAATGGTGATCTTGGGCAAATTCATACAATTGTTTATAAAACTAGAACAAATCTCCCTGACTCTTCAATGTTTGTGGTTGTCCAATTCAAAAAATGTATAGGTCTAGTATGGAATGTGAATAATCCTAAACATGTTTTGATCCTCCATGCTATTCATGGCAATAAGAAACAACTTCTATTTAAAATAGCTTTGACTCTAACAATACATAAGTCACAGAGCTTAACATTGCAAAAAGCAACAATTGGCATTGTGAATATTGAGCATCAAAGATTGACTTTTACTGCAATCTCAAGAGTATGTTTATTGCAAGACCGTTGCATCTCTTCTCATTTCTCTTTTCAAAGATATGCAATAATGCATATATATATATATATATATATATATATATATATATATATATATATATATATATATATATATATATATGTTTGTGTATGCATTCCATGTCACAAGTTCTTCATCTTTGATTGATTCACCTTGTTATTGGTATTGTACTCTTATTTATTTCTCTTCTTTTCTTCGTACACATCTTCCAACACTATATATATATATATATATATATATATATATGTTTGTGTATGCATTCCATGTCACAAGTTCTTCATCTTTGATTGATTCACCTTTTTATTGGTATTGTACTCTTATTTATTTCTCTTCTTTTCTTCGTACACATCTTCCAGCACTATTCTAATATTTCAACTTATGTGCCTCTATCGACATTTCCATTACACCTCCTTAGTGCAATTGCTAATCATTACTCTCCTAAAGGTTGCATTATCATTTTAAAATAACAAAGATCGTATGATACCCTGAACTTGGCATCTTTTCAAATGATTTATATCATTATCTAAATCAAACCTAAGTAAAAATGTTTTAAAGTTGGCATTATTTAGACATTCCAAGGTTACATTATTTGGAATCCATTGTCCGTGGTTGACCTCAAAAAATAAGTTCAGATAAGGTGACGTCCCAATAGCAAGATGATGAAATTAAGTTGTAATAAATTTCTATCACCGTACAGACTTCTTCAAGACCTTTGACTAATACAAGATACAGTGTCGGACGCTGATGAAGGACTTCCTCATTTTGTTGTCTGACTTCAGTGAAATTGTCCCACTAAGAACCAACAATTCCCCAAAAATATTTTGTTGTTAAACTAGCAACTGTAGTATCTTCCATATTTCCAGCAGTACCAATGAATTCCATACAGTTACTCCAACTCGTAATTTCTTCATTAGGATCAAGAATATCATCAATATTCAAATCCCAAGGTTGGATGGGAACAAAACCTCTCTACATCATGGATGAAAATTTGGCCGTATGCTTTTCAGCAAGCTTTGCAATTAGTCTAGGGCCAAAATCTAATTTTTGCAACACTGACTCAGAGGATGATTGATGTAAATATAATGGCTTACTTTCTTGCTTCTTCCTTTCTTTTTGTTCTAATCATGAGACTCTTAAGGTAATTGATCAAACTTATTGTCATTATTTATACACTGATTTATCTAATGGACATAATGAATAATAGTATTTTTCTTATTAACAAAAGAATGCTCTACATTAGACACTTATCTACATGATCATATACTTATTTTACATATCTTTGGACAAAAAAAGGGGAATCATTGATATTATGGACAATACCGACCGCAGTTATTATGTGTTGCACATCTCTGCAAATATCATCAAATTTCTCTTGAAAGTGTTGTACATCTCTGCAAATATCATCAAATTTCTCTTGAAAGTGAGAATTGAATCTTGCAATATAGTTCCTATGATTAAATTTTGTTTATGGCTCCTCTTTAAAGGCATAAGAAAAGTAATAAACCATTCCTTCTTCATGTTTATAATATCCTTTCTATAGAGGTCGTCTTCCACCTTTATAAAGAGTGAGATCATCTTCCTTTTAAAATTCAAGAGTTTTATCTCTTAGCAATGTAGAGATAAACAGAGAAGGAAATTCTTGAATCCCTTGATTAACTTGTGCCTCTTCTAATTCAACATACAACTTTCTTGTTCTGGTACTTCTGGATGACTGACTAGAAATACTAGATCTAGAAGGTTCTTTACGCTTTTGTGAATCTTGATAAGAGAAAATTCTAGGAAGGACATAAATCATATTTCCTTTAACATGATGAATAGAACCAAAATATTGTTTGGCTTTGGATGCAAAATGCTTAAGCCAATCAAGTTTCCATTCAGTGGGAATAGAGATATTATTTATAAAACCTTTTTGTAATTGTACAATTCCACTAAGTTTGCATGCGTAAGGAAGATTTTTTAATATTGCAGGATGACTAATATTGGTCATAGAATAGAGGACTTGGATATTCATGCTGACATACTAAAAGGGCCCAAATATATCTATACCAAAGACAGATAAAAATAATCCCCCCTAGTTTAAGCTTCCAATTTTTACTTCATCACATCCCTTATTATGGGCACTAACAGATAGATTAAGACAAAATTCATAACATACATAACTATCATTTAAATGAGAAAGACTGGATCTCTGGTAGGTATGTGTAAAATTTGTTTGATGACGATCACAAATAGCTAAGTAATTTTTTAGGCTTAATATTATCTGGAAACAAGGGTTTAATATTGACACAAACCAAACCAAATTGAACATCGAAATGACCCCTGATATACTCAATCTCATAATTTGGAAGTATTGGAATAAGATTTGTTTGATAATTCTTTTTAGGTTTATACTCGAGTTATTTCAAATGTTTTGACACGAGGTTTAACAAAAGACTTGTATGTAGATTTATACAATACTTTCCTTAAAAAATATTTTCCTTCAGACTTTAATTGAGAAGACTTATCCACAATAGATGGCTTAATAGGTGTATAAATAACTAAAATACCTAGTAAAGACTCATCTGTAACATTTATTTTTGGGACAGACACAAAGCTTTCACCGACTTCTAACACTTCTTCACTTGGTTCATGTTGATCAATATCATAAAACTCTTCAGCGTTTGCCTCATTCAGGGTCTAAAATTCTAGATTGTTATAAATGGCACGAGAGAATTCTACGACCTTCAATAATAACTTTTTGGAACTACTAGAGAGGCTAGGATTTCCAATGACTTGAGTAGAATAACGTCTTTCTAGCAATTATCAAAATAACAGCTTTGATGTTCAAATAAATGATATTAGTTTGAACTTACTACACTTGAGAATTCTACAGCATGATAGATCTTTAGCTTGTTGGCTCTGATACCACATTAACAGAGTTCTTCAAGAGCAACAGAGGTTGTGGTCGAATGGCTACAATGTTAGACTATTTCTTAAATAATGTGAGAAATATAAGGCTTCTATTATAATAGGCTAGAGTTTTTTTATTATCTAGATCACTTGAAGTACAAGATAAGAGCATACGACTACTAGCAAAACTCAGGGCTCTATAATAAAGAACTATAATAGACTAGTGAATTCAAATGTCCATTACACTTCCTCTCTTATTTATAAGAAAGGAATAAGGAATATTGGATCCAATTCGCCAACAGTGTCAGTCACTTCCTTATCCTTTATAGCACACTAAGATTCTCCACTAAGGAAAAAAGCAGCACACTAACACAAGTTATGTACATAATGTGATCACAGTCATAAAACACTGAATATAGGAGGTTTGCAACGTCTAACACATTGAATTAAATATTCATTTTGTTGTTCTTCAAGTTCAAAACTCCACCTAGAACTTGGCATGTATATCAAATTAACAAATTTTTGGACCAATAATTCAAGATTTAATCTCTTTATTACAAGATGGTTATGAAGACCAAAAGCTTCAATACTGCATGTTTGAGAAGTTGTCAATTCTTGAGCAATATTTCTAGAAATTCTCTTGTATCTCTCTAGAGTTTGTACCTGAAAATCTATGTTTGAATATAGAGAGAGAGCATCAAACCAAACACACTTAAGTTTTCAAATAGTAAACTAAGGTCTTTATAGTCCTTGAGGTAGATCCATTGATGGTAAAGTGAGACCAATGCTTCCCTAGTCTGCAACAAGATTATCTTTCCCGGCAATGTGTTGTGTAATGTAATTAAACATATTGAAATATTCTTACCAACAGACATTTTTCCCTCTTCCATCTTTGTGGTCATGGTCTTTCTTTTTAAATGTCAAGAACCGTATACAATTAGTTTTTATTACAAAATTTTTTAAGTGCATCAATTGCAGGGCAAACTTTTCTAGACATTTTTTCACAACATAAATCTCTTTTTCAGAAGAGATTTATTTCTTTACATCATCTGAAAAGACCCCTGAAGCATATTCACAAACAAATCCCTGGTCATCTCCTATGCAGCACAAAACTTCTCCCCATGTGTTAGATGCATCAACATACAAAATATAATTACCATTTTTGAAAACATGGAGTTTTGGGAAACTAGTGACATTACACTTTACTAATTGGACTGCTCTAGCATGTTCTCTAGCATGTTCATCAAAGCATACATATTTCTTATTTTTCTTCAACAATTTTTACAACACATCTAGCAATATCACTATCTTGATAAAAATTATTTACATAACTAAGAATTCCCAAGATGGCTTGTGATTGTTTTCTGACAAGTTTTTCAAGTAATTCAAGGATCTTATCATTTATGTCCTTGGACTTTCAACTTAGAATTCTTTACTTCAGTACCAAGGAATTTACAATCTATGAATATTTCATCTATATGGCTTAATTTACGATTTGTGAATATTTCATCAATATGGCTTTGAAAGTATGCAAGAGAATTCATAAGGCCAAAAGGCATCACTTTCCACTAATAATAGTCAAAAGAACAACTAAAAATTATATTTGGTCTATCTTCGTCCTTAACTCTACTCTGATAAAACCCTAATTTACAATCAAATTTTGACAAGTATTTACAACTTACAACTTGCTACAATAAGTATAATTTATCAAGAGGACTAGATAGAGATATTGTAATGTAATGGCAATGAGAGGTTTATAATTTATCATTGTTCTCTTTTTCCCTATGTTTTGTTTTGAATGCTTATTCACCATGAATGCATAACAGCAATATGGTGATGTCTTAGGCTCTATCAATCCAACATTTAGTAACTCCTTAATAGCTTTTTTAATATCTTAATGATCATGAGCGAGGATTGGAATCCTATTTCCAATCTTCATAGATTTTCCTTTTACCAAGGTAATTTTCATGGTAGGCATAGACTTGTTCCTAAACTTGTATGGATCATTGGAACATTTTTTTGTTTTGATCTTTTGTCTTATTTCTTCAATTTTCTCTAGAACGGGTTTATTTGGACTTTGAATTAATGTTGTCTTACTAAGATATTGTTTTGTGGCATAAACAAGTTTAGGGGCTTTAATTATTTCCCCATTAATGGTAAACAAAACACTTTTGGGAGTGCTTCCATAAAGTAAGTGTTGTCAATAAAAGCACCACCTAAAAGGCAATCTATAGACAACTGGTCATGGGCAAAGAAGTCACAGAAAAAAGGTTCCCCCTGGGATTATCATTGGCTCCCAATGTTTATACTTATTACATGTAAACTCGTTTCCTTGTATATCTAATTATTTATAGCTATGTTATTCATCAAGCTCTTCCCAATTATCAAGTACAGCAGATTTACAAAATGAAAGAGATGCTCCAATATCTATGTGTACATCTATTTGTTTATCATTGTTGTTTATTGAAACAAACTAAGCATACAAGTCATAAGTTGTGCAATGTAAGCAGGGTTGGGATGTGATAGAATCAGAGTTGTTGAGCACGCCAATCTACATTTTGTTGGATCGACACATTTTGGCCTTTGTTTGGCAAGATGGATTTCTTCAACCCAATTTGTTTCATCTCCCCATCTCAATCTATGTTGGGGACTTTCCCAATCTAAAGCTTCTTGTTTAGCTTCATAAATTTCTTCTTCTCTAATATCTTCTGTATAGGGATCTTCATCCCATGTTGGATTTGAACATATTGTCATTGCTACTTCCAATAGTAAGAAACTAGATTTATCTTGAACCCATTTATCACTAGCCTTAAAACTTTCAGGGAAAACAAGTGGTATCAAGCTTGGTGGCTTGACCAATCGTGGTCCACCATAGAGTGGAGGTTCTCTGCCTCTTCGAAATTTTCTTCTTCCTCCTCTTTGACCTTGGCAAAGTTTTATAGGGCTTCGTCCTCTTCGTATGTTTCTATCTCTATAACTACCTTCTCTTGAAAGTGTCCATGGTCTCTGCATGAAAGCAAGAGATTCTTCTTCAAAATCATCTGCCAAAGCATCTAATCACAAGTTCATGGTCTTCATCTACTTCAATATATTCATTTTCGAATTGTTCAATGACAGGGTCTAAAATTTCACCCTAATCATACAAGTCTTCATTTTCTTCAATTATATCCCACCATGTTGTTGCATTGGAAGAATATACAACTTTAACAGCATGATTCTTGCACTTACGATCAAGGGCTTTGTGACTAGGTTGGTTAAAGACATAGCAAATAATTTGTTTGCACTGAGGTCAAGGGAAACGAAGGTGATGCAAAATGATATGCTTGGGAGCAAGGGTGACAAGGAAAGTAACATTTGCGGAAAGCAATGTGCTTGCACTTAGATTGACACTTGGGTTTATGTACATATTGCTTATAACCAAAGGCAAAGTTTCAGGGAATTGTGGAGTAAGTCGACTAGCTTGATGTTTACCAAGTTTTTGGATGGCTTTGGTATAGGAAATGAGATCAAGAACTTGGCTTCTAACAAAATCAAATAACAACTGCAATTTATCAATAGTCATGCCCTTTAAGTTGTAGATAGGCAAAGACACGATCAGCAAGATTATACACTAAAGCCTTGCGATTGTGCATTTTTACAGCGTCTAAGTGATGGCATTTAGTAGAATAAGCAAGTTTATGGAATTGCTTAGAAAAATCTTCAAACCGACTAAGATCACACAATTTCATACACATAAACCACTTAGCTTCTTCGGTCTACTTAGGCTGAAATGGTGGCACAAATTCATTAATACGCAGAGTATATAAGGCTTTCATTGACTACGATATAGATATCATCTAATGGACAAGACTAAAAAACCACTATTAAGTATAACCTCGCATCAAATCCCAAACTAGTAACAGATTTCACTCCAGAAGAAAGCATTGAATTTAAATACTTGCATTCTAGAGACGAGGTGGAAATGGTGTCATCCATCCCTAGCTACATTTGATACATTACAAACCGTATTTCTTGTTTCTTGTGCAAATGGAAGCTTAGTATCTGTGTCAACATCCCCATTAAAAGCAAATGAATGGTTAAACCATTTCCCATCATTTTTGGCACATAAGACCTGCTTTGAACATTCCAGCAACTACGGAAGATGACTACAATGCTAGACTGCGTCAACTACAGCAGTTATTAGTTGGCGTCTTATCTATGGTTTATGAATAACATTCAAAATTGTTTGGCTTACCTTGACAAGGATTTCAAGATATATTTTCCCTGAAAACCAAAACTACTTATTGTGAAAAAGATAACGAGGCTTTAATAATTTATCCAAAATTCACATGGCCTTAATCATCTTTGTACGATTTTGGGTAAAATATCCCTTGGTGAATACCTGTGGGGACAACCGCTAAGCAAAACTCAACTACTTCAGAAATTTTGCTCCAGTAACAACCCCTCATATTGTATGCATCCCATAAACCTTGAAGAACGGCTACATTGATTGTTACCGAATTGTCAAGTGAGAATGCCGTGGAAAACTGCAAATTTAATAAGTTATGGAGCTGTTCTTCAATCTCTTTCCTAAATGGATAACTATTACAGTTCCAGCAGTTCTGACATAAAATCCCACAGGCATGTTATTCATAACAAAACATGCTTCACACTCTTCCTTTTGTACACATTATTCATAACATAACATGCATCAGACTCTTCCTTTAGCTTAGTTGTCCCACTTTTATGCGGTATAACCAGAAACACATTGCTATTTTCCATTGGCAACTGAAGAAACGGTTGAAAACATTTAGCTGTTAACTTCAAACATTGCAGTTCTTTTCCAGCAATGAAGACATCTTTCAATATTGCCCTTTGTTTATTGGGTTTTCTTACAAGCAACAACCGTGCCAAACAGAAAACAAAACCATAGAAACCCTCTAGCTTTTCTGAATTAACACAATCCTGATAAGCCAGTTTCAGCTTATATTGTCAGAGGTTTTTAAATGACATGCTACACAGTTTCTTTTCCCGGTTAATGTATAAGACTTTCACAATGACTCCTGCTACTTGCCAGTAAAGTCTCACTTGATCACACACCAATGAGTGTTGCTCTTTGCAGGTCAGAACTTGTGCTGATTTTGACTGGCAGTTAGAAAACAATATTGTCACAATACAGTGAGAGCTTTTGGCTTTTTTTCCTTAAACTCGTCTGTAGATCAATCAACGTGAATCACTGCTAAAAGTTCCTTTTCCAGGTACGAAAGCCTGCTTGAACAAATCCAACCTTCAACATGTAGCGGTGAAGATCCCACAGATGATGGTCAAAGGTTTAGGGTTTTCCTTTAGCTTTGTAGTTTCTACTATTGACCACCACAGAAATGCATCTGTGGGAGCTTATTCATGTTTAAACATTTATCAATAAAGATTATGCAACAGAAACCTGCAGAAGGATTTTGCACGAGACGGCAGTATGAGAGAATTTGTTTAGATCATTGACATATAGTCAAAAGAACTTTTCTTTTAGGATTGATGAAAAGGACTCTTCAAGAAAGGTAAGAAGGCTGCCATTAGGAAAATCAAGAAAAGAAGACCTTTTGCATGATGTAATGGTACAAAGCGGTGGACAATGCTTTATATTTTTTTCTTATGACTTCCACTGCCTACTGAGAGTTGCATCACATTCTGTAACAAGCAGCTGCACCAAAGATTAGAACTGAGTGACAATCAAACATTTATGAATAATAAATTCCTTACAGATGTTTACAGAAGATAACCCATCATAAAGAAGCAGCAGATTCTAAAAAGAAGGGAAAGAAAAGTCAGACAGCTCACCTGATACCGAGAGAGATGAAATTTTCAAAACAAATAAACTCACACTGCTACTTGGTTCCCACGGTTCTTCCCAATGCTTTGACTAGATTGTTTGCCTTTATCTTCCAAGTTCGCATGTACACTTTGTTCATGTTCAAACAGCTGATCAAACACAAGAAACAGCTGATCAAACACAAGCTGGTGATTCAAAGCAACAATCTTCAGGTACATCACTCTGCTGATTAAAAAGGTGATTCAAAGCAATATTCTTCAGGTACATCACTCTGTACACGTGATTGAGCTAGATGCCTGTAATGCTCTGGATGCTTGATTATCTGGCCTGCTAAAAAAAATTGCATCAGCCTTTCTGCAGTCAATCAAATACTCATTCATAAGCATATATCCACCGAAGCTGCCATATAGAAAGACATACTGTAAGTGATTTATCCCTTTAAACCAAAGCTAGCAGTTCACACTGCTTGAAACTTCATCCACATTTATGCATAAATACTATCAATTGCAGACATTGAGACCTGCTTCAGTCCCGTTTCAAGGGGAGGAAGGTGAGAAATGCTTAATAATTTGGCAGACTCAATGTTCAATGTACGTCTTAAAAACAATTCAAACATGAGAAACGAATTGTTCATTATTGCAGAACCAAAAAGGTGTGCATTAGTTATAAATAGAGTTACTTGAATTTTGAAGGTTGGGGTTTTGCAGCAAGCCTAATTATTTTTTAGCTTTGCTTTCACTAGACGTTTGTCATGTCCTCTTTTTCAAATAAAGAAAAGAATACTTTAATAATAATGTTTTAAGTGGTTCCCCCAACGTCACTTTATAATTTCAACTTAAAAGGGGACACTACTTAGTCGTCATTATTAATTGAGTGGGGCCAAAGTTAATTAATTAAAAGGCCAAGAGAGAAAATGAAAAAACGAACGTAATTATTAATTATTTTTGGAGCAAAAAGGTGAATATTAAATTAAAAGTAATTTTTATTACTTTAGAGTTTGAAGGAATAAGGTAATTATAAAAAGATTGGATGAGGAGAAAGCAAATCATAATCATTCAATCATTTTCGAAACACTTTTCAAGCTTAAACAGCCATTGTTCAACTTTCATCATAGAGGACGAAAACCCTTCAATCAAAGGTCCTGAGGACAAAACCACTCATATCCAAAAAGTAATTCCATTCAGGGATCACATTGGTGCTTCTAGAATCAGAAGAATACAATTCCAGGGATTTGTTTTACAGCTGCAACCATCTGGACGTCCTAGAGTTTGAACAGTTAAAAAAAAATCCAGATTCGTACAGGTCCGTACAGCGTCAGATTATAGGTCGTACGACCTCTGCAACATGTCGTACAGCTTGGGTTAGCAGTTGGCAGTAGCCATGAAAATTTATGGGCAGAAAACAGTGGCAGCCGTACAACACAAAGATAAAATAGTCAAAGAACCTTCCCATAAGCTCAGTGCACTTCTGTATGGCCCATACACTATTACCAAAGGTTGGAGATAATGTCTTTGAGCTAAACTTCTTTCCTATCTTGGTCTTCACCTCACCTTCAATTTATAATTCTCAAACCATTACTCTCCAACTCTGTAAGGCACACCAAATGTTGTAGAATAACTTACAAGCAAAGATTAATCCTAAACACAGAATGCTAGCAGAAGCAGATCAAGTCATTGTCACCAAAGTCAAAACCACAAGGAACCAAAAGATTCCCCTCTACCAAAATTGTCAAAGCAAGTCAAGTTCCTTCCCAAGGGAAACGGTTCACATAAGTTCAAGCTGTCAACAACTTGCTGCATGTTTTGCAACTTAATGCAATGGGGAGCATTGCTTCTTAAGGAGTGGCAACTGATCCAGGAGGTTCTAGCACTTTGATCGACTCATGCTATAACAGTACTTCAGGCCATATGTCAACTTTGCCACCAGCTTGAGAACCCTCTCAAGCACAAACGGTCATACCACAAACTCCTAACTCCTCTTTAGTCATGCCGCACATCTCAAACAATGTCAACCTAGTTCCACGCAGCTGTGCTGTGGAGTTTGGAAAAAAAGACAAAACAGAGAATCTGAATCTACACAAGAAGAGTGGTTGTGTTTCTTGCAATGCCTCAACCATATTACTAAGTACCATATTAGTGTACCCCTATAAAAGTATCAGATTTCGAGGCTTGTTTTGAGAGATTGGAAATGATTAATGGGAAACCTATTTAGTGTTTGTCTACAAATTTTCCTATTTCCTCTCAACTAAATAACAAGTGAGGTATTTAGGACCCCAAAGAATCATGGATGCATAAATATGAAGGTATATGGAACATCAAAACTACTTTCAAGCAGAAAGTAGGAGTGGGTTGGTTACTTCTTCACCAAAGCTTAGTAGCCAATACAAGTCTAAGGAAAACAGTGTTTACATACGCTTCTTGAGTCACATGCCAGCAAGACAAAACAATGCTGCATACCTTTTGGCATTGCAAAACAACTAGTTTGGCAGATATAAGCAGAAAATATAGCCTTTTTATGGGTCCCCTCCATTGGAAAGGGGCTTTATTCAAATGCTTGGGTGAACTGGTATCATATTCAACAAATAGAGAAACAGTGATTTCCTGCCATTTATTTCCTTTGGAATGAAGATGCACATCAAATTTTCAAGGAGGTTACTCTTCTTTACAGTTAAAAAGGCTCAACTTTATTCGGATCAATTAGATGATCCTAATCATAGTTACCAGGTTCGGAAATCCGAATGTGTTCGGGAGGCGGAAAAAATGCGGAATGCGGAATTTTTGAAAAAATCCGGTAAAATCCGGTTCAGAAAATAAAATTATATATATATATATATGCAAAATATTTCAATCTACTAAGGAATGAACATTAATTTTATATATATATATATATATATGCAAAATATTTCAATCTACTAAGGAATGAACATTAATTTAACACTTGCAAAAATGAGTAATGCATAAGAATTTCAAACTTGAATTACATTAAAAGATAGCAAAATATTCATAGTTTAGAGCCTAAGCTCAAAATTGATATAGAACTTAAGTTTCAAACATTTGCAACATCAAACCCAGCTTCAAAATCAAAACTAGCACTAGCACCATCATTCATTCATTCATTCATTACTTCAAAGACAAAATGTACATTCAAATCTAGAATAAATCATCTCGATTGCCCACCAAATCATGAATGCCACTCCCATTATTTTTCAACTTTATCATTTACTGACACTTTCTCTCACAAGGGCTCATTGGTGCATTGAATCTCACAGAGTTCATGCCTTAAGGGGTGCACTGGGAATGGGGTGGGATCGGCTTGTGGCACTTTGCAAGAGATATTCTAATTTCTCATACTATTCTATCATGCATACATCCCTTCATGCAGCCTTCATACCTCCTATGATGTCTCCTTGCAATCTTGAAACCCTGAAATATGGCTAAGTTTGAAACCCTGAAACCCTGGAATCTAACTCTGAAATATGATAGGATCCTCCAAAACCTAGAATTTGCATTATAGCTCCTAGCGGTCCGAAACCCCTCTCAAACACCCTGAAAGTATATAAATAAAATATAACTTAAAGTATAAGAAACTTATACTTAAATGTTTATTTTATTTATATACTATTGGGTTCGGACTAGATTTACATTTTCTAAATTTTGTTGTTGACTTCCATTGTTTCTCCCTGGCGAACCGAATTTATTAATCCGGAAGCCCGCAAAAAATGCGGAACGTTCCGGATTTCGGCCAGATGCAGCCGAATCTGGTAACTATGATCCTAATAGATGTATAATGGATGTTGATTCTTTGCAGGTTTATGCAGAAGTAGAGATGCTTGCTTGATCTTCATAAGAAATTCACTGTGTAATTTTTCTGCCACGACTAAGTAATACTTACTAAAGGATTTCAAAGAAAAAGAATAAAGAATATAAACTTCAATCACCACAACAATCTTTTAAGAATAAGGAAAAGGACCTTTGCATATGAAAAGAGAACTTACTGCTGATGCATAAATCAGCTACTTCATATAATTTACTCTGACGTCCAAATCAAGTAAGGAAATCCAAGCATAGATAACAATCTTACTGGGAAAATATTTATATACAAACAGTCTTTCCAAACCAAATGTCTTCAAGGCTACTATGAATGCTGCTTAAAAAAAAGATCAATGTCAAATATTTATCAGAGTGACCTCAAAGGCAAGGATAAACAAACCAAGAGTAAGAAAGTACAGATGCAGCCACCTCCAACAGCTATACTAACAGGGTCATCATGTCTCCCTCGAAACATTTCTAAAGAGCTTGCAAAAGAAATGTCATATGCTTCTCCAAGTCCTTCGCTGCACGCAAAATAAACATGACAAAAAATATAAATGCGAAGTTCTTTTTCAAGCAAATACTAGGTTAAAGATCATGAATAGAAAAATGTATGTGTCCATCATCAAAAATGCCTTGTCAGTAAGCATATATGAAAATGTACACAATAGGTATGAGCAAGCCTTTTAGCATCTGACCCATATTAATAAGGAATGCACAATTAAAACAGTTTCTAACTTTCTACATTTCACTGAAAACAGGCATTTTTTAGTTTCTTCTCCTAATAGACTACATCCAGATTCCAGATCCCTAACAATGCTTCTGCATCTGGTATTGATAAAAAATTGATAAGAAAGCCCAAGTTAGGGATTTAAATTTTTCACTACAAAATATATGTACTTCATTGTTCAGATAAAACTCCATTGTCCCAAAATTCATTTACTTATGAGCCAAATTACTAAATTAACCAATAGAGCATTCCAGATTGATCTTTACTTTTTCCCTATTTGCTACTCACCCTAAAACGGAAATAAGAATATAGAACAGAAAAAGACTAATAATTGTAGCTACAAACACAGTAATCTGCAGAATATGGCATTTCTATGGAAGAAGCTCTCATTTGCAACGCATTCTCATTCAAATGAAAGCTATCCATATGATATTGAAAAAAATCTGAGGGAGAAATCCGCCTTCCATTGGCTGGTCTTACAGAGATCAGGGCTATTTTAGGTGTGCCTAAGGACACACTGAACCCACTATATGCTGGCCCTAAACAAAAAGGGAAGCCTGTTTTGGTTGGAAACATATAAACCTAGTGACCCATCTCTTGGTACCTGGAACACATCTCATGGTACCTGGGACGTGTCTCGGGCATAATTACCAAGTTCGGAAATCCGAATCATGATGAGTGTTCGTCCTTGGTCTACCAATATATTGGTCTATACTGGACCGGACCAGATCAGGGGCCCAGATAACGTGTGAAACACTCCGCATGGGGAGTACAGTTGCAAGACTGAAACTCAAAGGAATTGACGGGGCCTGCACAAGCAGTGTTCGGGAGGATGAAAAAATGCAGAATCCGAAATTCCTGAAAAAGCTTGAAAAAAATTCGTAAAAATCCAGTTTGGAATATATATATATATATATATATGCAAAATAATTTCAATCTACCAAATAATAAACACATTAAATGAAATATAATAAATTTAAATATCACAATTTTATTAATTTTAATTTATTTATAATATATAATAGAATTTATTTATTTATTTTTTAACAAAAAACAAAAAATATATATATAAACTAAATAAGATTAATAAAATATTAAATACTAAATAATATAAAATAAATTTTATAGTTTATAAATTTATAATTTATACCTTGAAATAAAAAATCTAAACCTAAAACGGTCACAAAATATAATAAAATATTAAAAAGTTAACAAAAACTAAATAATATAAAATAAATTTAATAGTTTATAAATTTATAAATTATAAACTAAAATCTAAACCTAAACGCTATATAAAATGAAATGCCAAGTTTCTGGTGTGCCCATCAACGTCCCTGGTCTGCTCGCCGCCCACTGCCCAGTGACAATGAATCAATCACTGGTTGATCCAGTGCTTGTTGCTAATCAATCGCTGGTCCTGTCGTGGCCCAACCGTGCTACTGCTTTGACGCGAGGATATTATGCCCTGCTGCGAAGATGTGCAGCCAACTATGCCCTGCTGCGAAGATGTCCAGCCAACGTGCACTCCCGCTTGCGACCGTGAAACCACCTTATGCAGTCGCCAGTCACTACAGTGCAAAGTGCAAGCCTTCTTTTCTTCCTCTCCGCAAATCTCTGCTCTACATATGCCTGCCTGTAGTTCGAGATGCTTCATTTTAAGATGTTTTTCGCTTATTTTTAATGTTAAAAAAGTTGACCGAACCAGACCGAATTAATCCGGAAGACTCGAAAAATTTGAATCGAACCAAATTTGGCCCAGATCCGACCGAACTTGGTAACTATGGTCTTGGGTATGCAAGACAGGAACAGAGACACCTCCCGAGTCTCAGAGACTTTGTCTGGAGTCTCTCGCATCTCCTAGGGGCATCTCCTAAAAAATCCTCGTCTCCTACCTTTTTTTAATTTCTTTTCATAAGTAAAGGGGTTCTATTCCAACCAAAGCATATTACAAATTAAATCAAAGTAAACAACCAGTATACATTTCAGGTGGTCTCCCATTTCCAAAATAAACTATACAATTACATCAGGAGGGGCCACCAATAACATCATCAAATTCCAAAAATGTGTATAGAGCCAGTGACAACAACATACAGAATATACTTTGACCTAGACAAAAGCCTGAAATGCATCAGAGAAGAGGAAATTTGGCCCACTTGAGGCCAAAAATCAGGGAAGGCGAGCTCCATTAGCTTCACCCAATACCACGTCCCTCACACAGACCTTATCCCAACGGTATGAAAGTCTATTATAGCCAAAATTAGGCGGTAGCTCGAAAAAACTATAGCAGCTCCATTCATCTCATTGTTCTCCATTTGCAGCCAGAGATAAAGAGTACAGAGCGGGAGATGTATTATTGCTCCTGTTAAATCTTAAAAAAACAAAAACAAAATTATGTTAAAACTTAAACCTAAAGTGTGCATCTCAGTGGTGTGCTAAAAAAATAATATTTATGCATTTTGTATATTTCTGAATTTTTATTCATTTTTCAATGTTTATGAAATTGGAATTTGTTGTATTTTAGTTTTCAGGAATTTAAATATATAAATATTAAAAAAAAAATGGCATCTGCAAGTACCTTTGTACCCAATGTCTGAAAATTGGCGTCCTTGTCGCCATCTCCCATCCCCGTACCAGTACCCATTCCCATCTCTTGGTGACTATGGGTGGAATTAAAGTGGCAATTTCAGCTGGAAAAGCTTCAAGTCAAAAAGGAAAAGGGGAAAAAACCAGATTTGAACTCCCATTTCTTGTTGTAGATATAAATAGTTTGGCAGGTAGGAATATTTGGAAAGAAGACTTGCAAAGAGCACCCCTAGATTCTATCCCAAAGTTGCTCCCAAACTCAAACGAACACAGGAATCGAATCCACTTCCCATCCATCTTTTTGTTGAGTGCTATTCACATCCTGACACTAATATAAGAAAAGACAACGGCAAATATGATGCGGTAATCAGGGTTCACGAGCAATCTAGCACCAAGCATAAATATTGTGTATAAAATAAGCAGTTTTGCAGTGATGCACAATTCTTTGTTTGCACACAAGTCTTTTGGAGTTGCTTTGCGAGCGCATATATAGTTAATTTTGCGCAACCACTTTGGTGCATGCAGCTTGGAACATCAGGGGGATGAGAACTTAAGCTTTGCGCAAGTCAGTTTGAAAGGCTTTGTTAAGTTTCGCTCACAGTTTGTTAAGTTCCACTCCAAGATTGTTAAGTCCCATGCAGAGAAGCAAATTTGAAGCATGCGATATCTTGCAAGGGCGTGTTGGTGCACAGCAAGGTGATGAGTAAGACCTTGTGCATTGTCTTCTACACGCAGATGCCATCTGTGAAGTATTGCAACTAAAGCTTGCAAAGTCTAAGTCCCACGCGTTGTCTACTGTGCGCAATGTTCTTGTGAGCATTTAGGTGTACAATGAGATCATGCACAATCAGAGAGTAGACGGGTGGAATGGTGAGTTAGTCTTTCTACAAAGTGACAAATCCACTTGACACGCATCTTTCCAATTCATTTTCTGTTTCAATGCCAAGTGTCACACGACGGAGAATAACAATCCTGACAATTTACAGAATGTAACCGAATGGAATCTAAAACGTCACATGATGGTGGTTATCTGACAACTAGGAGAATCTTTTCAACTTCCTAACAGTTTCTTGATCGCATATCTATATCAAGCATGAGCACCTTTGCGCAACAGGTTGGTTGTCTGAGCAAGAGAGCTTACAGTTAGAGGTTGTTGGCCAATTTGTGAGGGACAGCAAACTTAAAGAAAGCTTTTCAAAAACTGTGAGTAAGGACACAGCAAGCCAGAGAACAAGATCTACAAGAAGAGCCAAAGCAGAAAGAACCAAAATGGTTCAAGCAGAGATTTATGTGAGTCAGATCTAAGAGTGAGATAGACTGTAACACATCTCACATGAGATTGCTATAATTTTGCATTAGATTGTAATGTTGGTAATCAGACTATAGGTGTGTGTGCGAGTTGTAATTCCTCATTTGAATCAATAAAAACATTGTTGCTTCAATCTGTTTCCACGCATAGGGCTGCAAGTCAATCTATTGTTTGTGTGAATGTATGGGTTGCATGGTCTAAGGCCGTCCTTCATTGGACCCCCTAACCGTGACAACATCAATTGGTATCAAATCAAGGCTATCCTTGCAGGGGAGAGCGTGAGACTCTTGTTGAGCCCAGTCTATTTTCCACATTTGCACGTGTAGGTAGAAAGCAGTGAAGGCATCTTCCAAATAGAAGCATGTTGAATAGAAGGTGTAGTTGTTTTTGATTTCGAGGAAAAGAAATGGCACATAGAGGAGGATTTCCTGGAAGAGCACCAAATGTGCCAAGGATTGCAAGCTTGGCTGAGTTAATGAGAGGAATGCAAACCTGTTTGGAGGTTATGGAGACCACACAACACAAAGGAGTTGTGATGGATTATGAGTGTGAAAATGAAATCGTAGAAGAAACACCTAGGATTCAGGGAAAATAACTAGTGGGTGAACCAAAGGATAGATTCTTGAGCACAGTCGTAAGAATGAGTAGTAAGCTGAGGTTAGACACCCCTGGTTATTCAGAGAGTTTGTATCCTAAAGAACTCATTGATTGGATCACCGAGTTAGAGAAATAATGAGTATAAGGGCATGGAAGATCCCAAAAGACTCAAGTTCGCTTGCACAAAGTTAAAAGGGCATGCATCCTTATGGTGGGCGCATGTGCAGACAAAAAGTGATAGAAGAGGCAAGGATAGAATCAAAACTTGGGATAGGTTGGTCACAAAAATTAAATGTAAGTTTTTGCCTTGTAATTACCAGCTAAGTTTATTCAAAAACTCACAGAACTTGAGACAAAAGGAGATGAGTATAAAGGATTACATTGAGGACTTTTACAGACTCACTATCAAAATGGTTCATTTTGAAGATGACACTAAGATGACCTCAAGGTATGTGAATGGATTGTGCATTTCAATTCAAGATGAATTTGGTATTTTTCAATTGAATTTAGTTGAAGAAGCCTATTAGTGCCCGCTAAAGGCTAAGGAGAAGTTGTCTCGTAGACAACAAGGCGCAACACGAGGGAAAGGGAAGTTTTTGTGCACACGAGATTAAGGAAATAGTAGCAGAGGACACTACACAAGAGTAAGAAGCAAGCACTTCTCAGAGTAATAATATTGCGCAAAGAGGTGAGGATATCCTACAAGTAGAGGATCCTATAGATGAAGAAAAGGAAGAGGATTCATGGGTAAATGCTTCAGATGTGATGAAACAAGGCATAGAGCATTTAATGATGGCAGCAAGAAAATGATGTGAATCCACATATCATGCAAGCAGATGAGGAGAGTGTTGCGTCAATTCATCATGCAGAGGAGCTAGAACGCAAAGAAGCTCTCATGATGAAGAAGTGTTGTTGAAACCAAGAAAAGAGGAGAATGTTCCCACACAAAGGAAGAATCGATTTAGAACCATTTGCAAGTCTAGAGGGAAATACTGCAAAGTTATAGTTGATAGTGGTAGCATAGAAAATCTCGTTTCTAACGAAGTGGTAAAGAATCTTGGTCTGAAGAGGATTGTGCATCCAAATCCTATAAGGTATCTTGGGTGTTGAAGGGACATTAGATTCTGGAGAATGAGCAATGTCTAGTAAGTTTCTAGATTGGTGCATACAAAGTTGAAGTTATGTGCAACATAATGCCCATGAACGTATGCCATGTGTTGCTTGGAAGACATTGGCAATTTGATAGGAAGGTGCAACATGATGCTTGTGAAAAAACCTACACTTTGGTGAACGATCACAAGACATACACTCAAAATCCTTTAAAGTTTATGAATGAATAATTGGACAATGGTCCAACAATTTTGATGGTTTTGGGAAATCAATTCCTAAAAGAAGTGAAAAAGTAGAGAGCATGACATGCGTTCATCCTAGGCCTGTACAAGTTATGAGCACAGAAGAAGCAACACTTCCTTGCGAAGTGAAAGATTTGTTGAGCAAGTTTATAGAGATCATTTCCAATGGTCTACCAGATGGGTTGCCACCCATGTGAAGTATCAGTCATTACATGGATCTAATCCCATGTTCCAATTTGCCAAACAAAATGGCATATAGATTGACACCTAAGAATGTAGCAGTGCAAAGGCAAGTACAGGTGTTGTCAGATAAAGTGTTGAAAGAGGAATTATAAGCATGTGCCCTGTTTTAGCACTGTTGGTGTCTAAGAAAGGTGGAAAGTGGAGGATGTACGTTGGGTCTAGAGCCATCGATAAGATAACTAGCAAGTATATATTTCCATTGTTGTGCATAAATGACGTGATGGATTGTTTAAGTGGACAGCAAAACTTCACAAAGATTGATTTGAAGGGCGGAAATCACAAAATTTGCATCAAAGAAGGTGATGAGTGAATGATTATGTTCATAATGCAAAAGGGATTATATGAGTGGTTGTTCAAGTCGCTGGACTGATTAACATGCCAAGTACATTCATGAGACTCGTGAATGAAAGTGCTGAAACTATTTCTTGGTAAGTTTGTTATTGTGTGTTTGTATGACATTGATTTTTGGCAAGACGAAAGAGGAACACTAGATGCATCTAAGACAAGTGTTGTAGTAGTTTCAAGAGGAGTTGTTGGTTAATTTGAAGAAATGCAACTTCGTGAAAGAAGAGTTGGTGCACTTAGGTTTTGTGATTTCCCAAGAAGGATTGAAGATGGATCCAAACAAGGTGCGAGCTATCATTGAGTAGTTGTCACCAAGAAGCATGTTTGAAACATGCAACTTTCATGGCTTGGCAAGTTTCTACTGAAAGTTAATTCGTAACTTTAGTGGGACATGCACACCTATCACAAAAGAAATGCAAGGTGATAGAAAAGAGTTTGTCTGAACAATAGATGCAGAGCATAGCTTCTAGATTTTGAAGAGAAAAGTGACTAAATAACTGGTATTGTTGTTTGCAGATTTCAACAAGGTATTTCAGGTGGATTGCGATGCGAGTGGCACGACAATAAGAGTTGGACGAGCCAATAAGGTAAACCCATTGCTTACTTAAGCGAGAAACTAAATGATGCGAAGAACTATTCAAGTTAAGATCAAGAGTTCTATGCCATAAAAGTGGAGGCATTACTTGGCACCAAAGGAGTTTTTGTTGTACACAAACCATCAAGCAATGCAATTCATAAATAGCCAAGGTAAGTTGAACCAAAGACATATGAAGTGGGTTGTATTTTTGCAAAGTTACTTGTGTTGAAGCACAAAAGTGAGAAGTCTAACAGAATTGCAGATGCACTAAGTGGAAGGTGACTCTTGTTGAATGAGATGCAAGTGGAAGTTATAGGATTTGATTCTATGAAGGAATTGTACATAGAAGATGAAGACTTCAAGGATGCATGCAAAGCAAGTGTAGAACCATTGAGTGTGGACAGAACACCATGGTTAGACTACTTCGTGAAAAAATAATTGTTGTTCAGAGGAAAGCAATTATGCATATCTAGAGGGTCTATGCACAAAATTTTGATCAAGAAGAAGCATATTGGTGGACTAGCATGTCATTTTGGTAATGATAAAACCTTTGCGAAGCTCACTAAAAACTAATTTTGGCCTAAGATAAGTGTTAAGGTGTGCAAGTACATTTTTGAAGTGTAGAGTTTTCTAGTTGGCAAAAGGAAGAAGTCAGAACACCAAGTTGTATCAACCACTAACAATTCCCTAGAGACCATGGGAACATATCAGTATGGACTTTGTTTTATAATAGCCTAGAATGCAAAAAGACCATGATTCTATTTTTGTGATTGTAGATAGATTCTCTAAAATGGCACATTTTGTTGCATACAATAAAACTAATGATGTTAAGCATTTAGCTAATTTGTTTTTTATGAAGTTGTGAGATTGCATGGATTGTCGCCCAACATAGTATCTAACAGAAATACAAAATTTATTGGACATTTCCAGAGGAAATGGTGGAAGAAATTGAATACCAAGCTACAGTTCAGTTTAGCGTATCATCCTCAAACGGAGGTAGTCAATAAGAATCTTGATAATCTATTGCGATGTTTAATTGGAGGGAAGCCAAAAACATGGGATTTAGTTATGGTGCAGGTTGAATTTGCTTAGAACAATTCATTAAAAGGACGCACTGGAAGAACACCATTTCATATTGTTTATGGTTGTAATCCTAGAGGAGTCACAGAATTGCACGACATCAAAGATGAAAGAAGGAAGAGCGTTGAAGTAGATGACTTTTCTAAATATATGCACGGCATACATCAGTAAGTGTGCAAACAATTAGAAAGAAGCACGCAATATAAGCAATGCAAATTTGAAGAGAATATAAATGGAGTATCAAGTGGGTGACATGATCTTAGCGCCCATGAAGAAAGAGAGGTTTCCAAAAGGAACGTATGACAAGTTGAAGTGGAAGAAGATTGGACCATGCAAAGTGGTGCGAGAGTTTGCATCCAACACATATGAGATAAAGTTGCCTAATGGGATAGATATTTCACCCATTTTCAACGTGGCAAACTTGTACCCTTACCATGAGGGACAAAGCAATGATGAAAGTACATGAGGGGAGACTTCTTGGGCATGTGGTGTCCAAAGCTAGTCTTTCCATTGATCCAGAAAGAATAGAAGCAATCCTTGCTCTATCATTGCCTAAACACAAGAAAGGATTGCAAAGCTTCTTGGGTAAGATTAATTTTATTAGAAGATTCATTCCTGATTTTGCAAAACTAGTAAAGCCACTTACTCAAATGCTTAGGAAACATCAAGAATTCAATTGGAGTAAAGAGGGTAAAAGAAGTTTTGAAGCTATCAAAGAAGCGATCAACCAAGCTCCTACTTTGTTCAACCCTAATTTCAATAAGGATTTCTTCTTGTATGTTTTTTCTACTTCCAGCACTATTTCAGCCATGCTTATGCAGCAAAATGATGAAGGTTTGGAACAACGCATTGCTTTCTTTAGTCAATCTTTAAAAGGTTATGAGGAAAGATATTCTTTTGTAGAAAAGCATGTACTTGTTATAAGAGGTCTGAAAAAATTCAGACATTTGGTTTCAAATAACAAAATTATACTAATGGTTGCTCATCCAAGTGTGAAGGATTTCATTCTCAACAAAGACTTGAACGAGAAGAGAGTTGGATGGGTCACTAAATGCATGGAATATGGCATTGAAGTCATAGTTACGAAGCTGGTCCGAGGCAAAAGATTATGTGAACATCTTGCAGAAGATGTAAAAGAGGAGAAAGAGACAATTTTGACAATTCAGTACATTCAACAAGAGACTAATTATACTAATGGTTGCTCATCCAAGTGTGAAGGATTTCATTCTCAACAAAGACTTGAACGAGAAGAGAGTTGGATGGGTCACTAAATGCATGGAATATGGCATTGAAGTCATAGTTACAAAGCTGGTCCGAGGCAAAAGATTATGTGAACATCTTGCAGAAGATGTAAAAGAGGAGAAAGAGACAATTTTGACAATTCAGGACATTCAACAAGAGACTGAAAATACACCTACAAGCTGGACACAAAACATTGTTAGTTTTCTTCAAATTGGAGAATGTCCAAGGGGTTTAAATGTATCACAAAGAAGACACTTCAGGTTGCAATCAGTACCATATATTCTGATTGGAGTGCTTTTCAAAAAAGACATTCAAAGTATGCTTCTAAAGTGTGTTGAAACTAGTCAATTTGACAAGTTTTTTGAACAATTTCATGATAGCCCTTCTAGAAGTCATTTTGCAGCCAAGACCACAGCGGCAAAAATCATTAGAGCTGGTTATTTTTGCCCTAATTTATTCAAAGATGCACATGCATGGGTGCGAAAATGTTCAAAGTGTGCAATGTTTGTAGGAAAACAGAGATTAGCAGCCATGCCACTAAAGCCAATTCAAGTTGAGCAGCTTTTCACGCAATGGGGTCTAGATTTCATTGACATGATTCATCCTCCATCCAGTGATGGCCATAAGTGGGTTTTGACAGCTACAAATTATTTCAATAGGGGGTTGGAAGCAGTACATTTGAAAAAAGCAAATGAGAATTCCGTGCTTGAATTCTATGAGAGTCTACTCACTCGTTTTGGAACACCTACTATCATATCAAATAATGCTTTGGCATTCAGCAGTACAAAAATATGTGAATGGGCTCTTGAACATAATATTTATTTGACAGCTTAATCCAATTACTATCCACAAGGTAATGGACTAACTGAATCTACTAATAAGAATTTGATTCGGATTATCAAAAGAACAATGGACGCTAATCAGAGATCTTGGCATACAAAGTTGAAGACTGTTTTATGGGCTGACAGAATCGCCCCTAAGAAAGCCATTTGTCATCATTCACTTTATCTCCTAGTTTATGGAAGAGAAGCAAGGCTGCCTATCTCATTGGAGCTTCCAGCTTTGGAACTTGCACATCAGCTAAAGCTTCTGGAAAGTGATGCAATGGAGGTAAGAATAAATGAATTGAGAGAGTTGGAAGAGATTAGAGATGATGTTATGCATACCATGTGGTCAAATCAACAACAAGTCAAGAAGACTTTTGACAAGAGAGCTTCATCAAAAACATTTCAGCAAGGGGACAGATCTCAAATGGGATGAAGAACGTACAAAGCCAGGTAGGCACTCCAAATTTGATAGCCTTTGGAGTGGACCTTATATTATCACTGATTGCAAGAAGAACAATGCTTTTCAATTATCCAGATTGAGTGGAGAAGAACTTCCCATTCCTGTGAATGGGATCTTTCTTAAACACTGCTATTAGGAGTCACTCCTTTGTACATAGTCAGTTTCATTCCTCTAAATGCTTCACAGCACATGTTTTCAGTAGTTGTTTTTTCCCTTTCAATTTTGTTGTTGTCCTTTCCTCTAAGTGCACACGTGCACATGTTGTTGTTGAGTCAGTTTTTCTATTGTGTTTTGGTCTCCAGCTTTTCCAATTTTCAGTGTGTATCCAAGTTGTCATAACCAAAATTTCTGAATTCTTTGACCAGCAGGGTAGTCAAACCATGAGAGTCACCAAAATTGTTAGTAATTTGGCTTGTCAAGGCCAAATTACTACCCTTACTATTTTAAAACTTTCCCAGAGCAGTCAAATCCCCTATGTGGATGGCCAAACTAGTGATCTATAGTCTAAAGGCATGAATAAGGTGATATGTGGACATATCAAATGCAGCCATGATGAATTAGGGAGCCAAAGCATGATCAAAGTGTCACAAGCATTGATAAAGGTGTTCGTAGATCTTTAAGGGCATCAAGCACAGTCAAGTGAACACCTACAGCAATGTTATAACAGTTAGGTTTTTTGTCACGATGTTGCAATAAAGATGAGGATGAGAGATCCCTGAAGACCTATACACAGCAGGTCACTTTGTTTCATTTCATGAGAACTAGGGTTGATCAAGGGGCAACATGAATATAAGAGCATGAGTTTGTAGGCCTTGGATAACTTGATATAGTCAAGAAATCCAATGAAGTCATAAGGTTCCAAGAATAATGGTCTCCATATATATGATCAGTTGAAATAATCTCGTCAAGCAATTAGAGGAAGAATGAAGATCAAATCTACTTTGGAGCCTCCTTTGAAGTCATTAACGAGCTACAACCATGCAAATTTTAAAGACACCTACAGCAAGTTCAAAGGCCATATCTCCTTTTCGAAATGTCATATACAGTTATAAAGCTACAGGTCTATAGATTCACTTACAAAAGAAAGGCAAGTGTTTTCTTTCGGACTCTGTAGGATTACAGTTTTGTTTTTCAGACTATACAGTAGTAGTTGTTTTTCCTAAGTGTTTTTCTTCCCCAAAATTGTTTTGGGCTAAGAGATGGACAATTTTATCGAACTTTTTGTCCGAGGGAAAGAGTTTCAAAGGACTTTGTAAAGAGTCCAAAAAAATGTCACAGTGATCATTTAGAAAGGTTTATTTCCTTCGGACTTTTTGTCCGAAGGAAAGGAAAGGGTTACTTGACTATCCGAAGGGCAGTTTTCAAATAGCCCGAATGCATTTCTCAAAAAAAATGGGACACTTTGCAAAGATCCGAAGGGCACCTGCCCTTTGAAAGGACCATTGCAAGAAAGCCGAAGGGCAAGTGCTTTTCAGGGGAAGCCATTTCAAGGAAAAGGATACAACAAATCCGAAGGGCATGTACCCTTCGAAAGAGTCTTTGACAAAAAATCCGAAGGGCACCTGCCCTTCGGAAAGGCTCATTTCATGATTGGATGGGCCATTTTCAAGCTTCCAGAGGACAATTTCAACCTTCGGGAAGGTACACTTCAAGTTCGAAAAGGAACGATAAAGGAAATCCGAAGGGTTGGAGGACCATGAGAGAATTTTCGAAGGGCTATTTTTTGGAAAGCCAAGGGACATTTCCGCGAACTTTTTGTCCGTAGGAAAATGACAAAGGGAAAAAATCTGTAGAAATAGAAATCAACCAAGACAAAGTCTAAGACAATTCCCACAGACTTTTTGTTTGCGGGAAGATGAAATACAAGGGCAATTCAAGCGGACAATAAGTCCGAAGGAAATCCGAAGGTTTGAAAAGTCAAAATCCGAGCATAAGATAAACCAAGGAACAAATAAAATGTCCGCGGGAAAATAAAGTGACAAAAACCGAAGATAAGAATTCTTTCGAGGGGACTCACCCGATGGAAAAGTCAGAGACAATTTCCGCGGCCTTTTTGTCTGCGGGAAAGTGGAAAGTCCGAGTAATAAAGTGAAGGGTCATTTCCCGTGGACTTTTTGTCCGCAGGAAGTTGAAAGCAATAAGCCCGAAAGGAGGAGAAAGATAAAGTCTTAAACAATTCCCACGGACTTTTTGTCTGCGGGAAATTTGACTGTGCAAAAAGGAAAAAACAAGGGGCAAGCAAGGTAATCCGAAGATGAAAAGAACAAACCCGATGGAATAAAACCCGAATCAAATACAAGCAAGGGTATGGACCAAGAGTTAGACAGAGACAAAGTCTGGAGGATAGACCAAGGGAAAAGCAAAATAATCCGAAAGAATAAACAAGCCAAAGGGAAATAATTCCGGGAAAATTGCCAAAGAGATACACAAGAAAAGTCCACAGGGAAAAATCCGAGGGAATGGACACGAAAAGTCACAAACTTTTGTCCGAATAAAACAAGTTACAAATACAACCAAAAGCTATAAGTAGATAAGCCCGAGGAAATACATGCAAACGACGAAGTCAACATGGAATTCCATACAAAGCAGAGGCTATTTACGATTGACTAGTCAAATCTTCAATTGACTAGTTATTAAAGTCACGTTTCTTCATGGTCTGACTAGTCACTCTCATGCATCCAAACGTTCCAGCTCAACTTCCAGCTCAGTGCAGGCTTAACTTCTAATTTTGGCGTTCTTCTCACGTTGCAAGGCTCTCAACGTTCTAGCAGTCCAAGTGGAGTTGATTGGACAAATTCGTTGCACATCTTCCTTGTTTTTCATGTAAATGAGAATATTTCTTCCTCCAGCTCAGCTTGCAAATGAATCAAATGGAGTTCCTTACTTAGATATTGGCATAATATACCATGCAAAGAGAAGTTTGACTTTCATAATTCCACCATCCATTCTTCTATGCCACCTTGGATTCATGCATGTTTGGAGTTTTCTTGGAGAGTGTCTTGTTTATTTTAAGAGTTAACCTTTCAAACTTGGCCTCACTGTGATACTTCTACGCCAATGTTTAAAAAGGCATGCATTTTTGTAAAAGAAAGATTTTATTGAATATTCTATATTGTAAAAAGGTGTTAAGTCTTGGTTAATTAACCAAGGCTAACCCTTTCCTCTTTTAGAACTGCACTTAAGGCTATTTCAGGTTTTGAAAAAAGGCTATTTATTGGCTTAGTCAAGCCATTGAAAAAGATCCCAAAAGTTTGAAAGAAGAAATTGTACGCTGGACCAGTCATTAATAAAGAAATTACTCTGAATCTGAGTTTTGACAGAAGATAGTGTGTAATTTGATTGTGCATCAGCATATAAGTGAGATTTATCTCTTTTTGCACGTCCCTTCCTCACCTATCTCTTCCTTTCTCACCCTTTTGCAGGTCATTTGAAGAGGTTTCCAACCCTTCATCTAAAATATTTATGCTTAAGGACAGAATTATAAATTTCATTTGATTATATGTGTGCATTGATTTCAATAACTTCAGAGGGTTTTGACAATTCAAGTGTGTCACCCCCCTTTAAATATATTTCCCTTTTCAGTTTCTTTCTCCCTTTTCACCCCAAAAATCACAAAAAAAATCACAGTAGTCAAGTTTATTGAAAAATCTAAAGGGAACCAGCCCTCTCTAGAGGTTCTTCTCATCAACACAGTCACCCACGCTCAGAGAAGTTCCAATTGCATCAGCTGGAGTGGGGGTGTGCCTTGCACATCTTCAAGCAGGGTGCACTCCAGAGTGATAACAGTTACCTGGAAAGAGTAGATACTTAAGAAGGCGCATGAAGAAGTGGAGTAGGTAATTAAGTCTACAGTCAATAAGAGAACGTGCGAAAAGGAGTACAAAGAATATTTGGTAAAGTGAAAAGACCAAGAAATGGATGTGACATGGATGAACACATCAGAAGCTGCTAAACATGTATTACCAATAGCAGAACTCTCAGAATGCACATGAGCAGGAGCTCATGGTTCATTTCACTTACCTGAGTAGTATGATGCAGAACCATTCAAGTTCACAAGCAATCTTGCATCAAGCAAAGAGATAATGTAGAAAATAAGCAGTTTTGCAATGATGCGCAATTCCTTGTTTGCATGCAAGTCTTTAGGAGTTGCTTTGCGCATGGGAGCATAGTTACTTCTCGAAACCACTTTGGGGCATGCAGCTTGGAACATCAAGTGAGCTAGACCTTAAGCTTTGCGCAAGTTAGTTTAGAAGTCTTTGTTAAGTTCGACACAAATTTGTTAAGTTTCACGCAAAGAGACAAAGTTGAATCCCACAATAGCTTGTGAGGGAGTGTCGATGCATAGCAAGGTGATGGGTAAGACCTTGTGCAACCTTGTGCATTGTCTTCTACACATAGATGCTATCTGCAAACTATTGCAGCTAAAGCTTGTGAAGTCTATGTTCCGCGCATTGTCTATTGCGCACAATGTTCTTGCGAACCTTTCCCAGTATAATGACGTCTTGTGCAATCAAGAAGTAGCCAAGTGGAATGGTGAGTTAGTCTTTATGAAATGTAACAAATCAGTTTGACACACATCTTTCATATTCGAGTTTTTTTTTAATGCCAAGTGTCACATGATGGAGAATAGCGGTCCTCAGGGACTTACAGGGTGTAACCTACATGATGACGGTTATCTAACAGCTAGAAGGAGAATCTTTTCAACTTCCTAACAGTTTCTTGATAGTATGTCTATGTCAAGGGTGAGCAATTTTGTGCAAAGGGTTGGCCATTCGAGAAAGAGAGCTTACAATTAGAGGTTGTTGGCTAGTTTGTTAGGGAATACAGACTTAAAGAAAGCTTTGCAAAGACTGTGAGGAAGCACGCAGCAAGCCAGAGAGCAAGATCTGCAAGAGCCAAACCAGAGAAAACCAAGACTGGTTCAGGCAGAGATTTGTGCAAGTCATAGTTATGAGAGGGAGAGAGACTGTAACGCATATCATATGAGATAGCTGTAATTCTGCAATAGATTCTAATGTCTGTAATCAGACTGTAGGTGTGTGTGCAAGTTGTAGTTCATCACTAGAATCAATAAAATCATTGTTGTTTAATTATGCTTATGCTCGTAGGGCTGCAAGTCAGTCTATTGTTTGTGTGAATCTGTAGGCTGCATGGTCTAAGGTCGTCCATCATTGGACTTCCTTACCACGACTGCATCAAAAGGTCTATAAAAGTGTACCTTCCAACAGACATAAACCTATAGGAGATCACACATCCATGACAGAAGTTAAAAGTATGATCCTCCTTATGGAACCATCCATGTGACATTGAATAGCAGATCCACGGTGAAAATTCTAAGCAATTGGACGCTGCCCAGCACTAGCTGATCTGAAACCTTCGGCGGTAAAAAGCTTCAAAACCTTCTTCTGAAGCTTTACGAAGAGGGAACATTTTTAACTTTCAAAGCTTGTTACTGGTTCAAACACTTTTCCTCAAAGACACCTGTTACAAGGAAAGCAGTTTGGTTTTGGAAAGGACAATGTGAACTGAAGCCCTAGTAGTATCCCCACACCATCCCAGTCCCCAACTCCTCAAAAATAATCTTCTAAATATCTCTTGGACACAGACTATTCAGATGTCCCTCCCAATGAAGGTAGCTTCCACTGTAATAAAAGGAAGTTTAGTTCCTGTCAAACTTTGCTTTGATCTACACCATGGTATTGAGACTCAGACTCAGATTAGACTCAGAATCAGATTAGCAAAAACTTGGCATGACTCGGTAAATAAATAATCGTAAATTTTAACAGTAATTTAAAGGTAAAATTGATTCTTATGCATTCTAAAGAAGAATTACATCAATAATATAGACAATTACCCAAAAATGCTTGAAATTAATTTAACATATGCAAATGCTTACTGCATAGTACCTAGTACCTAGTAAGCATGACAATGTCGAGTAAGCCAACAATGGGAGCGAACAATATTATCCTTGACAGCCTTCTTAACTGCACCTGCTGTACTGCTATATCCTCTTTCTTCTGTTAAAGAAATAATGTGTGTTTAATAAATTTTAAAAAAACATCAAATTTACATTAAAAAAATTAATTTCAAAATTACACTTGTTATTTTTTAGGCTTGCATATGTAATTCTTACAATAACAGGCCTGGTCCTAAATAAAAATATTGTTGGAGATGGTTGAGTTACACGTGGGGAGATGAATCCAAAATTAACTTCTAGTATTTATATGATGTTGCCAAGCCTTAATGTGGTGTGATATCGTTAAAATAACAGTGGGAGAATAGTGAGAATGTGGTGATATTTAACTAGCCATACAAGTGAAATGCTAAGAATAGGGGATTGCTGTCAATACCAGACCATTAAGCACTCTCTGCTTACAACTATTTTTGATGTTGAATCTGCAAGATAAGAGGGCGGCAGTTTCAGCTGAGGCATTTAATTCAGGATATTTGGAATTATTTTCAACAACAAATTTTCAGTCGTCTCATGATATCTTCAGGGAAACTTCTCAGCAGGAGGGCATATATGGCATCAGTTACCATCAACAATCACGGGATGGAGAAGAGTTGAAAATACAGAAATGGTAATAAAATTCTGTTCAAATAGTAATTAAAATTCTATTACTAGTTACCATATAGTACCTAGTAATAGAATTTTAATCAGGAGTCATCCGAGATGAGACCGCAAAAATTGTGGGCCCCTGCTTGGCTTGGGACTATGCAAGTTTTGCCTAAACTCACAGGGTCTCAATAATCTACACATTCAATGGACTATGGCCCAACCAGCAAGTCACACTGGATTAGATCCTATGAGCATGATCTTGCCATTTGAAAAACGAATTTTAGTTGCATCTTTGTCGTAGGGCTACTTCATTATAGAATTTGGTAGTCTTTGTGACAAGAGCAAAGGGCTAAAAGATGTTCCCCGCTTCTAGGGAATTAATGAAATGTTCATCAAGCCTTGGTCCCCTGATTTTCATCAGACCATTTGTGTCCTATCCTCTACACCTCTCGGAGCAAAGCTTCCATACCTTCTTCCTTTTCAATTTTGGGCAAAGAATAATCATGTAAATATCGGCTAACATGGTAGGATATTTATTTCGGACTCAAATAATTTGAAGAATAGGACTCTTGCTAAATATGTACATGCCAGTTTGTAAATAGACCCGGAGAAAGGATTACTGGAGAATTATCTCCTTGAAATTCTAAAACAAGAGAATGAAATGTAGCTTTCTAGTTGAAGATATGCCACAACTATGTTCCTTTAGATACAGGAACAAGCAGCCAATGTAAGGGATCAAGCATAATGCAATTTAAGAATCTATTTGTGAGGTCTTTTAAGAAATTTCAGTAAAAAGCTCCATTTTGGTAAAGGAGGCCTCACACTCCTCTTGACATTGTTCATTTCAGTCTATTAACAGAACAGTTGAAGTCCACAATGTTTAATACCCTCAAGGAATTCTGGAATCGGGTCTATAGCTATGACTCAAAAGTGTAACTACATCTTGTCTTGCCTTAGGTTTTCCCATTTACTATAAAGATTTTTATGTAGCCCAGAAAACAAGAAACAACCTGCATTGCATGGCTGAATGCATGTTGCAAGTCTACGATCCTCATTTTCAAGGTAAAGAGGCTTAGAGAAGTAATTATCAACATCTTTTGGAATATCAAAACAGCCTTCTTTAGATTAAGGGCCAAGTTGCATAGCTCTATCAGATAGAGTGCCTTTCATCGACAGGCACTCCTTGCTGAGATAAAATGGTCCAAGGATTCATGGTCTCCACAGCATCAGTTCTCATTATCATCTCCTTTACTCTTGGCTAGGAAAAAATAAGTCTCTCCATCTTGAGACCCTAAAATGTATATGGGCTCTTACATTTGAATGTTTGAAGTTTAACAACGAGAGAGCAAATTCTACCCATAATAGTTCTTGAAAAATGAGAGCTATAAGCTTTCAGCTACCCAATATATTGCTCACCATAAATTTCTTCACTCCAATGATACAAGGATTGACCTAAAATGATAGGAGAGATACCTGATTCATTTATATAACCTCTTCAACATTACCATGAAATAGAAATGGGAAATTGCTGGGAATAAGAGAGACCCATGCCTTCAAATGGCACTCTTCAACAGGGAAATGTCACAACTCCATACAACAATCTTGGACAGATTTTGCGCAACTTTATATTGTTTTTAGAAGAGTAGTCCTCTCATAGCTTGGATATCAGAGAGCAAAAGTTGAAAGGATTCAATATACCAGCACCATCGAATGCAAAGGGGATAGGAATCAAGCTCACTAGGAAGACATTTACAGAAAATTCATCCAGATAACTTGGCTCTGCCCTCGTCAGCCTCTTGGCCTGAAGCAACCATTAATATAGACATTTCTTCCAGATTTCCAATCGCCTTGTGTTCGACCAGACTGCTTACGAAAGCACCGGTCCCATAGACCTATATTACCTATTCAGCATATGAAAGCATGCCAATACTAGCTTCATCTTGAGACTGACCACCATAATCATCAGGAGGCCAACATTTGCAAGCTTTACACTCCTCAGAAGTGAGGAATAAGACATACTTCATACTCGAGTGTTTGCTTTATTATGGGATCCAAGAGAGGAAATAATGTCTATTCAAAGAAAGAAAGAAAGAAATTATATTAATGTCCACAAATGACCAAAAGTAGGTCAATGGGACTCGATGATACAACAATTCACAAGAGAAAGTTCAAGGACAAGAGAATCCAAGAAGCCAAAAAAAGGAAAACAAGTACATAAGACAAATTAGAGCAGTGTGCCACTAACAAAGGTGGTAATGGAACCAATACAAATAGCAATGGAGGGCAAAAAAGAGCCCGCAAGCATGTGTTGATGAAGACTCAAAGACCCCATCGAAAATCTTTATCTATACCTAAAGCTGAGGAGCCATCTAACCCATTGTCAATCACCATGAGAAGATCTAGTAGTGCTCGTTCTAGAGTATCCAATGTTGGAGCGGTCACATTGGGAGATCCTAGGGGGATGCAAAGCACTTCCTCTACAATCTCCCCTAACATCCAAGGCCAATGTACTTCCCATAATACAAAAGAAACTCGTAATGTTAGCCTGCCCCCGTGGTATGGGGGGTGGCCGGTAAGTAGTAGATCCAAGCCACCGTAAAGGGGCAAAGCCACACCAGTGGGAAGAAGCATAGCCACGGTGCCAAGGGAGAATAGGTAGGGGATCTAAGTAGTAGAGTTAAACTGAGAGAAGCGCTGCCTAACTAATCTATCAGCTCTGATGTGTGATGCATCGATGTCCAAGGGGCGCTTAGTGTCGTGAATCATCTAGGTGGGCTGGAAGAAAGAGGTGATAAACATGGGGGCTCTAGAGCCTCTAGGCTCCCCCTGTAGGGATTTGCACCAGAGGGTGACGACCTCACAAAGATAAAGAGCCACACACCACTAGTCTAGATATCTAAAGAAAGTAGATAGAGTGTTGATTGAGTCCCTGTAGAGGGAAGGATATCTTCCTCGTAACTCTTAGTAAATGGGACATCTGAAAATGAAGTGTTCCTCGGTCTCCACCCCCTGTAGGGAGCAAAGACAATAGATCTGGTCCTGACAAAGAATGTGGTGAACTGTTTCAACCCGTAACTGGTTAGAACATGCTCTCATTTGGCCAAAGGGAAACCTCAAGCCATGGGACCAATAGCATTAAGGATAGTGAATGGGACATCTGAAAATGAAGTGTTCCTCGGTCTCCACCCCCTGTAGGGAGCAAAGACAATAGATCTGGTCCTGACAAAGAATGTGGTGAACTGTTTCAACCCGTAACTGGTTAGAACATGCTCTCATTTGGCCAAAGGGAAACCTCAAGCCATGGGACCAATAGCATTAAGGATAGTGAGGATGACAAATAATACCATCTACTACTTGTAAGAAATGCTCGGCATAAAAAGCAAGCTTGGGGTTAAGTGGCTTAATGGGGGAGATCCAAGTGGCCTAGATATATTATCTGTAGATGTCCTCTCTTGCAGCTCTAGTGATGACGTCCTTTGTGGGCAAGTGTCTAGGGGGGCGTCCAGGGAATACATGAAAGTAAGTAGCCTATCAATAGAGATGCCAATAGAAAGGAGGAGCAATCTATTCTCAAAGTACCAGTAGCGTTGGCGTCTAGTGGGGACCAATGAGGCGATCCTCTTTGAAGAGCAAAGTGCTAAGCATGGATATCTCTCACGACTAGAAGTTAAGTTTCCCAAAGACCTGAGTTTGTGGATGTAGAAAGGAAGCCTAAAAATAGTATCAAGGCGTAATGGCTAGGGGGAAGATTCAGTTTGGACAATGCACTAAGGAACTATCTGCTTGCAACAGATCATGTGCTCTAACACGAGAGTCTGGACCCTCTCAATATGGGCCTTGTCAACGGCCCCCAAACTAGGTCCCCACACCTTCAAACCATATAAAATTGTAGGTTTGATAATTGCATCAAAAAGGAGTAACTAGGAAGGGATGCCCTGGAAGTGGATCTAGAAATATTGGCATTCTAAGACAGAAAGAGAGGTATACCCCTCGCAAAGGCATGGATGAGAGGCAGACTTCATGCTAAGGCATGGACCAGAAAATTGGACCCCCAAATAAGTGTAGGCCGATGTGGTCTCTAGAAGTTTCCCTTTGTAGAAAATTAGAATTTGGACAAAGAGCACTTGGAGATATTGAAGACCATAATCTTAGTTTTACTAAAGTTGACCACAAGCTGTAGGAGTTCACAGAAATAAACAAGAGCATCAAGTTGCCACAATAGGCCTCGGCAGAGTGTGAAAGGAGGACAACACTGTCGGCAAAAATAAGGATAGCTATAAGCACCTCATACAAAGTACAGCCATCATCCATATGGGTATGCTGCCAAAGAAACTCATCTAACTCATCAATGTAGGTGCTGAACAGGGTCGGTGAGAGAGGACATCCTTGCTTGACCCCATTGGTACACTTCACAAAGTTAGAAAAACCATGAGAAGTACAAAATTGCCCAATAACTGCCCAAAGATTCAGAGGTAAACTGCCTGTCTTCTTCTGATATTCCAACCAGATATGCTTGGCTCTGTTTGTTAGATAGGTTGTGACCTTTAGCCATTAGGTGTCAGGCATTGCAAAATATTTCAGCCCTATTAGATCATTTGCATCTCTTATTTGCCCAATCTTAGCCATCTTAGGACTCGAGCATCCTACAGCTTCTGCCAAAACCAATAGATAGCATAAGACCAATCAAGAAGCCTAGCTCATACAGTATTCCAAGACCTGTCGATCTTGTTATATCCCAATTTCATGGCAAAGTGATAAACATTCCTCTCCACACTTAATCCATATGTAGACAGGCTCATTTAATCAGTTCTTTGACTGTTCCAGAAAATCAACCTCTATGTTAGAATGCAAGGTATTCTGTTACCTCCAAGGATAGCTCCACCAGACCCTATCAGCCCATCCCACTGACCTATTTTCGGTCATTCTTGGACATTATTATAATTTATTTATTTCTTTATTACTCTCTTGACAGCATTATCAAATTTTATATTACAGAATGTACACCAGCTGATAACTCGATAGATCCCTTTTCAGCTACTAATGAAAATAGGAATTTTGTTTGACCTTTAAATGACGATATTATTACTAACACAGCTATTGCTATGTCTTCCTGTAATTTCTTGTTGTTGTTGAGTTTATATTGGTAAAACCATTTTATATTTACATTTTGTTTAGTTACATTTTTCCTGTCATGGATGATACCATAGGACCTGAGTCTTCTGCTATGACTGTCTGCTGTACTTTCTAGTCTGATTAACTTACTTGAGGAATTTATTAACAGTTAACACTACCATATGTTATAACACTTTGATCTAACCCCGATTCAGATTTAAGCACATTAACATATATTCCTTTTTTACTTCTTTCCTTGTTTCAATAAAAGAAGCTCATGTTTCATCCAACAACGTAGTAGAAACATATATGTTATTTCTCTTGTAATTTAAACTTCTGATCACAGACGTTACATAAATTTTGCTGGCCTCATGTACTATTGGAAAATGGACCAACCCCTCCGATTTTTTAACATGATGTTGTATTTCCCGCCAGATGGCTGAAAATATCATATTCAAAGTGTCACCTACTGAAATAAATTGTATTATGTTTTTTCATTTCTAAGGATTATAATGAGTCTGATTACAGTAATGATGATTCTATATATCAAACATTAAGTAGGTTCTTGTCAGTAAGGCATAAACAGAGATTCTGAATTGTTTTTAATTTTTTATCTTACAATAATTTTGGAGTAAGCTTGAACATCAGATTATCCAAAGCTGCCAAAGTTCCAGCAAGATGAGAACTGATGAATGTCATGGACCACGGCAAAAATATTCAACTAAATTTTCAGCAAATATTGGCCTTCGTAAATATCACATATGATTTCGGTTAGACAATCAAAATATCAATTACAAGTTCCTTTGGTTATGCAAAATATAGCATTTCAGACTACTAATATAACCTTCAAGATGTTACCAAGAACAACCATCCAAGAGAACTAACAAAAAGGAGAATACAAAGAGATCTATCAGAAACACACATATCTTTTTGACATCCTTTATAAAATTACTGACAGCGCTCCCACAATGCCTCTGCGCTTTCCTCCAATGTTTTTACCTGTATCAAAAATAAAACAAGAAGTTCAGATCTGCAATGACATAAGTTCTGAAATTTTTGAAAAGTCGGTGAAACCAAAACTCTAAATATGAATCTTGGAAATACATGTTTCATTGAGGTGCACCTTATCTTTATAGACACTGTATATATGTTTAAGTCTCTTAAGTTGATGGAATCCCATCAGCTTGAGAAATAAGTCCATTTTGCTCTGTTCATTCACTAGTGTAGGAACCCAGTTACATACATATACAAATATACCTACATGCATATATATAGTGAGGTGATACAAGCTTGAATAAATTGTAACATATAAATAGAGAAAGGCAGCAAGACCAAAAGGAAGTCGTCCTTGATTCATTTTTTTGGGGAATAAATTTATGACACGATAAACACAAAGGAGAGTTTTGCTAATGTGAATCAACACTGGGAGAGAAGATGACAAGCACACAAGCACAGAAGCACAAGAAAGAGTTTCACCTGAGAAAACCCTTTCGGGTAAAAAACCAGGCACAACAACCTACTTGAATTATAACATAAACTGGACGTTTAACAATTCTACGATCAAGTCACAATGTTCTGTAACCTATATACAGGACTTTATTGTATATTTGGAAGAACACAATTGACCTGGTATATTCAGCATTTAACAACCTCTGTTACACACATCCCATGTAATCAGATGTTCTACATCATACTAACTTCCTAACAAGCCTTAGCGCAGACACTTGCAACGTCTGCAGCATAGAGGAATCTGCATGCACCAACTATTGTGCCAGGTAAATGTCGTGTAATGCTCCATAGCAAGCCCATGTCAGAGCGCCACCAAGATGTTTCTAACTCCTCTTCCGTCTAACAAATGCAATTAGAAAAAAATTTAGAACACCTTTAGATAACCTCTCATTGCTCTACATGTTGCACATCACCTTACTGCAATTGAACCACAAAACACCACTTTGCAATCTTCTAGAGTGACTGAAACCATGTAGAGCATCCTGCACAGTTATTCCATCATCCTTGCACGTTGTCAACCTTGGACAATTGCTGAAGACAATCTCCACGCAAAACTATGCAATTTCCCCAGCTCGTACAATCAACTTGGGCAACATCCTACACAACCAAGTATTTTTGCAAAACACCTTGCGCAACATCAAATGTGCACACAATTACTGTTGTGCAGATTCATGCACAATTAAACATTTCCCAACAATCTCCCACTTGTTGAACACTTTGCATAAGGGAGCATGCACTCATCCTTCAACAACTTTGCACAAACATGCTCGTCTCCTTCTTACACTAGAGGAGCTTTTCAATACTCACTGCCTTGGTCAATGAATCCACAACGTTTTCTTTTGTGTCCACCTTCTCTAGAGATATCTTCTTTTTTTCCACCATTGCCCTCACAAATTGTTATCGCACATCAATGTGCTTTGTCCAAGAATAATACTCAGGGTTCTGTGCCAAACAAATTGCACTTTGATTGTCACAACTTATCTTTACCCCTTCCTACTTGAATCCAATAATAAAGTGCAACCTTTGAAGCCACACCACTTCCTTGCTTGCATGAATAGTTGCAATGTATTCAACTTCGGTAGTGGAAATGCCCACACTAACCTATTGTTTTCTCATCCAACCTACAACACCACCAAACAAGTTGAAGACATAAGCACTGGTAGACCTACGACAATCAGGATCACCAATCCAATTAGAATCTAAAAATCCCTATAGACTCAATTTCCTACTTCCATCAGATGTACCCTAATAGTAGATACCCTAATCAAATGTTCCTCACAGATATTTGAAGATCCTCTCCACCGCTCCTTTCCTGGATTGGACATGAATCTGCTAACTACTCCCACTACTTGTGCAATATCAAATCTGGTGCACACCATTGCATACATCAAGCTTCCCACCGCACTAGCATACGAAACCTAAATCATGTCCTCCCACTCCTGAGTCTCTTGACACTACACAGTTGATAGTTTCTGACCAATTGGGAAAGGGATGTGCACCAGCTTGCCATTTTGCATCTTGAACCTTTCCAAAACCATCTTTATGTACTTTCTCTAGTTCAACGAGAGTTTCCTATTTGCACGATCTCATTTGATTTCCATGCCTAAGAAGAACCTTACAGCACTGAGATCTTTCATGTCGAATTGCATAGACAATTGAGACTTCACATGCTTGATCATGCTCGTATCATTTTCAATCAACAGCATGTCATCCACATACAGGACTATAATGACAAAGTGATCACCCTCTTCCTTGTAGTAAACACAAGGAAAAGCATTGTTGCGCACATGCCCAAGTCCAACCACATAACTATTAAACTTATGATTCCACATTTTAGGTGATAGCTTCAAGCCATCCAAGGACTTATTCAATCTACAGACCAAGTCCTCTCTCCCCTTCACCTTGAAGCTGTCAAGCTGCACCATGTAGATTTTTTCTTCAAGCTCCCCATGCAAGATAGTTATCTTCACATCCATTTGCTCTATCTCTAGATCAAACGTAGTAATAAAAGCTAAAAGAAATCTTAGTGAAGTCAGTTTTGCAATTGGGGAGAAGGTCTCACCAAAGTCAATTCCCTCAATCTAAGAGAATCCTTTTGCCACCAAGCAATCCTTGTACCTCTCCATCTTTCCTTGTGCATTTTGCTTCCTTTTGAAAACCCAAGTGTAGCCTAAAGGTTTCAGTCCAAGAGGTACCTTAACTAGATCCCAAGCATCATTCTTGTCCAAGACTCCATTTCCTATTTCGTAGACTTCTTCCAAGACTCGCTCTTTGCACAACCTAAAGCTTCCTTCACAGTCTTGGGTTCATTGTTATCAGCCACCAATAACAATTTTATGCAAAACGAAAGTCTAATGGGCTATATGTTTCAGGCATTTTGTGCACCCATTATGATCTCCTTAGAAAAGAAGTAGTTGGCTCCTCTTTTTGTGATTCTGGCAACTCATCATTTGTCACACCATTCTTTAACACCGGCTCTTCAAATTCTACAACAACCTGCATCTTTTATGTCTCTCCCTTTGGCTACTTCTTTGGTTCCTCGCACATAAAAAACTTGTGCACCTCCCTGAAGACTACATTCTAGCTATACTTCTTCCTCTCAAGATTCCTCCCTAAAGACTACATTCTAGCTATACTTCTTCCTCTCAAGATTCCACACCCTGTACCCTTTGATACCACCCCCGTACATAATGAAGATGCACTTTACAGACTTAGAGTCAAGCCTCAACCTCTTTTCCTTTGGAATGTGAGAGAATGCATCACAACCATAACTGTGCTAAATTCTCAAGCATGGCTTCTTACCAGTCCATGCTTCTTGCAAAATCTTGTCAACCAATGCTGATGTTGGAATTGGTTGACTATGTAACATGTAGTACCTACTGCTTTAGCCCAAAAAATTGCTCCAAATGTGCACCACTTAGCATGCCCCTAGATTTTCCCATCAGTGTCATGTTCATCCGCTCTACAACTCCACACTATTGTGGAGTGTATGGAGTCATTTTTGGTCTTTGAATACCGCTCTGTCTGCAGAATTCATCAAACTCCTTTGAGTAGTACTCACCCTCATTGTCCATGTGCAACATCTTGATCCCCTTCTTTGTCTAGTTCTCCATAAGAGCTTTGAACTCCTTGAATTTCTTAAGAACTTCGAATTTCTTCAAGATGAAGTATATCTAGGGGTTGTGAGTGTAGTCATCTATGAAAGTCACATAGAACAAAGACCAGCTCAGCGATGAGACATCCATCGATCCAAACACATCATTGTGGATCACTTGTAATATTTCACTCGCATGTGCGGCACTTTTAGGAAACTTACCCCGAATTTTCTTGCCATAAGACACAGTTTTCGTTGAAGTCAAAAACAATGGGACAATTATCCATCCTTTTCACCATATCCTTAGTCCGCAACAAGCACAGACCTTTCTCATCGATATGGCCCAGCATATGATGCCAGAGCATTGTCTCCCCTATCAAAGGCAATGCGCACATTCTTGCGTCAACTTTGGGCTCAAGAACAACAAAAGTTATTATATGCACTACGCACCACAATCGCATCAAGCCTGAACAAAGTACCTATGCACACACCACTTTCTAGTACCATGGCTTCGTGCACCATTTTCCACCCATCTCTGCAGAAAGGGACTTGGACACCAACATCATTCATTTTGCTTATGGAGATCAAATTCCTAGCAAGGCTAGGAATGTGCAAAACTCCTAGGAGAGTCTTTATCCTCCCATCTCCAAATCTCAGTTTCGGCCTTCTTCCTACGATCCGGTTGGCTAAGTTGTCTCCTAAAAAGATATCACAACCATCATATTCTTAATATTTGCAAAACCACTCCTTCACAGGAATCATATGATAGGAGGCTCCAAAGTCGATCAACCATGCACCATTGCATAAGTGAGAGATTGAGGCTGCAAAATATACATCTCCATCTCCATCGCTGGAGACTCTGATACTTAAGGATTGCATAGTATCTGGTGGTTTGCTCTTTACCACTTTCTTTGCTCTACAGTCCCTTTTGAAATGCCTTGTCTTATCGTTGTTCCAGCATTTCTTTGAGGACTTCCCTGGAGTCTTTGATCTTTCCTTAGACTTCAAGCGCATTTCCCCAATCTTTTGCTTGCCTCATTCTTTCGAGCACCCTTGCACGATCAGGGTATCATTAACCAAATAACTTTCCAAAAGCGCGTGCCTCATCTCCTCTGATAACAAGCCTACTACTACATCTTATGACTTTAGCTCCGATATAGTATTAGCAATAGCCATCCCCAGATTATCCCATGAGTCAAACAAAGAGCATAGCAATGCGATGCACCTCTCTTCATCCTTCATGCTGAAATCTACATATTTCAGCTAATTGACCACAGTGTTGAAGGCAATCAAATGCTCTGCAACCGAGTCACCATCATTCATTCGCAATAAGTACAACTTTCATAGGATAAGATTGTTTACCAACAACTTGGCTCGTACAACATGCCCAACTTGTCCCATAGAGACTTATTAGTCTTTTCAGCTAATACATTCAGTAAAACTGAATCCAACAAACATAGTCTGATAGAGCTTCATGCTCTCTTATCGACTTTCTCCCATTCCTCTGGTTTCATTCTGATGGGTGCATTGTCTGATATGGCAAGCCACTGATCTCTATCCACCAAGAGATCTTCCATCTTGAACTTCCACAATTCAAAATTATGACCACTGCGTTTTTCAATTTTCACTCTAGTGCGTCCAGTTATCTTGTTCACACAAGATTCTCTTACAAGACTTCCACTACAAGGAACCATTTATCGCAAGCTATACCAACTTCTACAAAGCTCACAACCTAGCACTGATACTAAATGTTGGGAATAAGCTTATGACACAATAAACAAAAACAAAGGAGAAGTTTTCTAATGTGAATCAACACAAGCAGAGAAGATGACAGGGACACATGCACAAGCGCACAAGAGAGAACTTCCCCTGGGAAAACCCTTTCACGTAAAAAATTACGAAAAAACCTACTTGAATTATAACATAAACTTGGTGTTTTACACTACTATAATCAAGTCGCAAGGTTATGTAACCTATATACAGCACTTTAATTTATATCTAAATGCACACACTTGATCATGTATCCAGCATTCAACAACCTTTGTCAAACATATCTCATGTAATAAAATGTTGAACATCATACCAGCTTTCTAAGAAGAACTGTGTCTTATAGCAAATACTTCAATCGCAACATTTACAATGCAAAGGAATCTGCATACACCAACTATTGTGCCAAGTGAACCTCGTGTAACACTCCATAACAGGTTCATGTCAGAGTGCCACCAAGACATTTCTAACACCTCTTCAGTTTAACAAATGCAGTTAGACAAGTGTTAAAAAAGCCTTCCAGATAACCTTTCATTGCTTTGCATGTTGCACAACTCCTTGTAGCACCTTACTGCAACTCAACCATTGAACACCACTTCGCAATCTTCCGGAGTGTGATTGAAAACTACACGATGTCCTACACAATTATTCCATCATCCTCACATGCTGTCAACCTTGCACAATTGTTGTAGACAATCTCCACGCAACACTGTGCAACTTCCCTAACTTGTGCGATCAACCTTCACAACATTCTGCAAACCAGGTACTTGCTCAACATCAAACATGCGCATAAACACTATTGTGTCAATTCATGCAAAGTGTAGACGATTCCAAATAGTTTTTACAAGTCTTACCTTTATTAGTCTTTGCAAATGTGATGCGAGACTTGACCATGGCATTCTTGATGGAGACCAAGATGGTAGCAATGAACCCACGCAAATGGAGGCTTCCCAATTCCCAAGACTTTGTGTATGATTATGTACAATCATTTTCTTGACATTGGGCTAACAATCAGGTTATATTAGATGAGGATCAGTAAATCATAGATAAAAAATTTGAAATATAGCAAACAAGACAAGGACTAAACAGATTAACTCTAACTCATTTCAAACAAAAAAGTAAATAAACAATTAAAAAAATCCTGCTATCTATTTTTAATTTTGCCCTGTGCCCCCTATCCCTTAACCTACATTATGTTTTCATATTTCCATTTGCTTTTACAAAGGTTAGGCATATTATATGATTATTTAGGAAAGCAAGTTTGGATTTCATGGCAGAAGATACCTTGATGTTGTTCTTGTGCGCAAGGTAAGAGATGGGTTTTCCTTATGCACTCAACTTTCCGAGGTTTAGCCGAGACAGCGGAAGAGAGTGATGTGGAGATGTTAACTATTGGTCTGGCTAATTGTTTTGAGCTCGTTAAACTAGATGAGATGGTTAGTTTGGTTGAGCTGCTCTAACAAGATTATGGGCTATTTGTCTCAAAAGATGAGCATGCCTATGCCAATATAATTCATTTGCTTTGTAATCCTTGTTTAATGCAGCAAGCTAAGGACAAATAAAATCTAGAGAGTAGCATGATTCTAAAAGAACCAAATAATGCAACTCTTAGTCTATGTTGCTTTCCTTGAATGGATTGAAATTGAGTTGAATCACTCATGGTATTTGATCAAGTCTATCAAGTTGGGCTTGCCCGGAAAAGTGTCTTAGGCGAACATTTTTCGGGCAAGCCCAACCTGATAGACTTGATCAAATACCATGAGTGATTCAACTCAGTTTCAATCCATTCAAGGAAAGCAACATAGACTAAGAGTTGCGTTATTTGGTTCTTTTAGAATCATGCTACTCTCTAGATTTTATTTGTCCTTAGCTTGCTGCATTAACGAGCATTACAAAGCAAATGAATTATATTGGCATAGGCATGCTCATCTTTTGAGACAAATAGCCCATAATCTTGTTAGAGCAGCTCAACCAAAATAACCATCTCATCTAGTTTAACGAGCTCAAAACAATTAGCCAGACCAATAGTTAACATCTCCACATCACTCTCTTCCGCTGTCTCGGCTAAACCTCGGAAAGTTGAGTGCATAAGGAAAACCCATGATTTTTTTTGGTGTCTTTCGCTCGAGTCCGTTGCCCAACTTAATCATTAGCCTATTAAATGTCTTAGGCAAACAATGAGGCCTCCCATATTAGCTTCTTACTACTCCAGTTGACTCCTCATCACTGCAATCCACTCCTAATCATCCTAGTTAACTCTTACCTCAATTATCTCTCTACTAACATTTTTTAACAAATATGCCTATGCACGATGAAATTGAGATCGAAAAATCCAGAATTGGTAGCCAAAACTCTGCTCTTTTTTAGAGTCGGCCACAAACCTGCTGCGCATTTTCCTTTCACATCTTTAAGCTGATACACACGCTCCGGATCACATTAAGCATTTGCATTGGAGACAACACCTGAGGATTGAAGCATTACAATAATCAAGTTCTCCAGAATTGTCATCCGCTTTTGACAAGGTTGATTTGTTTTAATTTTCTTGTTTTGCTTATATTAAATTTCTTGATTCAAAACTTGCAAATAGATAAGAGAAAAGACATTTCATTTCAGAATTTATCAAAGTTTTGATTGCTTTTGTGTTTTGTTCTTTACTTGCATTTCTTCAAAAACTTTCATTACTTCCTTTACATGTAGTTTTTATTTCTTCTTCAAAAGCTTCTGCAAATTGATTAAGATTGTCTCATGTATTTAATTTTTACTCCTTGCAACAAAAAAAAGTCTTCTACCTTGTTCTTTCTTCTCTTCTTTCACCCATTAAAATCCTCTTAGAAGAAGTAGATTTCATTGCTTTTGGTGTCGAAGAAATTGTCTTGTGAAATTTGGAACTTCTTGAAAGTAATTCTTACTTCCTCTTTGTTTTGATTAAATTTTTCTCTCTATCCATTCTCAAAAAAAAAGAATTACTCTTTCTTCATTCTCCATTCACAAATTAGCAGCTAGAAAAGAGAAGAATCAATTGATTGTTTGCTTTTTGTTTGCATCTATGGTTTCAGATAGAAAAGAAAATGATCAATTAATTTCTTTAATTTCTGTTTCTGCACTTCTTCATTTGAAAACATAAAAAAGAAAAGAAATCAGCTTGCACAGACTTTCATTTCCAACCATTTAATTAGTTTGCTCATTTGCATGCACTTTGCAAATCTGAAAAAAAGATAAGGCATTCCAACCATTTAATTTTCTGTTTTGTATTCATTTTTTGATCAAAAACATCAAAAGAGCTCAGTTTTCTGTGCGTTTCCAGCAAGCATTGAGGTTTTTATTTGGATTCATATTCAAAAAAATACAAAAAAAAAAGATTAGTTTAGCTTCATTTTCAGCACTTCCATTATCTGTCAATTCATCATTCGCAGGTGCAAACAACTAGTTCAGAAAATTGCATAAACATTTAAACAATCAGCCATTGGGCAAAACATTCAGTTAGAAAACAAAACCTTCAACAACCAAAAATCAGATTTCAACATAAACACCAAACAACAAACCAAATGATCCCATGCCTTTGGATGACGCTCCTAGCACGAGCGCATCCACACAGGGTAAGATCCATTCCACAATTTGCCGCTCCCGTTCCAGCAAAAAACATACAGAGTGATATTGACTCCGAGCTCCGACTAGAAGTCTTTCGCTCCATGCCACTTGCCAACCTCATAATCAGCCAGCTAAATGCATAAGATGAACAAACGAGACTATCAGAAGCACAACTAACCAAACAAATTCCCTTGTTGGCCTGCCAAGCAGCCAACCTCCACATTTGACTCGACTCTTCATCCTCGGGTCTAGCCTCGTCCCACTTTACCGCCCTTTGTGGATGATGGTACCAGACGAGAATAACCCGATCAAGTTGGTCAAATATTGAGTCATCCAACCCAACTTCAACCCTTTCAAAGAGAGCAATATTGATCAAGAGTTACATTACTTAGTTCTCATAGAATCAGGGTATTCTAGAGCCCTCATCGCACCACAATTTGCTGCCCTCAGCAAACATTTCGAGGCAGCTGAGCTATATTGGTATAGACAAGAGAACCCATTAAGACACACTGTCCAAAATCCCACACGAATATCTCAATGAGTCCAACTAGCTCATCCAATTCCACGAGCTCAACCAATTAACCCTGTTCATCCCAACCAACCAGATCAATATCCCAACTGACATATCATTCCTTTTCAATTGTCTCAACCTGACCTCAAGTGGTTGAGTGCACAAGTTTAGTGTGTTGCTTTTCGTGTGTACAAAGACGTCTCTTATGTTTTTGGGGCATCTCTCAATTGGGGAGCATAGTTGCCCTACAAATTAAAAACTATTAAATGGAAGCCATTGCAGAGGATTTTTTCTTTGCAAGAAATCACGGGTTCTTTCCAAATTCTAAACATTGTGGAAAAAAAATTGTTGAGCAAAACTGGCATAACAAGCTTTTGTCAAGAGAACCCAAAAAAACTGATCAGAAAACAGACAACAAACTGAACGGATAATGACATAAGCATTCCACAAATGGGTCAAAATTCAAATTTTGATCCATAATGCAAAATAAGCATGCATAGTTGTTTGTCAGCTCCGCCATGGATATGTGGGCTCCAAGGCAATTTGGTAGACTCTATTCTATCATTCTTTTAACCTTGTATGCTGTAGTCTGATCTTTTGCCCATTCTCCCACCCTTTTCTCATGTCACTTTAAGTTTTTTTGTCCTAGTTGTAATCCTTGGTTTGCTATAACCCTGAATATAGCTTCATAATAAAATAATATTAAACTATTAAACATGTATAACAGACTTGCACTATATAATATAATAATATAATAGGTGAAAATATGGTTAATGATTTTTTAATATTTTTATTATTTTGAAGTTTTTAAAATTTTATACTTTTGCATTCATAGTTAATTTATTTTTAACTTCTAATTATTTTGCAATTTGATATTTGTATTTTCCTTTCATTTTTTTGCCATTTCCAGTACCCCATACTCCATTTTGGAAAAAAAGGCATCACCATCCCCATACCTATACTCGTAAACATCTCCTGGTGACTATGGTTCTTAACAATTTCCTTAACCTCATCCTTCATCTCTTTCATTTCTGCACCTTTTTCCCTGCTTTTTCTCCATTGCTCTAGTCGTTGCCTTCAATTTCCTTTCTGGTCCCTCTACTTCTGCAACCAGATCAAGTGCTCTAGCCTTTGTCCTTTGATGCAATTGTCGTTCACATAGAAACCTTTTCTAAATCTTTGTAATCATTTTGCTTTTTGCTTCCCATTTGTCATTATAGCTGAAACATAAAGTACATGCGATACTTCGTCTAAATAAGCCTAGTCGTCAACAGCCCTCTCTATGCAATCATACTTCACCTGTGACCTTGATGTCGCCTTCCTTTAGCTTGTTTGCCATGTGGTCATGCCAAAACTATGGATTTGGAAGATACTTCTTATTGCAAAATCCTTCTCTTTTGCCTCATTCAGTAACATATAACTCATGAATTTTCTCCAGAAAGACAATTGTGCAATGCTTCCACAGGTTAATGTCTATACCATGAACAGTATTCAACCAAGTATATGTGTGTGTTCTCCCATTAATCAAATGATGTAATACAAATGGAGAGTGTGTTTATTTCCTGCTATTGACTAATTTTCAAATCCTTCAGAAATTGTGAGTTGCTTATACTGCCTTGGCTACATGGGCCGAATGCATCATGTGACACAAGTGTCTGTACTGAAGTCTCAACTGCTATACAGCCACTAGATGTTGGACTTATCAACGAGCCATGTGGAAACCTCGACACAGCCGTTGGTGTGTGCCTCTCTCAGGCTACCCCACAACAGGTTTTGGCTGTGACACATTAGACTTGGGTTGCATGGGTTCAGGCTGCTTGTCAACATCCAATACACCAAGATGAATATGTAAAGTCGCCACATATTGATCATCATCTAGTAACCAGGTCCTAGCCAATTTGTCCACACTATCTGCTACATCAGCCCCACATTAGGTGTTTGTTCAATACTCATGGAAAATTGTTATGAAACAACTAGATTGAGATCAAAAGCAAGGGTTGAAGAAGGCAAGGAAGATTTGGCAATAGACAAGCTAACTTGTGTGTCTCCATTTTTTGTGTTATGCAAAGAGGAAGAAGAACTAAGCATACTGGGAGCAAAAAATAATAGGGGAGGACTCGAGTACATGGCTAAGGCTTCCTTCCTAGGTTGAAGCACTTGTCGGGTCTCTTCCTCGATGCCAAAACCTTCATCTCCCGCAACCTGAAAATTGTCTTGTACAATTCTTCATCATCATTCAATTCAACAACCTCCACATCCTCCTCTGCCTCCTCAAAAATGGAGACACTTTGAGCCTCCTCTTCCTCAACCTCTATCTTTGGTAATCCTTTTACGGTGACGGGTTGTCATCGTCTAGAACAATGGCAGTCTTCCTCATTTTCATATTTAACTTGAATGGTTGCAGTGGCCAACCTCCACTCCCAAATGCTCCTGAGTCCCAACAATACACTGTAGATTTCCCCACTTCTAAACGAAAAGGAGCAAGTTCCTCTCTTTCTGAGTGTAATGGCATCACATAACAAGGAAATAAATGTATAAGTTACAACAATATATACAATCCTTTAAATGCTATAGCAAGATCTTAATCTTCATCAGAAGGTATTTAGCCCGATTGTAAAGAACACCTTTTTGCCAGGCCCTTCAAGTATTGCATTGACCAAATGTGTAAATCTAAATCATGGAACTTACCTACCAACTCGCTTAACAACATTTCAATTTTTTCATATGCACGTATTGTATCTTGAGTCCTCTATTACCATGTTAAATGAATGGAATCCTTCAACTTGTTTACCAAGGATGGAATGCAATACTCCCTAATGAAACCATTATGCTCTTTTATGGTGAACTTAATTATATTTCACCCTTCTTCTTTGTCTTCGGTGATCCCCTTACCCTATGAATATCATCAGCTTACACAACGTAAGAACTTATGCCTAGAAATAATTGTTAGAATCCTTATGCAAATTAATCAAATAGGATTTAATGACAAGGCATGGCACAAATCTGATTTAGTGAGAATGATCAACATGCATGGCTCATGTTTCTTTCCCATCAAAAAATAGCCATTGCACCCAATGTCACATATAAATCCTCAGATGGCTTCTCCATCTTCTTTGTTTGTTCACTGCCTATAGCGACACCTTTCCCTTTCATGTCCTTCAAAATCCTTAGTTTGTACTTGCCCATTGTATATTTAAATCCTAAATCTTGGATCACCACGGAAGCTAGATTCACAACTTCGTGGAAATATTGGGCTACTCAAGTGGTATCTACTAATCACCCAACCTCAAAACAAATAAATCTTGAATGTTTTAACTAAATTCTTCAAATTTAAACTTATTCAATCAAAAAATAACCAATCCCAAGTCAATAAGCTGAATATTATGCTCTAGTACAACAAAGGGAATGTTGGATGAGTTTGTCTCCAACCTGGATGACCACTATATGGGCTGGCTCAAATGGCCCTCTTGTGGACTCAAACAGCTGCCTCCTTATATGACATGTGTGCGGGCCTAAACAGCATGGCATAATCCCTCTTGAAAATGTTGCTTGGCAATACCAAACCTTTGGGTTCTAAGATTGAAAACTCATCAACTTACTTGGCCAGAATATGAAATTTGAGGCCTGAATTAATTCACATGGCAAAGTTGTCTCCAACCTGGATGACCACTATATGGGCTGGCTCAAATGGCCCTCTTGTGGACTCAAACAGCTGCCTCCTTATATGACATGTGTGCGGGCCTAAACAGCATGGCATAATCCCTCTTGAAAATGTTGCTTGGCAATACCAAACCTTTGGGTTCTAAGATTGAAAACTCATCAACTTACTTGGCCAGAATATGAAATTTGAGGCCTGAATTAATTCACATGGCAAAGTTGTCTCCTCTAACACCCTAAAGAGAATCACATCCTCCTTAGACAATCTATTATCAGCCTTGAACAACCAACCTACTTCAGGCAACTGATTGGATTCCTCAAATGATTTGCCCCTCACCCAAAATGACCAAATGAGTAATCGAAGGGTGCGCCTCTCCCAAATCATCAATTTACTGGCTTAATGGCCAAACTGTTGCTCGACTAGCCTCTTCTCTCTCTTCAAATAGTCTCTTCTCTCTCCTCAAGTGACCAACTATGCTCAGATGACCTCCTAGATTGCTGACACCATAGTTTAAAAACTCGTACTTGGAAATTACTTGGCAGCCCAAAATTCCGACTGGTACTTGGGACTCGGTAATTACTCGGAAACTTTATCGCTACTTTAAAAAAGTATATAAATTCAACAAATAAACTGAAATAACATGTAAAACACTATTAAAAAGCATGAGAAATGAATGTAGACAACACATTCGTGGAGAAAAAAAATTGTAAGAGATTCGATTGCTAAAAAAATCAGCAATAAAATTCATGATTATGTTTACTAGAAGAAATGTACTTTTTTTAAGATTCAATCTATACAATCTATATAATTAAAAACAAGTAACTGACAAAACTAGAGAAAATGCAGTGTGGCATCCACCCAATCCCAGCTGGATAAAATTGAATTTTGATAGAGCTTCAAAGGGCAACCCAGGTCAGGCAGACTGCGGTTGCATACTTCAGGATCACAAGGGATCCTTCATTGCTGCAATTTCATCCCAAATCTCCCATGCCTCAAGCAACAAGCTGAATTCTCAGCATTACTAGCAGGTCTACATTTAGTCCATGGCCGACATTACACACGTGGAGATAGAGAGGGACTCCCAAATAGCCACTAACACCCTAAAGAAAGGGACTACTCCCAATTGGAGCTTGGGAGCTCTTGTTAGACCTGCCTCTGCTGTTCCAAGTGCATTTCAAGCCACATCAATCTCTCATTGCTTCAGGGATGCAAACAGGGCAGCGGGTCACCTAGCTAGCTCAGAGGCAATGATGGAGATTTGCAGTCTCGTGACAGATTTTGATGGCCTCCAAGAAATCACAAAAAAAGACAATGTCACTCACACCACTTTTAATTATATCTCCGCATGTAGCAAATCCCTTCTCCCGATGCCAATTTAATGCACATCTTCATGATGCCTTTACACGCATATTTAATCATTGAATTGCATTCCATTCTCTTCAGATGGATTCATATCGACCTTCTGCCTCCCATCTGCCATTAACAATGGAAGACATCCACAGAAGTTTTAAGGGTGACTAACATTTAGTTCAGTTAATTTGGTTTGCACTAACTAAATATGTTTACACAGGAAGCCCTCCCTATACGGCGGAATCAATTGGAGATGACTCAATTTTTTCTCTAGCACCTATCATGCCAGCGTTTTTTACCTTTCGGTATATCATATAGGGCACTGCCAAATGCAAAGCTGTATGAAGTGGAAGTTATGAAGCAGATTTGGGATCTTTACAGATTTCCAAATGAAGAACAAGTGCTAGAACAAAGCTAATCTAAGTGGGCAAAAGCTGATTTAGAGCACATTCTTAAGATCTTAAGTCTGAGAAGAATAAAGGAAAACCGGCTTTACATCAAGAACCTACAATATCAATCATCTTGGAGAGGATTGAAGCCCTCGAATGAAGAATGGAAGCTTGGTTCATTTCTCACCCACAACCTAAACCACAGGCACTGCCAAAGAAACGAGGAAGCAAGAGAGCATCCAGAGCCTCCACTACCCCTCCTGGACGTGCCTCAACCAAGAACAATAATAGTGGAAATCATGGGATGAGGAGGAGACACAAAGGGCAGTATGATGGGACGTACTTGATGATTGACCACAAGGGTCAACCTCCAGGTAAACCTTCCATACAGGAGATATTCGCAGGCCTAGTCTTGACAATGGACCAACTCATCTCAACCCACGACTTCTATGCGTCTTTTGCACAACAAATCAGTTGGGTTCTCATGTCCCAGGACTCACCTTTGGTCTTTTGTATGATAGGATGAAAGACTTCACGGACTGTTACACTCCAGCGGAGGAGCAAAAGTAGTCTAGTTATCTGGTTTTTTTATTATGTCGGCTCGTAATTAGCTACTTACTAAGTCTTCTCTTCCTCTGCTCCAAGAAAATTTCTTCCTCACACTTCTTCTGCAGCTATTTGATAGACTTCACGGACTGTTACACTCCAGCGGAGGAGCAAAAGTAGTTTAGTTATCTGGTATTTTATTTTGTCGGCTCGTAATTAGCTACTTACTAAGTCTTCTCTTCCTATACTCCAAGAAATTTTCTTCCTCACACTTCTTCTGCAGCTATTTGATATGCAATGAATGTAATGTTTTTAATATTTTATTTAAGTACCGGTGAGGGCCCCAATAGATCCCTCTTTCACTTATTAAAAATTAAAACACAGATCAAAAACTATTAAATATCATCTATTAAAAAAACATATATTTTAATTTTATGAACCATAAGTTATAACTATATTAAAAAACCTAAAATTATAAAATCATAAAAAAAAAAATACGATTTTAAAAAATTATAAAACTTATGAAATCCTTAAAAATGTATATAAATAAAAACAAATATAATGTCAAACTAAATCTAATTAATAAACTATATCTAAATCTAAATAATAAACTAAATCTAAAACTAGCATTGAACGAACTCAACATAAACCATATATAAAAATTAAAACCCAGTGAATTTACCTTAGGCTTTCAAGGCAGTTCACGATGCTTCTCTCCTTCAGAGCAGTCGCAGGTTCTTCACACCAGACGTAGGTCACAGCCTCTTTTGCTGCTCAACCTCGTAGCTTCACCACGACCCTTATCGTGTATTTTTTCACTATCTCTAATTTTTTAAGCTGTGTGTTTAGAATTTTATCGAAAAGCACAGAGTAAATGGCAAGCAGAATCACCAATTAGTCTGTCTAAAATCCTGGATAACTGAAAATTGCAAAAGCAGAGCAGAAAACAAGAGAAAATTGCGACAGAATGAAGAAAATGAGGTATTTTTTGCCCTAGAGGTTATACAAGACAACTAGCTGAGTCGATAACTGTTGCTTTTTTTTGGCAAGTAACCACTGATAATTACTCATCAAAAACTGAGAGTAATTACCCTCTGAACGTACCATGGTATGGTAGCCGAATACTCGACCAACAAAAAGCACAGGTTAATCACAAATACTGGCCGGTCACCGCGATTTTAATTCCATGGCTCAGACAACCACAATGCTAGGCCAAACAGTTAGATGAATCAATGATGGGCAACCTTCATACTGCCAGATCTCATCCTAGGACGGTCAGTTCACCTCAAACAGCTGAAATTTTTCTTTGATGGTTGCAAATCTACCTTGAATGGTTCCCAAACACCCTAGGAAGGCTAAGATGATTGGGGGGGGGGAGCTGCATGGACAAGGTGGCCTTACTATTTTTACCCAAATATTATTTCAATTTTGTACCCCATTAGGTTTCGACCTTGTGACAATGATTGGAAGGAAACAAAGCTTGCAATCCGCCTATACACATCTAGATGTTGAAGGGTCGTCATTTCTATTCAAGGAATCAAAAGCTATTAAAAATGGGGAAAATCTTTAATAAGCAACTTATCTAACTTTGTTAATGAATGGGTAACATGACGTTAAAAAAGGCGGCATTATGGGTAATAAGAACAGGCATCATCATTTTCCATGCCTTCAATCATGATTGATGAGAAGACATGACAATTCCCCATAGCAATCATGGGGAATTGGGATAGGCTAATGGGAAGTTGATAACAGAAGGCAAGGCCACAGCTTGGAATATTCCAGATGGAAATTCAAAGGACAAACTTAGAGGTGTTGTGAATAGTTCCACAGTAGGAAGAGATGGAAGAAGCATACCACCACCAAACATGAGGATGAAACAAATATAGGATAGGGAGTCGTGTAAGACGATGCAGCAAAAGCATTTGAAACTGAATAACATCAAGAAAATTGAGAGACAACAAAGAAGCATCCTTTAGCTCAAACTAGGAAAAAATAGGATAATGGTTAGCAGTGAGTGGCTTAAGAAAATTCTGAAGGATAATAATCTCGAAAGATCTGAGTTTGGGTCTTTTCTAGTTTTATTTTTTTAAATTCCCCTTCCAAGGTGACCTTCGGCTTAAAATGCCAAGACCAAGGGTATCTCTTCCGTCAAATTCACCAAGGCATAAGAATTGAAGCAACAAGTGAAAGGAAAGGAATAGCATGACTTAGCATCAAACCAAGAAGCAAACATTATAAGCATTACTTCAACAAGTTCTCCTCCCTCACATTAGGCAGTTTGTCTACCACAAATTATGGAGAAATATTGTTCGTATGAACCATATTAAACATACATTTAAAGGCATAGCTCTACTCCATATTTAGAATTCAAGCATTATATTTCAAAGTACCACTCATCACAAAAATAACCAACATAGAGCAATCTCCCCAATGTTTTAACTATAACCTCTCAAGCATTTCAATACCTACCACCCACATCCATGCGTGGCTTCACGCAAACTTCCTCCATAAATTATAATCAATGCCTTGAACAAACTATGCACCGTGGCGTATTCACATGGACCACTTTTTCACTGCACAAGGCCTTCATCCTTTTCTGTATGGAGAAGTTTTTGCTCCTCCCGATTGTGATCAGTACATTTAGTGGCTCAACTCTTGTGATATTGTTCTTGGTCATTTGCTGATGTATATTTTCATGCACCTCCATCATTATCTAGAGAACACTAAATGTCCATTTACTATCTGGAGCATTCTTGAGAGTATGTCCTCAAACAATCCTTGGATAAACTTCTGCAAGATCAAGACATGTATAACTAGCAGGAAGGAAAATAGGAAGGAAACGAAACCTATATTAAGAGAAAGTAAAATATTACAATAAGCTCCTCTAAGGGAGCCAACAATGGTTGTAAACTCTCATGCTCCATGAGCATAATCTTCTCCTCTCAAGTCTAATGAAGTTGTTTATCAAAATGAGAATGAAAAATACTTAGACGATGAAAACTACATACAAGGAGGAAGTATTTATAGCTAAAGTATGATCTAGATTCTTTTTTCTCATTGCCCAGAATTTTAAGCAATTTTGATTGGCCTATGAAAAGGTTATTTTTAATTGGCTAGCATAAAAGCAAGCCTTTTTAGCTATTTAAAAGGCAAGGAAAATGAAAACTACATAAACTTAAGTTATAAGAATCATCCTAAATTAACTTTTAATAAGTGCATATAATAGTGGAAACAAGGTCCTCCGAAGTACAAATGAATGATGGTTTTGTAGAAGGAAGAGCATCATCCTGTAAAAGAACAGTACTAGATCTACGAAAAGACATCTCATGTTTGTCTCTGGCAAATAGTCATCCCAAAGTGGGAGCTCAACAAAAAGAAGAGCAATGTCTAATAGGAATGAATCATGACAAGAAATAGGAGTGGAAACTTGAAGCTCATATGAAGAGTCCACGGTAGTAGATGACGAGTCTCTGTGCATACTCTCAAGAATGTTCCAAACATAAAGGGAGATTTTGTGTGCTCCAAAAAATGGTGCAAGTGCATGGAAATAGACATCATCAGATTACCAAGTTCAATATTACACGAGTTGAGCCACTGAATGTACTGAATGTGCCAAACTTTGTATTGGGGCATTTTTTGTACACAATACATTTTTTCGTTCTTCCATGGCATTGATGGCACACTTGTTCATGCCGCAATAGGGAAATTTTTCAGGGCCAATTTGACACACTTGAGGTGCATGTCATGCTCACTTTTTTGGCACCTTTGTCAGGCCTTGTGGCACCTTCACTTTTTTGCATTTGCACTGAGGCACATTGTGGTTTTCTTGCTTTCTTTTACAGGTTTTCACTGTGCTCGTGGTCATGTGAACAACTCATTTCTTATTTTGAGAGCTACTTTTACAAACCACTGTCATGGTTGATTCACTTCCAACAGTGTTTTCTAATTGGGACAAACTATGCACCGTACCCTATTCGCATGGAACACTTTTGCACTACACACGGTCTTAGTCCTTTTCTATTTGGACAAGTTCCTGCTCCTTCTGACCGTGATCAATATATTCAATGGCTCAACTCTTGTGATATTGCACTTGGTCATCTCCTGATGTCTATTTCCATGCACCTCCATCATTATCTACAGCACACAAAATGTCCCTTTATTGTATGGAAAATTATTGAGAGTATGTACGGAGACACTTCATCTATTGTCATGGACTCTTCATATACGCTTGAAGTTTCCACTCCTATTTCTTGTGATTATTCATTCCTATTAGACATTTTCTCTTCATTTTGTCAAGCCACCGTTTTGGATGACTATCTGCTAGACGTGAAACATCTTTTAGTAGATCCCAGTACAATTTGTTTACATGATGATGTTCTTCCTTCTACAAAGCTATCAATCATTTGTAATTCAAAGGACCTTGCCTCCATTATTGTTCATTTCAGTGTTGACCCACTTTGTCTTGTACTGATCGAAATACTAAAGCTAAGCTTTTGAGGCTTCCTATTTTGATCGGTACAATGACGACCCACCATGTCTTGTGGGTCCTCTTCCTTTCCATGTTTTGGAGTACCATATCTCCACTGATGGGAATGCCCCTATTGAGTTCTTGGCACTTCCACACTTTTTTAGATCAGTGATGATCCACCCACCTCTTTTTGTGGATCCTTATTCTTCAATTGTTTTGAGGGTTGTTGATCCATGCCCTCCACTTCACATGGACATTCTTTTAGCCAATGGTGCATGTCCTTCCTCTGTCAAGTCTATTTTTATGGCATCACTTTCAATTCATGTGCATGATCTTCTGAGACCTATGCCACACTTCAATTTTGAACACTCTATGGAGATCTTTATATTGTTGCCTTTGTCTTCCTTCGTGGAGTGGGCAGATTTATAGTTAAAATGTTGTCCTTCCTATTGCAAATGGCAGAAATATTGTTTAACGAAGGTGGATCTCCTTTAGTCTTCATGTAAAGGCCCTCGTCATTGACACTCTTCAGTTTATGTCTCGCGTTCCTTCACCACCTTTGGCAACTAATTTGAAGAAAGTAGTCCTTGGGGGGGTGTATAGTCCTCCTCCATGCCGTTTTTTAGTGTACATGGGTACCTATTAGGGCTGGTGTTAGGACCCATTTCTGAGATTTTGGGCCTCATTTTTTTTGTATGCATGCTCCCCTAAGTTGCACTTGAAGGGGGTTGTTGGTGCAATATATTAGATGCACCTAGTGTAAGTTAGCTTAGGATAGCTCTTATAGCCTAAGTTTATATATTTCTCATTTTCCTAGGCCTTTTAGAAATAGGGAAAAGGTCTTCCCTTTATGTTGGCCAATAAAAAAATAATATTTTCATAAAGCAATGAGAAGTGCCTAAATTCTAGCCAATGAGAAAAGGGGACCTAGACCATAGGTTAGCTATAAATACTTCCTCCATGTACGTAGTTTTCATCATCTAAGCATTTTCCATTCTCATTTTCTAAGAAACATTTCCATGAGTGGGTTTGAGACAAGGAGATCATGTTGATGGAGCATGAGAGCTCACAGCTATTGTTGTTTCCCTTAATATAGTTTATTATAAAATTTTACATTCTCTTAATATAGGTTTTTTTTCGTCAAATGGGATGAGCTCAAGAGGTAAATCATCGAGGATTTCATGGTGGAGACTCATGTTCAAATCTCCAGGAGACATGTTACATGATAAAAAATATACAAATGTTGAGTGTTGAAATTGGATAAACTACCACATCCAATTTTGGGTGTGGCATACCACAACGGACGAGGCTAGGTGCAAGTCCTGGGTGAATTTGACAGAAGAGATACCCCTCAGTCATGGCATCTAAGCCGAAGAACACCCCACAAGGGGAATTTACCAAATCAAAAAAAATCTAGATTTTGTTTCCTACTTATTTGCTTCTTGCTTATTATACATGTCTTGAATCAACAACATATCTTTGGAATCTTATTGGACTAATCTTGAAAGATTTTGCTTCCCTGTTGCAATGGCTCTTGAAGGTTCATTGACGGCAACAAGGACACATTGTTTGCAACTGAGAGCAAAGCTTTAATGAAAATGCAATTATATTTTTAAAAAGTGATAACTTACACATCACAAGGATAATCAACATAGGGAAATGTCAATATGTCAAACATTGTTGATATTTTTGTTAAAGGAACATGGAAGTCCACAAAGTCTTATCAGCTCTGCTGGAGAACTTGTTACTTTGTCCAAAAAACCCGTACCATCCTTGATATCCTCCATCATAATAATACTTTGCCTTGAGTAGCTCCTATATTTTTGCTATTATAGCTAAAAACATTATATATGTTATATTAATTTTAATTGAAATAAGAGATTTCTGAAGACAATGCCAATGAAACTGTAGACAAATAAATTAGCATTTATTGTTAAAACAATGTACTTGTGACCACTCCTTATACACACTTAGTTTATCCCTGATTCCATGGTTCTTGACTGCCCTTCCTTCACTTCTTATGTGGATGACCCTCACCTCTTAAGCAAATTCTAATCCTAAACATCCCTATCCAACTTTTCAAACAACTTAAACTCACTTTCAAACTAATCCACACTTCCAATTCAATTGTCTCTGCACTTCAAATAAGTCCGCTCAATTTGGACTATCCCTCTGCCTGGTCCTGTCCAATCCCATCGGTCACGTCCTCCCACCAAACAACGGCTCTTTGTTCAAATTCAAAATTACCCAATGGGTTGTCCCACATGTTTCTTGAGTCCCATCCAAAAGAATTCCATAATGATCACTATAAAGCCACATATTTTAACCATTATCCACTAGAGATTCATATGATTGAAAAAAAAAGAATATTTAACTACATATTGAGAGAAAAAGACCTATTTTTCCCAATTCAAAGTCCACACAGCTCTAGTAGCTCAGAGTTAAGTCTGCATACACCTCTAAGGTCACAGGTTATTGTTGAACCCCCAGATCACACCAGGATTGCACCAGCATTTTGCATTTTACACTAGTCTTTCACACATACCACCATAGCATTGGAGAACTATATAGAGTTTGATACCACTTCGAAGTATTGATATGTAGGCAGCACCCAACATAGGGGGAGGTCTAACACAATTTCAACCATTGACCCTTTTTGTCTGTTTTATTTTGTTTATCATTTGTGATCTATTGAGCAGATTTACAAGTGAAAAAGAAGGTACACAATGGTTTCTACAACAAATTAAAAGCTCTTGCATAGTCAAATAGAACACACATGCAAAGCAACCTATCACATTAGTCATAGGGAGCAAATCCTCACAAGACGTTGACGTGTCCTAAGGACAATAGCACGGACCGCCCCTGTCCAATTCAAGTAGCCTTGTCTCAGATCTAAGCGAAACACTGTTCCTAATTCACAGCGTCATTAGAGAGCCTCACACTCGACTTCACAGTCGCACTTACAGTTCTACTTTCCTATTTTGCAGCTAAGTTATTTCTTTCTAGCATTTTCCCCTTTTAGCATCTATCCAAATATAGCAAGTTCCAAATCGGTTTGTGTCACTTATTGCATATATGTCGCATCCTGATTTTACCCATCAGTTTGTCTAATTAGGTAATTAATCATATTATTTACCAAAAATTGTTCAAACTGAAGCATAAGACCCCGATGTTTTGGGCCCATCTACGGGACCCATTGTCAAAAAGAATGAAATTGTTTTTCAAAATTTTTAGAATCGTAGGAACACTTTGTGAATCAATAACCAAATTTGCCCAACCATAGATTGGAAGAATGTAAAGGGACAAACTGCCCACAAACGCACTTACTTTGGACCTAGCCAAAACCAGATTTCACTTATAGTAAGTCAATGCCTAAAATTGTTAGTCAAAATTGTTTGATGATGCCTACAATAAGTGAGGTATTATTGATCCTTTTCCATTTGCTTAGTTTATTTCTATGCCTCACCTTTTACTCCCATGTTATTTGCATCAATTTTGTAATTATTGCATATAATTTTGTGAATGGTATATCTTTCTTCATAGGTTTATATCCTGTATTTGGCATATTTTTCATGTTTTTGGGGATGGCACAGTTTCTTGAGATATAATTGCATGCAATCATACCGTTTGTAAAAAATGCAATTCTATTGTCACAGTTAAGAAATGACAGAATGAAGCATACAAGCAAGGCCCACAAATATATATCCCATAGAATTAGTTAAGAAACATCTATAAGCTAATAGAAACAACAAAGGTATGGCACTAAAAAAGAGGTCGTGGAAAATTTTAGTGTTTACCTTGTTTTGACAATTTCTCAAGAGTTGGATACATTAAGCTCTGCATTTTGATCCTGCATGTTAAAGCTGCCTTTCAAAATTTTGTTTATGAGCCACAATTTTATGGATTTAAAACCCCTTTCATTCACTGCATTGAACAGCACCTCAGCTTCTTGCAAGTGGCATTCGCTCCAATGTCATTAATCTGGCTGTTCTGTGCATCAAAGCCAATCACTAAACCATTTAGCACCATCCCAAAATACATTTTAAGTACTTCCCTTGCCAAACACATTAATGAATGTTATAGACAGAGACGTGTCTCTTTCACTGCCATCTCTTCAAAAAGTTTGCGAGCCTGTTGCAGTTTATCTTCCTTGAAGTATCCTGTTAGGAGGATATTGTATGTAACACTATCAACATTCAAACCATTTATTTTCATCCTTTCAAGAAGTTCATGTGCCACTTCTGTGTTTCTTCTTTTGCAAAGCATCAGAAAGACAATATTGCATGCTACGTTATCTACACACAAACCTTTTCTTTGCATCATTAAAAGAATTTCGCATGCCTTTTCTGTCTTTCCTCTTTTGCAATGCCCAAAAATGAGTTCAGTGTAGGTAAATTTGTCAGGAACAATACCTTTACTTATCATTTCATCACACAACCCAGAAGCTTCAAAAATATGGCCATGCTTGCAAAGCCCATTGATAAGTGAATTATAAGTAACAACATCAGGTATTAAACCATGTGCAAACATTTCATGCTTCAGTCTAAATGCTTCTTGAATGTTGCCTTCTTTGGCACGGCCATGGATGAGTGCATTGTATGTAAATGCATTAGGAATCAAACCAAATGCCACCATTTTATCACACAACCTAAGAGCCTCCATCATGTTTCCCTCCTTGATACAGCCATCAATAATTATGTTAAATATGACATGGTCTGGAACGATATTACTGCCTAGCATTTGCTGAAAATAGGTATTTGCGCCTTTAACATCCCTGTGCTTGCAAAGCTCTCTGATAAGGATTTTGTAGAAAATAAGATCAGGGACAAGTCCTGCATCTAACATGCCATCGTAAATCAAGCAAGCCTCTTGCAAGTCACCTTCCCTACAGAACCCATTAATCAGGGTATTATATGTTACTAAATCAGGTGTCAGACCTTGTTTTATCATCTGCCCACACAGTTTCAAAGCATGCCCCAGATTTCCATCCAAACAAAATCCATTGATCAGAACATTGTATGCAACAGTATCCGGCACAACACCTCTTCTCAACATCTTGTCCCACAACTCCAATGCCTCATGAATGTTTCCCTGGGTGCAGCATCCATGAATCAGGATCGTTGAGGTAACTAAGTTAGACAGCTTATTCCAATACAATATTTCAATCAAAAGTTTTTTCGCTAACTCTATCTCGCCTCCTTTGCAAAGACCATCCATAAGTATATTGCATGTAACATGATTCGGTTGGACACCATTTTTCACCATTGTATACAGAAATCCAAGTGCCCTTTCAAGATCGCCTCTCCTGCAGTGTCCATGCATCAACGTATTATATGTAATACAATCAGGGGAAACACCCATCTCAACAACATCCTTTAGCAGCTCATTTGCCCCATCCATATGGCCCAGTTTACAAAGGCCGTTCATGAGAGCATTATAAGTAGAAATAATAGGGCGAATACCCTTCTCCACCATCTCATTTTGAAAACCAAAAGCTAACCTCACCCTGCCTTCCCTACACAACGAACCTATAATGGCATTATATTTAAATAATCCTGGCCGACGACCCTTGTCAAGAATTGCTTGTATGTATCCATTTTGATTTAAAAAATCTGAACCAGATGAAAGAACGCCGACATTTCTACCTAATTTCGTATTTACCTCTGTATGCACAAATTCCACACTCTCCGTACCCTCCTTGCAATAATGTTCATATCTCAACTTTTTGCAATCCTTATGACCCAAAATAAATTCTATGGATTCATTTTGATTTAGAAAATTTGAACCAGATGCACGAGCTTCGGCATTTCTACCTAATTTTATTTCTTCCTCTGTATGCATAAATTCAGTCCCTGTGCCTTCCTTACAACACCTTTTGCAATCCCTACGCCCCAAAAACACATCCCCAATTTCTGAAAATAACCCCACCTCCTTCAAACTCTTTAAAAAAATACGATAACTCTTAATAGAAGGACAAAAACTACAACCACTCATAACACTAAACACTGCAATAACCTCATCGAACATTTTAGACCTGGCTAATGAATCAATGAGCATATCCAAGACCATTACATTTTGACATTTAGTAATAAAATACTGAGCCACTTCCAACACAAAGTCCTTACTCTTTAGCATCAGAAAGCGCTGCACTAAAGCCCAAGCAGAAGCCTTCATCGTTCTGCTTCTGCTTCTGCTCAGAATATCAATTGTAATACAATACGATTCAACTGTATGCTGAAACCCTAGCTGTTTTCCTATCCATAAAAAGAAATCCAAAGCAACCCTAGGCTCCTGCGAATATTTGCAGAGTATTGAATTTAAACTTGAAGGAGTCAATCTGGGTACCATTTTTTCCAAGGAAGACCATTGATTGTGCCGTAAAAGCCCGCATACTTGTTCAACAACAATATCTGACTCCGTTGAGGGTTTTGAATGTGAAACTTCATTGTTTTCTACCAAAAAACCAACGTTGGAAAGGTCTTGGGGTGCCGAATCTGATGCTGTAGAGCAAAAACAGACCTGCGGTGAAAATGTACTTACATTTGAGGTTCTGGAAGGGATTTGGCAGTTTTTTAGTATGATTTGACGCATTTTCCTCATTGTTTTGAGCTTTCCATGTTAGTAGTAATAATTCCGACCAAGTTAGCCATCGCTCAGTCGAAATAATGCACGGAATCCAGCTAAATTTGACACAGAACTGGAGAAGGGTCAAATGGCTAAAAAACCGAGAAAAGGCTATTGCATCCCCAAAGTACTCCAGAAAAACATAAAAATAAGAACGCAATTGGCCCAAAGGTGCAAGTTAAGCTAAAGGTATTTGATTTTTTATTTTTATTTTTATTTTTTTTGGTTTGTTTGTGAGGGTTTTTTTAAGGTTTCCGAAATATAAAACTTATGATTATTGATTTTGTTTCACTTTTGTGGATGAAGTGTTAAGTAATAATAATTTCATATTTTTCATAAAAATAGTGATGGAAAAAAGAGGTTGTATTTGTGACAATAAGTTGTATAAGGAAAAACAGAGAGATAAAATCGTAATTGGCTCAAAGGTGCAAGTTAGGGTGGGGTCCCATGGAGGGGGTTGTTGCTCCTAAGTCAACTTCACAGCAAGTCCCATAGATATCTCCCAATTACCTACAAGAAACAATGCAATCTTTCTCACTTTTTATAGAGATTTGAAATGTCTACAGGAATGATTTATGCGACAGGGGAAAGGGGGGGTTGTATCTATCATGCATTCGTCTAATTTTTGTTTGACACTTAGAAAATTGTTGTTGGGCGAATTAATTTAGGTGGGAATTGAAAAGAAAAACGTATATATTTTATAGAAGCTTGCAATTAACACTTCATTGTTATTTTTTTAGTGCATCAACGTCAAAGATGTTGCTCATTGGTACGTGCAAATTACCCTTTCATTTTTTAATTGTTTATTCCTATGTTTTTTTATTTAGTTGTTCATATTTTTGGCTTTGTTTTCAATTCATTTTGGCAAATGTTTAAAGATGTGTTGGAAAGTGTGAGGCTATTGAATCCGTTGGATTGGGAAGTGCATAACAGGGAAACGATGCATGCTCAATACTGTCAGATTCGTCATACTTGGACACATAGTGTATGAAAGACTTGAACCCTGAAAATAAAAGGTAGATCCTTCAATTGATGTCCCTATATATTAATGTTTGCTAATTATTGAAATAATTAAAATTTTAAATACTTATGTGGTTTGAATAAAGATATTTATTGTTCTATTAATTTTGTTAGAATATCTTATTACTCATATTTGTTAGGTTTTAGCTAGGTTATTAGTCTTTACCTAGTTTTGTATTATGTGTGGATTTAACCTGCATTGCCTAGTTTAACTTGCATCTTGTTTTACCTTGTCTATTTAAGCAAAGGCTCTACATTGTAATATACATGCTTCATTATGCTTCATTTCTAAATAATATATGGTATGTCTTGTTTTTGCATATCATATTTGCAGCTTTCTTTGTGATATTTTGTTGTCAACACTATGGATTCTTGGGTTGAAATGTTTTTACCATTCCTAACATGGTATCAGAGCCACCTTCCAAAAGCTCATTACTATAGCCATAGATTTGTAAAGTGTCATGGGGGTTGTTGATTCAATTTTGTCTACCTTCATGAGTTTGTGTACTTTATTTTGGACACATTTTCACTTCTTCAGTTGCTTGTCTCTTCCATCACCACCATGGGCCATCATCTTCTATAAATTTTAACTGTATCTTAGACATCTTTTTAACAATTGACAGTGTTTTACGACTTGAAATATAACTATTCTAGTGAATATCAATGTCATCTTGTCTTCTTCGATAGTTCGACAATCTCTTTTAGCGTGATATAGAACTATTTCGGTGCATATAGTGTTAGTTTGTTCAGTGTTCAAGTAGTGGATTCAAACCACTCGTGCAAACCTTTTTCCTCTACTCCACTCAGTCAACAGTATGGGGGGTGTGATATGCATTCTATGTATTTGGTGTTGAGCTTTTCTTGCACATGCAATACTCTTTTGTACTTTCATCACCACTAACAGTGTTCTTGATTGAAATTATTTTGGTGAAGCCCAGTGTCAGTTATTTTTGTGAACAAGTAGTGGATTCGAATCACTCATGCAATTTGAGTTATTTTATGACTTGTAAGTACTTGAAGTAATGACTACTTCAGCATCATCTTTGGGGGGATTTTTAGCTCTCTCTTATTCTTTTTCTCTTTTGGGGGTGAGGGGTTAAGGGGAGTTTTTCCTACAGGTTCTCTCTTTTTCTCCACTTTATGAGAGTTATTTGTATTTTGCACTTTTGAGTGTTTTTTTATTCCTCTTTTGTACATGAGTGTCTTATTTAGGCACTCTATTTGTTGGAACCCATATGAGGATTGTTACTTAACTCCATGGCCTTCTTGGTGATTCTTACAGTGATACTAGTGTGGCAGCCCCACTAGTGTTTGTGTTCACTTCTCACCATCTTGTTGGAGGGTATTCAAACAATGCTTCCTCGAGTTCATCATTCTACCTAGTACTTTGGAGCATAGTGTTCATATTCAGTGATCCTCATATTCAACACCATTCCTACTTTTACTTGGTGATTACATCGAATCGACATCCATGTGCTCTGACATGATGGATTGGTGTCCATAAGGACACATGACTTCACACTGCGTCCTTTATTGTTAACTTTTGGCTTCACTTAAGGGGTGGAGGGAGGCAGAGGGGAGGTGTTAGAGTATCTTATTACTCGTGCTTGCAAGGTTTTAACTAGGTTATGAGTCTTTACCTAGTTTTGTACTATGTGTAGATTTATCCCACATTACCTGGTTTAGCTTGCATCTTGTTTTACCTTGCTTATTTAAGCAATAGCTCTACATTTTAATATGCATGTTTCATTATGCTTCATTTTTTAATAATATATGATCTATCTTGTTTTTGCATATCATATATGCAGCTTCCTTTGTGATGTTTTGTTGCAACGCTTCGGATTCTCGAGTTGAAATACCTTTACCATTTCTAACATTTTTTTCAACTACATGATAAATATTATAGTGTGTACACAATTACTATATTTATAATAATGCCAATAAAAATTGTGAATAAATTTTATTATCATCGTAGTCTAATATCTCGTATATATATATTATTAATATTAAAATATTTTTAATTGTTTGTTTTTAAAATTAATTATACTTTGTCTTTAATTTTAAGATTTTTTTTGTTAATATTTTTATTTTTATTATGTATATTAATAACAAATAAAAATTAATTATTAATATTTTCCATGCTTTAGGTATTACAAGACTAGCTGAAAGAATCACATTGATTGGAGACCTACAAGACCAGCTGAAAGAATCACACCCTGAATAAAATAAAGACATAATAAATTAGTTAACTTCAACATACAAAATACATAACACAATTCAACATGTTTTCTTACAGTGCACATAAAATAAAATACTTAAGAAAACCCAAGTAACCCATCAAAGGGGTCATGTTCTATTATATAATCTTCTATGTAGGATTGGCATTTATCCATGTTTTGGTATTATGTAAAGCATTGCAACGAAAATAAAGCACCCAATACATGAGCTCCCAATATTTTATATAAATCAAGCGAGATACAACATATTTAAGGAAAAATAATAGCAAATCTTTAGGTGTGTTTGAGACATAGACAAGATTATATGATTGATTGATTATTTGTATAAAGAGATCCAATGAAAAGTAGCCCCAAATCAATTATCAAGGCAGCTAGTCATATTAGTCATGTTATCATATGCCTTTCACTTTCATTACGTTAGTCATATTTATACATGCAATGTGTCATTATTTAAGATTTTCACACATTTCTTTATTGCAAGCACAAACACGTTGCTTTCAATTTCCCATGGATAAAGGTATGCATCACCCAACCCCTATAAAGGGTGGATTTGTGAGGTATTCTGAATTACTTTCACTAGATGAATCACCCGATGAGGTTCACTTCATCGATGATTATAGCTTCCCAAAATTTGTTCCAAGCATACAATGGGACAATGAGGAGGTGGTCATACCTATTACAAAGAATTCCTTTGTTAGAGAATCTAACCACTCACTAAAATATACAACACTTTTTGAATCTGCCCCTTTCAATCAAGAAAAAATAGGCATGAAGCACCCTGATGTTCTTGAAATTCCATCCTGTGACCGACATAAAGACTAGAGTTCATTGGAGCATTTCTGATACTTTAGTTCTAATTGAAGCAGAGTATATTGAAAGAGACACACAGTCGAATGGTAGTGCAATGAAAAGAGCCATATCCTCTATTGTAAAATAGAAAGAAGTGCAAAATTATTACTCTACTAATGGTGTTAATTATAAAGCAAACCAGTGTCAAGATCAATGTGAACATATTTTACCATATTTTAAAAGAATCCAGGATTATGGATTGCATATTTCATCTAATCATGATAGCTATTGGAACATGACAACCCGAAAGATAATTGATAAAAAAACTTCCCACAAATTATGTGAAAGAATTGTTTGATGTAATGGAGGTGAAATTTGGTTGTGATTGAGTAATCAATCTTGGAAATATAATTATTGATTATTCTGAAAATAGTTATGCCTTTGGTGAGGATTTTTATTCACCAAATGAAAATTTCAAAGGTAAATAATTTTTGAACCAGGTGAAGAGGACAAACAATCTACTGGAAAAAATGGAGATTAGCAAGCAAAACTACTATAAAGGATACTTTTGTAGAGAACAATAAGCTGGTGATTTCTACCTTGCAGTTGGCTGAAGAGAGGCATATGAAACGTCATGAAATGGAATATGATTTGATTGAAAAGACACACAAAAAGGATTGTGTTTTGACTGAACAACATATGTAAAAGGAAAATACAAATCGAGAGAAGTTGATCAAAATTGAAGAGAAAAAATCAATGTCCAATTCAGTTTAATTTCAAATTTAAATACCATTAGACAAGCAATGATGAAGATTAGCAAATTTTTTTGAAATGAGAGGTGACCCTTATAGTTCTACTAATCATGTTTGTTTCGAACCAAACAGATGCTCATATGGTTTCTTGTTTCTTATATGTACTCCCAATGAACTCGCTAATAAAAGTTTTTGATCTTCAAGATTCAATTTGTACTTATAAGTGTAATTGCATTAACTCTTTTAATAATTTTAAAGGTATTTTTTAATTTATCCTTGGAGGTGGCATTATAAATGGATTTTAAAGATTTCATATTGATTAGGTTACCATAATCTTTCATATTATTGTTGTTGTACTTTCTATCTTTCAGGTATTTGAACTGAGGTCTTTGCTATAAATGCTCATTGGGTTATCCCTTGAGCTCATCTTAATTGACAAAAAAGAAATCCTAATTAACAAAAAAATAACGAGTTTCATTTTGTTAAATCTTATCTATTCTACCATTTTGTTATTAGGATCATGTGAGTTTTATGCCCATCTATTTTAACTTGAAGGTTGTAGCAGGGATTCTAAAGTATTTGCTTTGGGGATGATAGACAAATAGATTTGGCAATCAATGTCATTAATTTAAATTATATAAACATAACACGGGTTTGCTTGAAAAGTGGTGATGATAGACAAATAGATTTGGCAATCAATGTCATTAATTTAAATTATATAAACATAACACGGGTTTGCTTGAAAAGTGGTAAGTATAATTTCAATATCATCATTGTGGATGATCACAAGTTATATTATTTAAAGCCTTTTGTTATGATGATGTGAGATGTATTTAGCCTTTTGTATAGTTAAGAGATGTGACTAAACCCTAAGGTATCCTTAATAATACATTTCATTGTGACCTAAGAAAACTCAATCTCTCAAACTAAAATAAATATTTATTTAGAATGCTTCAGGTCTATAAATATGTTATTTTGATCAAATACATGTGCCAATTCATTTCAAATCGTACAACATAATTGTTAATGAGAATATTTTTGGAAGTAAAACTAATGAGAGGGATAGGGTGAATCAGTTGTCTTAAAATAGTCCTCCAAATTCACTTAACATTTATGAAGCATTCATTCATTTACATACATCAATCAATGCATACACAATCATTTATGAAAGCAAATAACATAAAGACATGAGATATATGTGGAAAACCCTCTAAGTGAATAAAACCCACTAAAACACAACTTGTAATACTATCCTATAAGCAATGGATCAAAATTTTGGTGAGGCACCAACCCCACAAAGAACACCAACCCCTCACTAGTCAAATACCAACTCAACTAGTGCTTTAGCAAGCTCCAACCTGCAAGGAGGCTCCAACCCCCTAGGTAAATAGGCACCAACCCAACTACCTTGAATCTCTAATTACCCTTGGAATTTTTTTTTTTAATTAATTGAATATGACCTTATTTGTTTTATCTTCTTGCACTTCAATCTCTCTCAAATAGCCTATTAGGCCTTCTTGCTCAACCAGCGCTTTTCTTGGTAGAATTAGATCAAGTGACCTTACTCAACATCTAGAAAAACATAGTTAGATCTTCATGAAATATTCATCACACCTATGTGATGATATTAAATCCCTTTACCTGTTCTCCAATAATCTATATCCTTCACTCATATGCTCAATATTCTAACTAGTCAAAATAGGCATATTAGGCCTTATCTTTATACTTGACTCTTTATCTTACCCATCTTGGTTGACCAAGAACCTCATTGCACTTGGATAATCATTTAAATCTATCAATATACACGTTTCACAAGTGAAATAGTCACTACATAGGTAGGTCATTACCCTTAAGGGCCAAAACCACCATTAGGCCTAATAAAGACCTAATGCAATCAGTTCTTCTCTAAGTACACGTTTCACTTAGACCTCCTTGGAACACTTTGAGACTCAAAAAATGGATGAAAAACTTAAAAAATGAATCAATATACCTTTTATAGGCTCACCTTATGTCCTCAACACCATTTGTCTCTTTTCACTCCATGAACCACCCTATTAGGTCTGCTCGCACATAGGCCTTCTTTATGCCAGAAAGTTTGTCTTGTAAATTTGATGCATATAATAAAATTTAAAACATAAACCAACCAAAAAAACACATGTATATAATATAAATTACATTAGGTTCAACATCATGTTCACTAAAATTCATTAAACAGGGCAAAAGACCCCAAACTGAGCAACTTCATAAGCTCACTCAAAACTGCACACAAGCCTTAAGAACCCAGTCAACACCCTTTGAATTTTTATACCTTCATAGGAATTTATAATTCATAAAAATGTGTTAAAATTAACACATATATAACACATTCATGGGCATTTAATCTTTCAAATCAATACAAAATCACTCAAAAACATTATTTTAACTCACACACAAAAAACTGCTTGTAGCACCAAAAACACAGTCATAGAAACTAATCCTTACAAAACCTATGTGAACACTTTTGTGATATTGAAATTGGTTTATATTAAAATTAAAAATCCTTATATCACATTTTAAAATATATATTTCATGGTTATATAACAATATTGGCCTTACAAACCAATCTCACAACTTCACTCTACACAGACTACACTGTGTTAGACAAAGCATTTTAATGACAAATTTTTTATTGTATATAAGCATCATAAAAAATTATAAACCAAGGGGATATGAGTAATATGTATTTAATAATGGCCCCATGCATTTGGATCCATCCTTAATCCTCTACAACCAATCCCTAGTCTCATTCTCATTCTTGCCTAGTTTTCTCATTGTCTTGCCTATTAGACCTGTTTAACGATAGGTCATCTTCCATGACTAGTTTATAAAATGTTAGGTCTGAAACCTAATCATAAAATTTCATGGGCATATACTAAAAGTCTCACACATCACCCTTCATCCATTTGCATGGTTTGACCTGCTCAACCTTGATTGCTACATCAAAATTCCTAGAAATAAGGGATTTTTTGTAGCTTATACTCATTGTCATGACAAAAAAAAACCACATAAATAAACTTTAAATAGTTGTTTACATGTTAAAAACACCAAAAAATGTCAAAAAAACCATTCTGAGCCATAAATGATAGGATCTTTCCTATCGAGTCATTATAAGGGTTTTAAGAGGGTTTTGACTAGTTTCACTTCTTAGCAATCATCCATAAAGGATTGCCCCTTAAATCCAAAACCAATGACAAGAAAATAAATATAGGAACCTTCCCCAAATTCCATGAAGTTATCAGGATCTCATGCAAAATTTTCACATTCTAACGAGCATAAGAAATTTCTTCTTGGGTTTGTAATACCCCATTTTGTGCACATAGAAGACCTCAACACCAAGTTTATTGATTTTCCCTTCAAGATATGACCTCAAACTTGGTCAAAACACTCAACACAACTTATCACACCTATATAAATTCTCTCAATAGCTCTGGCACCTTTAGAAATGAACTTGACCCCTCATTAGGTCATATTAGGTCTCTTTGTACACTAGGCCTTACACTACCAGTCATAATTGGCCCATTATCACACGTTGAAACCTCTTGAAATATTATCAAAATCTCATCCAAATTTCATATAATATCATACCTTGATTATACACTATAAACCTTGTTCACATAAGTCTCAAATTACTTACCACAATATGTTACCAATCCTAGGCCTTCTCACTAGGTTTCTTCATGCAAGGACTAAACCTCAACCTTTATCTTGGAACTCATTTGAAGGCTTATTTGACTATTGATCATGTTTACATAGCTTAAAACACTTTTTCATGCCTATAATTACTCAAATCACAAATATTTACCATGTTCCATGCATACACCTCTCAACACTAGACTAGGCTTATCAAGACACCTTTTATGCTCCTCAGTACTAGAGCTCAACAATATGATTCCCTTGTACCATGATCTTGATTTTGAAATGCCATCAAATTCAGAAGGATTACCAGGTTGCCTTAAAATTATTTTAGAAAAGGGCTTATTTATCACATACCATCATGCATGGCCTCAACTCTGACTTTGGCATCATTGACAACAACAATGCTTAAACACTAACAACAGGAACATACCTCAACAAAATCCCCCTTTGTCATTGATGGAAAACACTCTAACATGGTAGATCAGTCTCATCTCCTTAAGTTGGATCTTCTTTGATACTTAGTCTTTCTCCTAAACAAGAACTTTCTCCCCCTTTGACATTAATGATAAAGGGTCGTCTTATTGACAACTATCTGATCCTTGGACCTGGAACAACACACCTTTTCTCCTGTTTGAACAAGATTAACATAGATCAAACTCACATACTTAGTCTTGAAGCATGATTGGCTTCCTTTGTCTCCATGATAAATTCAGGCATTGTCAAAACTATGAATTGGTTTGATCAAGTCATCACACAATTTTTTTTGACTTATCTCTTCTGATCACACTTACAACATACTCTTGACTAAACCTTGAACCTGAAAGTCACCAAAGACCACAAAACTCCCCCTATGACCGAGCATCCTTCATGCTTCTTGCTTACTAGATGAGTGCCTCCATGAAGCCTAATGGAGTCACCTCTACTCTAGTGAACTAGAATAACATAAACTCGGGAGATTCCCATATCTCCATCTCCTTACTAGATTGACATTTCTTAGATTTGAATAGTCCTTTTGACTTGACTTTTGCAATCTTTATTTGAACACCATTATGACTTGATCTATTTGACTTAACTTTTTCATCCACAATTTGAGTTGATAGGGAGAATTCTTGGCACTCCTTTGCATCTTGACTATGCTCCATCATGACAAATAGTCCACTTGGACTTGTAGGCTGGTCATCAACTTTAGCTACCTTAGGTTTCCACTTGCTATCGTGTCTTCTTTCTTGTACTCTAGGAGCCTAAACTTGCTTGTTTTATCTTGATAAATCATGACTACAGTATTTTGCAATATGACCAACCTTATAATAATTGAAACATATTATTCCTCTTAATGGAAACACACCATGACCCATACCTATTAACTAATGACTTTCCTCATAGTTTCATGAATATTCATTCTAGGAGGGCCTTCTACAATGCCTTGCTCTATGACCAAATTGGTTACATGAATAACAATAGCCATTGAAAGGATTAACATACCTTATGGTATGATGTTTCCTGATAGTATTAGCCTTCATTCTATTAGCACTCTCATTCTTTGGTTGATCATTGACCTTTTTTATCACATCAGTGTTCTTCTTTTGGTCTCTATTGAAACTAAGGTATGTTTTGTCATTAATAATCTTTTGACTACTCAGAATGTTGTCTAGGTCATTGGTACTCTTTTCAAACCTCATAAAGGACTTGACCCTATTTGATGCTTATTTTAATTTATCTTTAAAGGAATTCACTTCAGCTACATACCTTGTACATTCATCTTTTTTGGCCTCTAGGCCCACAATCATAATTTCAAGTTAACTCTCCACCTGTTTGACTATTTACTCTTGTTCCTTGGATTTGTTGCTCAGTTTAGCTTCAAACAAGCTAATTTTCTCCTCATAATATTTGATAAGGGACCTCATCACCCTATTTTTCTTCTTTATCATCTGCAGTTATTTTAGAGTATTCATTAACTCAGCCTCAAAGTCTACCTCATCTTTTTCTTCATCTAAATCACCAACAACACCTCCAATCCATATAGACTATTCTTGATTTGAGTAGCTTACTTATTCAGTGATGAAGATAACTTTGTTAACATCAGGGCCATTACCTTCATGGTCACTCTCAAAATTACTTCTCTCACTCTCATTAGATGAGTTGCAATCTTCTTTAGTGTAAAAACTTCTTTTATTTTTCATTAACTTCTTCTTATCATCATACCTTATAAAGCTTTTCTTTCTCTTATCAGACCTTTAGGACCTTTTATCATCATCATGACCTTCATCATGCTCTTCATCATCCTTAGCCTTATGCTTATGAGGGCACTTGTTAGCAAAGTGTCCAATCTCTCCACAATTGAAGCATTTAAAAGGCAATTTGCCCTTGTATTTACTTGAGCCTATCTTTAACTTCCTTGAAAACATATCTATCAACTCATCACCATCAATATTAGATTCATCATTGTATTTAAATTTCTTACCTTGTGTATTCTTCTCTTTTGACTTATTTTCTGCCTTGAATGCAACTTCGTTCTTTGCAGGTCTTCCTTCACTTATCCTCATCTCATAGGCTATTAAGGTGCCATGAAGTAAATCCATTTCTAGATTATCTAGATCTTGAATTTATTCAATGTTAGATACCTTAGAATCAAATTTGGAAGTAAGAGATCTCAGGGCCTTTTAAATAACATTATACTCTTTCAATTCTTTACCTAGACCTCTTATGATGTTACCCATTTCATCAACCCTCAATAAGTAGGTTGCAATGGTCTCATATTCATTATTTTTTAAGCTTTCAAATTATCTTCTATGGGTTTGAAACTTGATTAATTTGAACTTGGAGTCTCCCTCATGAATAGTCTTCAACTTGTCCCACAATTCTTTGGTAGACATATAATACATCACTTTCACAAGTTCTGCCTCTAATAGGCCACACATAATACCATCCATTGCTTTTGAGTTATTGTCACTAGCCTTCTTTCATGTTGTATCTATAGGAGGAATAGGGGGTGTAGTATATCCATCCAAGACTGATTTCCAAACATAATGAACTTGAGACATTAGATATGCCTTCATCTTGACACTCCAAATGACATATTTAGATCCATTAAACATAAAGCTTTGCTTATATAAAACCACCTTGTGCTTGACTAGCTATCTTCGCTTGATTGGGATCTCCTTAAGGTTATTAGACCTAATTTAAATGACATACTCTAATACCAAATGTTATACTTATAACTACTAAGAGGGGGGGGGTGAATTAGTTGTCTTAAAATAGTCCTCCAATTTCTCTTAACATTCATGAAGTATTCATTCACTTACATACATAAATCAATGCATACACAATCATTCATGTTATAAAAAACATAAGTACATGAGATATATGTGGGAAACACAACCTAAAATAATTCCCTATAAGCAATGGATTCAACTTTTAGTGAGGCAGCAATCCCACAAGGAGCACCAACCCCTCACTAGTCAAACACCAACTCAACTAGTGCTTTAGCAAGCTCCAACCCCTTAGGTAACCAAGCACCAAATAAAATAGCTTGAATATTTTATCACCCTTGGACACATTTTTCTTACCCAATTGAATATGACCTTCTTTTTTTTCTCTTCTCACACTTCAATCTCTCTCAAATAGCCTATTAGGTCTTCTCGCTCAACTAGCCCTTTCCTTAGAAGAATTAGATCATATAATATTGATCAAAATCTATAAAAACATTGTTATATATTCATGACATATTCATCACACATATATTATTATCTTCAATCCCTTTACCTATTCTCCAAAACTCTATATCCTTCGCTCATATGCTTAATATTCTAACTAGTCAAAATAGGCCTATTAGGCCTTGTCTTTATACTTGACTTTTGTTATTACCCATCTTGGTAGGCCAATAACCTCAACACACTTGTATCATAATTTAAATAGATACATAAACATGTTTAGTAAGTTAAATTATCACCATACAGGTATGTCATTACCCTTAAGGGCCAAAACCACCATTAGGCCTAATAGAGACCTAATGCAATTAGGCCTTCTCTAAGTACACATTTCACTTAGACCTCATTGGAACAATTTGAGCCTCCAAGAATGGATGGAAAAATTAAAAAATGAATTAAATATAACTATGAGAGGCTCACCTTATGTACCTAACACCATTTGTCTCTTTTCACTCCTTGAACCACCCAATTAGGTCTACTCGCACATAGGCCTTCTTTCTGCCAGAAAGTTAGTCTTGAAATTTTGATGCATATAATCAAATTTCAAACATAAAACAACCAAAAAAACACATGGATATAATATCCATTACCTTAGGTTCAACATCATGTTCATTATAATTCATTAAACAGACAAAAGACCCCAAACTGATCAACTTCATAAGTTCACTTAGAACTACACACAGGCCTTAAGAACCTAGTCAAAAGCCTTTGACTTTTCATACCTTCATAGGAATTTATCATGAATAAAAATGTGTCAAAATTAAACTATGAGACATACATAACACCTTCATGGTCATTATATCCTTCAACTCAATGCAAAATGACTCAGAAACATAATTTTCACTCACATACAGAAAATTGAAATAACACCAAAAATAGTCATGGAAACTAATCCTTAGGACGCCCATGTGAAGAATTTTTTGATAATAAAATGGGTTTATAAGAACCTTAATCATCCTTATATCATGTTTTAAAATATATATTTCATGGTTATATATCAATATTGGTCTTATAGACCTCATTGTGTTAGATAGACCATTTTGATGACAACTTTTTGATTATGTATGAGAATAATAAACACTTCTAAACCAAGGTAATATGATGAATAGATATTGAATAATTAACCCATGATTTTATATCCATTCCTAATCCTCTACAACCAATCCCTAATCTCACTCTCATTCTTGCTTAGTTTTATCACTATCTTGCCTATTATAACTATTTAGTGATAGGTCATCTTCCATGACCAATTTAGCATATTTTAGGTGTGAAACCTACTCAAAAAAAATCATGGGCACAAAATAAAAGTCTCAGACATCATCCTCCATCTATGCATGCTTTGACTTACTCAACCCTACCTGCTACAACAAAATTCCTATAAAGGATTTCATGTAGCTTCTACTCACTGACATGACAAACCAAAACCAACTAGATAAACTTGGAAGAGTCCTTTACATGTTAAAAACACCAAAAAAATTCAAAAAAACCATTCTGATCCATAATCAACAAGATCTTTCCTATCAGGTCATTATAAGGGTTTTAAGAGGGTTTTGACTAGTTTCACTTCTTAGCAATCATTCATAAAGGATTTCCCCTCAACTTAAAAAAAAATGCTAGGAAAATAAATTTAGGGACCTTCCCCAACTTTCATGAAGTTCTCAGGATCTCATGTAAAATTTTCACGTGCTAATGAGCATAAGAAATTTCTTCTCGGGTTTACAATACCCCATTTTGTGCACACAATAGACCTCAACACTAGGTTTCCTACTTTTTCCTTTAGGATATGACCCAAAACTTGGTAAAAACACTGAACACAACTTCTCACACCTTTGTAAATTATATCAAGAGCTTTGTCACCTTGGGAAATGAACTTGACCCCTCATTAGGTCATATTAAGTTTTTTTGTACACCAAGCCTTACACTGTCAGTCATATTTTGACCATGATCACACCTTAAAACCTATTAAATTATTCTGAAAATAGTATCCACATGTTAGATGATCTCATACCTTGATCATACACTACCAACCTTGTTCACATAAGTCTCAAACTGCTCACTGCAATATGCTACCAGTCCTATGCCTTCTCACTAGGTTTCTTCTTGCAAGGACTAAGCTTCAACCTTGACCTTGGAACTCATTTAAAGGATTATTTGCCTCTTTCTCATGTTTACATAGCTTAAAACACTTTCTCATGCATGTACTAAACCAAATCACAAAGCTTTACCTTACTTCATGCATACACCTCTTAGGGCTAGACTAGGCTTCTCAAGACACCTTGTATGATCCTCAGTACTAGAGCTCAACAATATGCTTCCCTTGTACCATGATATTTATTTTGACATGCCATAAATTTCAAAAGGATTACCATATTGAATTTAAATTCTCTCTCGAAAGGCTTCTTTGTCACATACCATCATGCATGGCCTCAACTCTGACTTTGGCATCAATGACTTGACTTTGACATCAATGACAACGACAATGCCTCAACACCACCAATAGGAACATACCTCAATAAATATTCCCTAAATCTTAATTAAAAAATATTATGTTGAAAATTTCTACATAAAAAAGATGTATGCAAGCATATAACTGATTTACATATACTAATAGAGGCAAACATATTGCCTATCTGAGTAACTAGAATTTGAAAACAATAAGAAAAGAATGATGATAAACATTAAGAGAATCCCACTAACCTTTTCCAAAAATGAGGCCAAACTGCATTAAAGTTAGTATGTGAATATTAAATATCCATATGGATGAACATCATTCAAGTGTTGTTACCCCTAACAAGTAGGGATAGTCTTGAATGTTATAAAAGGTAGGCCCCAATCTACTCTACAATCTTACAAAAATTCCTAAAGGATTCATTCCTAACAGTTTGATCTGGACCTAAGTACACCAAGGTAATTGGCAACATTTTTATACAGTACATTGGTAACACATTTTCCCCAAGCATGCCAAGGGTAAGAATGTGCTTCATGTAGTAATTTTATATATACCCCTGATTTCCCATTAAATCATGTATCATAAGTTTGTTATAATTGGAGCAGTATAATGTATTTCTTAGAAGAGGGAGGTATTGTATAAACAATGATTATGTGCATACTAAAAACACTATACGGAGTCTCCAAGATAATATTAACAAGGCATAGTCTGAGTTCAAACCCATGGGTTCTCTTGAGCAACATGGTCCTATTCACTTTTGTGAATGTTGTAAGATGGAATAATAACCCCTATTTAGTCTTGAATACCACACCACATATGATAAAACAACTTAATAAAGCCTACTATTGCATTCAATGATCATAAAGACCCATAATTTAATGCCTATTGATGCATGAAACTAAGAACCAACTAAAATCAATGTGTAATCACCTAAAAGTGGTAATTGGATGTTAAGAGTGTCACTTGAGTTAACATATCCTTAGGTTAGCCATGGACCTCTTCTAAAGCGTTAGACTTACATTTCGTGTCATTTAGCAAACCTTGGTCACTTACAACTAGCTGAGACATAGTCCTATAACTATCATCTTTGATCCCAATCCAAATTTTTCAGCAGTCTCCCAAAAGGACATTAGCACCACATTTGGGACACTAAAATCACATGGTGTTAGTGTCCCCAACTGGGCATTATTGTCCTTAGCCCCAACTCTTCCCAATGGATATTTTTTCAAATGTGTGCCCTTCCTAAGGTTGGCCTAATCTCATTTTCTTATCCACACAAGCAATAGAACCCTATAAATACAAGTCTAATCCACCTCTATTCCCTAGATGGAAAATAAATGCAAAAACATATTCAAACCAAAGAGAAAGTTGTGCAAAATCAAGGTAAATTATCCCTAATTTATCCTACTTTCTACTTATTACCATCTACAATAACCTTAAGTCTAGTTTCCAAGAATTTCAAAGCTCAAGCACATTTAAGGCATCCAAGGCCACTCTTATTATAGCATTCACTTGCACATACATCAAGCACTAGGTGGGAGAACTACATCAGACTTGATCCCTCCTTGGAGTATTGGTATGTAGGCAACTCTCAACACAACGAGGTGTTGAGGATGTCCAATTGTAGTCATATAAAATGCAAAAAATGGTAACTTGAGTATAGATAATGACACCCAACCCCTAGATCCCTCTTGTTTGCTCTCATGACCCTTCTAGACACCTTTTCACTGATTCCCAGTCACCTGTAGGCTTTCAAGACCTCATTTAAGCTTAACCAGGACCCATTTTTCATGCTCTTTCCATCCTTTTAGGTTCCAAATCTCTAGGATAATAGCACCCAGGTTGGACTATAGCACTAAAACCTAGGGTGTCCCCTTTCTAATGTTCCTATCCAATCACCTTTTGAGCCAAAATGACCGTTTTCCCCTGAATCCTCTTTGTCATTATGTCATCCTAGCACAATTGCAATTAACCCATGACCAATAGATCCTTATAAAAGTCCATTCAAAGATCATTTAGAAAGGGTTGGAAAATATCACTCAAACAAGTAAGAATACAAGCAAGACCACTCAAGCAATCTTCCCTATTCTCTACATACAACCAACCTATACACTTTCAAGCCAATTCAAGTCTTTACACTAGCCCCTAGTCATCTCAAACACACATAGTTTTTGTATTTTTTACATTTTCATTCACTATTGCACCAATCACTCTTAAAGGGAGAACTACATATGGCTTGATCCCTCCTCAGAGTACTGGTATGTAGGCAACATGCCTACACATGAGGTGTGAAGCATGTCTAGTGCATTTTACACATACTAACCCATTTTCCCTATTTGCCAAAGTTTCTATTCAAATGCATAGAAGACACATCCGTAGAAAATCGACTCTACAGGGAGTTTTATCGATAACGAGGCTTTGAAATTTGGTACACATGCTCATATTGACCATGTGAACAAAATATAGAAAGCTTAGATCCTTAGGACAATAACACCATTGAAAGACTAAAACATCAGTGCCACTCTTGTCCACTTTCGACACTCCTATCCAATCAAAAAATGAAAGCTAGAATCATGGTTGTGATAATGTCCCAAGCTTGTACATAAATTTACAGACCCTGTCTTAGTCGAATCAACACAGAATAAGATAATTTTAATTTTCTCTCTCTTACAAATAAATTTCACAAATCAGTAGCTTATTTAGTACATAATATTTACTGATTTTCTCTTACTCAGACCATTTTATTAATTATGAATTAAACAATAATTTTCCCAAAAAATAATAAAACACTAGTCCATCCTACTAACACACTTAATTCTTGTTCATATCATACTTGCAAAGAGAACTAGGGTTTACACAAGAAATCAGGTTTTCCATGTATGATACAGAGCTACGGGCTTCAATCATGTAGGAACAAAACATATAAACATAGGCACAAGTGCTCTCCAAAAATAGGAATAGTCCCACAAAAGGGACATTAGTGACACATTTGGGACACTACACACAGATGGCACTATTATCCAAACTAGGTGTTATTTTCCAATGAATAGATGAATATCATAATCCTATTGATGACATAGACTACTGCTCATATCTCAAATTCTAGAACCTAGATCATCCATGAAACTTAGTTTTTAGCTAAGTTTATATTTACCCCTATTTGTTGCTATTTATAGAAAGTCAAACAAGATCAAAATCATATCAAATCAATAACTTAATTATTAAAATTTATTTAACTGATTTAGACATCTCAACCTCTTAACCAAACATAGGAATCACACATGTAAAACCCTAAAAGGTTAAATCATTTGGTGAACCCGACTTACTTTGAGCATTGCACAAAACCTTAGCTTGCATTAATTCTTATTTTTGTGCAATAAATTTAGGGTTGCATACTTCTGATTTTATGATTTTATTTAGATAATCTAGCTAATTAAAATCAATTTTAAATCAGGGTTTCAATTTATTTTACATCTAATTTAAATTGTTACAAAGAAACCCTGGCTTCCAAAACCCTAACCCTAGACACACTTAGGGTTTGTATCCTTTTTTATATACTCAAATTTCAAATCCCAAAAACCATAATTAGCTAAAATATTTAAATTTTGAAAACTTTCATAGATTAATATTCTTAAAAAGTCCAAAATATATAAAACTTATTTTACTGCCTTCAACCTACAATGGCAAAATTTAACAACAGATTTGATGAAAATGATAAGCGTCAATTACAAGACTTTATATACAAACATAAATATATACAAGATGATTTCATAAACATTCTTCAAAAGGAACTCCAAAAGAATAATAATGGTCAATCTTTAACCCCTATAGTTAATGATGTTGTTACACCTTCAGTGAGGCCCACTCAACCAACTCAGATAGCACAACCCAAGCTTGTTATTCGACCATCAGTGACAATTATTGAACTTGTGGCTAGTTATTCTCCTCTTTATGCAAAATGTTAAGAACCTCACTCTCACAATCTATTTGAGAAGCCAACTTTTCCCCTTAATATATTTCACTCATTTCAATTTCGTGACTTTAAATTTGAACCATATGATCTCCTCACATAGAGGAATCCATCCACATCTCAAGTTGCTCTTAGAATATTCACACATGTGAAATATAATGTAATCAATATGCCTACTCAGAATTTTCTATCACAGAACCAACTATGTCAAGAAGAACATAATAATAGTTGACTAACAACACTAAATAACTCATATATTGACTATAACATGATGATTACACACATAATTCCTTTTATGGAAGGAATAACTTCGATCGTGGGCCATTTCAAGGGGGCTACCTCCTTTGAGCAAGGATTAAGTACAAATAACTTCTTATTGGATGACTTACTATATCCTATGCCCCTTTATTTATATTAGTCTTCATCTACCCAACTCCTCATTCTTATGTATGTGGGATCATTCTTCTAATGCATTACTATTTATTACTATTACATTCCATTATTTATGTTACTATTCTACTAGCTATTCTACTATTATATCCTTCTCTAGGTACATTACATTCCATCCCCTTTAAAGATATTTTGCCTATGAAACATGATCAAAATTACATAACAAAATAGGATGCTAATAAAATGGAGGCCCGAACATGCATTCATTTAGGCTTCCACTTTTTCCTTTGGGACTGGGATGTGAGCATGTACAAAAAAAATGTGAACTCAAACACTACAATATGAGGGTGAAGTGCATAGAGATCGATGGTTGGAGTAACTTTAGATTGAAACATGAGGTTAGAATTAATCACTGAAAGTTGAAGCTTGACAATAAACACCTCAAATTTAGAATAAGGGTGCACAAAATATGTTGTTTGGCGAGCCAACATGACATCCTCCTTAACATTGTTCTTGATGGGATTTGAAGACTCAATCCCTTAATTGGGCTTTGTGATTATCAGATTGGGTTCATTAGATTCCTACTTGAGCATGGTGATTTCTTGAATGGGATTGTTTAGAATCTACTAAGGTACATCCAAAAAGGAATCAATGTCTGGTTTGTTGATGGCTTTAAGAGGTGGTGTTGTACAGGGGGGCAAGTCCAAAAACAAAGGTGTCTCACCATGATCATAATAGATGTAGTCTTTTGTGAGCTTAGCAAAGTCCATGGATTCCATCAAATTTTTAGGTTGAAACATTCTAAACTCTTCTTGAAGTTCCTCATTGAGTTCATTAATGAAGCAAGTTGAGAGAAAATCCTTAGACAAGCCTACAGTTTGAGTGGCTAGTTTTGAAAAGACATTGTGATTCTCCTGCACCATGTCAGTTTGACAAAACTTAGTCAAATTTATAATGAGATTACCTTCAGATAAAATAGGAAGTCCTATGATTATGATTTAGTGTATGTCAGATTCAACCAAAAATGCATCCTTACACAAAGACTTCCATAGATTTTTTATTAAATTTTTAATTATACAAAGTAGAAGTTACTAAAACTATGATAAATTTCAAACCACTAAACAAAAATTAAAAAATTCAAAATGTTCTGAAAATATGGAAATGAGACGCACAAAACCCAAAAATGGTTTGATGTGATTCATTATAGTCTGAGAGTAGAATACAAAAGAACAATTAAATTTTTATTATTATTATTTTTTAATAAAAACACTAAATAACTCATATATTTACTATAACATGCTGATTATACACACAATTCCTTTTATGGAAGGAATAAATCTGATTATAGGCCACTTTGAGGGGGCTACCTCCTTTGAACAAGGCTCAATTACAAATAACTTCTTAGATGACTTACAATATCCTATGCCCCTTTATTTATACTAGTTCTCATCTACCCAACTCCTCATTTTTATGCATGTGGGATTATTATTCTAATGCATTACTATTTGTTACTATTATATTCCACTATTTATGCTATTATTCTACTATTATACCCCTCTCTAAGTACATTACATACAATCCCTTATGCAACAGTTTTTTTCTCTGAAATCTAAGGTATTACATCTTGAACATGGAGCAACTAAGCCTTCACATGCCTTAGATTCCAAAATTTTATTACATACACCATTTTCACATCATATTGTGGTAACTCATTTACCATCCAGTTTTGTAACACTCAAGTTCACATTATATGATAGCAAGGGTGACCCAGAGCATAACCTCAAAGCCTTTCACACAACATGCTTGGACTATGTGTCCAATGATTATTTTTTTATGAAGCTCTTTCCATGCAGTCTCAAGGATTATGCCCTACAATGGTTTTATGATTTGTCAAACCAATCTATTATGACATTTAATCCTTTAGTAGATATATTCCTAGCACACTTTTGTTAAGTTGTGGAGTTAAAAGCTTCACTGGTATGCAAATGTGGAGGTTGCTGAGTTACAGATTAACCGACATCGGTCAGGCCAACCGACATCAGTTATCTCCAGCTACACAGTAACCAAAATCGGTTATAGTCGGCCAACATCGGTTAGACAGAAACTGACGTCAGTCACCTGTGTGTTTCCAAAACTGTTCTAATTTTAGACGAATAGTGAGTTTACATGTAAAGACTAATTTTAGTCTTGAGTCTACGTTTCTAATTATTGTTTTGTTTGGGATATATTTAAGAGACCCATGGGGCTGTATTGTAATGTAAACAAGGTCAATTAAATTTACAGGGTGCAAGATCAAGAAGATCTGTTAGTCAAGGGTTGGAGGCAACAACAATTGGGTTGATTGTCACAAGGACTTGGAGTAGGCAACAACAACCATTGGGTTGATTGTCACTGGAGGGAACAACTCAGTGTTGAGTTGGTTGTAATTGATTGAGAGAGAGAACTCTTGAGGGAGAATTACTGTACACCCAAGAGGTGTGGGAAGAGTGAGATTTTTTCATTGTATTTCCTTTTGAAAGAGTTGAATACATATTGTATTATTTCTCGTATCATCTATTCTTTGTTATTTCTGAATTCTAGTTACTTATTACTTCTAGTTTAATTCCATGTTTAGTTGCTTATACAAAGGTAATCAATTATACTCTCAAAGTAGAGTAGAGGATCCTAATAGTTGGTATCAGAGCCAAGTTCATCAGAGCGTGTTAGTGTTTGTTGATTACAGGTCACTCACAGGGGTTTCTGTTTGAGTGGGAGTAAAGAAATGGCAAAAGAAAGTAAGCTAAGAATGGAGAAATTCAATGGAAAGAATTATCAATTATGGAGGATGCAGATAGAGGATTATCTGTATCAGAAAGATCTATATTTACCGTTGGGTAGGGTTTCATGTAAGCCCACATGTATGCAAGATGAAGAATGGAAGGTTCTTGACAGAAAGGCTCTTGGAGCTATCAGGTTGACCCTGGGAGCTTCTATGTTTTCCAACTTATCTCAGGCAAGGACAATGGTAGAGTTAATGGAATCTTTGGCAAATTTATATGAAAAACCCTCAGCTTCGAATAAGGTATTTCTTATGAAGCAATTATTTAATTTGCAAATGCTGGAAGGTGGATCTGTATATAGTCATCTTAATGATTTCCATGGAATTGTAAATCAGTTAACTTTAGTCAAAATAGTTTTTGATGATGAAATTAAGGCTCTCTTAATCTTATGCTCTTTACCTGAAAGCTGGCATAGCTTGGTAATGGCAGTTAGTAATACTACGTCTGCTTTAATATCTTGAAAGTTGATGATGTTGTTAGTGTAATTTTGAATGAAGAAATTCGCAAGAAAAGCACAGGGGAAATATCAGGTAATGCTTTAAGTGTTGAAAGTAGGGGATGGCAAAAAGAGAAGGGAAAGTAAGGGAAATCAAGGTCAAAGATAGGCAGTAGATCCAAATCTAGGTATGGAAGTATAACTTGCTGGAATTGTGGAAATAAAAGACATGCAAAGAAAGATTGTTAGTTGAAAGAAGATCAGCATGAAGGTAATGAAGAAGCAAAAGATGAAGGTATTGTTGCACAAGATGCTCTCATATTTTCTTTGGATAGTCAGGTAGAATCATGGGTTTTAAATTTTGGTGCTTCTTTCCATGCAACCCCAAATAGAGAATTTTTTTATGATTATGTCTATGGAGACTTTGGAAAAGTTTATTTAGGGGATGGTGAGCCTTGTCAAATGGTTGGCAAAGGGGAAGTGCAGCTGAAGTTGCAGATTGGCAACACATGGGTGTTGAAGGATGTCATGCATGTACCCATCCTGAAGAAGAATTTGATTTCTGTAGAGAAGTTGGGTGATGAGGGTTGCACAGTAACTCTCACAGAGGAATCTTGGAAAGTTTCCAAGGGTGCACTTGTATTAGCAAGAGGTAAGAAAGTAGGTACACTTTATCTATCTACTTGTATTACTGATTCTCCTTCTATTTTATCTACTTCAGATGTAGATGCAAAGATGTGGCTCTGTAGTCTTGGTCACATGAGTGAGAAGAGAATGGATGTTCTTAAGTCAAAAGGTATGCTTTTAGATTTGATAGATCTAGATTTCTGTGAGCATTGTATTTTTGGGAAACAGGTGAAAGTGAGGTTTCTCACAATTGGGTCAACAAAGAAGAAGCACAAGTTGGAGCTTGTTCACACAAATGTGTGGAGACCAGCTCAGGGAGCTTCTATTGGAGGATCAGATTATTATGTTTCTTTCATTGATGATGTTACAAGAAAGGTATGGGTTTATTGCATAAAGTGGAAATATGATGTTTTTGACACATTTAAGACATGGAAAGCCTTGGTTTTCAAGGAAAAGATGATGGACAGAGATCAACTCAAGAGGTTGAATATTTTTGAGTAGGGCAATGTTGATTTGGACAAGGTTATGATCCAAAATGAGCTCACAGGTAAAAATCATCACTCACAAGAAAACACAGATACCGACGTCGATCAGGTGAGAACTGACGTCGATCAGGCAGAAATTGACGTCAGTTCGATGGAGACCAAAGTTAGTGATGTTGGGCAAGTGGAAACTGACATCGGTCAAATGGCAACTGATGTCAGTCAGGTCGGTCACATGGAATCGACATCGATCGGGTGTAGACTGAGAGATGATCGGGATCGGTCACTGTTAGAACAAAATTTGGGTGGACAACAAGCTGTCAATGAGTCTCAAACACCCATGAGGAGGTCTGAAAGGGTAAGTAAGCCCAAATTCATTATTCCCCTTCTTTACACTACTTGTTGCTCACTGATGGTGGAAAACTAGGAAGTTTTGAAGAGGTAATGTAGGTAGAATCTAGGAAATAGTGGGAGCATGGCATGAATGAGGAAACTGATTCCTTGGAAAAGAATCAAACGTGAGATTTGGTTGAGTTGCCAGCTAGAAAGAAAGCACTAAAAGATGAATGGATTCACAGGTTTAAAAAAGGAGAGAATGGACAGGTGAGACAGGAGGCCAAGTTATATGGTCTTGAGCAAGCTACAGGACAGTGGTATTTGAGGTTTGACAGGTTTATGACAAAGCATGGCTTTAGTCAATGTCAATGTGACCATTGTGTTTATTTTACCAGGTTGAATAATGATAGCTACATTATCTTGTTACTGTATGTAGTGTATATGCTTGTTGCAGGGTCACACATGCAGGGAATTACTGAGCTAAAGGTAAAAGTAGCTCAGACATGTGCCAGGAAGGATTTAGGAGGAGCAAAGAAAATCCTTGGCATGAGTATTTCTAGAGACAGGGAAAATCACAAGTTGATTTTGTCTGAAGAGGATTATGTGAATAAGGTAGTGGAGAGGTTTGATATGCAGGATGCAAAACCAATAAGCACACCTATGGTTGGACAGTTCAAGTTGAGCTATGAACAATGTCCTTAATCACATGATGAGGTTGAGTACATGGTATGTACTAGACTTGATATTGTCCAAGCAGTGGGAGTTGTCAGCAAGTTCATGGCCAATCCAGGAAATGAGCATTGGAAAGCAGTTTAGTGGATTTTTAGATATTTGAGAGGGACCAGCAACAGGTATTTATGCTATGTAGGGTCAAACACTTCTCTACATGGGTATGTAGATTCGGATATGGTAGGTGACTTGGATGGCAGAGAAGCACCACAGGATATGTGTTCACTATTGGTGGTTGATCTTCAAGATTGAACTTGAAGATGGAGATACAAGCCAGAAACAAATTAGAGGATGTACACGTACAGGTACAGGTGCAGCTATTTATCTCCAAGTGGGAGATTGTTAAGTTGTGGAGCTAAAAGCTTCACTGGTATGCAAATGTGGAGGTTGCTAAGTTACAGAGTAACCGACATCGGTCAAGCCAATCGACATCGGTTATCTCCAGCTACACAGTAACCAAAATTGATTATAGTCGGCCAACATCAGTCAGACAGGAACCAACGTCGGTCACCTGTGTGTTTCCAGAACTGTTCTAATTTTAGATGAACAATGAGTTTGCATGTAAAGACTAATTTTAGTCTTGAGTCTGCGTTTCTAATTATTATTTGGTTTGAGATCTATTTAAGAGACCCATGGGGCTGTATTGTAATGTAAGCAAGGTCAATTAGATCTGTAGGGTGCAAGATCAAGAAGATCTGCTGGTCAAGGGTTAGAGGTAACAACAATTGGCTTGATTGTCACAAGGACTTGGAGTAGGCAACAACAACCATTGGGTTGATTGTCACTGGAGGGAATAACTCAGTGTTGATTTGGTTGTAATTGATTGAGAGAGAGAACTCTTGAGGGAGAATTACTGTACACCCAAGAGGTGTGGGAAGAGTGAGATTTCTTCATTGTATTTCCTTCTGGAAGAGTTGAATACAGATTGTATTGTTTCTCGTATCATCTATTCTTTGCTATTTTTGAATTCTAGTTACTTATTACTTCTGGTTTAATTCCATGTTTAGTTGCTTATACAAAGGTAATCAATTGTACTCTTAGAGTAGAGTAGAGGATCCTAACAACTTTTTTATTAACATAAGTGATAAGATATCATGTGCATAAGTGGCACAACTAAAGCAAAAGTTAAATGAGCCCATAACCGATTATGTCTTACAATACAAGACAACCTTATCAAAATTGACTATCCCCATGGTAAACAAAAAGATTCAACATATATTCAATAGAGTCTATTACTATCACTTCATAAAGCAATCTTATTCAAGAAGTTTCCTACATTTATAGATATGTGCCACATATTTAAAGAAATATAGGTTAAACTCTTAGAAATGGGCAAAATCAAGTACATAAATGGATTAGATTCAACTATTAAGAGTTAAATCAAACCTTCATATAAAGTGAGGGCCACATAGAACAAACCAGATCAAAAGATAATAATTAATGCATCTTTAAAGCCTTCTCCTAGATTGGTTTTATTAGCTTCTCAGCACAAAGTCTTCACTAATTTACCAGAGTCACCAATACGAGTTCTACAATAATTATTAGAACATAATGTCATATCTCTCCCTCCCATTAAAGAGGTTGATATGACATGACCTATTCCAAATATTTATAATTCAAATGCATTCTACGTGTATCATAGGGCATCAGGTTACACAACAAATAGATGTATTGAAAACACAAGATATAAGATCTCATCAAGGGAAACATTATTGATGTGGGCATACCCACAAAGACACCAAAACAACAAAGGCAAAGGCACTTAAGATATTTTTGGATCCTTTTCATAAGCATACAACTAATGAGGTAGGGGGCACATCAACTGTTTATTATACATACTCGGCTCATCCACCACCAGCTTCCTATCACACAATTATAGAGGAGAGACATCTCCTGCACAATATCATTGGCATGTATCACACTACAATGCCACCTAGACCACTTATCACATTTTTAGAGTAGGATATTTTGCATGATGACATATATTTACATGTGCTCTTCATCTGAGCATATATAAACCACCATCCTATTCAGAATATCATGGATGACAACATGTCAAGAATAAGCATGCACACCATGACACTCCTACAACACTTGGGCTACACATAATGGGATATATTCACTACAGATACAATTATTAGTGGTTTAAATGGCCATGTTCAGAGCTCCATTAGGGAGATAGTGCTTCTATTACAAGTGGGACTGATATACATAGCCACTTAGTTTCTATTAGTACTTAGTGCAGGTGTATTCAACATATTATTGGGCAGGCCTTGGTTATAGTAGTTATGAGACATCCCATCTATAATACAATAATTACTCAAGTATATACATGATAAACATGTGGTTTAGATTGAGGGTGTCCCATATGAGTATCCTCTTCCCATCCCACAGTCAATTCCAACACAGATTCCAATCACACTTCCAACATCGACACTAGCTACAATTCAAGTACCACTAGTAGATATTACTTGGCTATCTATTACCACAGAGAGTATAGCTCTTATGCATACATCATAGTGTTCAATAGGGTCTTTAAAATATGCTACGACTACTTCTATAGTCTTTACATGCACACATACTCTCCCTTGAAACTAATACTAGAGAGATAATTGCATCATAAATATGTCACAGATTCTATAGGGCCTTCCTCTACACAATTTACACTAAGATCAGTTATATTAGGTTCTAGGGGTTCTCACCATAGGGCACCTACCTCACCTACAGCTTGTACATCTATTAGATGGGTCACTAAGACCCATAATATTCATAAGGCATCACATTCAGTGCCACAACATCATAGCATCACTATTCAGGCAGCTTCAGGTTCAGATTATATAACACAACAGATCATGGGATTAAAGTTACCCTTTCACACCATATACACGATCACAATTCCACTCTTCAACACAAGTCACGATGATGGTGAGTCTCCAATAATACTCATAGATTAGTATGGTTCCTATGCTTGTACATACTTCCATCTCCCTCTCACTCCTCATATACAGTTTATTTTCATATGCTTATATATAGCTTATAGTCAAAAAACACAAAAATAATATAATATGTCAAAATACAAAAACATTCAAATATTTTAAAAATCTAAAATTTTATTAGATTGTATGCATTGTTATGTTTAAATTTCTATTACTTGCCAGCTATTACATATTGCTAGTTATCCTAGTATAGTCAGTTTTATCATACACATATGCTTTACTTATTCTTGTTGAGTGCTTGCAGATTCTATATAGGACATTGATCCACTACATTGATCTAGATCAGTTATCATCTACCCATTAGGGGCATTTACACCAATCCATGTTTATACATCGATATATCTGCCCACTTAGGGTAATCTCATACATAGTTGTTATAACTAGGTTTTATCTTTACATACTATACATTCATGTTATGCATTGCTTTATCTTGGTATTCATCATTGTTATTCATTACTTAGATTTTTTGCTAACTATCACTAGTTAGACTCAATATGTATATACCCTGGCATCTACATAGATTTTTATTACATAGTTATATATGCTTTCATTTCTAGTTCCTAGATTAGACTTGATTGTGTTCCCTATGCTTCATCCATCTTTGAGGGAATTTGAACATGCCATTTTCCCTTGGCTTCTATGCCACTTCTCTGTTTGTATGGTTTGGACGTGTGCCCAAGTCCTTTGTGTGTAATTTTTCATGCTTTTATATGTGGACATTTGAACATGTCCTTTTTTATGGCTCTATGCCATATTATTTGTTGTTTACATACGTGGACATTTGAACATGTCCTTATATGTTTTCATTCTCATATTTAATGACATGTGCTCATGTCCCTTGTATTATGGCCCTTGGCCTACCCTTTACATGCCTCATGTGATTGTGTGTTTACTTCTTTGTATGCTTTGACACCATGACACTTGTATTTGCTTGTTACACATACACACCAATTTTTGATGCCATGAGGGATATCATGAATCTACTCTTCCTACTTGGGAGCCTTGATGGACATCATGCCCCATCCCCCTAGGTAGTTACTCATATTTTATTATTGTTATACATTGCTTACATTTATCTTGACACCCTTGTGTGATGGTAGATTAAAACATACATCTTACATTTCCTACTTATGCTCAAGTACATTTACATTTTGATGTTATGTTTTAAATTATATTAGAATATCATGCACATGCTTCGACTAACATGTTTTGTAGAGATACTTCTTTAAAGGGTAGTTATTACATAAATTTCACAACTACCCTCAAAAGAAGGGGCATTCATAGGGGTTTGTCACAGAGATCAAGATCTTATTTTGCTTTTCACAAATACATTCCAGCACATAAGCTCAGTTTCAAATATCTAACTCAGGGTAGACATAGAATAGAACAAATACTCAGTGTTAGTTCATATCACATAGAAACTAGACTAGGTAGTCATTGCACCTAGATTAGGACACTAAAACCATAGAGTGCTATTATCTACTATAGGGCACTATTGTCTAATAGCCCTAGCTTCAAGATAGTCTGGATCATTCATACTAGTACACTAGGTACAATATAGATTTGCATAGATACAATCACATGTTTGGTAATTATGCTCAGATGTAGCTTAGAATCATTCATTTTAGTTCAAATTCATACCAGTTACTTGGATTTGGGGGCATCATGAGTGACATGATCACTCATACATTCAGATTAGTTATATAGATTCAACTATTATATACTTGATTCAAATTCAATATACTCAGATACCAGGTTGGGGGCATGTATGTGACACATAGTTTCCATATACTCAGGTTCAAACTAGTTGATCAGATGGAATGGCAAACTCCATGTCATTTTCTATGATATATACTTGTTATCACATTTAGGTTATCACCAGATTCATTCCTTATTTTATCTATATTGGTTGGCATTCTTGAGTGGCCTAGAGCCACCTAATATACCTAAGTGGTCGCAGAGCTGAACACACAATTAGATTACTTAGTTACATAATTTTAGAATTTTGTGCATTAAAATTATAAACACATCTACTTTACATAGGGGAAATGATGGAGTCATGGCCTACTTGAGTTCTTGAGCTACCTACATGAGAGGGTTTGACACACTTACAGTTTTATCCAAGCTATTCATAGAGATCAGGATCCACCAAGCAAGGGTGGGAAATGAAGTCAAAACCAGATCAAGTTCTTGAGCCACCCATATGAGGATTGAGCAAGCCATCAACTCAATTCAAATTATTCAATGATATGATCACTATGTACATTCACACACACAGGTTGTCACCAGGTTCATGCATTAGTTCACATACCCAATGAGGTGTATTTATTCATTTCCTATCTCTTTACTCAGCTTTACTTAGTTATTTCATTTTAGCATAGTCTTTTGATTTTAATTATCTCTTAAGTAAGGACTAACTTTTGCATGTTTCATTACAAGACATTATTTTGGATCATGTTTCACATATGTAGACTCAAATTTGCATATTCAAACTCAACTATGCGGGTCTTACTTCCAAGGTAAGTTTGTGTACACTTCTTTTTCCTTTATACTAGTCATTTCACTTTGTTGCATTACTAGCATAAGGGGGGGAAATGTAATCACCTAAAAGTGGTAATTAGATGCTAAGAGTGCCACTTGAGTTAACTTGTCTTTAGGCCCAGGGTTCACTTTAAGAGGCCATGATGGAAACCCCCTAGGTTTGTTTAGGTGAATTGGATTCGCTCTTTTGGTGAGTCAAAGTATGTAGAGCAAGTAAAAGATCACCCTACTTGTTTCTTGTGATACTATGTTATCGTGTGATTGCATATTATTGAGTGACCCAAGCAAATAGGCTTCATCATGCTGCTAGGCATCATAATGCTAATGTGAGGCATTATACTCATGGGCATCACTATGCTATGGAGTGACACTATGCTATCAAATGGTTTAATATAGTTGTAACAACATGGTGTCATAACATAATATGCTATCATGTAGCATGTTATCATGAGATAATATGTTGTCATGGGATAATATGATATTGCATGACAATGTGCTATCATGTGACACCATGCTATTGTATGACACCACACTATCATGTGACACGATATTTTTCATGTGATACCTTGTAATATGCCTTATTATCATGTAGCACCATACAACTTTGCATCATCATGCTCCCATGTGGCACCATGTTACCATGCAACACCATACTATTGCATGGTAGCATGATGCCACATGACCACATACTACCCCTTATCATTGGTCATTTGTCACACCAACCAGTTACTCTGATTCTCCTTTGTGCTTATAAATAACACTACAATAACCTCATTTTAACACTTTGCTTAACTTTTTCTTGTCCTGCTTACTTCCACCTCAACCTACCTATGTCTAACTAAACCTACCTATTTCCAACTTAACCTACCTACTTTCAAATCAATTTTTTAGGCTTCTAATGGCTTCCACATCCATGAAAACTCAAAGTCAATTAGGGGAGATCTAAAAGTATGTTTTTAAAAATCTATTGTGTTCAGATTTGCTTCAGATATTGGAGTAGCCTGAATCCTTTGTTGACTAGATTGATCAATGCCAGCTTAGAGGCCTAGTGTAGATGCCTCAATATGATATGGCTATCAACAAACACCTACTGTAATATTTGGTTGGCTATTTTAACCATAGTGAGATCTATTTTACATCCAATTTAATGATAAAACCATATCCTTTGGTACCTCTCCATTGGTTATCCACAATTTAATAGGTCTTCCACATTGCAATGTAAGTCCTATTAGCATCAAGGTTGTGTTATCTGACGTCGATAAAAATTACTTGGAGTCAATCTACAAAGGGTCTATTGACCCCGTTGGTAAGTGTTGAATTTATTAATGAAATTAAAATTTCTTATTATACTTGAATCATTTATTATAAATAGTGTAGTATCCTAATTCAATTGCATGTTTTAATTTTTTGTTTTTATTACATATAATCAAAATTGAAGAGGGATACCTGTTGAAAAATTATCAATCCATTTCTCAAATCTATTGTCCATTTCTTTTAGGCAATAATTGTTTTTTAGGGAAGACCATCAAACATTCCCTTTTAGGTTGTTTACTATATTCTTTGTTCTCTCTTGGGTGTTGTTTGTGACTGGTGCACAGTTATATCCAACAGGATTAAGGCAGAGTTAAATTTTGCTTTCTCAAAGGAAACTTGCACCATTTCATCTTCTAACAACATTATGCCCTTGTACTTTGAGGCCTTATATGAAACCTAAAATACTATAATGTCCATTGCCCTTCATCAAAAAATGAAAGCTAATGCTTTGTCTCTAGATAAACAAGAGGTAAGTTTAGTTTTCCCAAGTCTCATTTTTTTGCTTTATATATATTTCAAATTTTAACATTTTTAGCCTGTTATTTATTACAGGCGAGAGTGCATGTTTATGACATAATAAAATAGGCGGCAAGTAAAGGTCAGTGTGCTCCATAGGGCTTTAGGGATACCTAGTCCATGAAGTCTTCATTTAATTCATTTTGAATTATAATGCCCAAGAAATGATTATGTTTCATCTCCGCTTCTAAGTTCCTCCAAATTTCCTTTAACATCTTTTTCTTATTTTATTTAATAGAAAAAATAATATTCATATTTGTTTTTATTTTTATTTTTGTAGTTGACTCTCAAAACATTACTGTTGAGGATTATTCCACATAACCCAATCAATGTTTTCCATTACAACTTTCTTTTTGATTTGAAATTTGTTAGAATTTGCTAGTTAATTAACTAAATAAATTACTTGTTTTGCAGCCATAGGTGAAATCACTAATTTTCATCTCACAAGCACAATGAGACAACAATAACCAACTCCCATAAAGACACCAAGAAGGGAAGAAAAAACTTTAGCAAAGACAATAAAAAAGGATGATGCAGTCACCCTAATAGGTAATAACATTAACATATTCAATTTGAATTTGATATAATTTTATGTTTTCAAATTTACCATTTTTGAATAATTTTTTTGTAGTCCACCCAACATCTATCAGTAGACCTAGGAGTATGCCACCACCACCACCACCCATCTAGATTCATAGAAGAGGAAAGAACATCTCCCTCCCTACACAAAGTTGAGGAATGTTATAAATTTTTGATTTCCCAAATTTCTCTATTGGTGGCCTTTCGAGTGCACAAGGTCTTACATGTTTGTAGTAGATTGATCTAGATGAAGAGTTTATTAGCATTGAAAGTAGACCCATAGTTGTTGGTGGATTCAATCTACATTATTTTATTTAAGTTGCTAATGTGCCTTCACAAGTACCTCCTGCGGCTCCCTCTTCCCTAGCTACTTCTTCCCCATCCCACACTGGTAATTTAAATGTCTTTGAGTATTCCCTTACTAGTTTTTCATTGGATAATCTAGTTTCAGAAAATCTACTTGCTAATTTGAGGGATGGTGTTATTGGCAAATTTAATGATTTAAAATAATGAGAGATAAGGCCAAAAACACTTATCAAAGAAATCACTGCTTGTTATCACATCCACTCCCAAAGAGTGAATTTGTTATCTCTTATTCAAAATGAATCCTCAAAGATTGATGTTTTATATTAGCAAGCTCAAACTAGATTGATCTCTGTGGATAATGTTTACCATGATAAGATTTTAGATATTATGATGAATACGTTGGAAAATTTAAATAGAAAACCCCAAGCATATTTCAATAAATGGGCTAAAGATATCAACCCTAGTACCATTGCACAAGCAAAGAAGGATAAAGTTGTGGTAAGTTTTCTTTATCTATAACATATATTTTGATTATTATAATACCTTTGTATGTGCTTGACACTCATATATTTTTTGTTATTTGTAGGCAAAATATGAAAATTTGAAGCAAGAAGCACATATTCTTGATGTGCATTTGAAAAATGCCAAGAAAAGTATCTCCTCAGTGATTGCATTGAAGGAAAATCTGGTTCTATTAAATAAACATAACAACACTTTGAATAAAATAATTAAAGAGCATAGTATGGATCCAAGCATTTTATTGAAGCAAAAAATAGATGCAGATCCTACAATTCTTTCAACAGGAGATGCAATGAATGAGGAGAGGATGATTTTTGCATAAATGAATTCTGCTGTAGAGGATCTTTAGAAGGAAGGAGTGATAATAGAGGATCCACAGGCAGGTCCAGATAGTGGGGTTTCCATGGGTGGGGATAGCAAGCAGCAAGGGGGTGGAGAGTCTCAACCAAAAAAATGATTATTAGTATGAGTTTATGCTATTGACAATGACAATTTCTATTGTTTAAAATAATTTATATCATGTTTATTTGAAAAATGCTTGTTTTATTAAATTATATTTTACAATTGTTCCAAATACTCTTAGCTATATAATTTTAATATATATATATATATATATATATATATATATATATATATATATATATATAGATAATGTATTGTGGTCAAGTTTATATATTGTATGGAGAAAAAGCTGAGTAAATATTCTGTGGATGGTTATAATGTTCTATTAATTTAAATATACTAGCTATAGCATTCAAATGCATGGATATAATGTTCTAGTAGTTGTAGCATTGAATGCATTGATTGTGGTGGAATTTGGAAATATGCAAACCCAACTATAGAAAAAGTATTTGTAGGAGTTCTAGTATTTCAATATTATACTAGTTGTAGTAGTTATGGAAAACATAGCCTATTGTAGAGTACATATTCTATGAAATTATACTATTCTAGTAGTTGTAGTATTAAATGCATTGTTAGTGTTATATTTCTCTAGTAGTTGTAGCATTGAATGCATTATTAACCTGTTCTAGTAGTTGTAGCATTGAAGCATTAATTTTGGTGGATTTTGGAAATATGCAAATGCAACAATAAGTAAAATATTTCTAGTAGTTGTAGTATTTAAATATTGTAGTTGTAGAAAATATAGCCTATTGTAGAGTAAATATTCTATGGAATTACACTATTTTAGTAGTTATAGTATTGAATGCATTGTTAGTAGTTGTAGATTTGAATGCATTGTTACACTGTTCTAATAGTTGTAGCATTGAATTGATTGATTGTGGTGGAAATTGGAAATATGCGACCCCAAATTATAACTATAAGAAAAATATTTGCTATATATTTGTGTAATGGTACTAATGTAGACATGCAATAGAATAATTTTAGTTACATTATTATGCATGTATAACAATAAATCTTAATAATTGGAGTTTTAATGGCAAGATAAATGTCTAATCACCAATGGTACACCATGCATATCTAGACATAACACTGTATGCGTAAATGAATGCTATAAGTAAATGCTTTGTACAATGTTAATGAGAATTATGATTGTTACTTAATGAATGACATGCATTGCAAAGATAAAGTACTATTTGAAATATACATAATTTTAATAGGACCAACAAAATATTAAATCCAATGAATTAAATAAGATTCATGATTATAACATCCAAGAAATAGATTACAAAATTTAATGTATTTGAAGTTGAAAGAATAAGAACTATTTTAAAAAATAGTAATTGCTATATTTATCAAACTAAAAGTCAAGCAATAGAGACAATCCTTGAGAAACTTACTCATCGTAAGTGTGATTTACATGTACCATGCCGATGCCATATTCAGTCTCAGTATTCTCATGCTCTATATAATTTTACTGAGAATTATGGTTGTTACTTAATGAATGACATGCATTGCAAAGATAAAGTACTATTTGAAATACACATAATTTTAATAGGACAAAAAATATTAATTCCAATGTATTGAATAAAATTCATGATTGTAACATCTAGGAAATAGATTACAAAATTTAACGTATTTGAAGATGAAAGAATAAGAAATATTTTAGAAAATAGTAATTTCCAGACTTATCAAACTAAAATTCGGGCAATTGAAACAATCTTTGAAAAACTTGCTCATTGTAAGTGTGATTTGCATCTACCATGCCAGTGTTATATTCAGTCTTGGTATTCTCTTCCTCTATATTGGTAGTTGTATTAGTCATGCCTCTTCTTTCCACTAGAGAACTCCATGTTGCCACTATTCTATCATATGGAAACTTATCTATAGAATAACATGAAACATATAGTCTCAAGCAAGTCTCTAGATTTTTATCCAATCTATTTCTAAGTTTTGACTTCATGAAGGATAATGTACTAAACACTCACTCATCTTCCATAGAACCCAAAATCATTGTTTGAGCAAGTTCATTTATCTAAAATATTCACTAATACTTTCTTATAATATGCTACTTGGATAAAGTTTTTTTCATAAATGAGTAATGGCACTATTTTTTGTTGTGTCACTTAAACACTAAAATTGATCCATCATTATAATCCCAAATTATGTTGACTGAGATGTCAGTAATTGTTTATTTAAAATACCATTAATCTAAACTCCATTCACATCTACAAATTTATAGAAATGCATAACAATTGTACCTATGTATTTGTGAAATAATGTGTTGACATGTTCTTGACTGTTAACACTAATCCAAAAAATGGGATTCAATGCCCTCTAACAACTCATCCCTTTGAAAATGTTCTCTAATCTCAGTGGCTAAACTTTGTGAGATTTTTCTCAATTTAATTCATGTTTTAGACAAAACATTATCATATAGTAAATGTGTCACAGGTACATCTTCAGTCTCAACTCTCACAACTTCAAGTCTTCTAGAGCATGTGTGCATTAGGATCTCAATGCCATTTACAATGACACAAAGATGATCATGTATATTGAATTTCAAATAACTCTTTAGATTTTGAAAATTAGTTAGAATTTTTTAGGTTCTAAAAATTTGCCCGTGAAAGCTTTCATTCGATGTGTATAATATATCTAAAAATTGACATACACGTTTTCTCAAACATATGAAGTCAATAATATAGATAGATCTCTCTTGGGCATATTTCATTAAATAATTAATTTCCTTCAACATTGGCAAAACACAGCATAATGTGACTAAAGTTTCTAAATCTATTAAATGACACAACGAATCTTTTATTTTGTCAACTTCCTTGTGATATTTATACATAAACCTTGTTAAAGATGGATATTCTTCAAAAAATTTGTAGGCAGGTTCATACATGGAAATCCATCTAGTTTCCACATATTTCAGTAGTTTTTTACCATATGTCACCCCAATTGCAAATTTTTAGAACTCCATAAATCTTTTTGGGCTGCTTGACATGTACGCATGTAAGTCATAAATAAGCTCTTCCACTTTTGTAACATTACTAAATGCACTAACAATTTTGTAATCAATATTCATCTTATGTGCCATGCAATGGATTAGAATCATAAATGGAGAAATGGTTGTTTGTAGGTGAACAAAAAAACCCTTTTTATGCCCCTACATCACTGATGCACCATTAACGCCAACACACACTAGCTTTGTAGCTATGACATAATCATCCATCCCAACTCGATCTCTTAAATTGGATACAACCAATTTATGGAGGTTTTTTGCATTGTAATTTTCTACCCTTTTATGGACAACTAAAAGATGAGATTGTCTTGAATAGTTTTCAAAGGTATATAGATGCATGCAAATCCATGTTGTGTTGTCAACTGCAGTGACCTCATTGATGGACATAGAGATAAATAGTGATCTCTTAACACTTTATTTCAACTCTTCCTTCTCAATAATGGCTAGACATTTTGCTATTTCCCAAGCACTGTTGTCCAACCAATGTGACTATGGAATATCCAGAAACCCATTATGTTGAAACAAAGTTTTGTAATCTATAAAATTAGAAATGGGTCTTATATTTTTCAAAATGTGGAAAATAGTAGAGAAATGTACATATTTTGCCCTAAGATTGGACTGCATAACCATTTCAAATTGCACTTTGATGGTTCCCCCTTTCTCAAAAAAATGTTTTTGTTGCTTTTGGTCATTTTCGTATTCATGTGCATATCTTACATGCAAGCATTCTTCTTCATTTTTCCATCTATGTGTTCTTATTATCTGTCCATCTGGTTGCTTCAAAGATTTATATATTTTCCCACAATGTTTCACAATTATGTCCAATTTAAGTTGTATTCTATGTTTTTTTCCAAGTTTCCAACTGCAAATTGTACATCTGCATTCTATTAGAGGCTCATTACCATTTTTTGGGTCTACAGGTTCTATAAATGGATATTTGTAGCCCATTCAACTTAAAAAGACATTTATTATCCATGTACTTCGCATCCTCTATCAACTTTTTTGAGTGGATTTTTCAACAAAATTTGTTGTCTGAAAAGAACTGTATTTCTCTTATGAAGTGCCCAGAGGAGTGTGTTCTAGTGAAGTGCCCAAAGGTGTGTCTTCTAGGGGTGGAATTTCATCAATAATTTTTTCTAGTGAGAAGTTATTGGGATTAATTCTTTCTAATGATATAGTGTCAATATTCATGTTAATTTCTGCATTAAAATGGTTTTACAATTATTATACAATGAAAAAAAATTAACAAATATATTTTTAAAAAGCTTCAAAATTACCTGTATTTGAAGTGCCTATTATTTGTGCACTCTTTTTTCCTAGATTTATGAAAGAAGACATGATGTTTTTTTTTTTTGGTATTTATTATGGTGCTTTACCCTTGTTATTACCTCTTGATACTAAAGCTTTATTGTTGAGTGGTTTATTACCACTAGCTTTTTGTCCATTGTCAGGGATCAAGTTGTGATCGTGAAGCATAGTGTTATCAGGTGATAAGCTACCATCACATCATATAGTACTGTAGGGAATCAATATGTAACCATGTAACACATTACTACTAGATGCCATGTTGTCATCATATGGCACATAGTAGTCAAGTGACTGGTTGCCATCGCATGACACATCATTATCGGGTGGTAGGTTATTATCATACAATAGGTTGTCATCGTATGGCAAGCTACCATTACGTGGCACATTATGACCAAGTGCTTGGTTACCATCATGAAAAATAGTACTATCAGGCATCTAATTTGCATCATGTGACATAATACTAGTGGAGGTTAGGTTTTTGAAAGTAGTTGAGCGATAGAGTGTGGGTTCAAATCTCAAGATATTTGTAATCTAGTAAAGAAAAATACTTTAGTGGTAAGTTCATGACCTAGGACCTCTAGGAACATATGTACTATATATAGATGGTGAATTGCATAGATAACCCCATAATTATTGTAAATCATTGGTGATCTGACCCCTAAAAATGACATCTTAAAATTTTAGGCGAAAGGGTCATATGTTGTACCCTAAAAAAATGCCAAATTCAAATTCCCCAAAATGAAATATTCATGAATTAATGAATATTCACCACTAAAATTTACCCTACCTAGGAAAGTCATAGACTTATTTTAGAGCCTTAGAGATATATTTCTAGTCATTCAGTAGACCTTAGTTACTTACAACCAGTTAAGACATAGTCCCAAACAATCGTCTCTAACCCCAATCCAACTTTCTCACCAGTTTTCCAAAAGGCCATTAGCACCATGTTTGGGCACTATAACCACATGGCACTAGTGTACCCAACTAGGTGTTACTATCCTTAGCCCCAACTCTTCCCAACAGATAGTTTTTCAAATGTGTGCCCCTCTTAAGGTCAAGTTAAGCTTATTTTCTTATCTACACTTGCAATAAAACCCTATAAATACAAGTCTAATCCACCTCTATTCACTAGATGGAAAATAGTTTTAAAAATTTATTCAAACCAAAGATAAAGTTGTGTAAAATCAAGGTACTTTATCCCTATTATGCCTTACTTTCTACATACTACCATCTATAGTATTCTTAAGTCCAGTTCCCAAGCATTTCAAAGCTCAAGCACATTCAAGGCATTCAAGGCCACTCTCATTCTAGCATTCACTTGCACATACATCAAGCACTAGGTGGGAAAACTACATTGAAATTGATCCCTCCTCAGAGTATTAGTATTAGGCAATTTTATACATAGTGGGGTGTTGAGGATGTCTAGTCCATCTTATTAACACACTCAATTCTTGATCATATCATAATTATAAAGAGAATTAGGCTTTGTATAGGAAATTAGGTTTTCTAAGTACAATATAGAGATATAGGCTTTGATCTGATAGGAACATGACATACATACATAGGCACATGTGCTCTTTGAAAATAAGAACAATCCTATAAAGGGGACATTTATGACACATTTGGGATACTACACATAAATGGCACGACTACCCAAACTAGGCACTACTGTCTAGTGAACAAATCAATATCATAATCCTATTGATGACACAAACTACTACTCAAATTTTAAATCCTAGAACCCAGATCATCCGTGATAGTTTTTAGCTAAGTCTATATTTACCCTTATTTGGTGATATTTATAAAAAGTCAAATAAGGTCAAAATCATAACAAATTAGTAGCTTAATTATTACAATTTATTAAATCAATTTAGTCATCTCAACCCCTTAACCAAACATAGGAATTACATATGTAAAACCCTAAAACATTAAATCACAATGCATGGTAATAGAGGAGGAAGCATGATGTTAGGTCCTACTATCTTGTAGTTCATGGATAAGATCTTGATACTTCTTTTAAGTTAATTTATCTAAGTATAATACAAAGCAATTGATGAACACCATACTACTTGCCATTACAAGTAGAGTAATGATAATAACGTCTTATTAATCTATTTATAGAATGTCCTTCAAGCTAGATAGACTTGTAGAAGTGAGCCCATCATGTTTTGAGGTAGCTAAAGTTAAGGATTTAGTTGATGGGGTTGATTATCCTATGCATGGAGCTTCCTTATTCTCTACTGCAACCAATAGTCTTACCAAAAAGCTCACTCATTACAACACAAGTAGATACCCCCTTACTGAGTGCATATGTATGAAAAATAAAGTCATACTATTTCTAGAAATAAGTAGAGATGATAAATGTTTATTCTGTATATACTTTAGCAGAGAACAAGATCCTTTATTTCTCTAATTATAATACAATAATAAACTTTATAAAATAGTGTATTTGCATCTTTGATTGAATTGTTTTTATTTATACACCCCTTAGCTTAAACCCAAAATTTGAATAATTTGTATAGGTATGAAAATGACATAAAACCATATCAAATTTACATAATAGATTTTCCATGGAGATAAAATTAGAGTCATTGATAAAATAAATATAAGTATATACAGTCTACTGATATATCCTTTTCATATGACTATTAGGGAGGTTGAAGTGCTTCCTTGGGATGCACGTTGAAAGTCCATAATTGTTTGTATTCATGGTTATTTTTTAGAGAGCATGTTAACCACATATTTCATGGATGGTCGATCAGATGGGTATTTGTTAGTGCATAATAAGGCTACATGCAGTAATAACATTGCCTAATTTTCCTTCACAGAGGTCATGTTTTTGTCTAAAATGTCCATTATAGACCTTGGGTGTTGTGTATCTTAGTGAATTTGTTGTGAACCCAGTTAATAATGGGAATGCCACTTGAATCTAAAGGGTTTTTGCCTATCAAGATCTCCAAGAGGAACACCCCAAAGGTATAGATATTTTTTTTCTCATCAAAGTTTTGTGGAGAAGGATATTCTGCAAGAAGAAAACATATATAATGCATTACTAGTTTTCATATATTTAGCACCATCCTTACTCATATTTATGTTATGAAGTGCAGAAGAAGAGGGATTATAGGAAGCAATGGATGGAATTTCCCCAAATCATTAATACAATCCTAATTAAGGAGTCTTGAGAAAATACACAACCATAACAATATTGACTTATTCTTATGATTTTACTAGATGTTTGGAATTTTATTTTTAGAAATATTGCATTTATATAGTGTATTCATTGTATTATTCTAGTTCATTGATGGAAATTGATTCCCAATAGCCTTGCTTTGTATCTCTAAATCTTGTGGCAACAATAGGGTTGGGGGGATTTTTTTTTTTTTGGTATTTGTCATGGCCATGCTACATTCATTGGTAATATTATATTTGGAGAAATAAACCATGAGTGAAAGTAGTTTTGGAGTTATAATTGTTAACCATGAATAGAGTGGTATCATTGTTGTTATCAAATCCTTGAAAAGAAGATACAATTTTGGTTGAATTCATCTTTGGTGTTATTGAAAAAATCCATTATGTGAATGTGAACATGAATTTTGAAAATAAGGTATGTTTGAATTTTTTTCAAAGCTTAGAATCCAAGAAAATAAAACATTAATATGACCCAACATAAAAGTGGGGTAAGACCCACGTCAGGTGAACCAAAATTTTTAAGGCCTTAAAAAGGTTGTATCCTTGAGTCCCATTGATCTGGTTTTGGTCATTTGTGGACATTAATATAATTTATTTATTTATTTAATGTACCTAGCTAGAGATTGGCATGATGGACTATGTTTCCATAATCTGGTTGTTTGCATGTATATGTTTCAAAATTTTGAGTTGATGATCACATAATTTACTACAACTCTTTTTTTTTTAAGGTAGGATTACACATTTCATGATATTTATATTCTAGTTTCTAGGGGGAATTCTTCAAAAGTGCAATAGGTTATCATTAAAGATGAGCAATAAAAGTCTTCCTAGCATGTGTGTTAGTTACTATTCAATTAACATTACAAATTTGGTATGATCTTCAAGATTTGACTAATATTTGTTGTATATCAAATAGGCATAAGAGAGAGTCATTTATCACACCAAAACCCAACAATTCAAAGAAAGAAGACATAGATATAGAGATTGAAACAATCAATTATCAATGAGAAATCTAATTGTCAAAATAGATTTATCAGTTTCTCAATGGGAAGGTAGGATTCAAGGAGAGTGGTATATAAAACCGTGTTCTTTGCATTAGTGGAACCACTACGTATTTGAATTTAAAAGTGATGATGAATGCTTTCAAAATATTTTTAGGCTACCTTATGAATTATTTGAATCACTTTATGAATCTTTTCATGAAGACCTTAGTCAAGGTGACATATCCATTTCATTCACTACATCTATAAAGAGTAGTGTGTTTCTTATTGAAAAATAACTGGGCATTACAATTATCTAACTATCCTTTAGCATGACAATGATTAACATTAGTGAACTTTTTTGTTGTGTAAAGTCAACAATTGTAAGAACTATGAATAGGTTCATTAATGCAATACAACATCAATTTCATAAGTATGTCCAATGGCCAAACAACCAATTGGATCTTGATATTTAAAGGAAGGATTTCACCAAAGACAAGGCTTTGTGAAATGTTGTGGGGATATAGATGTAACTCACATTCAATTCTGACTTCTAACCAATGAATGTTCAATGGATTGGTATGATAGAGATCACAACTACAACATGTCGTTACAAGCCATTATTGATAGCCATATACATTTTACAAATGTTTCAACAAGATGACCTGATTCTGTTAATGATGCTAAACTACTACTAAATTTTGATTTCTTCAAATTATGTGAAGATGGATAGAGGTTAAATGGTCATTCAGATTCCATTGGTCCTTCAAGCATAAGAGAGTATACTATAGGTGATGGTGGATATCCTTTATTACCATGATTAATCACACCATTTAGTGGATATTTGATGAATAGTCAAAGAAAATTTAAATTTAAGTTGTCATCAACATATATTGTTGTTGAGTGTGCATTTGGAAGGTTAAAGAACACATAGAGAATCCTACAATCCAGAATTTATCAGTTTAATTTTAAAATGTTGCCAAAAACTATTCTTGTGTGTTGCATATCATATAATGTGATGTTAATAGCAATGGAAGATGAAGTTAATGGCACTAAAGTTGTTATTGAGAATGCAAACAATGTACATATCAATAAAGTGGGAGTGGATCCTATAGACACCTAAATCTGGCCACTGATAACCTCCAACTAGGCTTTAGACCAATTTCTACCAAAATGCACAATTTGGCCTAAAAACATTAAAACACATTAAATGAGTTGAAATTGATATATTCAATTGCTAATTTTGGCCAGGGTATCATTAAATGGGTAAATGCAATTTATGGGCCAACTAACTTTGATCAAATCATTTCGAGTCAAAATACCAATTTTGCACTTGGGTGCTCTGGATTGCTCTTTTCTGTCAAAACTCTTGCATGAGACATGTGTCTTTGTTAGTTTGTGTTGACAACTTCCGAAATGGGATAATGGATCCAACACATCTGACATCAACTTCTATTTCCAATTCAATCAAATTTCAAACCAATAACAAGGCATTTTGATCAATTTGAGTAATTTGTGCACAAAGTGCTTAATCAAGCTTAAGAGCTAATTAAACCAAATTAGATCCTAATTAATAATTCCATGGAAACTTGTTGAATAATTGATTTTAGAAATGAACATTGAATATCTACATCATCAGGTGACCTCATTTCTTGGGAAGACATCCCTAGGCCATAAATGCCACAAATATCTGAATCAAGCCATCCCATGCCTCATCAAAGCTCTTCCATGCCTATTCAATTCCCCTCTATCCCAAATATTAATAGGGATATTGGTAGAATGAATTTAATATTTGGATTTATCCATGGCCAAACATCTCAATATTGAGATGGACGGTCATGGTTGATCCTCGAACCATTCTAAAAGTCTATAAATAACAAGCCTCAAAGCCATAATTTCAAGCTCTCACATTCCAAAGTTATAATGCCAAATTGATTCCAAAGCTTCATGCAAATTAGTGTTATAATGCTAAAATATTGAGCCAAGCCAAGCCAAAGCCACACAAGATGCCAAGGAGAGATGGAAGTAGACAAGCTTCCATTGATACAAAATTTATGAGCACAAACTAAGCAAGCCACTACAACAAGCATTTTGGAACATCCAAGGAAGGTGAATGGAAGGTTTATCTTTCATATTTTAGTTGTGTTTTTCATTTTGTTTTGTTAACTAAGCTCACCCTAGTAACTATGCCTAGAGACGTTATACTAGTGTGTTTATTTCATTTTGTTTTCTTTTTTGAACTAACACAATACTAATCATCCTGTCTTGAGTCAAATTCCTAGTTCACATAATGGCATGCCCGGTGGGACCCTAATTTCACAAATTTGGCCACAAAGCTCTTTCAATAAAACTACTAATCCTTTCTATGCAAGATCTTGGATTTGGAGGGCCAAAAGAGTGAAAATTTAGCTTAAAATTCTATTTTTCTGATAATCACATTTTTGTTTTTGAAAGCCTCAGTTTTGCTCTCCGAAATGATATCATTGTTACACAGTTGAGATTTTGTGTAAATGAAATCGCTATTCGATAAATAGATTTTTTGTGGACCTGAGTAGCGATATCACAAGAGTAGCGATATCATTGTTTTATGCAGAGATATCGTTCCTCTGGAAGTAATATTGTCATAGCAATGATATCATCATTTGTGCAGTGATGTCGTACCTCTAGCTAGCGATATTGTCTATCTATGCAATGATTTTGTGTTTGACTATGTTTTTCTATCTATAACAATGATTTTTTCCACAAACGGTGATTTTGTTCATTTGTGCAGTGATTTCATAGGTAAAATAGTGATATTGTGATTTCTGTCTGGTCGAATACATAACAGTGATTATGTTGTCTATAATTGCAATTTTGTAGGAAACAATGATATTGACTGGGTAATTTTGATTTTGTAATAGAGACCTCAAATTTTAAAGTTGTTCCTTTTATTTTCAAATTAGCTTCAAAGCTAAAGGATACTCTAACATTTTTATTGTAGGATCAAGCTTGGGAATTTGATAAAACATGTTTTAGACCACCTTTTGCATGCTTTAAAATGAATTAGGAACCTTGTTTTGGTGCTTAATGAAAAATTTAGATGCTTAAGTGAATGCTTTTGATAAATAGGATTTCAAAGTTATAACTTAAGACCAAGGGGTCGAAAGAACACCACCTCATCTTTCATTTGGGGCTTAAAATTGAACACACTTGTCAATTTTTGTTTTTAATGGTTATTTAGTTAGAACTTGATGGCAAAAAAAAGGTTTGCACGTGTATGCTCTTTCATTTGTCCCCTTTAGGGAACCCTTGGAATCAAAAGTGCCATCCTTATTACAAACAAGCCTAGTCTAAGGCTTAGAAAAAACATCGTCTAAAGCACTCCTAAAAAACCCATCATAGTTTGGGTGATCTTGAAAATGACCCTAGAGTCTTTCTTTTTATGTCTTTTATTTCATTGCATCTTGGTTTATGAGGAGGATTTCATTACCTCCCATGAGTTCTTTAGGGAAGTTTTGACCTAGGGTTTTATCTCTCGACATTGACTTCATCCACTCCCATTAGGATTGGAGGTTTAAGCGGTTAAACTGCCTTATAGTGATGTATTTTCACACAGGATGTATCTACACTTTGGAGAAATCACACTACATGATCCGAGCAATAATTTAGATGACAATTCGGGTGATGGGTCCACCCCAATTGATGATGAAACTTTCGGGAGCCATAACTTTTGCACCGTAGCTCCAATCGACTCACCGTTTGAATCGTTGGAAAGATAATAATGAGGGGAATGTCGTGAGATGGAATTAAGCTTTGATCAATGAAGTATGACCCCATAAAACCCAATGGACGTGTCCCAAATTTCAATTTTAGTAGTGTAGTCTAAAAATAATAAGTTTCTAAAAATAGTAACTCCTCAAATTCTATATTGTTGTAAATCATGGAAGTTGAACCAATTCATCTCCCTTGAGATTGGTGACCTTCCACATCCTCCACATGCCTTCAAAACATCTATAAATGAAGATGTAACCCAAAATGGAAATTAGACATCTCTTCTCAGAGATAAACATATGTTTGAGTTTGCAAATTTGATCAATAAAACATCTCTTATCAGAGATAGCATTATTTGAATTATTTTGTTCTTGTTTCTTGAATTATCTTTCAACCAAAGCTTTTAAGTTTTGGATCAATGGTATCAGGGCAGGTTGTATTTAGAGTGTATGATCTCGAGGATGAGGTCAGATTACTAGAAACTTGGGTGGAAAATAGAACCAGCAAAATATCCACCTATTCGCTCCAAATGACTTCAAATGGTGGACAACATCGAGGCATCCGATCCTTTCAAGGAAATGGTGAATGAAGCCCTCCAACAACAACAAGAGCAGATGCTACAAAAATTTTCTCAAATTCTCCAACAAATCTCGATGGGAAATTCTTGCTCCTCATCTGCACCTACACATCCTTTCAGTGCCCCAACACCCTTCAAGGTTCAGGTGAATTTTTATATCCCTACATTTGAAGGCAAAATCAATGCTGATGTAGTAGAAAATTGGTTGGATCAATCGTCATCTTATTTTTCTGTAAATAAATTCATTGATAAAGAGAAGATTACTTTTGCTCTTCTGAAAGCATCATTGCCTGTCAAAAATTGGTGGGGAGTGTACAAAAAGAGATTCAATGCACATGATATTGGCCTTGAGACAGAACCTACATGGGATGGTTTCATAGATGCTATAAAGGAAGAATACTACCCCATTGGAGCATATGACGATCTATATATAGAGTGCTAACAACTTCGCCAAGGTAAAGAACAATCTATTCAAGATTACACTAACATTTTTCATTCTCTATCTTTGAGATTGGGCATCCAAGAAAGTGAGAAATATAAGGTTTTCAAATATCATGGTGGAATACAATGGTACATACAGGGAGAAATGAGAAATGGAACTCTTCAATTTGGAAACCACCAGTGAGACATACAAGTTCGCAATGAAGATTGATCAAAAGCGTGGAAGAATGAATATAAAGAATCAGTCTTCAAAATGGAAAAGTGACAAAGAAGGTCAAACACAAGGCCAAAATTGGAAGCAAAAGGAAGGAAAGACTGGAAAGTGGTGTGATTATCACAATTCTAGAACTCACTCCAAAGAAGAATATTGAGCTATCAAATCACTGCTTTTTGAGTCACAATCCTCAACATCTATTGCTCTACCTCATACAAACCCTGCAGTCGAAGAGGTTGAAGAATAAATTATAGATGCTAATCCTGAAGCCATTGTTGCTTCATCAAAGACACATGATGAGATGCTAGATGACAAGGAAAGGTTGTTTCACTCTAAGTTATGGGTGAAAGGTAAGCCTCTGCATTTCATTATTGATAGTGGAAGTCAAAAGAATTTAATCTCTGCTAATGTTGTGAAAAGCCTAAATCTGTCCATGAAGCCTCACCCAAAACCATACAGTATTGGATGGTTGAGTCCAGGGAGAAACCTCCATGTCACCCACCAATGTCTTCTCTCATATGCAATACAACCTTTCCAAGATGAGGTCTTATGTGATGTGGTTAATCTAGATGTTTTTGATGTACTCTTTGGTCATCCATTCATGTATGATTGACATGGAATCTATGAATCAAGAACTCGAAGGATTACTCTCCCTTTTGGTACATGTCACTATAGGGTACTAGAGGTACCACCTTCTACATCTATCTCTCTGATTAGTGCCAAGAATTTTTTTCTTATGGTGGTCAAGCCACAAGAATCCAAAAGGGTTGATGTTATAGCCCTGACTACACAAACAACACAACAACAGAAATAAATAGATATCGAGCTGAAGAATTTCATGGCCTTCCATCCACATATTGATGGTCAGATAGAAATGGTGAACAATCAGGCCCTGCATAGTTCCATAAATCACAGTCCCTTCCAAGTATGCATTGGAAATCAAATCGATGTACAACTACCACACTTGATGAAAAATCTTGATGCAATGGGGACCATTACTTCTCAAGGAGGGAGGAATGATTTGGGCAATAATTTAGATGACTATTCGGGTGATGGGTCCACCCCAATTGATGACAAAACTTCTAGGAGCCATAACTTTTGCACCAGCTCCAATCAACACACCATTTGAACCATTGGAAATATAATAATGATGGGAACATCGTGAGATGGCATGGTGCTTTTTGCGATGAAGTTTGACCCCATAAAACCCAACGGAAGTGTCCCAAATTTCAATTTTAGTAGTGCAGTCTAAAAATAATAAGTTTCTAAAAATAGTAATTCTTTGAATTCTGTATTGTTGTAAATCATGGAAGTTGAACCAATTCATCTCCCTCAAGATTGGTGACCTTCCACATCCTCCCCATGCCTTCAAAACATGTATAAATGAAGATGTAACCCAAAATGGAAATCAAACATCTCTTCTTAGAGATAAGCATATGTTTGGGTTTGCAAATTTGATCAATAAAACATCTCTTATCAGAGATAGCATTATTTTAATTATTTTGTTCTTATTTCTTGAATTATCTTTTAACCAAAGCTTTCAAGTTTTGGATCACTACACTGAGCGAACAAAAGGCTATAGTGGTTGTAAAAAGGCAAGACCTTTTTGCAACAATTTAGGTGCCACAAATACCCAATTACATGATTTTATTTTACATCATGATGTGAAAGTCATTATGTAATTGATTCCCCTAGAAACACTCAAAACCTTGTAGATCTTTGACAAATCCCCAATTGTCGTAGAAGTATTGTTAGTGTAAGGTGTGCCTCAAGGTCCATGTCATAGTACTGTCATTTGAGAGAAGAGGGGTGTAAAACCCTACTATATAATGCACATTTTACTTTTTGGATTAACACTAAAAGCCTCTCAAATGATGTATATTGACAGATTCTAACAATACTAAGAAACATTGCCATTTTAAGACTTAAAGGCGATTAATTAGTTGGTTTTGTCTTAGTTATAAGTCTTGTTTTGGGTTAAAACTTGGTGTTAACAAATGATACAAACCAAACACATGACCCCCAATTTTGTTTGAACAAGAGGCATTATGTTGTCCGCATAAATCTTCATTTTGCCTTGTTCAAAATCATTATAAAAGCTTGGAGTCATACCATCAATTTTGGTGTAGTTATTTTGCCCATTTGAGTCTAGACCTTTTGCCTCAATTGTTTAAGTCCTTCATTGATAATTTGCATTTGAAATTGGACTTTTCCAAGTTCTAAAGATTGGTGTGTCAAATTAGGTTCACCATTTACACACTAAACATGTTTTAACTTGGGTTTAATTTCTCATTTGGATTGATGTCCATTTTATAGACTCATAATCACTCTCACCATTTGATAGACTTAAGTCACCATGTGCTAAACACTTGCACTTTGAGTCTATGCACCAAACATTTTTGTGTTACCATCCTATTTCCACTTAAGGTCATTTGAATGCATACCTTTTTGCCTTAGAGACATTGTCAAAACTCTAAAGGTATATATGTTATTTGAGCTACGAAGGGTAGTGTTACAATGCCAAATTTGTGAGAAACCACCTTTACCTTAGAGTGTTTATGAAACCAACAATTTGATACATAGTTTGAGTAGTTTAACATTGTTACACTACTCAAATCATTTTAAATATTGTTTCATAGACCTTCTCTTGCATATATTTCAATTTTGTGCACATTTTTGAAGCCAATATGAGTGTACCTTTTAAGAATCTTTGTCTAACATAGTTACGTTGTTCACCTTTGTCTAGCCTATTCATCACAAAAGCATAGTTTTATGCCTTTATTTTTAAGAAAATAAACTATCTCAAAGTGCCTTTTGTTTCATATTTCATACCTAGTTGATCAAATTTATATCTAAGTGTCAAATGCCTAGTTTTTGCTAGAAGTGTTTCAAATCTGTTAGATTAAAATATCATCTATTTCAAAGTCTAGCTTTTGACGTTGTTTACCCAAGAGTCCTATCACATGCCTTGTTTGAGCCTAACTTTTGATACTGTGTTTGGACAAAAGACCTAGCAAATTTTGTTTTCCTAGATTAGACCGATTTGAAACACTTTGACCTTAGAGTTTGGCATTTCAATTTTTAGTCCATTTACTTGATCATCTTTGTGTGAAACATGAGGCATTAGATACTTAACACTATCTTGTTTTGTCACAAGTATTTTCATAAGCCTTTTTGGATATACATATCCAATTTTTTTGATGAATCTAGACCAAGGTTTGAATGTCTTTTCAAACATTATCTTTTTAGAGTTTGAAGAACTCTCTATCGCAAAACATTCACTATGGACCCCAACATGTATTCCTACACTCGTAGTGGACTCATGTACAATCTAGGGATTAGTATAATAATTGCATAGGAAGAAATGGTGCAAGACCCCTATACAGATAATATTGTGTATGAGATAGATCCTTATCCCTCTTATAATACTCAAATAGGGGCACAAAACCAAGATCTATTGGCCAAATATTTGGTTAATACACCACCTTATTCAGAACAAGACCAAGAACAAGCTGCATAATACCTAGCTACAATACTAATAGCTGACAAACTAGTTCCTCAAAAATCATGTTGTACTAATACGCTTTCCACATATGATCCATTTTTATTTGAGTGTCATTTGTTAGAAAACAAAGATGAGATTTTGGTTAGAGCCATAGAAGTAGGGCCTAAGTTTTTAATAGACTTCCCTTATGAAAGTTTACCAAGCATAGTAAGAAGGCCTCATAACATATTGTACAATTGACAAGCTTCTTCTAGTAATCCTTTGAATCTAGTCCAAATAATGTATCAAGATCCTAATATGCCTAACAAAGGACAAAGCCTCATGGAAGACCACTTTAACCAAATGCAATAGCATATCAAACCTACCTGAATCTAGCACACAATTTCAATAAGATGACCATGGTTAATAAACCTCTTATTGACTTAATTCCTTCAATAGGAATTATGATAGAGTTAACTGGTCAAGATAATCAGAGTTTAGACCCATTCATACAAAACACTTTGGCAGTTAACTTGATGCATATGCCCATTATCGAAGAAGTGTCTTTTGCTTCTATGTAGACTAATGAGCAAAATATAGTGGATAATGTCCAAACAATGTCCAATCCAAATTAAAGTGGTACTAATGCACAAATAACTAGCCAATAACATGTGCCTTTAGTTAATACCATGAGTGGATCTACCAATATATTAACGAGAGCTTTTGTGCCCCAACTTCAATCAGTTACTTCCAATCCTCAACCAACTACTTCATCAAGCATATAACCAATAGGAGTAGGTAGTCAACAAGTAACTAATAACATGCCTCAATAATAGAATGTGATGAATCCTATTCCCCCTTAATAGGTGACAAGTAGCATTCCATAATAATAAGTACAAATGAATGTACCAACATAGTAGAGGCTAAACTAATTGCCACCTCAATAAGGGGCAACTCATGTTCCACCTTGTCAGGTAGTAACAAACATACCTATTTAGTCGTAAACTAGTGTGTCAATTCAAAACCAAGTAATGACTAACCAACAATGTATAAATATTGGTTAGTGACAGATGATGAATCACCAACATGCATCCATTTCCCATCAAAGATTCATGTAACTAAGAAGTTCTAATGTTTTTCAAGTACCTACTAGGCAACAATTACCTTTTGTTCAAAGCACCACAAGTTCACTGATAGGGTCTTGGTTCACAAGTTCCCACTCAATAGCAAGGTTTGAGTAGTCAGTAACAAATCCCTATTCAAATGCAAAAAGCATAATATGGTTATATCCCTCCAACCCAACCTCAAAATCTTTCAAGTCAAACCTTTATCGCCAACCCTAACCAAAATATCACACAACCAAACATGCAATTTCAACATGTACATCCTAATTTACATATGTGTTTCTTGGTTTATTTCCTAATAAAACATAAACCAAATACCTTCATCTTACCCTGGTCTAAGTACTCCACTTATGACCACCCAACCACCTACCAAGGCCAATATTCCCACAAGTTTCCTAGAACAAGAGTTATAACCGATGAAGGATACAATCACTGCTATCCAAGCAGGGAAATAAATTAAAAAGTTTAAATTAGATGATGTGTGTTCCTATCCTTTCAATATGAAATACTTACAAATTTCATTTACTCCAGAATAAGAACCATCAAAGTTTGATAAATACAAGGGGAAAGGTGACCCCAAAGCCCATTTAATCAAGTTCTTTGTCGCTTATCAACTAGTGGCATATAATGATATATACCTGTTGTTGTTGTTGTTGTTTCCAAGGAGCTTAGCTAGACAAGCCTTGTAGTGGTTCTTAAAATTGCCTAAGAATTCAGTAACTAATTTTGATGATCTTTCAGATAAGTTTGTGAAACACTTTTCCTATAATCTATAGCATGATATTTCATTGGTCAACTTAACGTAAACAAAATAAAAGGCTGGTGAGAGTTTTTCAAGCTATCTAGAGTGATGGAGAGCACTTGCAAGCCAATTCAATCATAGTTTACCAGATAAATAATTAGTTACTGTATTCACTAAAAACTTACATAGGGAAATAACCTATCATCTAGAACTGTAGTGTGTACATACCTTCAAAGAAATCATTGACAAAGGATTATTGATTGAGTGAGAAAAGAGTCATCAATCTTAACTCAACTAATCAGAACCAAGGTACCAATTAGGGAAGCAACCAAAACCAAAATCCAATCTAAGTGCAAACATCACAACCAACATAGGCCAATAACCAACATAGACCAAATCCATTTAATCATAATAGGAATATTTTGGGAAATGGAGTAACCAAGTCATGCTATGTCTAGATGGTGCAAACATTGTCTGCTCAACCTAATCTAATTTTTTAGCTTACTCCTACCCAAAAACCTCTCCAAAAAATGCCATAAGTACAATAACTAAGACCTGCACAAAAAATACAATAGCCTTTGCCATTGCAAGTTCCTCCTCCAAGGAGAATGGTACTTATGCATCATGTTTTTAGTAACCTTAGAGATCCTATTGAGTCTATATTTCATAAAATTGCCACCACTAATTTGATTATTTGGCCTATACTAAAGAATTTTTATCAAGTCATTCCCTATCCTAATTGGTACCATGAAAATGAATTTTATGAATATCATGAGTCAATGGGCACAATTTATGAAGATGTGTGTAAATCAAGAATTTGATCGAGAATATGTTGGAAAATAGGGAGATAACATTAGATAATGGTGCTTCCACCTCCAATCAGGTTCTTAGGATTTATCAAAACCCCTTTACTCAACATAACAACCAATAACATTAGCAATAACAACATCGACTCATGCAATAATAAAATCAATATTATCAGAATCAAATGTTGCACCAATAGAACCAATATAATCAATAATATAACCAACAATGTCAGAATAATGGACAAAACCAAAGTCAAAATGGTAATAACCAACAAACCTACCATGCAATTGCACATGACTACAACAGAGTTTTAGGTCATATTGTAGTGGGTAACGTTAATACCATCTCCATTAATCCAAGACCAAACACCAATCAATCTATACCATTGCTAAATAATGCCACTTAGCTAAATTACATGGATAATCCTTTTTGACCTAGGATCGCACACAAGCAAACCAACAAATAGGGTTTTCCAATTTTGGACCTTATATCAATGACTCATCTTTGCCCTATGACCACATACAAGTACATTGGTAGCTGAGACTCATCTTATCTAGTCCCACAACATTCCCATTATTTGTAAACAATTATGGTTCAACATCTAATCTCGATTGTGCAATCATAACTCAGAGGTCAATTATTATCATCCTAGGTCTACAACCATCTGTCACTTCAACCATTATCCAACCAACCGTTTAGCCTTGAAACAAACCATTCACTATTAACCAAGACAAGAAGTTTGATATTATGGAATAATTACAAAAGACACCAACCCAGATCTCTATTTTAAATTTATTATGAACATTGACAATCCACAAGAACATTTTGAGTGAGTTATTAACCCAATCCACTATTTCCAGTGACATATCCCTTGATAAATTTCAAGCTTTGGTCAGACACTCACTCCAGCCCAACAAGTCACATTCAACCAAAGTGATATGTCTTCTCTTGGCTCACTCCATAATAATCCATTGTACATAGAAGTTTATATAAAGTGGTATAAAGTGAAACATGTCTTTATAGATAATTGATCAAGCCTCAACATATGTCTCTAAAGCTCTTCAAGCTTCTTGGGTACACAATGACAGATCTCCAACCAAAAATGATAACTATCAAAGCCTACAATAATCAGGAGAGAGAATCACAAGACACCATTAGTCTGTCTATTATCATTAGGCCTTTGACCCATGATACACTTTACCATGTGCTTGATCTTGAGTTGTCATATAATATGCTTCTAATTAGGCCTTGGTTACCTGAGATTCATGTAGTCCCATCAACATTGCACCGATATATCAAGTTCTCCCACTCAGGGATGGAAGTAAATATTCTAAGAGATTTGCACCCATATGAACACTACAAACATCTTGAGGTTGAGTTTTAAAGCTATAATTATTAATATGACATGAATCCAAGTTCCAAGTAGGATAAAGGAAAAACCATACTTATTGATCCTCTAGAGGATAATTGTATAGATCCTAATACCTTGGATTCCCTTTCCCACATACTGCCTCTCGAGGCTTCCAATCATTTTACCATTTCAGCTAATGGCCTAGGGTAATATGTGACCCATGATACCTTTTGTATTGCTAATCTTCCTTAGTATCCCAAAACATTTGGAAGACCTAAAGTTACCCCACACATGTATTGGCAACAAAAGAGCAAAAATAAAGGACCTATCATGTTTGTACTAGCATCTAGCCTAGAATTGGAGCCTCTTGAAGGAGATGAATCATTACTATATAATGACAACCAAGCTGCTTATTATAAAAGTGCAAAGTATCCTATTCCCAATAGGATCATGAAGAATCATGACTATGAAGGAAGAGGCTTTGGACCAAATCAACAAGGAACACTAGAGCCAATTTCCATGACCAAGTATAAAAGGCCCTATGAAATTGGATTTAAATCACCTGGGGGTGACCCCACATATCTTATTCACATTCCATCACCAATGACTAGTGATGATGAAGCTGACAAGGAAGCATAGTCTGATTATAGCCTTATCTTCGATGACCTAGCCAAGACTAACCTATTTGATAATAATGCCATATGTACCCTTCACCCAATGATTCATCACAACCCATTTCCATTATATTATCCCCAACTGATAAATTGGGACCAACAAAAATCCATTCTATTGATTGATGAGTTTTAGAATGATGAGGCATTCTATGACTTTCTAAGCCTTAGAGATAATGTTCTGTTGGGAGATCATAACTCAGGGTTCTCAGTCACATTAGATCTTGAAGCCTATTTTAGAGAGTGGGTGAACACCCTTAGCCAAAAATAAATAAATAAAACATTAAGGTCCCCAAGTGAAAACCTCTTTGAAGCACTTTTTGACCAAGGAAAAAGTAAATATAAAGGCTAGTTTAGTGGTAAAAACCTGTTTCAGGTGCCATTAGATGAGGGTGTTCATTCTTCTTCAAATTTAGACCAGGAGACCACCAATGATGAACTTGCCTATGGATCCAATTTCAATTTTGAGAAACAATAAGTGTTTGATCAGATTCTTTAAGAATTTTTGACGATTTTTATCACATGGCCAAATCTCCCCTTGGGGGACTTAGATTCATCATGCCTAGGAGAAGTTGAAGAGCCGACCCTAATAGAGGACTCTAATATAGCCTAACAATTAAAGTCTTTGCCTACTATCTTAGAAGATGGTTCAACCCTTCTTGTTAAAGATATAATAGAGTTAAACATTGACACTCCATTGGACCCAAAATGGATAAAATTAGGCACACCCTTCACTGAGAAGGAACGTGAAGTCTTTATAGTTTTATTGAGAGGATTTGTAGATATCTTTGCATGGGCCTATTTTGACATGCTAGGTTTGGACCTCGCCTTAGTTTTACATCACCTTGTGGTAAATTATGATGCCAAATCAATTAATCAAATTTTTATGCAAGATTCATCCTTGCATTTCTGTATTATTAAAGAAAGAGTTGGAAAAACTCTTAGAAGCAAGATGTATTCGATCCATTGACTACTCATAATGGATATCTAATATTGTACTTGTCAGCAAAAAACCTGAAAGAATTAGAATCTATACTAATTTTTGAGACGAAAAAATATTTCCCTAAAGACAAATTTCCATTGCCTAATATTAAAATGATCATCAACTCCATGATGGGTTATGAAATGCTTTCACTCATGGATGGCTTTTCAGGATACAACCAGATCAGAATAACACTAGAAGACGAACATAAAATAATGTTCACCACTCCATGGGGAACATTTTGTTATCAAGTAATGCCATTTGGTCTTAAAATTACTAGAGCCACATATTAAAGAGTCATGATCATCATATTCTATGATATGATGCATGATATTGTTGAAGACTATGTCGATGACATATTAGGCAAATCAAAAACTAGTGTCAACCATCTAATAGTGTTATGTAGAATATTTGAAAGACTATGTGAGTACAAAGTTCAATTGAATCCAAAGAAATGTTTGTTTAAAATAACCTCAAGAAAGTTATTTGGCTTCATTGTGTCTCGTCGAGGCATTGAAGTCAATCCAACAAAGGTCCAAGCTATGACAAAGATGCCATCACCAACAAATTTAAAGCATCTCTGTAGTTTACAAGGCAAGGTCTAGCTAATCTGATGATTCATATCTCAATTGGTAGACAAGTGTCACCCATTTACACATCTTCTAAAGAAGGGAGTTGCATTCCACTGAGATAATCACTGCCAAGCAGCTTTCTAATAGCTAAAATATTACCTAGCAAATCCACCTATTTTGTTACCCCCATGCTAGGAAAACCATTTTTGTTGTACCTATCAACTACAAACAGTTCTTTGGGGGCACTTTTAGTTCAACATGATGACAAAGGAAAAGAGGATGCAATATACTACTTAAAATATACATTGCTCACATATGAACACTACACCTATTGAAAAATCCTGTCTAGCCATGGTATTCACAGCTCAGAAATTACGACACTACATGTTGAACAATAAGACCATGGTCATTTAAAAAGTAGATCCACTCAATTATTTACTATCTAAAATATATTTACAAGGTATAATGGCCAAGTGGATCATGCTTCTTAGTGAGTTTGACATAGGGTATTTCAATCAAAAGGCAATTAAGGGACATGTCCTTATAGATCAACTTGCTGAAGCACCTCTTGTAGATATAACACCATTCACTTTCCAAATTTTTTATGAATCCATAATGACAATCATTGACATACCTCTTGAAGAACAACATTGAAATCTATATTTTTATGGATCATTTATTGCACATGGATCAAGGGTAGGCCTCTTATTTATTACACCATAGGGGAGTCTAATCCCAAAATCATTCTAAATCAATTTTCCTTGTACCAACAACATGGCTGAATATGAAGCACTTGTTATAGGGCTTTGATAGGATGTACAATAGAACATATCTCATCTTAAAGTTTATGGTGATTCTCAGTTCATCATTAATTAGGTCACATACCATTTCCAGACCAAAGATGACAATCTAGTTCTATATATGGCCATGGTTGACACTCTAAAACAACAAATTATAGATATCTAGTTTGAGCATATACCAAGGGCTAGTAACAAAACTATAGATACCATGGCTATTATCGGCTATCTGATTTGACAAATAGACAAAGCTAGAGAGTATCAGTTCCTTGTCAAGAATTTGTTTGCACCAGCTCATGACCCTTTAACCATTGCCATGATTTGTGATATTGTTGGTCCTAATTCTATTTAGTATTCCAACCTTTACAACTATCTTCATGACCAAGTTCTACCACCTAAACTATCCCAAAAATAAACCAAAGACTTCATTCACAAAACCATTGGCTATACCTTGGATCAGCCCTTTACTACCACAGTTTTGATGGAAGTCTACTTCATTGTTTAAATTTGGTAGAATCTACACTAGCATTATGGGAAGTACATGAAGGAGTATATAGAGCCCACTCTAGCAGGGTAGTCCTATTCAAAAATATTTTGCGTACTGGTTATTATTGGCCCATGAGGGATGCATATGCAGTTGAATATGTAAAAAAATGTGAAAAATGTCAATGACATGCCAATTTGATTCATGCCCTAGCCAAGACTCTAAAACCAATGTTGATACCATGGCCATTTGCTACATGGGGACTCGACCTCATTGGAAAAATCAATCCTACATCTTTAGATGACCATAAACATATCCTTATCACCATCAAATATTTCACTAAGTGGGTTGAAGCTATACCCCTCACTTACATGACTGGAAAGCAAATTTCTAAGTTCATCTTCAACCATCTCATCAATGACTATAGTATCACTTTTGACATTATATCTGATAATGGAGGATCATTTAAGAATAAAGATGTCGGCAAACTATGTGTTGAATACAACATTACACAATATTTATCTACGGTATATTACCCTCAAGGTAATGCTCAGGTCAAGGCATCCAACAAAATAATTGTTAACATTCTCAAAAAGATTGTTAATGATGCCAGTCGTGATTGCCACCTTCAAATATTTCATGCCCTTTTGGCATACTATACCAATCATTGTACCCCTAGAGGAGTAACTCCATACTCACTTATTTATGGTACAAAAGTCATCCTTCTTATTGAGGTTGATTTACCTTCACTATGCATATCTTTGAAGCATGTCCTAGATGATCACAACTACTAAGTAGCTCATCTACAAGAGCTAGACCTACTTGATGAAAAGTGCACAACTGCACTCAACAATCTTTAGGCATATCATAACCGACTCAAAGGCCACTATAATCGGTGCATCAAGTATAGAACATTTGAAATTGATGATCTTGTTCTTGAAGAAAACCAAGAGAATACCACAGTCAAGAAGAAGCATAAAGGTAAATTCAAACCAAACTGGATAGGGCCTTTCATCATTATTGTATATTATGGATCAGGAACATACAGGCTTGCCACATGAGATAGAGATGAACTTCCTGAGCTGATAAATATTATTCACCTCAAGTGGTATTATGCTTGAGCACTATGGTGTATTGTCTATAAGGACCATTTCAGTTGTGCCATTTTATCACTATTCTTCTTTGTATGAATATCATTCTTATCATTCCTCTTAGCCTATTACTTATCTATTTACCATTCCATTCTATCAATTGAGCATCTTTTGAATCCTATCTACCTAGACCTTTTGACCTTGGTTTCACCATTAATTGCTCTTTTTTAGCATGATGAATTTGAGTAGTTTCAACAATTATTTTGAGCATTTTAGATAGAGGTAGTATTTTGGGGCAATATGATAGAAGTTTCAGTAATTGCATCCTTCATTTGTTGTTCCTTTCTTATCACCAGTCTTGTTACTAATTATAACTAGCTATGGGCAAATTAGTACCATTGATCTATGCCATTGTGTCCTAGTTATAACCACCTATGGACAAACTAGAGGAAACCTTTGTTTATTAAGCCTTGACATACCAACTTGCCATTTCCTATGCCGTACTATGCTTTTATACCAACTATGCCTATTTTATTTGAATTGATTACAACACTAGTCAAATTCCTCCATTGTAGGGTAGAACTACAATGACTTGAGGTCCTACTCTAGGACTATGTAGGCAGTGCTCTATACTTATTGAGTCCAGCTCAGTCACCCTTTTTAGCCACGCTCTCATCATTTGCGAGCAACCTAAGCCATACTCTCACTATTTTGTGAGCTTGAATCATTTTATGTCTCATCATTCTCAATTGAGTTGAGATACTCTAAAAATTTCAAAAACATTAGTAAAATTGTTAGAAAAAACCAAAAACATTGACCACTTCTTTGCCTTAAAGATTCTGGGAGTCCTTATTAAGTTGCAAGTAAATCACTTATCGCTTAGTTTCCCCATCCTTTTTGGCATTTTTTGCCATGCTTTTACCATTTTTTAAGACCATTCCTATTCTTCTATCAGATCTATTCTATTTATTTTCATCAGTTATCATTTTTTTCCTATTCCCTAGGAGAACTACATTTGGCTTGATGTTTTTATTAGATATTACATCCATGAAACTATGTAGGCAACATCCACTACCTAGTGCATATGGATACAACTTGACCACCTCCTTCCTTTTCTTCTATTCCCCTATTTTATTAGTTTTTTAGGTTATCATCTATTTTTTAGGGACAATGTTCATATGGTTTATATTGAGTTGTTTATTTGTTTGTTTCTTTGTTGTTTTGTTTGTATGCTTGTTTGTTTACTTTTTGTACTGTTACCTTGATTTAGTTTATGTGCATTCATTAGGTGATTCCTTACCCACACTTACACTTGAATCCATTCATATTCATGTGTTTACATTGTCATCATGGTTTTTATCACTAGTGCATTGTTTTCTATTAAGTATTAGATTTTGAGAGTCAGTTTTAATGCATATTTCAGCCAAGTCTTCATGATATTATACCATGATGCCTACCGAAACATGCTACAATAAACCTAGATTCATGAAGTCTATTTATAAATGGTGGCATCAACATTTCTTTAACACCAACATCCCAATCATATCCTACATAGAGTAATTAAATAATGAAAGAATTTCAACTTTTGTTTAGTTCGAACAAGCATTTCCCTACTAGCAAGTTATCTTAATTAATTTTTATCCTCTATATTAGATTATCCTTATCATTAGCCAAATAAATCATGTTTTCCATAATTAGGGTCCAATGATTTTAACCACCTCTAGGCAAATAATTGCACACCATCCCACCTACATTTCTCAATGATTATAATTGGCTTTGGGAAAATCATTGTGTTCTCACCAATTTACTTTTTTTACCCATATAGGGGTATGTTATTATCTTTTTTGTTTGTCCTAATAGGGGCAGCTCCATCTTCTCGATGATTATAATCACCTTTTGGGCAAATCATTGTGTTATCATACCACATTACCACTATCGATGTACAATGCTTATAACCACCTTGGGGCAAAACATTATACACTATACCACTTACATGCTCAATGATTTTGACTACTTTTTCAAACTCATTATGTTTTGACCCCATCATTTTTACTTTCTTTGGTCCCCTCATCTTCATTCTTTCTTTCAAGGGACTACTTGTCGACCTTTCCTTGTGCCAACCATTCCCTCAAGGGGGCATCATGCAATTAGTTCATCATCATTGTAATTATAGGCATATATGAATTTTTCATTCTTTGAGAATATGTTACTGTGCTTATATATTGTAACACCTTCTCAAACAGGGGCAAAGTGTAGACACCTAAAATTGGCCACCGATAACCTCCATCCAGGCTTTTGACCAATTTCTACCAAAATACATAATTTGGCTTAAAAACACTAAAACACATTAAATGAGTTAAAATTGGTATATTCAAGTGATGATTTTGGCTAGGGTATCATTAAATAGGGAAATGTAATTTATGAGCCAACTAACTTTGATTAGATCATTTTGAGTGAAAATGCCAATTTTGCACTTGGGTGCTCTAGATTGCTCTTTTCTATCAATACTCTTACACAAGACACGTGCCTTTATTATTTTGTGTTTAAAACATCCTAAATGGGATAACTGATCTAATGCATCTGACATCAACTTCCAATTCTAATCTAGTCAAAATTTGGACCAATAAATAGGCTTTTTGATCAATTTGAGTAATCTGTGCACAAAGTGCTTAATCATGCTTAAGAGCTAATTAAATTAAATTAGAGCCTAATTAATAATTTCATGGAACTTGTTGAATACTTGTTTTTAGAAATGAATATTGAATATATGCATCAATAGGTGACCTCATTTCTTGGGAAGACATCCTTAGGCCATAAATGCCACAATTATTTGAATCAAGCCATCCCATGCCTCATCAAAGCTCTTCCATGCCTAGTCAATGCCCCTCTATCCCAAATATTAATGGGGATATTTGTAGAATGAATTTAATATTTGGATTTATCCATGGCTACACATCTCAATCTTGAGATGGACGGTCATGGTTGATCCTCAAACCATTCTAAAAGTCTATAAATAACAAGCCTTAAAGCCATAATTTTAAGCTCTCACATGCCAAAGTTATAATGTGTAAATGATTCCAAAGATTCATGAAATTTAGTGTTATAATGCTAAAATATTGAGCCAAGCCAAACCAAGCCAAGCCAAATCCACACAAGGTGCCAAGGAGAGATGGAGGTAGCCAAACTTCTATTTATGCAGACTTCATGAGCACAAACTGAGCAAGCCACTATAACAAGCATTTTGGAGCATCCAAGGAAGGTTTTTATTTCATATTTTAGTTGTATTTTTCAGTTTGTTTTGTTAACTAAGCTCACCCTAGTAACTGGGCCTAGAGATGTTATGCTAGTGTGTTTATTTTTTCATTTTAGAACTAATACAATACTAACCATCCTCTCTTGAGTCAAATTCCTAGTTCACAGACCCAACCACAACAAAAGCTTGGAAAGCCTTAATAGATTTTGTGTTTGGTGATGGCAATGTTATATGTGCAAGGTATGAATCCTAAAATTGTTATTTTTTTATTCCTTTCACTACTTCATTTAAATGCATTTAGTTTAGATATTGACTACATGTTTATGTTATTGTAGAGATGATACATAAGTTTTAGATATCAATCTTCCAAAGTGATTTCTGAAGATAATCTATAATGATTTACACACATCATATTTCTTTGGATCTAGAAAATGGTTATTCTCCAAATTTGTATATTATGATAAAAAAAACCCTTTTTAAAGGCAATGGTGTAATCATATTTCTTAGTGGAGGGATAATATGTTGAACTAATTTTACTTACATTATGTTGAAATGATTATACTTATAATATTTTGAACTAATTATACTTTGTAAAGAGTTTCATGTGAGATAATTTAATGCACACCTTTCTCAAGGGTTAGATACTTAAGAGTGCATTCAGATTTTGATATTAGGGCTGATTAAAAGATAATGTAATAATTTTTAAAATTTATATTAAGCAATCTATACTAACTAAAGTTATTATGTAATATTTTTTCTATTTCATAATGAGCATATGTGTTTTAACAAAGGTGAATTCAATGGGAGCTTTATTTCTCAAATGGGTATTCCAGTAATTCTTGACTTCATTGTCAGTTGTGCCTGGTATACATCATATAATTATTTATCTAACAAAGGTGAATCCATTAGCAACTTTATTGCTCATATGGGTATTTCAGTAGTTCTTGACTTCATTATCAATTATGCTTGGTATACACTCTGTAATTAATGACCACCTGATATAGTATATGTTCAAATATATAGTTAGTAACCATAAACAAAGACTAAGCCAAATGTACAACTTAAATGAGATTGGGAATGGAAACATTAGGTTCAATTACACCCGTTTGTAGTTATATTCCACAATATCTTAAACAAAAAAAATCAAACATAACAGAATTTAATTTCATATTAGAGATTCATAAATTTTATTTTTAGTAAATTCACATTCATAAGTCTTATAAACTAATTTGGTTTATAAGTATTTGAGAAGCATCTCATTGACAAGGATTGGCAAGGTTGGCTTCACCTTATAACTTGGTAACCAGGCCGAAACTCAAAGAAAACAAAATCTTAAGGTACTTGGAAAAAAATCCCTTGGTGGATTCGTGAAACTTAACATCTATAAAATCAGTCATTATTAATTCACTTTCATAAGTTTGACAAGCCAAATTAGTCTAAAATATGTTAGAAATCATCTCACTAACATCTAAGACTGGAAGCCAAAAGACATGCAAATTTTTTAATATGAATTTGATAAAATAGGTTAACACCATCATGTCATTATACTAAGTTAGCTTGTCTTGTCAAACCTATGAAAATGCATACTAGCCAAATTTATTATGTCAATATTTCCTTTCACTATAATTTATCTCATTTTATTGTAAATGGTGTTCAATTCCATTATAAAATAAGGAATACTTTAATTTCATGAGTTTTCTTCTATTTTTTTGGATAGTATTGTCAAAACTAAGTTACATGTTTTTTTGATCCTCTTAAACTTGGAAATCATTTTCTTTAAAAAGGGACTACTCGAGTAAAATCCTAAATTAGGGCTATGTCAAAACAAGACATATTGTCCACATGAGTATTAAGAAGAAAAAAACACCATTATCTTTCTTGTAAGATCATTATAGCTCCTAACTTGTAAGCCCCATTTAAGGGAACTTTCAAAGATAGAAAGGATATCACCAAAGGTGAATGGCCCGTTCAAAACACCAAATTCATTTCATGTACTAGATCAGGGCCAAAATTGTGTACAATAAATTTTTCCATTATCCAATTCAAATTATACATTCATATTTATCACTTATCACCCTAAAAAGCCTTGTGGAGAAACATCAACATTTCTTTGCAATAAAAAACTCCTCTCATCTGTCATTGATATTCTAATTTAGCTAGATCCACTCTTCAATTTAAAAAAATAGGAGCACAAGTTACAGTCTACCCATCCATGTTACACTGAATCAAACATAAAGCTAGGCATCTCCACCCTCTTGAATTGTATCAATCTCAATTTCATCATAGTTGTTCATGTAGGTAACATGCAATATATAGAAGGCATGAACTAAAGTTTAATTGAAGAGAAAAATGATACAAATTAAAATTTCCACTCAAACATCCTGAAGATAAAATCTATTAAAGCATGATGTAGAGTACATATATCATTAGCATTTGTAGTCTCACAAAAATAATGTTGCACCTCATCCATGTAGAGGAAAAAATATTTGAAGAATTATCAAATGATTCAGTCCAAAAATTACTCTCATTCATTTGAAAACATTTTGTTAATTTTTCACGTGACACTCTTAAGGGACATGTAGATATTCCACACATAAACATCTCATACATGTTCCTAGTTAATAAAAAATACCCTAGGGCTATGACAACACTAAATGTTGTTTATGAGTCTGTAAGAAATATAAGATAATTAGAATGCACATCATCATTGAAAATTTTATTTTTGAAATTTTTTAGCTATTTTGTATTGAAGTTCTATTGAAATTCATAAAAAAACATCATTATTTTCTTTGACTAGTATACTATTTTGATATTATTATAATTTTCTCCAATGAGACTTTGTCAAGTATCACTGTCAAGTTGTTAGGAAAATCTTAGTTTACTTAATTGTGCCCAACATATTTTATATATTGCCATTAATAGGTCTCTTCCTTACTAGCATTTCTAGCAACAAAATTCTATGGTTGTAAACATCTACCTCGGTTGATACTCTTCCTTTAATGCATACTCTGCATTCAAGACAATCATGACATCACATACTATTCAAGGAATTCATACAAAATACCAAAATAAGGAATAAAACAAAGGAGAGAAGCATAATGGGTAATGTAACCCACCAACACTTGAAAGCTTCTATGATTATGTGATTGTATACTAAAAAGGCTTCAATACCTACATAAAACCCACACAAGTGAATGGCATTGGGATGATGAAGCTACCACAACATGCTTATCTCCTCCTTTGACATTTATAATTGTTACTTAATCATAGTTATCTGAGTTCCATCAGATATAATGTCCTTTAACATTTCTAAATAAATGTAAGCAATGATAATAGTTAGTTAAATATAATTTTTTAAAAGCCCATGGGACAATTCAATTGCCAAGGATCCTAAAATATCTCATAAGATATTATTGAGAAACTTAAGGAATAACATGGGATCATAATTCTGTTAAAATGTCCCTAAATTTTCTCAGCAGCACCAACTAATATTTTTTAGGAGTAGTAGCCCATGGGACCACTAGGTTAGACTTGAAGGGATGTAATATATCCTTCAGGTCTAACCTAGTGGTCCCATGGGCTACTACTCCTAAAAAATCTTAGTTGGTGCTGTTGAGAAAATTTAGGGACGTTTTAAGGGATGTAATATATATATATATATATATATATATATATATATATATAGTTTTTTAAAGGTCTTCACGAATACAAAACTTATGACCATTTAGTTTGTTTCACCTTTTGTGCACAAAGTATTAAGTAACAATAATTTGAATAAAAGTGGCGATGGAAAAAGAGGTGGTACGTGTGGCAATGATTTTTTCAAGGAAGAGACATCATGTTTCACAGTGAACTTGACAAATGAAAAGGTGATGAGGAAAGGTAAGGCCATACAAAACATGAAAGTGGTAAAATATTTCAAGGTATGTTGGGTAATGATGGTCAAGGGAAATGAGAGATTATTTCAAGGGATGGACTCAAAGAACCTTGGGAAAATACACGTACAAAATTCAATGGCATGTCACATTTGGTTTTTTTAACTATATAAAATTAAATTAGACAACTTTCAAATCAATTAGACAAAAAATGGAAAGGCTTCCTTAATGAAAGATGTCTCTTATATAATATAATCTACCGATGTAGAATGTCATATACAAATGGATATGGATACAAATATTTCCAAGTGATTGTATTCAAATAGTGCTCATTTCTTATCACATAATAATAATTATATTAATTATTATTATATATTATATAATATATAATAAATTATATATATATATATATATATATATATATATATATATATATATATATATATATATATATATATATATATATATATATATATATATATATATATATAATGATAATAATGAATATAACTATATTATAATTAATAATATATATTATGTTATTATTATATATTTAAATTATATTAATTATTATTATAATATAATATAATAATAATATATAAATATATTATATTACATTTATCATTCCTCCCCTACTAATAAATGTTTATTGTGACTATGTGCTAAAATGGATCCCCTGCCATGTAATTATTACAATTAATACATGAGAAAAAATGTTATTGAGATAATGAATACTCATGGTGGTCGTTAGGATAATGACTAAAAAATAGAAAAGTATAAAATCTCAAAAAAAATTAAATCTAATAATCATTGTTTGTTAAAGCGTTCAACTCGACATAAAATATATGATTGGATTGTAATTGGGTTAATCTTACATTGGTAATAATTTTGAGACTATGGTAAAAAATTAAGGACCACACCCGCCAAAAAATTTATCAATGAAGAAAGAGGTTACAGGCAGAGAAGCCCAAATCACCATTCCTTTAAGACACACATGGTTCTCCCCCTACTAACAAATGCACAAGAACTAAAACATACACGAATAGAAAATCCCACAAAAAAATAATATATAATGTAATTACTTGTGAAAGCATATATATATATATATATATATATATATATATATATATAAACATCGATAGGCATTCCCAAAATGGCATTCAGGAAGTATATGTATACTTATTGGATGTAGAGAGTATATATATACTCCCTGGATGCCATTTTGGGAATAATATACTCCTCGTATATATATACTTCCTAGATGTTATTTTCAGGAATAATACTCCTCATATATATATACTCCTTAGATGTTATTTTGAGAATAATACTCCTTGGATACTATTTTGGAAATATACTCCCCAAATGCCATTTTGGGAATGCCTCTCATGTTACACACACACACACAGAGGAAGTATATATATATATATATATATATATATATATATATATATATATATATATATATATATATATATATATATATATATATATATATATATATATATATATATATATATATATATATATATATAACATCGAGAGGAATTCCCAAAATGGCATCCAAAGGGTATATATACTCCCTAGATGTCATTTTGGGAATGTCTAAAATATTTTTCGAATGTCATTTTGGGAATGTGTGTGTGTATATATACACACACACTTCCCGAATACCATTGAGAATGTATATATATATTTATATATAAATAACATCGAGAGGCATTCCCAAAATAACATCTGAAGAGTATATATACTCCCTAGATGTCATTTTGGGAATGTATATATATATATATATATATATATATATATATATATATATATATATATATATATATATTTAGGATGTCATTTTGGGAATGTGTGTGTATATATATACACACACACTTCCCGAATACCAATTTGAGAAAGTATGTATGTATATATATACACTCCTCGAATGCCATTTTGAAAATGTATGTATTATATAAACTCCTCGGATGCCATTTTGGGAATAATGCCATTTTGGGAATATTTGATTACATCCTTCCCATTTGATTTGTATTTCACAAAGAGGTTTATTTGTGAAATAGGCTGAGATCTGATGTATTTGAGATGTATCCATTTGAGAGGTTCCCCCTCCTCAAAATGAGATTCTATCTCATTTGTTACATTAACCAATTCTTGTTCAAATAACTATTCTTCTTCATCTGCTATTGATTCTTCTTTATGGAGAATTTCTAATTCATTTTGAGCTCTGGCTAGAAAAATATCAAGTTGTCTAATTCTATTTCTATGCCAAACTATTCTAGCATAGGTATTAGGTTAGTTTGCTTCTTGTATTTTAGAATCAAACCTTTGACTATTTTTATTTGTGAACACTATTTATTGTCTTTTTCATTAGCAAGTTATATAGCATATTTTTGTTCTAATGAAGTAATTTGTTGTTGTAGAGACATCCTTGTAGAAATCATATAAACTGGGGTCTATGCAAATTTGTCTCTTAGAAATGCAATTTGCTGAGATATAGTCAAAGAATTAGGAATAAGAGTATTAATCATATGAACTTGAAAACCAATTTTTGAATCATATACTGAAGATTCTAATTCTAACTCGGTGTGGAAAAAATTCATGTTTACTTGATTATCTGACTCATCTACTTTTAAATCCCAAATAATGTGAGATTCATAAACTACTTCTTCATTAGAGAGTAGAACATAATCATCTTCATTAAGATCATGGTTTTCTAAGAAATTTATTTTTCCTATTTGGACACTTGTTGACATAGTGATTTACTTGGCATAAAAAACACTTAATAGGTTTCTTTTGAAAACCATGTTTTCTTTTTCTAAAGATCTTTTTGGGAACAAAATTTTTCTTTTTAGTTTTATAACTAGATTTCCATAGTCTTGGTGTCTGAGCATACTTTTGTGGATGACATTGACATAAATGATACTTTTTATTTCTCTTATATTGTGTCAGGAACCTAGAACAATAAACATGCTCCGATGCCTACTTAGTCAGGATCTTGCTCTACCAATTAGAGCACATATGATTACTTCTTATATTAGCAACTAAACACAGAATTTAACCAGAATCAATAAGTAACTAGAAATATGAAACAACACAGGATTTGAGAGACAATACACAATTGTATTAATAATTACTCAGAAGAATATACAATAAGGAAGATACCACTTCTTCCTCCACCTCAAAGGTTCGCCACACCTCAAGACCTTCTTCCCTCTCTCTCTCGGTCACAACAATCAACTCCAATATAGAATTGATGTTCACCTCTCCAACCAGTCAGTAACATGCTGCCAGTACACCAAGTACACAACCGTACTCCAAGTAGATCTCCTGCTCTCTGCTGCTACCTACAAATCACTAGACCTTACTCACCATGTAGATATCTCTACACCCCTGAAGAACCCTTGTCCTTGCCTCACCAAGTCCTTATGATTCTACAACCAGTACCCCAGTGGATCAGCTCCTAGACCTTGCAGACCCTACAACTCTCCCTGATCATACACTCTCAGCACCCCCTTGGAACTAGGAGGAGATACATTAGCTCTCTCTAAAAGCTCAATGGCTTTCTAGCACACTTTTACAATACAACCATGAGTCTCTTAAATAGATCTCATCCAAACAATAATTAGACATATAATATAATAATTAGATCCGCAGCTCTCAGTCTAAAATTAGCTCTAAACATGCAAACACTTGGTTCGTCAACCAACTGCCCATAATATACTCGCAGCTCGAACCATAGGTGACCAACGGCGGTCCCTGTCTGCCTGGGGATCACCAACGCCGGCCGACTTCTGACCGATGTCGGTTGCTTCCTGTCTCCTACCTGTCGACGTCAGTTGGCCTGACCGACGCCGGTCTCTGTGACACTCTGTAACTCTTCTGCAACCTCCTCCATGTCTGCATTAGTGAAGCTTTTAGCTCCACAACCTAACAATCTCCCACTTGGAGATAAATAGCTGCACCTGTACCTGTATCTGTATCCCGTCTAATCTATTTCCTAGCTTGTATCCCTCTTCAAGATCAATCCTGAAGACCAACCACCACACAACCTGTGATGCTATACCTGTCATTCAAGTAACCTGCCACATCTGAACCTACACATCCATGTAGTGAAGTCCTTGACCCTGCATAACATGTTAACCTGCTAATGATCCCTCTCAGATACCTAAGAATCTACCTTTCCTGAATTGGCTTCAAACTCTCTGACAACTCCCACTGATTGGGAAAATTTAGGCCTACACTAGACCTCATGTGATTTTGAACCCTGTTCTAAGCTCAGCTTGAACTATCCAGCCCTTGGTGTGCTTACCGATTCTGCATCCTGCGTAATGAACCTCGCCAACACCGTCTTCACATCAGCTCCCACTAGAGATAAAATCTCCATGACTCTCATACCAAAGAATTTCATTACTCCAAATTCTCCCTGACATACCTCTGAACTAACCTTACCTTTTAGCTCAACAAATCCCTGTATGTACAAAACCTGCTAGCAAACCATCCACATACAATAACTGGATAATGTCGCGACTCATCATCCACCTGGTAAGAACAAAACCATAATAGTTACACTGACATTGATTGAAGCCATGCTTAGTCATCCACCTGTCAAAACCTGTACCACTGTCCTGCAGCTTCTTCAAGACCATATACCTTGGTCTTCCGTCTCATGTGTCCATCCACTCTCTTCTTTAACTATGGGAATCCATCTGTCTCTCAGTGCTTTCTTCCAGCTGACAACTCTACCAAGAAATACCTATTTGGTTCTTCTCCAAGGACTCACACTCCTCATCCATGCCAAGCTCCCACTATATCTGGATTCTACCTGCATTGCCTCTTCACATCTTCCTGGTTCTCGACCATCAGTAAGCAATATAAAGAAGGTGAACAATGAATATGAGGTTCACTTACCCTTTCTGACCTCCATATGAGCCTTTGAGACTTGTTGACAGCTTGTTGTCCACCCACTATCCGTTCCAGTGACCGATCTTGGCCATCTCCCAGTCTGCTCCTGACCGATGTCGATTCCCTGCACTGACCCTGACTGTCGACATCATCTCCCTGGCCGACGCCGGTATCCTTTCTGCCGATGTCAGTTCCTTTATGACCGATGTCAGTCTTCCTGTTGTTGATGTTGGTTACTGTCTGACTGATGTCAGTACCTGTGTTCATCTGTGAGTGATAACTTTTTACCTGCGAGCTCTCCGTGGATCAAAACCCTATTCAAATCAACATAGCCCTACTCAAAATAATTCAGTTCCCTCACCTGATCTCTATCCATCATCTCCTCCATGAACACCAAGGCTTTCCAGTTCTTTAGCTTGTCAAAAACATCTGTCTTCCGCTTCAAAACCTGCATTCTCCTTCTACATATGTGACTAAGCCTATGAAGCCACATCTCTGCAACAGAAGGTGAATCAACAATATAAGTAGATAGATAAAGGATACTTACTTTCTTACCACCATCTAATTCAAGTGTATCCACTGTGAGAGTTACAGATACATCTCCCATCACCCAAATTTCCTAAAGAAATTAGACTCATCTCCAAGACTGGTACCTGCATGACTTCCTTCAACCACTGTGTGTCATCCGTCTGCAATTTCAGCTTCACTTCCCCTTTGTTAGTCATCTAACAAGGCTCTCTAACTCCTAAATAAATATCTCCAAAGTCTCCAAAGACATACCCATGAAAAGATGCTCTATTTTGAATTGCATGGAAAGAGGCAAAAGAATCTGTGAACCAAGATTCCACTTTATCCAGAACATCCTGTGCAACATCCCCTGCAACATCTGCTCCTCCCTGCTGATCTGCTACCAACCAACAATCTTTATTTACCTGCTCTTTCTTTCCATCAATCAGACCATTCATGCTATTCAGTTTCTCCATTCGTAGCTTACTTCCTTCTGCCATTGCTATACTCCCACTCAATTAAAAACTCCTGTGAGTAACTTGTAATCAACAAACACTACCAGATCTGAAACCACCTGTTAGTAACCCAACCAAAAGCTCTGATGCCACTTGTCAGGAACCTAGAATAATAAACATGCTCCGATGCCTACTTAGTCAGGATCTTGCTCTACCAATTAGAGCACATATGATTACTTCTTGTATTAGCAACTAAACACAGAATTTAACCAGAATCAATAAGTAACTAGAAATATGAAACAACACAAGATTTGAGAGACAATACACAATTGTATTAATAATCACTCAGAAGAATATACAATAAGGAAGATACCACTTCTTCCTCCACCTCAAAGGTTCACCACACCTCAAGACCTTCCCTCTCTCTCTCGGTCACAACAATCAACTCTAATACATAATTGATGTTCACCTCTCCAACCAGTCAGTAACACACTACCAGTACACCAAGTACACAACCGTACTCCAAGTAGATCTCCTGCTCTCTGCTGCTACCTGCAAATCACTAGACCTTACTCACCATGTAGACATCTCTACACCCCTAAAGAACCCTTGTCCTTACCTCACCAAGTCCTTATGATTCTTCAACCAGTACCCCGGTGGATCAACTCCTAGACCTTACAGACCCTGTAACTCTCCCTGATCATACACTCTCAGCACCCTTTTGGAACTAGGAGGAGCTACACTAGCTCTCTCTAAAAGCTCAATGGCTTTCTAGCACACTTTTACAATACAACCATGAGTCTCTTAAATAGATCTCATCCAAACAATAATTAGACATCTAATACAATAATTAGATCCACAGCTCTCAGTCTAAAATTAGCTCTAAACATGTAAACGCTTGGTTCATCAACCAACTGCCCATAATATACTCGCAGCTCGAACCACAGGTGACCGACGTCGATCCCTGTCTGCCTGGGGATCACCGACGCCGACTAACTTCTAACCAACATTGGTTGCTTCTTATCTCCTACCTACCGACGTCGGTTGGCCTGACCAACGCCGGTCTCTGTGACACTCCAAAACTCTTCTGCAACCTCCTCCATGTCTGCATCAATGAAGCTTTTAGCTCCATAACCTAACAATCTTCCACTTAGAGATAAACAGTTGCACCTGTACCTGTATCTGTATTCCATCTAATCTGTTTCCTAGCTTGTATCCCTCTTCAAGATCAATCCTAAAGACCAACCACTACACAACCTGTGATGCTATACCTGTCATTCAAGTAACCTGCCACATCTGAACCTACACATCCATGTAGTGAAGTCCTTGACCCTGCATAACATGTTAACCTGCTGCTAATCCCTCTCAGATACCTGAGAATCTACCTTCCCCGAATTGGCTCCAAACTCTCTGACAACTCCCACTGATTGGGAAAATTTAGGCTAACACTAGACCTCATGTGATTTTGAACCCTGTTCTAAGCTCAGCTTGAACTGTCCAGCCCTTGGTGTGCTTATCGATTCTGCATCCTGTGTAATGAACCTCGCCAACACCGTATTCACATCAGCTCCCACTGGAGATAAAATCTCCATGACTCTCATGCCAAAGAATTTCGCTGCTCCAAATTCTCCCTGACATACCTCTGAACTAACCTTACCTTTTAGCTTAGCAAATCCCTTTATGTACAAAACCTGCTAGCAAACCATCCACATACAGTAACTAGATAATGTCATGACTCATCATCCACCTGGTAAGAACAAAACCATAATAGTTACACTGACATTGACTAAATCCATTCTTAGTCATCCACCTGTCAAAACCTGTACCACTGTCCTGCAGCTTCTTCAAGACCATATACCTTGGCCTTCCATCTCATGTGTCCATCCACTCTCTTCTTTAACTATGGGAATCCATCCATCTCTCAGTGCTTTCTTCCAGCTGACAACTCTACCAACAAATACCTGTTTGGTTCTTCTCCAAAGACTCACACTCCTCATCCATGCCAAGCTCCCACTGTATCTGGATTCTACCTGCATTGCCTCTTCACATCTTCCTAGTTCTCGACCATCCGTAAGCAATATAAAGAAGGTGAACAACAAATATGAGGTTCACTTACCCTTTCTGACCTCCATATGAGTGTTTGAGACTTGTTGACAGCTTGCTGTCCGCCCACTATCTATTCCAGTGACCGATCTCGGCCATCTCCCAGTCTGCTCTCGACCGATGTCAGTTCCCTGCACTGACCCTGACTACCGACGTCATCTCCCTGGCCGACGCTGGTATCCTTTCTACTGACGTCAGTTCCTTTATGATCGATATCGGTCTTCCTGTTGCCAACGTCGATTACTGTCTGACCGACATCGGTACCTGTGTTCGTCTGTGAGTGATAACTTTTTACCCGTGAGCTCTCTGTGGATCAAAACCCTGTTCAAATCAACATAGCCCTACTCAAAATAATTTAGTTCCCTCACCTGATCTCTGTCTGTCATCTCCTCCATGAACACCAAGGCTTTCTAGTTCTTTAGCTTTTTAAAAACATCTATCTTTCGCTTCAAAACCTACATTCTCTTTCTACATATGTGACTAAGCCTATGAAGCCACATCTCTGTAATAGAAGGTGAATCAATAATATAAGTAGATAGATAAAGGATACCTACTTTCTTACCACCATCTAATTCAAGTGTATCCGCTATGAGAGTTACAGTACATCTCCCATCACCCAAATTTTTTGAAGAAATTAGACTCATCTCCAAGACTGGTACCTGCATGACTTCCTTCAACCACTATGTGTCATCCATCTGCAATTTCAGCTTCACTTCCCCTTCGTCAGTCATCTGACAAGGCTCTCCAGCTCCTAAATAAATCTCTCCAAAGTCTCCAAAGACATACCCATGAAAAGATGCTCTATTTTGAACTACATGGAAAGAGGCAAAAGAATCTGTGAACCAAGATTCCACTTTATCTAGAACATCATGTGCAACATCCCCTGCAACATCTGCTCCTCCCTGCTGATCTGCTACCAATCAACAATCTTTATTTACCTGCTCTTTCTTTCCATCAATCAGACCATTCGTGTTATTTAGTTTCTCCATTCGTAGCTTACTTCCTTCTACCATTGCTATACTCCCACTCAATCAGAAACCCCTGTGAGTAACCTGTAATCAACAAACACTACCAGATCTGAAACCACCTATTAGTAACCCAACCAAAAGCTCTGATACCACTTGTCAGGAACCTAGAACAATAAACATGCTCCGATGCCTACTTAGTCAGGATCTTGCTCTACCAATTAGAGCACATATGATTACTTCTTGTATTAGCAACTAAACATGGAATTTAACCAGAATCAATAAGTAACTAGAAATATGAAACAACACAGGGTTTGAGAGACAATACACAATTGTATTAATAATCACTCAGAAGAATATACAATAAGGAAGATACCACTTCTTCCTCCACCTTAAAAGGTTCACCACACCTCAAGACCTTCTTCCCTCTCTTTCTCGGTCACAACAATCAACTCCAATACAGAATTGATGTTCACCTCTCCAACCAGTCAGTAACACACTGCCAGTACACCAAGTACACAACTGTACTCCAAGTAGATCTCCTGTGCTCTGCTGCTACCTGCAAATCACTAGACCTTACTCACCATGTAGATATCTCTACACCCCTAAAGAACCCTTGTCCTTGCCTCACCAAGTCCTTATGATTCTTCAACCAGTACCCCGATGGATCAGCTCCTAGACCTTGTAGACCCTGCAATTCTCCCTGATCATACACTCTCAACACCCCTTTGGAACTAGGAGGAGCTACACTAGCTCTCTCTAAAAGCTCAATGGCTTTCTAGCACACTTTTACAATACAACCATGAGTCTCTTAAATAGATCTCATCCAAACAATAATTAGACATCTAATACAATAATTAGATCCGTAACTCTCAGTCTAAAATTAGCTCTAAACATGCAAACACTTGGTTCGTCAACCAACTGCACGTAATATACTCGCAGCTCGAACCACAGGTGACCGACGTCGGTCCCTGTCTGCCTGGGGATCACCGATGCCGGCTGACTTCTGACCGACATCGATTGCTTCCTGTCTCCTACCTGCCGACGTCGGTTGGCCTGACCGACGCCGGTCTCTGTGATACTCTGCAACTCTTCTGCAACCTCCTCCATGTCTGCATTAGTGAAGCTTTTAGCTCCACAACCTAACATATTGCTTATATTTGTATGCATCCATGCATCCAAATTTATCATCCAACTCATTCCAAAATTTAGCACCAATTTGCTTATGAAACTTGAGATTTTCCTTATGCTTTTTCCTATCAACACATAACTGAGCATTTACTTCTTTAATATATTGATTTATCCTTCCAAAATACATGGAAGATTGATAATCACCCATAGATGACTTATAATTATTATCAAAATATTGAGGAAAATACTTAATATATCTAAGCTTGTATGCATGATTAAAAATCTCAACAGAATTGTAAAATAGGTTTTCCATATTACACATGTATTCATCTAGCTTGGACATATCACATAGTTATACTTTCATAAACTTAGATTTATTGGCTTCCTTTTCATTATCTATAGTACCAACAAATTCTAAGTATAGTGAACTACACAAAGTTGTAACTCACTGATCCTGAACATAAATAGATTGATGAAAATCATCACCGATAACATCCCACCATTCTTTAATATTTCCTATGAAACCATTAGCAATAGACTAGGTAACAGTGACTGGATCCTTTCTTAATCCAGATATTTTATTATGAGCCCATGTTAGTATAACATTGATCATTTCTTTTCTTCTCTTAGGAGGCTCATAGTTAAATTTCTAAAAGAATGGCTATAAATTTAATGTTCTAATTTAGGAATCCAAAGGAGGCCTAAATGACAAACTGGCATCATGATTCATGAAATATGATTCTATTTCTTGTGGTTCAATCTTAGCCATGCCCATTTCAAAAATCTTACCTATATATCTTTCTATATTAGGCAAGCTTTTTGCATTTATCTTTTTGAATGACTATCTTTAAAGATTAATTACATCTTGCCAATGTTTCGTTACCTTTGACATAACCTTCACTATGAATAGCTATAGGCTTAGGTTGTTTTATCTACTGTTCAAACCTTTTAGATCTTCTAAAAATTTGTGAATGATAGAAAATTTAGGAGCTTGGTTTAGTACCTCTCTTACTAAACTATCATATTCTAATGATAAATGACTTATACTTTGCTAGATCTGATCAATCTTAAAAGATTATAAACTTACTCCAGTGCCTTTACTGACTTGTTTACTAATCTATCTTTGTTTTTTCATAATAACATTGATTTATGAATCATGAATATCAACCTTTTATGTTGTTTGATCATATTGACTTGTAGACTAACTATGAAGATTACCAATGGCTTGAGCAATTTCTCCCTTTTGATATAAGTCTATGCTTTTTAATAATTTGAAACTTGAGACAAACTATCTTGTATCTAAGAGACTTTACTATTTAGACACTTAGTTTCCAAGTTGTTCCAATTTAAAAATTTAACCTCAGATGACTGATCAAGACTTTTATCAGTAGATATTATATAATAAATTTGAGATCTTTACATTTCATCTAGAGAGTGTTGATTGAAATCAAAGCTTTTAGGGAATCCTTTTTCAGTATAAGATTCATCTCCTAAAGGATTTTCCAAGTATGGTCTTGCTCTTCTTCTTTTTCTTTTCCAAAAGTTCCTTCCATCTAGATAACTTTTTCTTTTGACATAATCCTTCTATTATTTTCAAGTAATTTTTCAATATAAGAATCCCTTTTTATCATATGGATGCTTGAAGGATTTGGATGATTGATTATTTTTTGATAGTCAGTACAAAAATATGAATCAATTTGGGGATCATGGATTTTTCTAGGATGGAGACATTGTATACTGGAGGTTGGAAAATTCTATAAATGATCTCTTAGTCCTAAAGATTGGGAATCAAATCTAATAATGGATTTGTCTTTAAAAGATATGGAAATTGACAAATATTTTTTGGGCTTTTGAATAAAGTTTGTATTAACAATCCATTTATTTATAACTTTAAGATCTAACCAAGATATGGTTTCATCTAGCACAATTTGACTGTGTTCATTAGCTCGACACACCATGCTTTTGCCTTATGAAGGACCATGTTTTACTATTGGATACAAAGTATTAGTAAATCTATACATGACCTATTATTGTATTGTTAAAAGGAAAGAGCTTTAATCATGTCTAAGCCATGAGTCTGAATAAACAATTTTAAAACCTTATTCAGGTTAGCTTCTTCATGACTAACAATAGGGTAATTAGGATATATAGTAGTGTACATCAAGCCATCATGGAGACCAATTTAGACTATGGCTTGAAGACAAGAAAAAAAATGAAGTGTGTCTATTATCTAATGCACAAGCAAGCAAACTAACAATAAGACCTTGTTTGAACAAAGGAAATATTCCAATAGCAACAACACCAATGTGAAGGAATTTATAATTTGACTAAGACTTAAGTTATTTTATGGTTTTTTCATTGACTATCTAGAGATGATATTTATAATCCTTTGAACATTTAAATTTTATAATGTTCTCAAAAATATTTATAGTAGTCTTAGCAATTAAACGAAAAGGAGACTGTTTATCATAAACTTTAGTAGTCTTAAGAGCTGGTAATTTCCATTTTGGACTAGGATTACTTTCTTCAATATCTACATTTATTTCATTGATAGAGAAAAAATATCCAAGTGATATATCTATAAGAGAGCATGCATTAAAAGTACCTATAACTTCAACATATATATGGTATTATACATCCATTATCTCATCCTATTATCCCTACTAAACAGGTATATATCATGACTTTCCCACACCTTTATAAGACCATTCCCTTTGGTATTTTCAGATAGATAATATGGTATAGAACTAGAATAACATAAAAGATATAAAATAACAACTAAATCAAGTATTTTATTAATATATATCAAGGATTACAAATATTAAAGACAAGTACATGAAACATATAAGCTTTTAGGCTCTTCTTGGCTCTGATACTAGATTTAGAGGATTGACAAAAAATGAGAAACTGATAGAGTGACAAATAGAGGAATAATATATTGGACATAATAATTACATAGACTTTATAATAGAAAGCTTTGGATTTTTAAGCTTTCACAAAGGGTAAGCAAAGAGCATACACTTTCTAGACTCTAGAAGATAGACTCAAACCTACAGTAAGACTTGTCTTCAACATGAAGAGATCCTCCTATTTATATATGGTTAGAAATAGATTAATTATTATTAACAAGATGTGAGATCAATGGAGCAAAACAATTGAAAGCTTTTTATTTGGAGGTTCCCACAAAGGGAAAGTGAAGAGCATACACTTTCTAGACTCTAAAAGATAGACTTAGACCTCCAACAAGACTTACCTTCAACACAAAGAGTTATTCCTCTTTATAGATGGATAGTAAAAGATTAACGATTATTAATAAGATGTGAGATCAATGGAGTAAAACAAAAGAATAAAAAGTAGTGGATTAAAGGGTCCACCATGCAATGATAGAATCTGTCAACACGACTGATAGTATACCACCTTTATAAAGTGGTGAGGTCAACTAAATCAAATAGGAATATCATGCCTATGGATAATCCCCATAAGTAGTTATCAATCACCATCATTAAATTCCTACTCTCTTTGAGAAGAATAGTGGAAGTCTTTATCATGATAATGGTCTAGATAGGTAGTATTATCATCACTATCATCATGCATGTAAAAAGGTGATGGAATCCTTATGGAATGACCTGGTGGTGTCAGTGGAAATATCACTAGGTGAGTGATGGTAAATTGCATCCATAAAGTTACAATTGACTGATTAGGATATAAACTTGCATGAAAATTAACCTAGTGATTTTGAATAGAGAATCATTCAAACTTTATCCTAAAAGGTATTTTTAGTGCAACAAAAATATTGTGAATCTGATCTAGAGGAATATGAACATTTAAATCATCAAATACTTTAATAGGCATAAAGTGATTAATGAAATCTTTGAGATATTCTGGTATTTCATCTGTTAGCCAAAAATTTTCAACAACTGGATCATAAGTAGGCCAGAAAGTAGAGCATTAAACAAGAAACTCAAAACCATACCTGTAAATTAGATTTTCAAAAGGATTATTGTCACCAATTAAATTAGGATTATGATTTTACCTATATAACATAATAAATGATGCCCATATTTTACCATTAGGTTATTGGAACTGAGAAGTCCATCCTAGATGGTAATTATTTAATTCTGCTGAGGCTTCATATGATTTCCTGATCATCCTATTAATCTCATTATTTAATTGATTTGCAATTGAGGGAGATGATCTCCAAATGTGTTCATGAAACTCTTCCCTTAATTTTATGATGGTTACTATCATTACAACTTAATATCTTGAATTTGCTCCCTTGGATGCAAAATCTACTAAACAATTCTTCTTTTTGAATATATGTTCAATTGTGAAATCAAAGTCCACTAAGAAAGTAGCCCACCTAATCAATCTACTGGAATAAAATTTTATGATGTTATTAGAATAATTTAAAATACTCATAAAATTATTTAAGTATGAATTTATGAGAAACTTTTCAGATTTAACAAAAAACATAAAAGCTTAAATTGCCTTTATTGTAGCTAAAATTTCTTTGTGAGTAGAGTGATAGTTTTTTTGTGCTTGTTTAAAACTACCGGAAGCAAATATACAGGGTTTTTCTTAACCATCAGGCAATATTTATTTCAATATGGTTCCCAAGAATTGATCTGAAGCATATGTTTCAATAATTTCTAATCCATTTTTGGGCGAATCCAAAGGAGGCAAATTGTAACAATTTTTCTTAATTCTTTTAACAACATTAGTCATATTTTTGGACCAAGTAGGATGATTTTTTGAAAATATTTTATTTAGAAATAATCAATTTTGAACAACATTATAATAGTATCTTTTAGAATAATTGACACATCCAAGAAATCTCTGCAACATTTTCTTTTCTTTCAGAACATCATGAAAATTCTTGATATTCTTTAAGACATGCTCTTGGATAACTACTTCACCAGGTTTTATGGTCACTTCTAGAAATTCAATTCATCCTTGAATGTTGATATCTAATTTTATAATAAAACTAAACCATTATCATATATAATCTGATAAAATTTCTTAGGATGCTGAATATGCTCTTTAGGAGATTTTAAGAAAATTAGAATGTCATCAATATATACAACTATGAAATTTGAGCATGCATCAAATATTTTATTCATCATTTATTGAAAAAAAGCTCAGGACAATATTTAAGCCAAAATGCAAGACATTCCATTCAAACTAACCAAAAGGAGTAACAAAACCTATTTTATATCTGCCTGTTCTGCTATTTGAATATATCAGAAACTAGATTTTAAATCAAATTTACTATAAACCTTGCTACTACTAATTCTCTACAGGATTTCATCCTTGGATAGAATAGGATGTTGGACTGGAATCACATATTATTTAGAGGAACATAATTTACTACTAGTATTTTCTTTCCTCTTACTTGTTTTGATCTTTTATTGACATAGAAAGCTTCACATGCTCAAGGACTATTAGAATTTCTTATTAATTTTTGTTCTTTCAATTGACTGATTTCTCTGAAGCATTCTTTTCTAAGGGTAGGAGACGTTCCAGAGTGATGTGATTTAAATTTTAGTTCAATCTCTTAACCATCCTTATTCTTAACCATTTTCAATTCTATTCTACAAGTGTGAACTTGTCTATACTGAAATGCCAAAGGATTTTCAAAACAACAATCTCTTTTGATTTTACTTAGGATAAAATCAATATCAGAACTACAAAGATTTATTTTTTGCTAAATCCAACTAGTGTTTATAGGATTTCCTATCTTCTTTTTGAGAGGAATTATGCATTCATATCTAAATTTAATACACAAAGAATACTTGTTTGCTAGGATTGTTTCATGTGGCTAAATAGTGATTGGATAGAAGCTTGACAAATTATTGGATCCTATCATCATATCATAAGATGCCATTTCATGTTGAATTTTAAAAAAATGATAGATAGAATCACCAAATTGTACTAGAAACATAGCATAAAATTCAAAAATAACAGTCTTGGTATTGAATGTTAATTTATGAAAGATAGGTTGCCACATATCATAAGGAATAACTTGATATCTTGTAAGTGAAATGTCAGTGCCAGTATCAAGTAAAACATCTAAACTATAAGGCTTAAAACCTTCCCATTTGATTTTTATTTCACATATAGTATTATTTATGAAATGGGTTGAGACCTGATGTATTTGAGACGTATCCATTTGAGAGGTTTCCCCTCCTCAAAATGAGATTCTATCTCATTTGTTACATTAAACAATTCTTATTAAAGTAATTGTTCTTCTTCATCTACTAATGCTTCTTCTTTAAGGATATTTCTAATTCATTCTAAGCTCTAGCTAGAAAAATATGAAGTTGCCTAATTTTTTATTTATGCCAAACTATTCTAGCATAGGTATTAGGTTGGTATGCTTATTGTATTTTAGAATCAAACCTTTGACTATTTTTATTTGTGAACACTATTTTTTTATCATTTTTCATTAGCAAGTTGTATATCATATTTTTGTTCTAATGAAGTAATTTGTTGTTGTAGAGACATCCTTGTAGAAATCATATAAACTAGTGTCTGTGCAAATTTATCTCTTAGAAATGCAGTTTTCTAAGATATAGTCAAAGCATTAAGAAAAGGAATATTAAGCATATGAACTTGAAAAATAATTTTAAAATCATAGTCTAAAGATTTTGATTTTGACTCTGTGTTGACAAAATTCATGTTTACTTGATTAACTGACTCATTTGCTTCTGAATCCCAAACAATGTTAGATTCATAAATTACTTCATCAAACAGTAGAACACAATCATCTTCATTAAGATCATGGTTTTCTAAGAAATTTATTTTCTTAGATTCATTTTTCCTATTTGGACACTTGTTAGCACAATGATTTTCTTGGCATATAAAACACTTAATAGGTTTCTTTTGAAAACCATGTTTTCTTTTTCTGAAGATCCTTTTGGGAACAAAATTTTTCTTTCTAGTTTTATAGCTAGATTTCCATGGTCTTGGTGTCTGGGCATACTTATATGTATGATATTAACATGAATGATACTATTTATTTATCTTGTATTACTTATATTTGTATCATCCATGCATCCAAATTGATCATCCAATTCATTGTAGAATTTAGCACCAATTTTCTTATAAAACTTAAGAGTTTGCTTATGTTTTTTCTTATCAGCACACAATTGAGCATTTACTACTTTAATATTTTTATTTATCCTTCCAAAAGGCATGGAAGATAGCTGATCACCCATATTTGAATTATATTTATTGGCAAAATATTGTGGAAAAGACTCAATATATCTAAGCTTGTATGCAGGATTAAAAATCTCACCAGAATTGTAAAATGGATTTTCCATATAGCACATGTATTCATCAAATCTAGACATATCACATAGTTGTGATTTCATAAACTTATATTTATTGGCTTCTTTTTCATTATATATAGTACCAACAAATTCTAAGTATAGTGAACTACACAAAGTTGCAATTAGCTAATCTTGAACATAAATAGATTGATGAAAATCATCAATGAAAACATCCCACCATTCTTTAATATTTCCTATGAAACCATTAGCAATAGACTAGGTAACAATGAATGGATCCTTTCTTAATCCAAATATCTGATTATGAGCCTATGCTAGTATAACATGTATCATTTATTTTCTTCTCTTAGGAGGCTCATAGTTAAATTTCCAAAAGAATGGTTATAAATATAATGTTCAAAAATGAGAATACAAAGGAGGCTTAGATGGTGAACTAACATCCAGATTCATAAAATATGATTCTATTTATTGTGGTTCAATCTTAACCATTCCCACTTCAAAAATCTTATCTAGATATATTTCTATATAAGGCAAGCTTTTTGCCTTTGTCTTCTTGAATGACTATCTTTGAAGATTAATTACATCTTGCTAAGTTTCATTACTTTTGACATAAAATTCACTGTGAACAGATATAGGCTTAGGTTACTTTATCTATTGTTTAGATTCTTTTAGAGCTTATAAAATTTTAGGAATGGCAAAAACTTTAAGAGCTTGGTTTAGTGCCTCTCTTACTAAACTATTAGATTCTAAAGATAACTGACTTATACTTTGCTGGATCTGATCAATATTAGAATATTGTAAACTTACTCTAGTGCCTATATAACTAACTTATTTACTAATCTAGCTTTGTTCTTTCATAATAACATTACTTTATGAATCAAGAATATCAACCTTTTGTATTGTTTGAACATATTGACATGGAGGCTGACTATGAAGATTACTAATGGTTTGAGTAATTTCTCTCTTTTCATATAAGTCTATGCTTTTTAATAATTTTAAAATTGAAACAAACTATATTATATCTCAGATACTTTACTATTTAGACACGTAGTTGTCAAGTTGTTCTAATTTAATAATTTAACCTTAGAGGAATGATCAAGACTTTTATCGGTAGATCTTAAATAATACATTTGAATTTGGTACTTTCCATCTGCAGAGTATCGATTGAAGTTAAAGCTTTTATGGAATCATTTTTTAGTATAGGATTCATCTCCTAAAGGAGTATTCCAAGTATGGCCTTGCTCTTATTCTTTTTATTTTCCAAAAGTTCTTTCCATCTGGATGATTTTAGCTTTTGCCAGGAGCCTTTTGTTATTTTCAAGCAATTTTTCAATATAAAAATCTCTTTATATCATATGGATGCTTGAAGGATTTGGATGATTTATTATTTTTTGATAGTAAGTACATAAATATGAATCAATTTGGGAATCATGGATTTTTATAGGATGGAGACATTGTATATTGGAGGTTGGAAAACTTGCTAAATGATCTTTTAGTCCTGAAGACTGAGAATCAAATCTAATAATGGATTTGTCTTGAAAGTCTTTCATAGATGTGGAAAATGATAAAGAATTTCTAGGTTTTTAAATAAATTTTTTATTAATAGTCCCTTTCTTTGGAACTTTAAGATTTAACTAGGATATGGTTTTAGTTGGCATAATTTGACTACGTTTGTTAGCTTGACACACCACACCTTTGCCTTGTGAAGAACCATGTTTTAATGCTTTATGTAGAGTATTAGTCAATCTATACATGAACTGATATTATATTTCTAAAGGGAAAAATACTTCAATCATGTCTAATCCATGAGTCTAAATAAACATTTTTAAAACCTTATTCAGGTTAGCTTTTGCATGAATAACAATAGGGTAATTAGGATATATAGTAGTGTATATTAGGCCATCATGGAGACCAATCTAGAATGCAACTTGAATATAAGAATAAAATGAAGTGTGTCTATTATCTAATGCACAAATAAGCATGCAAACATTAAGACCTCATCTGAACAAAGGAAAGATTCCAATAACAATAACACCAATGTGAAGGAATTTATACTCTGATTGAGACTTAAGTTATTTTATGGTTTTTTCATCAACTATCTAGAGATGATATTTATAATCCTTTGACTATTTAACTTTGATAAAATTCTCATAAATCTTTATAGTAGTCTTATCAGTTAAATGAAAAAGAGATAATTTATCATAAACTTCAGTAGTCTTAAGAGCTAGTAATTTCCATTCTAGACTAGGATTACTTTCTTTAATATCTACAATAGATTCATTGATAGAGAAAAAAGATCCAAGTGATATATCTATAAGAGAGCATGCATCATAAGTAACTATAGCTTTGGTAGATATCTGGTCTTATATATCCATTATCTCATTTTATTGTCCTTATGAAATAGGTCTATTTCATGGATTTCCCATGCCTTTAGGTTTTAGCTAACACAATTTGACTATGTTTATTAGATTGACACACCACTCTTTTGCCTTGTGAAAGACCATGTTTTACTACTAGATACATAGTATTAGTCAATCTATGCATGATATGATATTGTATTACTAAAGGGCAAGATCCTTCAATCATGTCTAAGCCATGAGTCTAAATAAACAATTTTAAAACCTTATTTAGGTTAGCTTCTTCATGAATTACAATAAGGTAATTAGGATATATAGTAGTGTATATTAGGCCATCATGGAGACCAATTTGAACTACAACTTAAAGACAAGAAAAAATGAAGTGTGTCTAATGTCCAATGCACAAGCAAGCAGACTGACATTAAAACCTCATCTAAACAAAGAAAAGATTCTAATAGCAATATTACCAATGTGAAGGAATTTATAATTTGGCCAAGACTTAAGTTATTTTATGTTTTTTTCATCAACTATCTAGAGATGATATTTATAATCCTTTGACTATTTAACTTTGATAACATTCTCAAAAATCTTTATAGTAGTCTTAGTAATTAACTGAAAAGGAGACAGTTGATCATAAAATTTAGTAGCCTTAAGAGCTGGTAATTTCCATTCTAGACTAGGATTACTTTATATAATATCTACAGTAGATTCATATGATAGAGAAAAAAGATCCATGTGATATATTTGTAAGAGAGCATGAATCTAAAGTACCTATAACTTTAGTAGATATCTGGTCTTGTACATCCATTATCTCATCCTATTATCCTACGAAACAAGTCTATATCATGACTTTCCCACACCTTTAGGTTTTAGTTGACATAATTTGACTATGTTCATTAGCTTGACACACCATGATTTTGCCTTGTGAAGGACCATGTTTTACTGCTAGATGTAGAGTATTAGTCAATCTATACATTACTTGATATTGTATTGCTAAAGGGAAAGATCCTTCAATCATGTCTAAGCCACAAGTCTAAATAAATAGTTTTAAAACCTTATTCAGGTTAACTTCTTCATGAATAGAAATAGGGTAATTAGGATATATAATAGTGTATATCGAGCCATCATGGAGACTAGTTTGGACTGTGGCTTGAAGAAAAGAAGAAAATGAAGTGTGTCCATTGTCTAATGCACAAGCAAGTATAATAACATTAAGACCTCATTTGAAGAAAGGGAAGATTCTTATAGCAACAATACCAATGTGAAGGACTTAATACTTTGACTAAGACTTAAGTTATTTTATGGTTTTTTCATTGACTATATGGAGATGATATTTATAATCCTCTAATTGTTTAACTTTGATAATGTTCTCAAAAATCTTTATAGTGGTCTTAGTAATTAAATGAAAAGGAGATAGTTTATCATAAAATTTAGTAGCCTTAAGAGTTAGTAATTTCCATTCTAGATTAGGATTACTTTCTTTAATACCTATAGTAGATTCATTGAACATGAAAAAAGATCCAAGTGATATATCTATAAGAGAGTATGCATCAAAAATACCTATAACTTCTACAGATATCTAGTTTTGTACATTCATTATCTCATCTTATTGTCCCTACTAAATAGGTCTATATCATGACTTTCCCATGCCTTTAGAAGACCATTTCCTTCAGTATTTTTAGATGGAGAAGAGAGTATTAGACTAGAATAACATAGAAGATACATAGTAACAACTACACTAGGTATTTTATTAATATCTCAAGGAATACAGATATTGAAGACAAGTATATGAAACATATGAGATTTTAAGATCATTTTGGCTTTGATACTACATAAGGTATGTTATATATATACACATATACCATACATTATATATATATATATATATATATATATATGGGGTATGTTATATAAATATACAATATCAGGTCATGTATAAACTGAATATTACTCTATATCCAACAGTAAAACATGGTCCTTTACAATGTAAAAGTGTGGTGTGTCAAGCTAATAAACACAGTTAAATTGTGCCAGTTGAAACCATATCTTGGTAGGATCTTAAAGCTAAAAATAAATGGACTATTGATACAAAATTTATTCAAAATCCCAAAAAATCTTCATCATTTTCCACATCTGTGAAAGGCTTTCAAGAGCAAGGCCATACTTGGAAAACTCCTTTATAAGATGAATCCTATAATGAAAAATGATTCCTTAAAAGTTTTACTACCAGAATACAAGGATCAACAGAAAATGAGAAACTAACAGAGTGACAAATAGATGAATAATATATTGGACACAATAATTACATAGACTTCTTAATATAAATCTTTTGATTTGTAGGTTCCCATGAAGAGCAAGTAAGGAGCATACACTTTCTAGACTCTAAAAGACAGACTCTGACCTCCAACAAGACTTGCCTTCAACATGAAGAGATCCTCCTATTTATATATGGATAGGAAAAGATCAATGATAATTAACAAGATGCGAGATCAACAAACCAAAACAAAAGAAGAAAAAGTAGTGGAACAAAGCGTCCACCATGCATCGATAAAATATGTCAACGTGACTAACAATATATTGCCTTTAGAAAGTGGTGAGGTCAACTAAAGCAAATAGGGATATCATGCCCATATTCATGCCTATGAATAAACCCCGTAAGTAGTTATCAATCATCATCATTGAATTCATATTCTTCGTGGGGAGAATAGTGGAAGTCTTCATCATGATAATGGTCTAGATAGTTAGTACTATCATCACTATCATCATGCATGTAAAGAGTTGATGGAATCCTTATGGAATGATCTAGTGGTGTCGGTGGAAATACCAATTGGTGAGTAATGGTAAACCACTTCCATAAATCTATGATCAACTGAGTAGGATATAAACTTGCATGAAGATTTTCTTGGTGATTTTGAATAGAGAATAATTCAAACTTTATCCTGAAAGGTATTCTTAGTGCAATAAAAATATTACAAATCTTATCTAGATGAATATGAACATTTAAATCATCAGAAGATTTGATAGGCATGAAGTGATCAAGGAACTCTTTGAGATAGTATGATATTTCATCTGTGAGGCAAAAATTTTCAATAGATGGATTATAAGTAGGCTAGAAAGTAGACCATTGAATAAGAAACTCAAAACCATGATTGTAAATTAGATATTTGAAAGGATTATTGTCACTAGTTAAACTAGGATTATGATTTTCCATATATAACATAATAATTGATGCCCATATTTTACCATCAAGTTATTAGAACTGATAATTCCGTATTAGATGGTAATTATTTAAGTCTGTTAAGGCTTCATATGATTTCCTGATCATCTTGTTAATCTCATTATTTAACTAATTTACAATTGAGGGAGATGATCTCCAAATGTGTTCATGAAACTCTTCCCTTAATTCTATGACAATTACTATCATTATGGTTGAATATCTTGAATTTTCTTCCTTAGATGCAAAATCTACTAAACAATTCTTGTTTCTAGATATATGTTCAACTGTGAAATCAAAGTTCGCTAAGAAAGTAGTCCACCTATTCAATCTACTGACATCACCTTTTATGATATTATTAGAAGACTTTAAAATACTCATAACATTATTTAAATCTGAATGTATGAGAAACTTTTTAGATCTAGCAAAAAACATGAAATCTTGAATTGCCTTTATTGCTGCTAAAATTTCTTTATGAGTAGAGTGATAGTTTTTCTATGTTTGTTTAAAACTACCAGAAGCAAATCTACAAGGGTTTTTTGAACCATCAGGTAATATTTATTTCAATGTGGCTCCTCAAAATTGATTTGAAGCATCTGTTTTATTAATCTTTAATCCATTTCTGGGCAAAGCCAAAGGAGACAAATTCTGACAATTTTTGCTTAATTCTTTTAATAACACTAGCCATATTTTTGGACTAAGCAGGAAGATTATTTAACAATCATTTATTTACAAATAATCTATCTTGAGAAACATTATAATATTATCATGAAATATAATTGACACATCCAAGAGATCTCTACAACATTTTCTTTTCTTTCAGAACATCAGGAACATTCTTGATATTCTTTAAGACATGTTCTTGGATAACTACTTCACCAAATTTTATGGTCACTCCTAGAAATTCAATTTCATCCTTGAATATTGACATTTTATTTTTTGACAAAAATAACCCATTATCATATATAATCTGATAAAATTTCTCAAGATGTTGAATATACTCTTTAGGAGATTTTGATAAAATTAGAATGTCATCAATTAATACAATTATAAAATTTAAGTATGAAACAAATATTTTATTCATCATTTCCTAAAAAATGCTTAGGGTAGTCTTTAAGCCAAAAGGTAAGACATTCCATTCAAACTTACCAAAATGAGTAACAAAAGCTATTTTATATCTATCATGTTCTGCTACTTGAATCTACCAGAAACTAGATTTTAAATCAAATATTTACTATAGACTGGTCTACTACTAATTCTCTATAGGATTTTATCCTTGGATGGAATAGGATGTTGGACTAGAATCAAATATTATTTAAAGGAACATAATTTACTAATAGTCTTTTCTTTCCTCTTACTTGTTCTGATCTTTTATTAACATAGAAAGCTTCACATGCCCAAGGACTATTAGAATTTCTTATTAATTTTTGTTCTTTCAATTGACTGATTTCTTTGAAGCATTCTTCTCTAAGGGTAGGAGACATTCCAGAGTGATGTGATTTAAATTTTGGTTCAATCTCATTACCATCCTTATCCTTAACCATTTTTAGTTTTATTCTACAAGTGTGATTTTTTTTGTACTGAAATGCTAAAGGATTTTCATAACAACAATCTCTTTTGATTTTAATTAGGATAAAATCAATATCGAAACTACAAAGATTTATTTTTTGCTGAATCCAACTAGTATTTACAGGCTTTCTTGGCTTTTTTTTGAGAGGAATTTTTCATTCATATCTAGAATTTTTATAGAAAGAATACTTGTTTTCTAGGATTATTTCATGTAGCTGAATAGTGACTAGATAGAAGCTTTACAAATTCTTAGATCCTATCATCATATCATAAGATGGCATTTCATGTTGAACAATTTTAAAATGATAGGTAGAATCACCAAACTATACTAGAACCATAGTAGATCATTCAAAAATAACAATCTTGGTATTGAATGTCAATTTATGAAAGTCAGGTTGCCACATATCAAAAGGAATAACATGATATCTTGTAAGTGAAATGTCAGTGCCAGTTTCACGCAAAACATCTAGACTATAAGGCTTAAAACCTTCCCATTTGATTTGTATTTCACAAATAGTATTATTTGTGAAATGGGTTGAGGTCTGATGTATTTGAGACGTATCTATTTGAGAGGTTTCCCCTCATAAAATTGAGATTTTATCTCATTAGTGACATTAACTAATTCTTATTCAAATAATTGTTCTTCCTCATTTGCTAATGCTTCTTCTTTAAGGAGAATTTCTAATTCATTTTGAGCTCTGGCTAGTAAAATTTAAAGTTGTCTAATTCTATTTTTATGCCAAACTATTCTAGTAGAGGTATTAGGTTGTTTTGCTTCTTGTGTTTTATAATCAAACCTTTGACTATTTTTATCTGTGAACACTAATTTTGTCTTTTTTATTAACAATATGTATAGTATATTTTTGTTCTAATGTCATAATCTCTTGTTGTAGAGACATCTTTGTAGAAATCTATAAATTGGGGTCTATGCAAATTTGTCTCTTAGAAATATAATTTGATAAGATATAGTTAAAGCATTAGGAAAATGAGTATTAAGCATATGAACTTGAAAACCAATTTTTGAGTCACAGTATGAAGATTTTGGTTCTGACTCAGTGCTGACAAAATTCATGTTTACTTGATTATATGACTCATCTACTTCTAAATCCCAAATAATGTGAGATTCATAAACTACTTCATCAAATAGTAGAACATAATCATCTTCATTAAGATCATGGTTTTTTAAGAAATTTATTTTCTTAGATTCCTTTTTTTGATTTGGACAGTTATTGGCATAGTGATTTCCTTGGAATAGAAAAAACTTAATAGGTTTCTTTTAAAAACCATGTTTTCTTTTTCTGAAGATCCTTTTGGGAACATATTTTTTCTTTCTAGTTTTATAACTAGATTTCCATGGTCTTGGTATCTGGGCATACTTATATGGATGGAATTAACATGAATGATACTTTTTTCTTTCTCCTATATTACTTATATTTGTATGCATCCATGCAACCAAATTGATCATCTAATTCATTGCAAAATTTAGCACCAATTTGCTTATGAAACATAAGAGTTTCCTTATGTTTTTTTTATCATCACACAATTGAACATTTACTACTTTAATATTTTAATTTATCCTTCCAAAAGACATGGAAGATAGTTTATCACCGATAGATGACTTATATTTATTGGTAAAATATTGATGAAAAGACTTAATATATCTAATCTTGTATGCAGGATTGAAAATCTCACCATAGTTGTAAAATAGATTTTCCATAGCACATATATTCATCTAGTCTAGAGATATCACATAGTTGTGCTTTCATAAATTTAGATTTATTGGCTTCCTTTTTATTATCTATAGTACCAACAAATTCTGAGTATAGTGATCTACACAAAGTTGTAACTGACTTTTCCTGAACATAAATAAATTGATGAAAATCATCATTAATGCTCATCCCACCATTCTTTAATATTTTCTATGAAACCATTATCAATAGAGTATGGAACCAGAATAACATAGAAGATACAAAATAAAAATTAAAGCAAGTACTTTATTAATATCTCAAAGAATACACATATTGAAGACAAGTATATGAAACATATGAGCTTTCAAAATTTGTGTGTGTAATTATATATATATATATATAATTATATGTTTATATATACATATATACATATATATATATATATATATATATATATATATATATATATATATATATATAATTATATGTATATATATATATATATACATACATATATATATACATACATATATATACATACATACATATATATATATATATAATTGTGTGTGTGTGTATATACATATGAAAATATATTTTTAGTATTTGAAATCATTTTCCTAATATAAAATTGTAATCTAAATTAAGGATTTTTATTTTATTGAAATGTAATCTAAAATTAAGACTCTTCTTTTATTCAAAGTTTAAACTTAAATTTCCCTTTTGAAATAAATAGTAAATATGGTATGTATATATGTATATGTATGTATGTATGTATATATATATATATATATATATATATATATAACATATGATATGTTATATGTTATATATATAACATATGGTATGTTATATACGTTATATATATATATATATATATATATATATATATATGGGGTATGTTATATATAATTATAATTATATATAAATTTAGATTACAATTTTATATTGGGAAAAATATTTCAAATAATAAAAAATATATATCTTCATATATATATACATATAGATATATATAATTACATATATACATATATAGATATACATAAATATATATATATATATATATATATATATATATATATATATATATATGTATGTATGTATACATATGAATAATTATATGTATAGGAATATATATGTGTGTGTGTGTGTGTGTGTGTGTGTGTGTGTGTGTGTGTGTGTGTGTATTCAATATACACATATATTATTCATATATATATATATATATATATACATATATGTGTATATATGAATAATTATATGTCTATATATAATTATATATATCTGTGTGTGTATATACATCTAAAAATATACTTTTTAGTATTTAAAATATTTTTTCCAATATAAAATGGTAATCTAAATTTAGGATTTTTCTTTTATTGAAATGTAATCTAAATTTAGGACTCTTCTTTTATTCAAATTTTAAACTTAAATTTCCCATGGTTTATGCGTATATAGATAATGTATGGTATATATGTGTGTATAAATATATATAACATAAAAGTCAAGTATATGTGTATATATAATAACCATATATATATATATATAATATGGTATGTTATATATATAACCTACCATACGCTATATATATTATGTATGGTATGTTATATATTATATATATATATATATATATATATATATATATATATATATATATATATATAAAATGTATGATATGTTATACATCATATATATAATGTATTGTTTATTATATACACACATACGTTATATATAAATAAAACATATGGTATGTTATATATAATTATATATATATATATATATATATCCCTTGTATTAATTTTATATAGATATTTATATATAATTTTTTTTAGATAGCAGGAATCGGTCCAGCACGAGCCCCTATAGCCTGCTGTACGCCTGGTAAACTTTTTAATGTGACCGGTGATGCTGGCATGACACGCCCTCCAGTACCATGAGGTGGGGGGAGACTAGAACCCATGACCAGCAGAGCACGATGGAAATACTGAACCAACTGGTCTAGGCCCCCCGCCCTATATATAATTAAAATTAATATGAGTGATATCACTCATTTTTTTTATTAAGGGTAAATGGATTTATTTTTTTGATTAGGAACCCTTGACCCTAGAATACAAGCAATCGTACATAGCCTAGAAAGCCTTTATATATATATATATATATATATATATATATATATATATATATATATATATATATATATATATATATATATATATATATATATAGAGAGAGAGAGAGAGAGAGACATTCTTTATATATATATATATATAATTTAGAGGCATACATACATATATATGTGTGTGTATGTATGTATACCTCTCAATTAAATATTATATGTGTGTATATATATGTATATATTTATGTTTATGTGTGTGTGTGTGTGTGTGTGTGTGTGTGTGTGTGTGTGTGTGTGTGTGTGTGTGTGTATACCTCTCAATTAAATATTATATGTGTGTATATATATGTATATATTTATGTTTATGTATATATGTGTGTGTGTGTGTGTGTGTACATATATATACACACATATAATATTTAATTGAGAGGTATACATACACACACACACATATATATGTATATATTTATGTTTATGTGTGTGTGTGTGTGTGTGTGTATACCTCTCAATTAAATATTATATGTGTGTATATATATGTATATATTTATGTTTATGTATATATGTGTGTGTGTGTGTGTGTGTACACACACACGCACACACACACACACATATATAAAGAATGCCTCTCGACTATATATATATATATAAAGAATGCCTTTTGATTATATATAACATGGAGAGGCATTCTTTATATATATATTTAAATATAACATTGAGAGATATTCTTAATATATATATTAAGAATGTATCTTGACATTATATTTTAAGAATACCTCATAGATTCTTAATATATAATGTCTATAGGTATTTTTAATATATATATTTCAAAATAGAAAATGTCGATGTCTTTTATCCCAAGTTGTGGTGAAAAGATACATCTAAAATTCCAATAGGAGATGGCAGAGAGAGTAAGAGACAAAAGCATCTACCAAAGAAAATAGGAAGACAAAATCCTGAACCTAAAAGATACAATAACCCTAGTAGATGGGAGAACAACAAGGTGGGTTAAAACAACACAAAAAACATGTGGTAGCTAGCGCTATCTAAAGAAATGCCATGAACTATTGCACTTTAGGTAGGAAAAATCAATATAGTCTTCCACCCTACCCTTTTTACCCTTTTTCTTTTTCACTTCTTGCCATACTCCTTGAGTCAGAACCACCACGACTATCTGCAATCCTATGTTTTGAATCTCTGGAATTATGTGATAACCTAATTATTTTGGGTTTGTATTTATTACTAATTCCTTTTATGATTCGATCTCTCTATTTCATGAGCACATTTCATGCCTCTAGGTGTAGACCCAACTAGTTCTAATTCCTTTATTTGGATCCCCTCTTTGTTTCCATCCTCTTTGTGGTCATTATCTTAGCCTCGTGCAATTAGCACCTCTCGCTCATTTATTTTTTGGACTTCCTCCTCTTGTTCCTATATTTATACCTCTTCTTCCTCTTGTGTCAGCATGATCTAACATTTGAAGGTTGATTTAATCCTTTTCTTCTTTGGTGGAAAGTTCTGAGCCTGGGGGCAAGTGGCCTGAAGATGTCTAGTAAGCTTGCAAAAGCAATATTGAAAAGCAAAATCCTCATAGTCCATGGACTGAGTATGTTGTATTTCTCCATAATAGATTATAATTTTTTTGGTAGTCCTTTAATAAGGTCTATTTCCACACATATTAAAGCATATGTGAATAATCCTAACCTCATTCTTTAGTAATCTACTTTGATGAACTTACCCAGGCTATCTCCTATCTTTTTGAAGGTATTGATGAGATAGAGAGGAAGGTTTGGCAACCAGACCTGGATTGGTATTAGATTAACTAAGTAAGAGCTCAGATAAAATTATGGAAACCATGGTGCAAAGTACAAGCCTATTGGTGCCTAGAACCATGGGATTTTTGTTAATACTCTCTAGTATTCTTCATCATCAAAAACATGTATGATGGAGGAACCCTTGGATCAGAGGGATATTTCATAATTTTTTGACTAGGTAGAATGTACCCACTGGAGTAAAGTAGCTATAGTTGGCCAAAAACCATTGAATCTACAAATGAGAGCCTCCTTTTCTAAATTTATCCTATACTCTAACACATCTTCCTCATAAATATCCACTTGTGGCACCTCCTTTGCCTATTCCACAATGTAGGTGCTTGTGATGGGAGAGGCTTTCTAAGTGCCTAATTTTGTTGTAGTATTTTTGACATCTTTAAATGATCCCCTGGGTTTGGAAGCATTTGCTACATCCTTGGAAGAGTGCCTGGTAGAGTTTCCCATGTTTATCACACCACCATGCATGCGTAAAACATGTGATAATAAAGATCTATTTGTAATACCATAATTTACCAGTAGTTTGTGATTTTTTAGATCTTTGCCTTTGTAAATGAGGCATTGGAGGGAAGCTAGAATTCTATTGGCCAATTTGATTTGTTCTTTGAGGTCCTATACACTATAGAACCAATCTACCCAAAATCAAAGGGTATTCCCCATGATGGATCATAGCATAATTTGGAAGATTTCCATCTAATCTAATGGAAACAACCAAGGTTGGCATTTTCTCAAACATATTATTGACATCCTTTGAAAATAACCAAACTTTTGTCCCCTAGGTCATAGTCCTCTCATTGGCTAAACTAGGCACCTTCATTGACATAGATTCATGACAGCCCATATCAAAGTCCTCAAGAATTGGATCATGTCTTCTTGCTTGATGAAACTCAGATGGTGTTTCAAAAAACATTATGTACCATCTAATGCTGTACCCTCTCTTACTGCTGGCTTTGAAAGTCCCTCTAGAAATGGTGTAAACAAAGAAGTAGACTCCTTATATTTAACACTGGCACTTGTACTACCATCATCGCAGTTCGAGCTAGTTCTTACTTCGATCTGTGAAGTGTAACACTCATTGCAAATATTGTAAGTTACTCCATCATCATATATATATATATAACATACATATATATCATCTATATATAACATTATAGTATATAAATATAAATATAAATATATATATATATATATATATATATATATATAAAACACATACTTTATTTATATATACATAATGTATGTTATCTATATACATACATACATACAAATAATGTATACATAATATTTTGACACCTTTATCAATTACTGATGTTTTTTATCTTGTAGGAATCCATCGAGTCTCAATCTCTTTGAGTGCATGCTCTAAGGGGTGCACTGGGAAAGGGGTGGGCAGACCCTTGGTGCTTCATAAGATTGTTGTCCCTTATTGACACTTATTACTAATCCAAACAACTCCTAAAAACATTCCCTTAAGCTATTACTCCTATTTTGCACACTCCTTTAGTATTTTACCATCTTTTGAACCACTTTTCCTAACCTAAAACCCTTTTTGGTAGTTTACATCATTAGGTCAACTGGGTCAAACTTGTACACTTATTGGTGAAACTCATTTAGGGTCTAAGACATCTCTTGACTGACCTAACCTATGACCTAGTGAGTTTTTATCAATAATATTACTAGGTCGATTGGTTCGACCCTATCAACTAAAACTTTTAGAAGTACTTAGGGTTAAATCCACCTATATACTCAAGATCATTTATCCATTATTAGAGAGACATCAAGAGTTATTATTTATTTGCACTTCTTTACAATCTACTCTTCCATCATTCTACTTGAGGAGTCTTAGCTTAGGGTTTCTACTTGGAGAATATAGTATTGTGGAAAAGTCTTAGATGCTTTAGCCTTTCTTAATGATCCTCATAAACTGTAATAACCTCTTGCAAAGCCTCTTTTTCCAAGGGAGAGATTGAGTCTCGATGGGTTCATCTTTCAAGTAAGTATTCTCTAAATTTTTTTACCTCTTTTTAGTGGATATAAGTAGCATAAGTATTAAATCTTGAATAATATTACTCTTCTTCTCCATGTATTAGGGTCTTACTCATACATAGCTTAATTGATATTCTCTTATGCATTTTTAATTAATTTATTTTAATAACCCCCATATTGTGCCATAAGCTTTAGTGAGCACTAGATTAGACTTTAATTTACTTGTTAGTAGTATAGTAAATATGAAAACATAAGACTTAGAGTTATTGCTTGATTTTACTTGAGTGGAGGCTTTGAAACCCTCCCTGGTATTATTGTTGTGATAAGACATCACCTAATTAAGTCTAGTGGATCTATATATTGGTCATGTTATTGATTATCTAATGTATCCCCAATTGAAAGTGTAAGTAATATCTATCTTCTCTGAACTAGGATTGATTGATAGATCTGATACATTTCTGATTGCATACATTTTGGTGAACCTGACGTGAATCTAATCTTTATAGGTTTTCTTTCATGTTTTTATTTTTTATCATTTTATTTATTATTTTTATATATTTATGATACTAGGTCAATACGACTAGTATAGTTTCTAAATTTTATGCGTAGGTTTAACACATAGTCACATAAAAAATGACTCTATTCTTTTTGTGTAGGTCTTCATCATATATAGGTTATTTGGGTCAAATATGTTGATACAATACTCTTATTCACTTCCAAAAAAACATAATAGGTTGATTAGGCTGGTATAGTATTTTAGACAACTTTGACAAAACATATTAGGTCGACTAGGTCGATATAATCATCTTCATAGGCTTTAACAAATAGGGAATTGCAAAACTAGGTCGACACAGTTGGAAAAATTTATAAGTAACATTCAAAGCACTTCAACAAAAATCTCATATTCTTCAACATCTTCTAACCCACTAAGGTTCCTTTCTCTCTTTCTCTTTTATTTCAGTTATTCCTTACAATTCTATTTTACATAGTTTATAGTATTTAAAAACACCTTCATATAATAAACTAGGTCAACCTAGTTCTATATTCTATCTTGTCTAAAAGACTAGGTCGACCTTATCAACATAGTTCTTAAAGACTCTTGCTTTAGCAGTATAGTAGTGACACTATCAAATATATTCTATAATATTTTCATACACTATCATCTGAACTGACACTATACTATGTTTCAAATTGGAAATTAACAATTACATGCTAGTAATTACTTCACACTTTCACTTTCAATTGTTTGCATGCTTAGATTATATCACATAGTTTAATTAGGTGGTTTTTAAATATACCATTTAGTTTCACTATTTTTCTCTTTTCTTACACACGCTACCAAATGACATAATTTCAAAACAAATTTAAAAATTTGTCTACCTAAGGCCTACCTACTTAGATTTCATCACCAAGTAGGAAGCCAACTTATTTTTTTGGCCAAGTATAAACACGTGGCTAATGGTATATATTGGAAAAGCACTTGACACCCTTATTGCTTCAAGATTATGAAGTGAGGGGGTAGGCCTCAATACCAAGACAATACCATTGGCAACACAAATCCCTTTTAGCCTAAATGTCCTTAAACCATCCATTGATTGCTTTTTAGTTCCTTACTTTCAACCAACTTACCTATCACACTTAAAATAACATTTTATAATAATAAAAACATTCAGGATGACTAAATAACATTTACTTTTTAGTTAATTGCTTGCTCTTTACTCATTGTATGTTGTATTATATAAACTTTCATTGGTTAGCATTGGTGTAAGGTTTTGTGTTGTGTGTCTCAATTGGCTCATTCTCATTGAACCAATTGATTGTGTGTTTACTTCTATTTCTTGCTTTCAAAGTATATTGCAAATTTTTTCCCTATTTTAGTACACTGTCAACCTATTTGACATAGTCTCTCACAAGCTATTTTTCTTCCTACCTACAATGTTAGGTCAACCTAGTCGATTATGTATCTCTTTTTTCAATTAGATAATAGTACTACATCAACCCAATTGACTCTATACTCTTATCAGACTCTATTTTCTCTATTTCGTAGTACTAGGTTGATCCAATTGACTCTGTACTCTTACTGTTTATCCTATTTGTCTGACTCAGTTTTCCAATTTTTATTCCTTAGCATTTTATTCATTTATCTCAAGTCATCATGAAGTCCTCTATCAGAATATTCTTGGACAACTTGAATCCATTTATATACTATATGAGATGTTTATTTCTCCCTCTCTTTTCCTCCTAAGAGAACCCTCACTCTTGGTTCACCTCTTCCCCTCCTTCATTTGTGGTTTGTAACATGGTGCAAATCACACCTCAAGATGAAGTAGGTGGATTTGATCCTTTATTTACCTATCAAGATAATTCTCATATTCAAACTCTTCAAATTAATGTGGGAGAAATTGACACAAATTTATCCAATAATCCCACTAACAATCCACCTTCCAATAACCCTCCCCCTAATACCAATTTAGGGAATTCTCCCACAAACACCAACCCATAAATTGATATGACTGCAATTATTACACAAGTCATATAAAAAATGAACATAATGTAAAATTTTAACACCTCCCAAATGATGCAATTACAGTGTCATTTGATCAATATGGCTAATTGACCTCTGACTATCAATCCTCAAGCCAATCCAAATTTTATTCCTTCACCTCTTCAAGATGCCTTAGGAAATGTCATTCCTCAACCTCTTATGAATAACAAAATGCTTCAAAACATCCAAAATGATCTTTTAGATCCTTTCATCATGTCCATTAATATTGGTAACATATCTCCAACTATCAAGTATGATGGGACTAAAGACCTTACATCCTTTCTCAAAGCCTTTAGTAATCTTTACAAAGAATGGATCCAAACTAATACTTTCACCAAAACTAAACTTCTAGTTAAAATCTTCACTAGTGATGTATTGGAATGGTAAAACCAAATTTCCCAAAACTCCATTTGGCAACTTGAGGACTTAGTCAATCTTTTAGTCAAAGAGTTTCAACATAATGATTTTCCCTAATATTAACTTAGTCATTTCATCAATACTAAGTAGTCTCCCATCGAATCAACTCATGATTTTGTCAAAATATAGATATATTCAACCCATAAATCTAACCATAACATGACTAATGAAAATTTGTTTAAACTTTTTATAATTGGTTTAAATCCTCTTCAATATAAGGTTCAAACTTTTGCTCCCCAAACACTTAATGAAGCTCTTGACCAAGCTAAATGTCAAGACTTCCTCATAAATAAATTCAAACCTAATCCTAAATTAATTAAAGGATATTTTCAAAATTATACCAATGCTATCATCGGTAATGTTGTCCCCAAAAATAGACTTCTCATTTTTGGGACAAAATATGTGAACTATTTTGGTTCAATAGACCAAAATAATCTCTTCCCTTTCTGAAATTTGTTCTGAGCATTCAAATTCCTCATTTTTAAAGCTTCTCAGAAATCTATGAACTCTGTAGGCTTGAATCTATGGACTCTGTAGGAAAGAAGCAAGCTCTCAACACTTAGGTGATTTGAAAGTTTGTTCAATGACAAGGTTCAACCAAAAGAGTTCATCAACAAGCTTCTAAGCAAGGATTGAACCATTGAACCGTTGAACCTTGAACCATTTTGATTCAGTGGGTTCAATGGGTTCAAAGGTTCAACATCAATAGTAAGAGTTAAGCACATTTGTTCAATGGTTCAACAAGTTCAATGACTAAATGGTTCAACGCATTTAGTTCAAAAATATCAAAAGGACTTAACCAAATAAAAAGAATGAACCGATTGAACCGTTGAACCTTGAACCAAAGGGTTCAATGATTTCACAGGTTCAAAGGTTCAACCAGTGTGATGAAGATCAAAGAGCTTAGAAAGAACAAGGAAGTGACAGACTAATGGTTCAATAGGTTCAAAGGCTTCTACAGGCAGGTTCAATCAAAAGAATAAGTTTCTGACACTTAGTCATTTTTAGGACTAGTTCAAGGTTCAAAAGCTTCAATAGGTTTAATGAGTCTTGTTTCAAAGAATCTTGGTTCAAGTGGTCAATAGAAACAAGGGAATGAACCATTGAACCAAAGTTGGTTCAATCGGTCGGTTCAAGCGACAAGTTCAAAGGAGTGCCCCAAGCGTCAAAGACACAAGTGCCCTTGAAAAGGGAATTTCCATGGAAAAAGTGACTAAAGAAAGAAATAAAAACTTGACAGAACTCAACGGATGTTGCCAAGTGTCATTTTTTGAGCCTCATTTCACTTCATTTCTAGGAGCAACAGATGTTGCCACGTGTCCTCTGTAAGTTAAGCGAAACACACCAAGTGGCATCATCCGCATGAATCTAAAATGAATCCCACATGGTTCTATAGTGTTTACATAATGAATTAGAAGCCACCGAGTGTCATCTTCCATAAGACACTCAAAAGGCGTCCAAAGCTTTTATAAGTTCAACAGATGCTGCCACGTGTCCTTACCTATTTCACAGTGGATACTGCCACGTGTCACAATTTGAGATTCACGAAAAATCAACTAAGGCAAATTTCTAAGGAACAAACAACCCTTTTAGAGGACACTCAGAATCCAAAGTGAACCATTGCAAAAAATTGAAAGGCTAGTTTGGAGATCAAACAACCCTTGCAGAGGGCAGGAAGGGGGAAAATAGACCAATTCAAAGGCCAAAAGAGCAAAGGGATTTCCTTCGAAAAAGTTCCCCTGACAAAAGTGATGAAGAAATAATTAATTTAGATAAATTGTTTGAAAGAATTCCTTTAGACTTTTTCCTTTGAAATAAAAGTCTAAAGAAATAGAAAACCTGCTATGCTGCCATGTGTCATCTTCAAAGTCACAGTGAAAGCCACCATGTGTCATCTATTGAGACACATTATCAAATGCATCAAAAGCTGCCAAATGTCATCTTTTGCAGTGTTCTCAAAACACCAACAAGAAGTGACTAAGGAATAGAGCATCAAACTAAATCGAGGACCCAATTCAAATAACCAAAAAAGGAGGAATGACCAGAAACATTTGCGCATCAGATATGTTTCTAGAAGTAGACCGCCAGGTGGATATTGAAAGATGCTAACTTTCAATAGCATGACCCATTTCTCTACATTGAGAAAAGAAAATGGGTAAATGCCCCTAAATTCCAACATGTCTTCTTAGCAAAATTCAATGCAACATGATGTGTGACTGTTCCCAAGTCCTTCTTGAAGAGGTTATATAAGGGACTCTCTTTTATTGTTTTATGGGGATCTCTCTCTGATTATCAGAAACAAAACTCTATCCAAATTGAAAGGAATTAATGAGAATTTGAGCTTAGATTGTTGATCATATTTTGTTATTGGAATAAGAAAGCAAATGAATTTTTAGACTTTGTGCTGTGATATCTTTATTGTTGGGGAAACTGTTCTTATGTTTTTTTTCTTAATATATTTTATGTTCCTTTAATTCAACAAGCAAAATTAGTGAAAGTAGTTAGGAAGGTGTACTGAAGCCAACTGTGGAGAGACTTTGTGCCCCCATAGTTTCCTTTAGTGTGTTTTCTTTTTGTTTCTGTGTAAAGAACCTTGGGATGACTTTGTGCCCTCATTGTCCTTCGTATCTCACTCTTGGGCAATTCAAGTGGAGACTTTGTACTACATCTTGATTTGTTGGTTACTACGTCTTTGGTTACATTTTGCAATTACTACCAGGAAGATTCTTGTGGTTTGTTTAATAGTACTTTTGAAAGAAGAGGAGTGCTTTCTGTCATTATCCCTAAGATTTCTCTTTTGATTTTCATGCATCATCTCTGAAAAAAGAGAGATGGATGGTTTATCCTACCCTTGAGTATTACTTTCTATTTATATATATATGATGAGAGGAGAGATTAGTCCCCTTTTGATGTGGTAAAACTACACATTTGGCTGACCAATCTTCTTACTTTGGATGATCAAACCTATTTTGTTTATCAGTACGCTGATCGACAAAATATTCAACCAACAATTTTTGGTGACTTCACTGGGGATATAGTTATGTGCATTCTGAAACCTCAAGTTTTAGATGGAATCAGTCTCTACCATTATCCATTATAGACTCCATTCCATTTCTATGTTTTACCCATTATTATTATAACCTTACCATTCACCTCCACACTAACTTGGAAAGAATGCGTAGTTTAAAGCCTCAAGTTTCAAAATAAAGCAAGGTCAGTTCTTTTCCATTTTTGTTTCACAATCTGGTAGATTCAAGGTATACACGAAGCCAAAGGGATAAAGGTATTATTGACCTTATATTCAAGTTGGTATAACAAAGTAATTTTGATCTATTTCCTTCAACATCTCACCTCCAACGAACCAAGAGCTTTCCTCCTACTAAAGTCAGATCTCCATTGCCAAACAAAGTATCCACTTCTGATGTTGATAAAGCTTTGCCAATAATTACTCCTCAGAGATTTGGTATTATTTCTTTTAATAGTCATATAATGGAAACTCAAGGCCCCTGAGGTAATTCTTTTGGTCCTCTCAATCTTACTCCACCTCTACATGAGCTTCCATGCAGTTCAAGGAAGAATTTTCTCAAATTCTATGGTGATGGAAAAGTTCATCCTGATGAACACATTGCAACCTTTAGCATAAATTATGGCATAATTGGAGTAGAATTTGAAGATGTAGCAGTCAGGCTATTTGTAGAAACATTACAAGGTGCTACTGCAAATTGATTTTATCATCTATAGGCTCAGTCAGTAACTGATTGGAATACCCTCAAAGCTAAGTTTGAAGCCAAATTCAAACCTATAGAAGATGCACATGCACTTCTGGCTCAACTTACATAGATGAAGAAAGAACCTCATGAACCAATGAGGGACTTCATAGCCAAGTTTGACAAACTGAGGAACATAATTCTTATAATTTTTTGACCTACAATTGAGAATCTCAAATGCTTCTTCATTAATTCTCAGTTACCTAAAATAAGTTTTCTTTTGAGACGTGTTGGTGAAATAGATCTTGCTATAGCTCAACATTTGGCCACTAAAGTAGAAGATGATCTCATCTTAGCAGGAAAGATAAGAAGAGATCCAAATAGAAATAGACCTTCATCATCTTCTGAATATTCATCTACAGGCACCACAGATCCAATGGTGCAAAAGTTGGTAAATGAGTTGCTTGCTCTCAAAAAAAATGTCACAAGGAATATCTTCTGCTCCATACAGAGATATGCCAAGAAGGACATTTCCAAATTAGTCATATCAGGGCAATGCTGCGAGGAATCAAGGGCAACAAAATTGTCTTCCTCCCCCACAAGAGAAACTTGCCCTGGAAGCTCCTCCAACCAATTCAGTAATGGAATATCTTGAAGCAAAATCAAAGTTCTCTTTCCAGCTTGAATTGAATCAAAAAAATGATGCTGATATCCTTGTAGAAAATCAAGAAGAATCAACTGGTGACTCCCACATCAGTTTCCTGAACTACCAGGATGAACCCAGAAGCAAAGGAGAAGCTTTTGATGGATCACATGTAGTGTTTACCAGGTCCAAGAACCAATCAGTCTAGCAAGCTGATAAAGGGAAGACAGAGGAACAACCTCAACCAAGAATTATAATTGCTAAGCGTAGAACCACTCTTCCTTTCCAGTCAAAGGATTTGGTGATCACCCAAAAGGTAGGTACATCAATTTCACCTTCACCTTCTACTTCAATTTTGCAAACCAACCCTCCTTCTATCCCTCCTAAAACCCAAAAAGTTGAAATACCTTCCTTTGCTCCTAATCTAATTCAGCCATTTGACATAATTGATCATGTCAAAAAGACCAAAATACAAATGTCTGAATTTGAATATTTGTAGTCCAATCCTGATCAATTGGATAAGTTGGTCCAATGTGTCAAGAACCAAACCATTCCTATAGGAAAAGAAGCTAAAAAGGTAACTCCTGATTCCATAAAGAACATGCCTATTCTGAATAATCTTGTCATTACTCCTCTAGCTGCCTCTGGGAAAATACAACCTTTCTATGTTTCCCTGTTAATAAATAGTCACAAGCTAAGTAATTGTATTATAGACTCAGGCACATCTGACAATGTCATGCCTACTAACGTAGCTGAATCTCTTGGCCTCACACTGACCAAGACATTTGGAAGATGTTTCTCTATGGAAAACAAGTATCATTGCTGGGGCAAATCAAAGATGCCCAATTTGCATTTGCAGCTTTTTCAGACAAGAATCAAGATGACTGTCTTGGTGGCTGACGTCCCAAAATCCTATGGCATTTTTCTTGGATGAAATTTTTGTAAGGACATGGAAGGAGAACCAAGCATGCACTTGTCTGAGGCAAGAATCCCTATCAAAGGCGTAATGAAGGGATTGCTTCCTGAAAAGGAGGCAAAATACGTAGTCACCCAAACATCAGCCCCTGAAGCTCAAATTATTTTTAAATCCTCAGGTATGGGTAACTACTTTCTATTTATAGACAAAATGCATGAAACATCTGATAAATTTTTTTAAAGTGTCAACCTAGAAATTAGTTCAACTAGAATAATAGAAGAGCTAGTAGGTTGCAATACAAATGAAGAAGGACCCTCCCTCTCTAATGAAGGAAAGTCTAAAGAAAAATCAGTATCTGATGAGGTATGGACTCTAGAATTTGATGGCAACTGCTCCTCTATCGATTTGGGAGCTTAGATTGTGTTGATATCTCCTCAAAGAGATATGTTTCCTTCATCTTATAAATTATAATTTAACAACACTAACAATACAGCTGAATATGAATCTCTGTTGCTTGGATTGAAGGCTGCTCAAGACAGAGGCATCAAGTTTCTTCATGCCAAAGGGGATGCTGAATTAGTGGTTTTTCAGGTGAGAAACTTATACCAAACCAAAAATGAAATATTATGCCACTACCGCACCCTAGTTTGGGACTAAATTGAAAGCTTTGATGCTTTCAACATTTCTGCCATACCTAGGGAATCTAATGACAGAGCTGATGCACTTGCTGTTTCAGGAACTCTCTTAGTTCCTCACTCAAATTTTAAAGAAGATAGATATACTATTGAGATAGTCTGTAGACCAAGTGTTCCTGACAATGCTGATTATTGGCAAGTATTCAATTATGATCATCAAATCATTGCCTTCCTGGAATGAAAAGACAATTTTGAACAACTACATTTTGAAGGCAGTGAATCTTAGAAGTATGAATCAACCTCTGAATCTAGTTTAGATATAAATGAAGAATTCTTACAACTGAAAAGAAACAAAATTTTCAAAGGCTTGGTTTCTCTTGAAAAATTATTTGACAAGCATGATAGACTTATCAAACAACAACAAACAGATTCAAACTTCTCTCAGAGATTCGATCAAGTAAATCTGAATACTAAAGAAAATCCTAAGATGGTTAACATTGGTAAGTGCTGCACCATTGAAGAAAGATTCAAGTGCACCACTTTATTCCATAAATACATGGATGTCTTAGCATATTCTTATGATGACCTGAAGTCTCTCAGACCTAATAAAATCTGCCATGACATTCCTCTTAAGGCTGACTCAATGCCCTATAAGCAAAAATCTAGACAGTACAATCTGAAAACATTAGGTACTATTCTGTCTGAGATACAAAAAATGTTAAATGCTAGAATCATCTTCTCAATCCATCATTCCACATGGATTGCAAACATAGTGCCTGTAAGAAAGAAGAGTGGCAAAATTTGTATTTGTGTAGATTTTAGAAATCTGAATTAATCATCTTTGAAAGATAATTACCCTTTGCCAATTATGGATCAAGTACTCCAAACAGTGATAGGTTTAGAGATGTTATCAATGCTAGATGGCTTTTCAAGATATAATCAAGTTGAAGTTTGTGATATCCCCTTCTAATAGGGATATATGAAAGACACAAAACTCTGATACTAAAGACAAAAGCTCTGATACCACTGTGATGTCCCTTACTTAGGGCCTCTTTTTGTCTCTACACAACTCTGATATATAGCAATAACAGTTCTGATACCACTGTAATATCCCCTTCAATCAGGGAACATATAAACACATAAAGCTCTGAACAAGATACAATTTGCAGAATAGATTCAAACATGCATAAACAAATCACAGATCTTATCATTCATCCAGCTGATTACAATAGATGTCCTTTCTTATGCAAACCAAAGAATATTACAGATAAGGTCTTAAAACCCTAGATTCGTGCAAACTGGGAATAAACTTGCAATTCTGGAAGTCTCGGCCTTTCTGTGTCGACACACAGATGCCGTCGTCGGTCGATATATCACTGACGTCGGTCTCTATCGATCGGCTTTCTGCCGACGTCGATCTTCAGTCGACCGATGTCGGTCACCAGAATCTCTCTCTGCCGAGGTCGGTGCCTGATGCGGATCTATACGGACCTGTACGAACTTGGTACGGCCGCCACCTGGTCTGTTCTTAACCCTTGATTGCTGAACAACCTGATCTGAAGATATACTATTCTAATACAGAATATTTCTATCTGTATAATTTATTGGATCAAAACTAAATAAAGATAAATACCTGAAATATCTGTAATAACTTCTGGGTGAAGTTATCTCTCAACCCTGAATTTCTGTGATAACTTCTGGATGAAGCTATCTCTCAAATCTGTACCTCTGTGATAACTTCTGGATGAAGCTATCTCTCAATTTGGCAATAGATCGGCTGATCTTTCACAACCTCTGAATTACACACAATGAAGACTTGACGTTCTCCACTGCAAATGGAATCCTGGAACCCTTGGCTCAGTCTTCACAGAAGAATTTCTCCAATTTCAATAATCAATTCATACATAATCCATAATGGCCTCCATGTGAAACCTTTATACCCTCAAAAGATATGCTTGCCCTAATTAGGGTTTTCTTAAATTAGCATTAGGGTTTCTAATTTAAAATTAGAGCAAATAATTAATAATTAATAATTAATAATTAATTATTAATGAGACCAAATAATTAATATTTGATTAAATCAATCAAATATTAATATCTCCCTCAATATACGTCGGATCCTCAAACCGATCGAAGCAGGTGAATCAGGGAGTGATTCCGCACATGACCATACCAAAATAAAGGTGCTCCGTTGCATATCAAATATCCCTAAAAAGTAGGAGCTCAGGCTCAATGCATCTGAAATAACTTGAATGAAAACCAAATGTAGAAATTCTGCGAATCAAAGTCAATCCAAGCTCCATTATGACCCTCTATCCATCCTATTAGCCTACGAAGGTTGTATAATAGGCTAATCATCAAGACTGTCAATGTCCATGAAAAAGGGGACATGACAATCCGCCCCTCTGGAAATTGCTTGTCCCCAAGCAATCTCGGAACAATGAACTACTCGATCCACCTGGATCCCAAGGAAAAAAATTGTGTAACATCCATCATGTCACCAATCAACCCATGTGAATAAATCATCAACATCAATAGCATCAACAGTATCAAAATCAGCAACTGAAAAACTGCACTCGACACCCAAACAACTATCTGAAGACCAACTGTAGATGCCGGTAGAAGAAACCACTCTGAGGGACTCAAGCCAACTAAAATATCAACTCTATCAAAATTCAAGTCCCTATCTAACTGATACTCACATCCTACTGGATCGTGTATATGAAAATCATTGGTCCCTGAGTCACTGACACCAAAACTAATCTCTAAATGCAAAGAAAAATAAGGAGCATACCTCACCGTATGATGCTGGTAAGAACCCCCAAACTCTGCTACTGGGCCACTATTGCCAAACTGGGACTCAATGGATGGCTCCAATCTCGGCTCAACAAACATCACCTCAACATCCCTGTAAGGTAACATAGTAGAAAGGGTTCGTAAAATCTCCTCACCCAATCTGCTAATAGCACTAGAACCTTGGACAAGAACACCTTCTGTCATCTTATGTGAGTCCAGACGAACACCTGCACTATCCAGCAAATACTCCATGAATGGTTCAGTGCAGTAGAAATTATATGTGGAAGCATCAACATACTCCCCCACACACTCCAACTGATCTCTCTGTAAAGGTGGCACAACCAATTGTACCACACTGTCATCTGTGTGAGAATAATCAATCTGGAGACTCGACTCCACTGGTATCTCAAGCTCATCAGAATCAGGTACTCCCAAATCTTGAATATGTGTATCAGCCTCAACAACATGCTCATCAGCAACAACTGCAGGAAGGTACTCATCACCAACCACCTCAATATACAAATGATCATCCACACTCTGTAAATTAACGCCAAAGCTCATATCAACAGACGGAGTATCAACAACTGTAGCATCACTGTCTAACTCTTCCATATGGAGAGAAATAACCGGTGAAACTAAGTCCTCAAAACTATCCACTGCATTCTCCTGAGTGTCATCTGCAATAATAGGATCCTGGGAATCTTCTACAATCTTTGCCATATCTGAGAGGCCATCAACACTCAGTGCACTAACATTTGAGCCCACCTGTACACTCTGAGTGCAAGCATCTAACTCATCATCATCTTCACTATATCCTATCTCATAATCATAATAATTATGGGACATGTTGCTCTCTCGTCTAAGTGATCTGTAGTGCTCTCTCCTCAGCTTGACAAAATGATCAAAGGTCGTCCTCTCTTGAACATGAGGAGGTAATAAGTCCCACTCATCATTCGCTATCTTATACCTTGCGGGTTTGTTTTTGGATGTAGGATATGAAAGAATTTCCTTCATCCTCCTCTGGGTTTCATCCAACTGCTTCAAACTGTGTTCCAGCTTCTTCATATCATTGTCCCACTATTTCTGAGTATATGAAGGCATCATGATACTTTGCTGATTCAATCTACCCAACTACCCAACAGGATGGCAAGACATTAGCTCTGATACCACTGTGATATCCCCTTCTAATAGGGATATATGAAAGACACAAAACTCTGATACCAAAGACAAAAGCTCTGATACCACTGTGATGTCCCTTACTTAGGGCCTCTTTTTGTCTCTACACAACTCTGATATATAGCAATAACAGCTCTGATACCACTGTAATATCCCCTTCAATCAGGGAACATATAAACACATAAAGCTCTGAACAAGATATAATTTGCAGAATAGATTCAAACATGCATAAACAAATCACAGATCTTATCATTCATCTAGCTGATTACAATAGATGTCCTTTCTTATGCAAACCAAAGAATATTACAGATAAGGTCTTAAAACCCTGGATTTGTGCAAACTGGGAATAAACTTGCAATTCTGGAAGTCTCGGTCCTTTCTGTGTCGACACACAGATGCCGTCGTCGGTCGATATATCGACGTCGGTCTCTGTCGGTCGGCTTTCTGCCAACGTCGGTCTTCAATCGACCGATGTTGGTCACTGAAAGTTCTCTCTGCCGAGGTCGGTGCCTGATGCGGATCTGTACGGACCTGGTACAGCCGCCACCTGGTCTGTTCTTAACCCCTGATTGCTGAACAACCTGATCTGAAGATATACTATTCTAATACAGAATATTTCTATCTGTATAATTTATTAGATCAAAACTAAATAAAGATAAATACCTGAAATATCTGTAATAACTTCTGGGTGAAGTTATCTCTCAACCCTGAAATTCTGTGATAACTTCTGGATGAAGCTATCTCTCAAATCTGTACCTCTGTGATAACTTCTGGATGAAGCTATCTCTCAATTTGGCAATAGATCGGCTGATCTTTCACAACCTCTGAATCGCACACAATGAAGAGTTGACGTTCTCCACTGCAAATGGAATCTTGGAACCCTTGGCTCAGTCTTCACAGAAGAATTTCTCCAATTTCAATAATCAATTCATACATAATCCATAATGGCCTCCATGTGAAACCCTTATACCCTCAAAATATATGCTTGCCCTAATTAGGGTTTTCTTAAATTAGCATTAGGGTTTCTAATTTAAAATTAGAGCAAATAATTAATAATTAATAATTAATAATTAATTATTAATGAGACCAAATAATTAATATTTGATTAAATCAATCAAATATTAATATCTCCCTCAATATACGTCAGATCCTCAAACCGATCAAAGCAGGTGAATCAGGGAGTGATTTCGCACATGACCATACCAAAATAAAGGTGCTCCGCTGCATATCAAATATCCCTAAAAAGTAGGAGCTCAGGCTCAATGAATCTGAAATAACTTGAATGAAAACTAAATGTAGAAATTTTGTGAATCAAAGTCAATCCAAGCTCCATTATGACCCTCTATCCATCTTATTAGCCTACGAAGGTCGTATAATAGGCTAATCATCAAGACTGTCAATGTCCATGAAAAAGGGGACATGACAAAGTTGGTGAAGCAAACCAACACAAGACTGCATTCACCACACCTTGGGGTACATTTGCATATAGAATAATGCCTTTTGGCTTGATAAATGCTGGTGCCACCTTTTAGAGGGCAATGGACCTGGCTTTCAAAGATGAGATGGGTAAAATTATAGTGGTAGACCTTGATGACTTGACTATCTTTTCAAAGCATTGTTTTGATCATGTATGCCACTTACAACAAGTGCTAGAGCACTGCTGCCAGAATGGTATTTCTTTGAACCCTAAGAAGTCTATTTTTGAAGTAATAGAGGGGAAACTCCTCAAACACATTGTGTCTAAAGAAGGCATAAAGATTGATTCAAACAGAGTCAAGTCTATTCAAGAGCTTAATTTGCCTACAAATAAAAATGTTGTTCACTCTTTCTTTAGAAAGGTGAATTTCTTTCGGAGGTTCATCCCTGAATTTTTTAAGAAGACTAGAGACATTGTGAACATGATGAAAGGGAAGACCACCTTCAGTTGGACTAAAGAAGGCAAGTCATCATTTCATGATCCAAAACTCAAAATTTCTAGTTGGCAAATTATTTTGATAGCACAAAAATAACACAATAACAATGAATTCTCTGAGAAGAGACGTCGCATTACTTAACAATCACAATACAAATATAGGCTTATCTCTAGAAAGAGATGTCTGCCTTCCCATTTTGGGTTACAATGCATTTATACATATTTTTGAAAAAACATCAAGAGATTGAGTGGCTAAAGGAATTAACTATCCGACAATAGAAAATGAAAGGAAATAATGGGTGATGATTTGACGTCCCAACATTAAAATAATAAAGTGCTCGAGGACATAATGGCTCAAGGAAATACTCGAGGATATAATGGCTCGAGGAAATAACTGTCTAACAATACAAAATGAAAATAATAAAAAATTCAAGGAATTAACTATCACTTGAATGGTCGCCCAAATTGTTGCCCGGATCATTCCTCCCTCCTTGAAAAGCAATGGCTTCCATTGCATCAATATTCCCCATCAGGTGGGGTAGTTGTGTCTTGATTTTATTCTCCATGAGCCACTCACCTTGGTGGCTAAGCTGGCCTCTTCTGACCACTCGATATAGTGGAATAGAGCATCCTCTTGTTGTCTTCATCCAAGTATCCATAATCTGATCTTCTTCTACTGGAACAAAACTATGTGGATCAAGCTCATCAATGTTTAGTTGTTCTACCACAACTAAAGTGTCCAATAGAGGTGGGTGATATGGTTTGAGGAGCTCCACATTGAATATTAGATGCAGACCAAGGTAGGTTGGTAGGTTTAACTCAAAATCATTTTTTGCAACTTTTCTGGTGATGGTGTATAGACCATATCACAGAGGCTAAATCTTTCTGTGTGGGCCTGCAAGCCATTCCTTTTGAAGTCGTAACCAAAACTTGTCACCCAGAACAAAATGGTGTGAAATCTTATGTTTGTCATGGCATTGCTTATACTTCTGATTCATCTTCTCCAAGATGTCGTGAACTTATCGCTGGATATGTTGCATTTGTTTAATAAACTTTGATGCTTTTGCTGCCTCAGCTCTTCCATGAGGTGTGTATTCCATGGTGGAAAATGGAACAACTATATCAATTGGTGACATGGGTTAGAACCCAAAACGTACTTGGAATGGACTGTGCTTGGTCGAGCTGTGCAGTGCCTGATTGTATCCATGTTGTATGAAAGGAAGTTCCTCATCCCATGTGCATGGATGTTTGGAGTGATACATCCGAATCATGTAAACAATCAAGCAGTTTACCACCTCTGTCTAGCCATCAGTCTATGGATGGAAGGGTGTGGACTTCATCAGCTTAGTATCCATCATCTTCCATAGAGTGGACCCAGAAGATGCTCAAGAACCTGCTATCTCAATCTGAGATAATGGACTTGGGGAGACCAAAATGGAGCCATACATGACTAAAATATAGTTGAGCAGTTTCCTCAGTAGATATAGTTTTATTACAAGCAAGCATGATAGCCATTTTAAAAAAATGATCAACTACCACAAAAATACAGTCCTTGCCATGTTTGGAAGTGGGCAAACCTAAGATAAAATCCATTTAGACAGATTCCCAAGGCCTAGATGGTTTTGGCAATGGTCTGTACAATCCTTGCTTCTTATTTGTTGGCTTGGCTATTGCACATGGGGTGAAAGATTTGAGATATCCTTCCACATCTTTCTACATATGGGGCTAGTAGAAGTGTTTTTGAAGAACTACCAATGTTTTTTTGATACCAAAGTATCCAAAGGTCCTACTGAAGTGTGCTTCCCATATCATCTTTTGCTTCTCTACAATAGGAACACAAATGTGCCCCATATGGTAGAGGACATTATATTGCAAATACAAGTTAGAAACATGTTCACCTTTTTGGAGTGCTTGATCTGTCAACAAAGGTAGGGTCAGCTTCATACAGAGCACCCCAAGTGGCAGTCTCATGTCTGCATAGGTTAAGAACTATTGTAAGTGCAGTAATTGGTCGATGGCTCAGACAATTTGCAATTGTATTTGAGCTCCCATTTTTGTGTTTGATTATCAGGTGGAATTGCTAAAGATACATGGCCCACTTTTGGTGCCTCTCATTTCATAGTTTGCTTTGCATCTAGATGAATTCCAATGGTCTGTGGTCAGTGTGGATTACCGTCTCTTTCCCCAAGATGTAGTGTTTCCAGTGTTTGCAGGCTTGTATAATGGCATAGAGCTCCTTATCATATGTTGGATATTTCCTGACTGTATCAGTGAAATTTTCACTATGGTATGCAACAGGATGGCCATGTTGCATGATGACAACTCCTATGGCATATTCAGTTGCATCTGTCATCAACTCAAATGGTTGATGCAAATTTGGCAAGGCAAGAACAGGGGCTGAGCAGAGTCTATTCTTCAAATTATCAAATGCCCTTTGTTGTATTTCAACCCACTAAAATATGGCTTTAGCTCCTCCTTTAGTCACATGGGTTAGTGACCAAGCAACATGTGAAAATCCAAGAACAAACTTGAGATAGAAATTTGCAAGGCCCAGAAAGCTGTGAAGCTCTGTGAAGGTCCTTGGTGTGGGCCATTCTCGAATAACCTGAATCTTTTTTGGATCAACATGGACCCCTTCCTCATTCATAATATACCTGAGGTACTGAATTGTTGTCATTTCAAATGTGCACTTGTCAAGATTTGCATACAACTTGTGCTCCTGAAGAGTTTGAAGCACCTTACAAACATGTTGGAAATGTTCTTCCCATGTTTTGCTATATATGAGTATGTCATCTAAGTAGACAACCATGAATGAGTTGGTGAAGGGTCATAAGATGTCATCCATCTCCTCATGAAGGTTGCAGGTGCATTAGTTAGGCCAAAAGGCATAACCAACCATTCAAAGAGCCCTTCCTTAGATTTGAATGCAATTTTCTAGACATCAGTGGGATCGATGGGAATTTGGTGATAACCAAATTTGACATCAATTTTGGTGAATAACTTTGCACCACTGAGCTAGTCTAGCAAGTCATCGATTATGGGGAGAGGGTAGCGATTCCTCACAGAGATTTTATTTAGGGCTCGATAGTCAATGCAAAGCCTCCATGTTCCATCTTTCTTTAGTGCCAAGACGATTGGGCTACCACAAGGTGAAGAGCTTGGCTTGATGTGACCCCTTTGGATCAATTCTTGAATCTATCTTTTTATCTCATCATTCTCCAAAATTGATCTGCGATACATAGGATTGTTAGGCAAAGGTGATCCTAGGATTAAATCGATAGAATGTTTTACTTGGCAATGCAGTGGAACTCCCATGGGTGACTTGAATAAGTCATCATATTCTCCTGTGATTCATCCTATCTAATTTTATTGTTGTGTTGATTGCGTAGTCAGGACCACAACATCAACCTCCTTGGATTTTTGTGATTTGACTACCATGAGAACAAATTGCTTTGTCTTCTCTACCAATCTCTTGCATTGCTTAGCACTGATTAGGGAGACATATGTGGGAGGTGGTACCTTTGGTACCCTATAACACCATGTTCCAAGAGTGAGGGTGATCCTTTGGGTTTAGGATTCATAGATGCCATGTCGCTCATACATGAATGACTGACCAAGGAGTACATCACAAACATCTAGATTGACCACATCACACAAGACTTCATCTTGGAATGGTTTTATAGCATATGAAAGAAGACACTGATGGGTGACACAAAGGTCTCTCCCTGGGTTCAACCACCCAATACTATAGGGCTTTGGATGAGGCTTCATAGATAGATCGAGACTTTTCACAACTTTAGCAGAGATTAAATTCTTTTGACTCCCACTATCAAGAATGAAATGCAGAGGCTTACCTTTTACCCATAATTTGGAGTGAAATAATCTTTCTTTATCATCTGGTCTTTCCTCATGGGTTTATGATGAAGTGACAATGGTGTCAAGCTCAACATATACAATTTATTCCTCATCCTCTTTGACTGTGGGTTGTGTATGAGGTAGAGTAGTAGACGTCGAGTATTGTGACTCAGAGAGTAGTGACTTGATGGCTCGACATTATTCTTTGGAGTGAGTTCCAATTTTGTGGTAATCACACCATTTTCTAGCCTTCCCCTTCTGGGATTTCTTATCCTAAAACTCCTTCTGCTTTGAATTTTGGCCTCATGTTTGACCTTCCTTATAACTTTTCCATTTTGAAGGTTGATTCTTCGTATTCTTCTGGCCATGCTTCTGTTCAATCTTCACTGCAAATTTATATGCCTCACTAAGAGTTTCCAAATTGAATAGTTCCATTTCCCCCATATGTACCATTATAGTTCACCATGATATTTGAGAGTTTTATGTTTCTCACTCTCTTGAATGCCCAGTCTTGTAGACAAAGAATGAAAAGTGTCTGTGTAATCTTGAACAGATTGGTCCTTGCCTTAGCGAAGTTGTTGCCACTGTATGTACAGATCATCATACACTCCAATGGGATAGTATTATTCTTTTACTACTTCCACAAAATCATCCCAAGTAGGTTCCAGCCCAAGGCCAATGATATCCATACTAAACCTCTTTTTGTACACTTCCCACCAGTTTTTCACGGGCAATGATGATTTCAAAAGAGCAAAAGTGATCTTTTCTCCATCAGCGAACTTATTTATAGAGAAGTAGGAATACAGTTGATTCAACCAATTTTCCACTGCATCAGCATTGATTTTGCCTTCAAATGTGGGAATATAAAAATTTACCTAAACCTTGAAGGGTGTTGGGGCACTGAAAGGAAGTTCCCTCAATGAGGAGCTAGGATGTGTAGCTGAGGATCCACAATTCCCAATCAAAAGTGTTTGAAGAATTTGAGCAAATTATTGGAGCATCTGCGCTTGTTGCCACTGGAGGGATTCATTCACCATTTCCTTGAAAGGATCAGATGTGTTAGTGTCTTCCACCATTTAAATTCATTTGGTGTACACAGGTGGAATGTTTGGAAGCTCTGTCACTTCCCACCCAAGTTTCCTGTATCCTGACCTCGTCCTTGGGATCATACACTCTCAAGACAAACTGCTCTGATACCATTGATCCAAAAATTAGAAGTTCTAGTTGGAAAATTATTTTGATATCACATAAATAACACAATAACAATGAATTCTCTAAGAAGAGACGTCATATTACTTAATAATCGCAATAAAAATATAGGCTTATCTCTGAAAAGAGATGTCTGCCTTCCCATTTTGGGTTACAATGCATTTATACATATTTTTGAAAAAACATCAGGAGATTGAGTGGCTCAAGGAATTAACTATTTGACAATACAAAATGAAAGAAAATAATGGGTGATGATTTGACGTCCCGGCATTAAAACAATACAGTGCTCGAGGACATAATGGCTCGAAGAAATACTCAAGGACATAATGGCTCGAGGAAATAACTGTCTGACAATACAAAATGAAAATAATAAAAAATTTGAGGAATTAACTACCACCTGAATGTTCACCCAAATTTTTGCCCAGATCATTTCAGGATATCAAGACTGTCATTGCCCATGCCCTTACCTTGGTTTGTCCAGATTACAACAAAGATTTCACCATATACAGCTATGCTTTTGAACACATGCTTTCAACAATTCTTATTCAATAGGACAAGGAAGGTATAGAATCTCCAATTTATTTCATGAGTTGCCCTCTCAAAACCCATGAGATGAAGTATTCAAATGTAGAGAAGCATGCTTATGCAATGGTGAAAGCAGTCAAACATTTTCGCTTCTATATCCTGAATTCACACTCTACTGCCTTAGTTCCTGACACTACAGTCAAGTCCATATTAACTCAGCAAGAGTTTGGGATAAAAAGAGGCAATTGGATTGAAAATATCCAAGAGTTTGATCTAGACATCAAGCCAACAAAGCTGGTCAGGGGAAAAGGCCTATGCTAATTAATTTATGACAATGAGCCAGAAGATACACAACATGTAGAAGCTGAAGTGGAAGATACACCAATAGTCCATTTTGTCTCCACTACCAATGAGTGGTATTCAGGTATTGCTCATTTCCTTATAGTGAATGTCCTACTCATTTGTCTTATAAAGAAAGGAGGACTATCATGTTAAAAGCTGCCAATTTTATTCTTTGGGACAATGGCTTGTATAAGAGAAGCATCGATGGAGTATTCCTTCATTGTGTAGACAAAGAGCAACAAAGCCAACTTTTGAAATCTTTCCACAATCTAGCTTGTGAAGGACATTTTTTTGCTCTTGTAACTGCTCACAAGATTCTGTGAGCTAGGTATTACTGACCAACTCTTTTCCAAGATGCATATAAGTGGGTGAGAAAATGTGAACTCTGCCAGCAATTTGTTGGAAGACCCAAGTTAGCTGCCTTGTCTCTCAAGCCAGTGATCATAGAAGAACCTTTCCAGTAATGGGAGATTGATTTTATTGGGACTATAAACCCATCTTCAAGCGCTGGACATGATTATGTCATTACAATAACTAACTATTTCACCAAGTGGGTAGAAGCAATCCTAACTAAGCATGCTACTTCAAAAGTAGTATGCAATTTCCTCAAGGAGAATATCATTTCCAGGTTTGGAGTTCCAACTAAAATTGTTACTGATAATGCAACTTGTTTCACCTCCCAGGATATTACACAATTTTGTTTCCATTATGGAATTACACTCTCTCACTCTTCTGATTATTTTCCACAAGGGAATGGATGAGATGAATCAAGCAATAAAAACCTGGTAACTCTCATCAAGAAGCTAGCAAATGACAATCAAAGGACATGGCATAAAACATTGATTGATGCTCTATGGGTAGAAAAAATCACACCAAAGAGGGTAATTGGTATGTCTACTTTTCAACTTCTTTATGGTATCAATGTCGAGATACCAATCACCTTAGAATTGCCAGCCTTGAAATTGGCAAAGGCAATTAAAGATTAGACATATGAAAGCTCTCTTGATAAGAGAATCATGTGCCTGACTGAGCTGGATGAATAGAGAACCATGGTGGTGGACTGAATTGCTGTTCATCAAAGTTTGGTAAAGAAACTCTTTGACTAGATGGCCAAAAATCGTGATTTCCAGATTGGAGATCAAAACCTGTTGTGGGACAAAAAGAGAGAACCAAAAGGGATGCATGGAAAGTTTGACTCCCTTTGGAGAGGCCCATTTATAATTCATCAACACAATGGTGAAAATATATTTCTACTAAAATATCAAGATGGCACACTCTTTTCTCTGCCTCACAGTGGGTAGCATCTAAAACACTTTAACTCTTGAAGTATCAGATCATTTCATCTATACATATGTAAATTTGTATAGTTTTTAATTCTATTTTATTTTATTTATTTCCATTTTTGATGCCTTACAAATCTGGTTAACATGATTCCATAGCCCAATGGTACACATGAAGACACTAGAGATTATGGATTCTACTCCCTTCAATTCTTTTTTACAATTGATAGAAGTTCCCCAACTAGAGCCAACTGTTGTCCCAAAAAATAGACTTCTCATTTTTGGGACAAAATATGTGAACTATTTTGGTTCAATAGAACAAAATAATCTCTTCCCTTCTCAAAATTTGTTCTAAGCATTCAAATTCCTCATTTTTCAAGCTTCTCAAAAATCTATGGACTCTGAGGGCTTGAATCTATGAAATCTGCAGGAAAGAAGCAAGCTCTCAACACTTAGGCAATTTCAAAGTTGGTTCAACGACAAGGTTCAACCAAAAGAGTTCATCAATAAGCTTCTAAGCAAGGATTGAACCATTGAACCATTGAACCTTGAACCATTTTGGTTCAATAGGTTCAATGGGTTCAAAGCTTCAACATCAGCAACAAGAGTTAAGTGCATTTGTTCAATTGTTCAACAAGTTCAATGACTAAATGGTCAATGCATTTGGTTCAAAAAGATCAAAAGGACTTAACCAAATAAAAATAATGAATCGATTAAACCATTGAACCTTGAACCAAAGGGTTCAACGAGTTCACAGGTTTAAAGGTTCAACCAGTGTGATGAAGATCAAAGAGCTTAGAAAGAACAAGGAAGTGATGGACTAATGGTTCAATAGGTTCAAAGGCTTCTACAGGTAGGTTCATTCAAAAGAACAAGTTTCTAACACTTAGTCATTTTCAAGACTAGTTCAAGGTTCAAAAGGTTCAATGGGTTCAAGGTTCAATGAGTTCAACGAGGCTTATTTCAAAGAATCTTGGTTCAAGTGGTTAATAGAAACAAGGGAATGAACCATTGAACCAAAGTTGGTTCAATTAGTCGGTTTAAGTGACAAGTTCAAAGGAGTGCCCCAAGCATCAAAGACACAAGTGCCCTTGCAGAGGGAATTTCTGTGGCAAAAGTGATTAAGGAAGGAAACAAAAACCTGACAGAACTCAGTGAATGCTGCCAAGTGTCATCTTTTGATCCTCATTTCAATTTGTTTCTAAGAGTAATAGATGCTACCACATTTCCTCTATAAGTTAAGTGGAACACGCCAAGTGGAATCATCTGCATGAATCTAAAATGAATCTCACATGGTTCTATAGTGTTTCCAAAATGCAGTGGAAGCCGCCAAGTGTCATCTTTTGTAAGACACGTCTAAAGCTTCTACAAGTTCAACGGATGCTACCACGTGTCCTTACCTATTTCACAACAGATGCTGCCATGTGTCATAATTTGAGATTCACATAAAATCAACTAAGGCAAATTTCTAAGGGACAAACAACCCTTTCAGAGGACACTCAGAAGCCAAAGTGAACCATTGCAAAAACTTGAAAGGCTAATTTGGAGCTCAAATAGCCCTTGCAGAGGGTAGGAAGGTGCAAATGGACCAATTCAAAGGCCAAAAGAGCAAAGGGATTTCCTTCGAAAAAGTTCCCCTGACAAAAGTGACAAAGAGACAATTCCTTCAGACAAATTGTCTGAAAGAATTCCTTCAAACTTCTTCCTTTGAAAGAAAAGTCTGAAGAAATAGAAAACCCGCTATGCTACCACATTTCATCTTCAAAGTCATAGTGGAAGCCACCATGTGTCATCTATTGAGACATAGTATCAAATGCAGTGGAAGCTGCCAAGTGTCATCTTCTACAGGGTTCTCAAAAGACCAGCAGGAAGCGACTAAGGAACAAAGCATCGAATTAAATAGAGGACCTAATTCAAATAACCAGAAAAGAAGGAATGACTAGAAATATTTGTGCATCAGATATGTTTCTAGAAGTATACTGCCAAGTGGATATTGAAAGATGCCAACTTTCAATAGCGTGACCCGTTTCTCTGCATTGAGAAAAGCAAATGGGTAAATGCCCCTAAATTCTAGCATGTCTTCTTAACAAAATTCAATGCAACATGATGTGTGACTATTCCCAAGTCCTTCTTAAAGAGGATATATAAGGGAATCTCTTTTATTGTTTTATGGGGATCTCTCTCTCTGATTATTAGAAACAAAACTCTACCTAAATTGAAAGGCATTACTAAGACTTTGAGCTCAGATTGTTGATCATATTTTGTTATTAGAATAAGAAAGCAAGTGAATTTTCAGAATTTGTGCTGTGATATCTTTGTTGTTGGGGATACTGTTCTTATGTCTTTTTCCTTAATATATTTTCTATTCCTTTAATTCAACAAGCAAAATTAGTGAAAGTAGTCAGGAAGGTGTCCTAAAGCCAACTATGGAGAGACTTTGTGCCCCCATAATTGCCTTTAGTGTGTTTTCTTTTTGTTTCTATGTAAAGGACCTTGGGGCGAATTTGTGCCCTCAATTTCCTCCGTATCTCATTCTTGGGCAATTCAAGTGGAGACTTTGTGCTACATCTCGATTTGCTGGTTACTACGTCCTTGGTTACATTTTGCAATTACTATCAAGAAGATTCTTGTGGTTTGCTAAATAGTACTTCTGAAAGAAGAGGAGTGCTTTTTGTCATTATCCCTAAGATTTCTCTTTTGATTTGCATGCATCATCTCTAAAAAAAGAGAGATGGATGGTTTATCCTACCCTTGAGTATTACTTTCTATATATATATATATATAGCATATCTATAGGGAACCTCCCCTTGATGAGAGGAGAGATTAGTCCCCTTTTGATGTGGTAAAACTACACATTTGGTTGACCAATCTTCCTACTTTGGATGATCAGACCTATTTTGTTTATCAATACACTGATTGACAAAATATTCAACCAATAAGTTATACTCTGCAAACCAAACCAAGAGTTTTCAAAGCCAACATTCCCTTATCTTTGCACATACCACTAACTATGTAACAAATTTTTATTGCCCTCCGAACTCTTACTTATCCTAATAGTCCTCCTAAATGGTTTAACCCTTATTAATTATGTTGGTTCCATACTGACTTTGGTCATTCCCATGAATATTTTAGATGTATCACTAAATTTATTGTCTCCTATATGCTTGGTGATTCCTTTAATCATGAAGTCATGATAAACCTTCATTGTCGAGAGTACAACACTACTAAAAAATGACAAGTTTCTAAAGCTTCTACCTCTAATAACCAAAAATCATTTTTACTAAATAATAATCAATAAAATACCAAAGATGTTTATGCTATTGATGCCAACCATGACCAATATTACCATAATTCTCAATATGTTAACACCACTAAGGTTAACTATCATCACAAACCAACTCATAAAGATCTTCTCACAAAACCTAAGAAATCATATCTAGAATAATAACTTATCAAATATACTACAACCAATAATTTAGCTTTAGAAGCACATGAGTAACCAACTCCTCCTTTTGAACCCCCAATAACTTCCATTTTTTCAAAATCTAGCTTACCTTCTAAAACTCGCACTAGCTCTTCTTCAAAATCCCATTGGAACTTTCTTGAAGAACTTAATTCCATGCCTTAAAAGTTTCCACTTATGGAGTTATTTATTACTTCCCCTTATCATCATAAGTTCCTTATGTAATAATTACAAGAAATAAAATATCCCTCTCCTATAGAGGAATAACCACCTTCTATTGAACCTCAACCTACCAATGTATATACCATTGAAACTGTGTGTCCTTATTCCAAACCATCTATTGAATTTATTGAAGAAGACATGATTAATGATGGAATCCTTTTCCATTCTGATGATCCACCACTATTCATTAAAATAACTGTTAATGCTACGCTTATCCATAAAGTCTTAGTTGACAAAGGCTCTGGTATTAATGTGACATCTTTGTGGCTCTTCCAATAACTTGGATATAATTAATATAATCTCAAATAAACTTTCCTTACCTATCATGAATTTGATAAAACTAATCAAAATTCACTTGGTTTAATTTAGCTTCCCCTAAAAATGGACCTAAGATCATTTGAACTAAACTTATGGTCCTTGATTTTCCCCTATCTTATAAAATACTCCTTGGTCACCTGTGGACTCATAGAATGAGGGTCATCACTTCTTTTGGTAGCTAATGCATTAAATTCTTACATAATGACAAACAATATAAACACGAGGCTGTTCCCAACCCTTAGAGTATTATAATTCCTAATCTATAATATCAATACTGCATTCCTACCATCCCTACCATCAATAGTGATCCTTTACTTGAGTTCATCAACATCAATCCAGATTTACAATTCACTCTTATTGATTTAGATGATGATGAACCTAATGATTTGCAACATACTTGCAACACTACCAAGCTCGTTCCTTATATATCAGAGTAGTTTCCTCTTTCTTTGTTACCTCATGACCGTACTATTCCTCTCATTGATGAGATCACTAATTTTACCCCTCCATGCAATACTCAAGAGCCTTCTCTACCGGGAGATGCCTTCACTTACAATGATTATGGAGTGGCCAAATTATTTGAATATCCTCTCATCATGTCTCCATATAAATTCAGTAACATTAAGATTTCACCTTCTAAAACAACCCCTGAATCTCAAGCATGTACCACTTCTCCAACCTATGATGATAACTACATAATAGCGCAAGCTCAATCTCGAGACTTGAATATTCAACATTATTAAAAAACCTTAGCTTAAATACATGCTTTTAACCAAGATGTCCATACCATTTCCATAGATCATAAACTAGATCCTGAAGGTCATGTGCCTCCTATTAATTCTCCACTTATTTATACTCCTTGGCTGGTAGAACAAATCATACCTTCTAAAGCTCCAAAAATTCTTACATCTTCTCTACCACCTATAGATCCCATAACTACATCTAATTATTACCTCATTACAAAAACTAACAACACATCAGTCCCATTTAATCCATCTACTTTTCCTACTCTTGATATTACACTAGATGCCAAGGCCACATATGTCTATTAGATACTATCTAAATATGATCATCATGGTAATCAAATTCTAGATCTCAAAGTATATGTTGAGTATTATGGCCCTCTTCCCACTCTACTTATCGATGAAGCTCTTCTTGAAATACTTCATGCTCAATAACCTCAACTTCCTCGATAACATCACAAACTTGGGAATCTCAAAACCAAATCTCTTTATTTCAACAATTTCATCACTAACATTGATCCTAAAGCTAATCCAATTTCTTATTTACCTAATGCACCATGACATTTACAAGATGGCCATGCTATGCTTATCTAATAATCTACTCACATTAAATATGGTACTCCATGCCCTTGACCAATTATAGTTTCTCCTAAACTCTCACCTACTCAACATGATAATTTTAGTTTATTTTTAGAAAAATATCATGAGATATTCACCTAGTCCTATGAGGACATGATTGGTATTGACCCTAGAATTGTGGTGCACAACATCATAACTTATCTTGATGCCAAACTTGTGCATCAAAAGTAATGGAAATTTCCACCCAAAGTTTCCACTTTATGTCATAAAGAAATTATCAAGCTTCTCAATGCTAAATTTATAAAACTAGTGGAATAATCTGAATGGGTTTCTAACATAATACCTATTCAAAAAAGGGTTACCATGGTCATTTTCATCTACATTGATTTCCATGATCTTAATCTTTCTTATCCCAAGGACAATTTCCCTTTACCTTCAATAGATTCCATTGTTGATTCCAAAATTGGCTATGAAATGTTATCTCTTATGGATGGATTCTTGGGATAAAATCAAATTCACATTGCCCTCAAGGACAAACATAATACAACCTTCACCATATAATGGGGCACTTATTGCTATGTTAAAATTCCTTTCAACCTTAAAAATGTCAAAGCTAATTATCAATGAACAATGACTCATATATTTCATTATCTTATCCATAAAATTATAGAAACCTATGTGAATGACCTCATTATTAAATATAAAATCCATAAGACTCATCTTTATAATCTTGCCATCATCTTTGACCATCTTCTCAATACAAAGTTAGACTAAATCTTTACAAATGTGTCTTTTGTGTCACATCTAGAAAAATGTTAGGATTCTTAGTCTCTCTTCATGGAATCAATGTTGACCCTACTAAGATTAGTGCTATCATCAACATGCTCATCCCTCATTCCATTCTGGACATTCGTATTTATTTCAATAAACTTAGGGCAATTAGATGATTTGTCCCCAAAATGGCTTTCCATATTCAATTTGTCAATTCTCTTCTTAAAAAAGGTAATTCCTTAGAATGGATGGATCTTTGTCAAAAAACATTTGATAATATGAAAGAATCATTGCTTCACCCACCTACAGTTCATCCTCCTTCAAATGATCAACCTTTAATACTGTATACTTCTTCCACACCCATATCAGTTGGGGCAATGATTTCCCAACAAGATGATACTGTAAGAGAGTATGTCATATACTATATTAGCCACGACCTCATAAATTATGAGAAATGTTACACAAAATTTGAATGCAATTGACTCACCATCTATTTTGTAGCTGAAAAGCTTCAACATTACATGCTTTATCAGACCACTTATGTCATCATTCATTCTGATCCTCTTCATCACTTATTCTCTAAATCCTTTCTTCCTGGAGATAGACTTGGTAAGTGTATGGTTCTTCTCATGGAATTTGATCTCTGAATCATTACTCAAAAAGCTATCAAAGGACAAATCATATATGATCAACTTGTCATAGCTCTTATACCAGATACCAACCACCTTAAATATAGTCTTTCGAAAGATAACATTCTCTATATTGAAGGTATCAACCAAGCTATATCTGTTAAAGATTACTTTGATAAATTCACTGTTAATCTTAAAGTCAATAATCTTGATGAATCAACTATCCTCCTTGATACTATTAAACTAAAAGTAGTTATCAAATAACTTCCTAAAATTAATGTCGACTTACATGAGGATACTTGGACCCTTAACTTTGATGTTGCTAAACACCTTCAAGGAGCTGGAGTAGGTTTCATTCTTACAAGTCCTCTTGGAAAAATCATCCCTTTAGCTTTTCACTTAACATTTGACATCACTAATAATATGGTAGAGTATGAATCTTTAATCTTAGGCATGAGAGTTGCTCTTGATTTAGATATCCAATACCTGCATGTTTTAAGTGATTCTCAACACATTTATTGCCAAATTAATGATGATTACCAATGCAAAAGTGAGAATCTCCTTTCTTATCATCAAATTTTAACGACTCTCTCCAAAGATTTCATTTCTTTCACCATTGAGCCTATCCCTCAAGATCAAAATTTTATTATTAATTTCTTTACTTATTCAACATCTCTTTTTCATATGCATCAAGTTCTCACTAATAACAATTTTCTTATCCAAATAAGAAAATTTCCATCTTCTATTCAACCACAATATTCACTTACTAGCCACATTGGGGCTGTCACCATTTGACAAAGCCCATGGTATAAAGACATCATTTAATTTTTAAAATACCAAACTTATCCTCCCAACCTAGAATCCCATGAAAAGATTCACATTCTCAAACAAGATTTTAAGTATGTATTTTGATAAAACATCCTTTATTATCACAATTCTATAGGTACATTTATCTATTATGTTATGTAAGATGCTGTCCCTCCTCTTGTTAAACAAAAACATGGGGGAATTTATAGTGGACACTATAATGGACATGCTACAACCCATAAATGCCTACATATGAGATACTTTTGGCCCACTCTTGAAAAGGATGCCATCAAATTTGATAAAAAGTGTACTCCTTGCCAACTTCATGATGACTTAATTCATTCACCTCTAGTCAAGCTTCAAATAGTCAAATCTCCTTGGCCATTCTCCATGTGAGGATTAGATCTCATAGGTAAATTACCTCAATCTCAAGATGGGTATGTATTTATAATCATAGCCACAAAATATTTCATCAAGTGGGTTAAGGCTATGCCCCTTGTTAATGCCATTGGTATTACCATATCCAAATTGATTCTCAATCAAATCATTTACCACTTTGGTGTCCCTCATACTATCATTTCAAATAATGGTAGTAATTTCAAAAACAAAGACGTCAAATAATTTTATGCTAAATTCAAAATCAATCACAAATTTTCCACACCTTATCATCCATAATATAATGGTCAATTTGAGGTCACCAACAAAATTATTAATAAAATTCTCAAGAAGATAATTCATGAAACACACATGGATTGGCATCTTCATCTCTATCTTGCTCTATAAGCCTCTTAGACTAGCATATGTACTACCACTGGGGCAATGCTATTCTCTCTAGTCTATGGTTCTGAGTTAGTCTTTCCATTAGAAGTTGAGATTACCTCTCTCCATATGTCTCTTCATGGTATCATACCCAATGAATAATTATGTGAAGCTTTCCTTCATGCCCTTAATCTCCTTGATGAACACCATCTTTCTGATTTGCAACACAATCATCAATACAAGGCCCCTATTACCAAATGACATAGCAAACATGTTAAAATTCACACATATAATGTTGGTGATCTTGTCCTTAAATTAGACTTCACTCATGACAAAGAAGGTAAATATACCCAAAAATGGTGGGGTCCTTATTTAGTCAAAGATATTCTTGGTCCAAGTACTTGTCACCTTCAAACCATTGAAGTTCATGTTTTCAAATAGCCCACTAATGAGCAATTATTCATGAAGTATTTTGCCTAAATATTTACCTTATTTTCATGATTTATATATATGCTATCTATCTAACACTTTTTGTAGGTCCCTTACATAGATTTCTCCCTTTACAATAGTTCTCTCTTTTCATAAACCTTAGTCTTTCCTTTTGGTCTTTTGATTTCCCTTTTTTTCTCATGAGTTGCATTGTAAAACCATGGATAAGAATAAATATTCATCATGATGTACATTTATCCTCTTTATTTTCATAATTTTTACACACTTGTTGGCACCCCTTGGGTTTCTCCTTTGTGAGTTGTAGTGTAAGACCATAAATAAGACCTGGCCTTCCTCACAAATACCATCTTTTTCTTACACCATTTATGTTTCAGAATCTTTTTGGCACCCTCATGGGTTTCTTTTTTATGAGTTATAGTGTAAGACCATGGATAAGACTTGGAATTCCTCATAAAATCACCATATTTTCATTCCTTTTCTAGAATGTGTTTTATAATGGTTATGAGTTTTTCATTATTATTCTTAGCTTTAACTTTTGCTTTTTTTAATAGATGAAATTTGCGTAAAAACCTATGTTAGTATGTTTTCCTACATTTCCCTCATTATTATGATAAGAAATCACATTCCACTATCATTATATCCCTTTTTCACCCTCTATCGCATTTTATATGATTTGAAGTGTTTCAAATTATTTCATGTTTTATTCTTATTGATTTCCTTTCCTTTCACTCCACATTAGATAAAACAAGGTCAAATTCAATATAATACTTTTATTTCACCTAAATTTATGAGACTCTTAAACACCATGCTCTTTGAGATCTCCCTCTTAGAAACTAAGTCCCAAGTATTCAAATGAAAGTCATCTTTAACACCCATGTTTAGTTTTCCAAATCCGTATGGAGGAGGAATAGAAAAATCCATCAAAAAAGTTAAAATCCAAATCATTTGAAATAAAAGACAATGATATACAAAAGGTAACATACAAATTCTAAAAGTCAAAATCACACCAAAAAATGTGATTATAAGCACATCTCCTATCTCTAATCGAATCTCAAACTTCATAGTTGACCTCATAATAGAGTCGAGGTCTACTGGGATGTGGTAGACCAGTAGATTGGAATAGGAGAAATCAATAAACTCTATGGTGCTACGTATTTTCTCATTCAAGTACCCAATATTTGTAGTAAATCAATAACTTTGTAAGGGGTCTTGAGGAATGAGGAACATGTTATGGGAAGGTAGGTCCATTTTAATTTTCATGCATATAGCCTTCATGAGATGATATCATAATTCATTTATTGACCTAAGACTTATGTAGCTAAGATAAGTTCTTCAGAGTCCTTAATATCAAAAGTCCTCTTATTTTGAAAAACCTAATTTGAATATCTTGAATTCGATAAAGATTTCCTCTACCTTATTTTTTATTTCATTCTCCCCTCCACCCATTTTATTTTCCCCCTTGATAGGCAAATTATGATTCTAAATCTATTTTACCTCTTATATACTTCCTTCTTCTTCACATCTTCAAAACATGTTAGTACTACTTTATTTTAGTTTTATCCATCCTTAGAGTGAAACATCTTTTGAGAAACTATGGATTACTTACTTTACACCATAGCTTTATATTTCTTGACTTGATTTGATTTTTTTTACCATTTGTCATTATTGTACCACCCTTTTGCTGACACCTAAATCCATTTCTACTTTCATGTACTTTTTCCATTATTTAGTGAGGTTGGCTTATTACTTATCACTCATCAATGTTATTTTTCTTTTTATGCACCTTTTTCCATTGATGATTAAGTAAGAATTGCTAATTCTCACTCATCAATGTTGTTTTACCATTTTTGCTTGCCCATATTTATTTAAGCAAGGATTTTTACTACTTTTACATTGATGTTTGATCACCATCCTTTTTTTACATATATCCTTGGTTAGTTTGCCTTTCTTACTTAAGGTTTACTTGTTTGAGTTTTTTGATCTTTAGTAGCCTTGGATTTTCGGTTACCTAATTTAATCTAAAATTTGACTTGGTCATTTGGTCTAACATAGAACTTATCAGCCCAACTTGCCAAATTTCTAAATATGTCCCATCCATATAGCACCAATTATCTTGGATTTCTTACATTTATTTATTTATTCTCATTAATTTTATATTCTTGAGTTTGTCAAAAGTAGTCTTTGCACCCTTCACAATCAAAACTAAAAACATAATAGACAACTATCCAATAATATAAAGGAAAGTCAAGGTACACATCATATTTTATTATTAGTTATTTCCCTTTTTATCATTTAAATTTTAATTATTTTTTTCTTTAAAATACTACAAATTTTTTGTAGCCTCAGTGTTGTGTGTTACTAAGTTATTTCTCAAAGCACCATCCCCTGTTGCACCTAAGTGAAACATGATGAGCTTCAAGTGGGTCATATGTATACACATAAAATTTTCATACCTTTATCAATTACTAATGCTTTATATCTTGTAGGAATTCATCGAGTCTCAATCTCTCTGAGTGTACACCCTAAGGGGTGTAATGAGAAAGGGGTGGGCAGACCATTGGTGCTTTGTAGGATTGTTGTCCCTTCTTACCACTTATTACCAATCTAACCATCTCCTAAAAACATTTCCCTAATCTATTACTCCTCTTTTACACACTCCAATTTTTTACCATCTTACGTACCTCTTTTCCTAACATAAAACCCCTTTCGATAATTTACAGTACTAGGTTGACCTTATACTCTTATTGGTGAAACTCATTTAGGGTCTATGTCAGCGCTTGGCTAACCTAGCCCATGATCTAGTGAATTTTTATCAATAATAGTACTAGGTCGACTGGGTCGACCTTGTCAGTGAAAACTTTTAGAAGGGCTTAGGGTTAAATCCACCTATATATATATATAAGATCATTTCAAAATTATTAGAGATACATTAAGAGTTATTATTCATTTGATCTTCTTTACAATATTCTCTTCTACCATTCTACTTGAGGAGTCTTAGCTTAGGGGTTCTACTTGGAGGATCTAATTTTGTGGAGAAGTCTTAGATGCTTTGGCCTTTTTTAGTGATCCTTAAAAACCATAACAACCTCTTGCAAAGCCCCTTTGGCCAAGGGAGAGACTGAGTCTTGATGGATTTGTCTTTTAGGTAAGTATTCTCTAAACTTTGCTCCTCTCTTTAGTAAATAGAAGTAGCATAAGTATTGAATTTTGAATAATATTATTCTTATTCTCCATATATTAGGGTCTTACTCATACATAGCTTAATTGAGATTCTCTTATGCATATTTACTTTCTTTTGTTTACTAACCCCCATATTATGCCACGAGCTTTAGTGAGCACTAGATTAGACTTTAATTTTTATTAGTATATTGAATATGAAAACATATGACTTAGTTAGGGTTATTGGTTGATTTTGCTTGACTGGAGGCTTTGGAACCCTCCCTGGTATCATTGTTGTGATAAGAGATCCCCTAATTGGGTCTAGCAGATCTACATATTGGTCATGTTCCTGATTATCTAATGTATCCCCAATCGAAAGTGTAAGTAAGATCTATCTTTTCTCAGTTAGGATTGATTTATAAATCTGATACATTTTTGATTACATACATATAATGTATGTTATATATATCTATAGTAAACTAAATATATCATTCACATATAAATATATTTAATGAATGTTATATATATATCTATAGTAAATTATATATATATATATATATATATATATATATATATATATATATATATCACTCATAATAAATACATACATACATACATTATGAGTGAAATATATATGTACATATATATGTGTATATCACTCATTAATTATATATGTATATATAAAATAAATAAGAATGATATCACTCATATTAATTTTAATTATATATAAATATATACATTAATTATATACACACACACATATATACATACATACATATAATATGAGTGATATATATATGTACACATATATATGTGTATATCACTCATTATTTATATATGTATATATAAAATAAATACAAATGATATCACTCATTAATTTTAATTATATATAAATATATACATATATAATTAATACAAGTGATATACACACACACACATACATATAATATGAGTGATATATATATGTGTGTGTGTGTGTGTGTGTGTACATCACTCATTAATTATATATGTATATATAACATAAATATGAATGATATCACTCATATTGATTTTAATTATATATAAATATATACATATATAATTAATACAAGTGATATATATATAGTGTATATGTATATATATCACTCATATTATTTACATAAGTATTTATAAAATTAGTATGAGTGATATCACTCATATTAATTATAATTTTATATAAATATATACATATATAATTAATACGAGTGATATATATACACACACACACACACACATACATCACTCGTATTAATGATATTACTCATATATATTATACGAGTGATATCATTAATAAAAGTGATATATATATATATATATATCACTCGTATTAATTATATATGTATATATGTATATATAATTATAATTAATATGAGTGATATCATTCATATTTTTTATTTAGAGTAAAGTTTTTTTTTAATAAGGACCCTTGACTCTAGAAGATAGAGAATTGGATAGGGCTTAGAAAGCCCCCATATATATATATATATATATGTATATAAAATTAATAATATATATATATATATATGTAGTCGAGAAACATTCTTTATATATATAGTCGAGAGGCATATATATATTTATAGAAAATGCCTCTCAACTATATATATAATAATAATATTGAAACACATTCTTAATATATATATTAAAAATGTCTCTCGACATTAAATATTTAGAATTCTCAAGAGGCATTCTTAATATATATTTTAAGAATGCCTCTCCAAGTTATATATAAAAAATGCCTTAGATATTTTTAATATATATTGTGGAGAGACATTATTAATACATATATTAAGAATTCCTCTCCACATTATAAATATATATAATGTTGAGAGGCATTCTTAATATATATCTATAAGAATGTCTCTCGATGTTACACACACACACACACACACACACACACACACACACACACACACACAAAGAATGCATGTCAAGTATTCTTAATATATATACATATATAACGTTGAGAAGAATTCTTAATATATATAAGAATATCTCTCAACGTTACATATATAAGAATGCCTCTCAAAGCTATATATACATATATAATATAATATATTACATCTAGAGGCATTCTTAATATATATAAGAATGTCTCTTGAGGTTATATATAACTTTGTATATAACCTTGAGAGGCATTATTAATATATATACATATATAATGTCAAAAGGCATTCTTATTATTATATGTATTAAGAATGCCTCTTGATTGAAATGACCCCCCCAAAAATTTGATCATCCTTTCATTCAGAGTTTGCAACAGAATAAGTGAAATGATTTACTACATGTAACTTGGTTTTAAGTGAGCTACCACAATCCTAAACATTACTCAATCCAAGAGACTATATAAACATTATATGAAACCATATAAAGAGATTGATGTTACACTAAATTATGCATAGGATCAACTATATATTTTATTAACATAATAGATGTTAGCACTAAAATTTAGCTGGAAGCATAACACAATAATCAATTCATATAACAACCTATGGTTAAAACTTGGAGTGTATATATATATATATATATATATATATATATATATATATATATATATATATATATATATATATATATATATATATATATATATATATATATATATATCAATGATTAAATCTAATAACATAAATGAAACTTCAACATCTTACCGTATGTCAACATACGAGCCTTGTGCACCACTTTCAACATGATTCAGTCCGAAGAAAAAGATAGCATATGGTAGTTGCCATGTATAACTCACTAACAACAATAATGAAATTAGTTTACAACTATAATTATTAATCATATAACATGGAAAACTATAACATGATTTATGCTAAATAAATCAATGAATAACTTATATCAAAGTTACCTAAAATGTCATGCCTGTCCACAAGATCAACTAGGAGTGCGAGTAGTAGGTAACCATCTCAAACAATCCATCTCAACCAACCCTATGAGCCTAACCATCAGTGGCCATTACCATCCCATCTATCAACTAAATGATGGTTCTATAAATTAGGGTTAGGAAAGGATTTTGAGCAAGTCAGGATTCCCAAGCAATTGGATGACTCAACACAACACATAATGTAAAATAGGCAAGTGACTAACAAAAACATCATCCCAAAATGAGACAAAAATAAACAAGAAATTGATATTGCTATAAATTAGAAGTGGGGATAATCCACTGTAGGCTATTCAAAGGTCATTAGGGATTTATAAACCAAATCCATGTCTATAACATTCAATAATACCAGATTTGGAAAACTTCTAAGCATATATTTAGCCTTAACATCTTGGCTACCAATCTTTAATCCATGCTTATAAGCACACAACTACAACTTAGCTAGTTAAGGCTACTCAAAGGGGTGATTATTCAATAATAATAGAAATCAAGGAATCATTTAATATGATTGAAATTATAACCCAAAGCAAGTTATAGTCAACCCAATGCCATAGTCCAATATAGTCAAAAATTTAAAATAGTCAACACATATATGACTAGTCAATGAATTTAGACATGACTTCCATCCATTTACCATATTATTCACAATGATAATTTAATGATTCAAGCAGCCATTCAAAGTCTATAAAATCAATTGAAAGATTAATAAATTGATATAATAAATTTGAGGGATCATATGATCCCTAAATTTAAAAATCATGTTAAAACAATTTCTAGGTAAAGCACAAACCTTCATAATCATTTATTTAAAGGTCGACTTCATCCATAAGTTAATAAATCCCCAACAGGGATTTTCCCATAACCCAACACAAATAAGGGTTTATATATATATATATAGTTTAGACTTAAAAATATTGTCCTTTAAATGATTCAACTAAATCCATAAATAAAATAGAGAACTCCTTTATGAGGAATAATAAATAAATTTAATTTAATTTCCAACTCTGATTTAAAAATTGAAACCCTTTTATTTCAATAATAATGTGACTAAATTTATTTTCCTAACCCCAAATCATAAATTGAACCCATAAAGTATTCCAACAAGGATAACAGGTTGAGAATCAAGTTTTTAAATCAAATTATAAGGAGAAAATCCTCAGGCCAAATTATTCTAAGCCTCAAGATGATTCATTATTATTGCTAGATGCAATAGGGTAAAAATAATTAATGTTAGCAAATAGAAGACGCTTTATTCCCCCAATTCATTCCAAGAAATCATTTAATAACCAAAAAATCTACCATATATTTTATATATCCAAATAGGGTAAGATGACTTAGTTTTATTCTAAGTATGACCCAAAATCATCATTTTCATGCAACACATAGCAGAATAAAAAAATATTTTGAATATCGATAGGGAGTATTTATGTCTAGATCAGTTCAATCCCCAAACTAAAAATATTTGCACAAAGTAAAATGTAATAGTTTACCTATTGAATTTATAATGCATAGGAGAGCAAAATCCATTCCAAAAGTGATTTATACAACAAAAAAATAACCCAACTAAGGTAATGCACTGCTTAATACACTTACTTGGGGAAATTGCATGTTAAACAAAAAATAATAGGTTACAGGAAAAGACTAGGTCGTGGGGTTTTTGGTTCCCCAAATATTGATCTTCTACCCTCTCAACAAAATGGAATCCCTAGGTAAGTGACCATGTGCCCTTTAGGTGAGTCAACCTCTTCCTTTATTCTCTACAAAAGGCATCCCAATAAAATAATGGCCCCATGAAATGGCCAATCCCCAAAAAGCAAAAACAAAAAATCTTGAAAACCAAAGAATCTTTGTTGTCATATTTACTTTTTCCATTCCCATTTTTCACATTGGCCATCCACCTCATTCAATCTTACATTGAAGAGGAAAACATAGTTTCCTTCATACATTTATTATTTATTTCCTAAATGTAGTATATAGAGTATGTCTACACATAATATTTTAAAACTTTTATCAATTAATGATGCTTTTTATCTTATACGAACCCGTCGAGTCTTAATCTCTCTGAGTGCATGCCTTAAAGGGTAAACCAAGAAAGGGGTGGGCAGACCATTGGTGCTTTGTAGGATTATTTTCCCTTTTGTGAATTTTTATTTACATACTTATCTCTTAAAAAACATTTCCTTAAGCTTGTTATTTGCTCTTGTACACTCCTCCAATGTTTTACCACATTCAGTGCCCCTTTTCCTAACTTAAAACCCCTTTCAATAGTTTACATGACTAGGTTGACTGGGTTGACCTTGTACTCTTATTGGTGGAACTTATTTAGGGTCTACATCGACTCTTGGCTGACCTAGCCCATAACCTTGTGATTTTTTGTCAATAATGATACTAAGTCGATTGGGTTGACCCTATCAACCAAAACTTTTGGAATTTCTTAGGGTTAAATCCACCTATATATACAAGATCATTTTACCATTATTTGAAGAAAAGAAGAAGTAAGAGCTATTACACATCTACTTATCCACCATTCTACTTGAGGAACAAGTTTAAGGTTTTAAACTTTCTTAGGAGATATATATCTTGTCTTGTGGAAAAGTCTTTTGGATGCATTGGTAGGTTTTGTAGCCTAGACATGATTTATCCTTTCCATCCTTACATAGCACAATAACCTCTTGTGAATCACCTTGGCCAAGGGAGATATTTAGGCTCAATGGGTTTATCTTCAAAGGTAAGTATTCTTAACTTTGTTCCTCTTTTTTAAGAGTATATAGATACACATTTGCACTTCTCTTCCATGCACTAGGATTCTACATAGATTGATGTGAGTATATGTCTTCCATGCATGTTTAATTTTATTATTTATTACCCTCACTTTGTGACACAATCTTTGGTGAGCACTAGATTATATTTATTTCCTTTACTTGTTATTAGTATAGTGAATATGAAAACATAGGACTTAGTTAGGGTTGTTGCATAATTTTGCTTGATTGGAGGCTTTGGAATCCTCTCTAGTGATATTATTTGTGATAAGAGATCCCCTAATTAGGTCTAGTGGATCCACCTATTAGTCATGTTCTCGATTATCTAATGTATCCCTAATTAAAAGTGTAAGTAAGATCTATCTTCTCTAAGCTAGGATTGATTTATAAATCTGATGTATTTTTGATTGCATACATTTTGGTAAACCTGACATGAATATAACCCTTGTAGGGTTTTCTTTCACATTTTTTATTTTTATTATTTTATTTATTATTTTATTTATTATTTTTCTATATTTTGATACTAGGTCGATAGGGCTGATATAGTTTCTAACTTCTATGAACAGGTTTAATACATAGTCACATAAAAAATGACTCTATTTTTTCTATGTAGGTATTCATCAAATACATGTTAATGGATTGAATATGTTGACATAATACTCTTATTCAGCTTTAGAATAACAAACTAGGTCAAAAAATTCAACTTAGTATTTTAGACATCTTTCAAATAACAAATTAGGTTGACCAAGCCAATATAGTCATCTTAACAGTCTTCAACAAATAATAAATTGTAGAATTAGGTCAACCCAATCAACATAGTTGGTAGAAATTAAAATCAACATTCAAATCACTTCAATATAAATCTCATAGTCCTCAACATCTTCCAACCCACCAAAGTTCCTTTCTCTCTCTCTTTCAATTCAGTCTTTCCTTTTAGTTCTATTTTGCAAAGTTTGTAGTCTTCAAAATTGCAATCATACAATAAACTAGGTTGACATGGTCGACCTAGTTCTATATTCTATCTTCAGTCTGAAAGACTAAGTTAACCTAGTTGACTTAATTTTTAATAACTCTTACTTATATAGTAATATAAAAACACTACCGACTCTATTCTATAATGTTTACATATATTATCATTTGAACTAACTCTGTACTATGTTTAATTTGAGAATTAATAACTATATGCTAGTAATTACTTCACACTTTCACTTTTAGTTATTTGCATGCTTAGAATAACTCACATAGTCTAATTAGATGGTTTTTAAATACACCATTTAGTTGTACTATTTTTTTTCACACACTACCAAATCACACAATTTTAAAATGCATTTAAACATTTATCTACCCAAGGTCTACCTACTTGGATTTAATCACCAAGGGGGAAGCCAACTTGGTTTTTTGGTCAAGTATAAACATGTGGTTAATGGTATATATTGGAAAAGAACCTGACACCCTTATCAATGTGCGATTGTGAAGTGAGGGGGTAGGCCCCAATACCAAGTGAGTATCATTGCCAACACAAATACTTTTAAGCCTAAATGTCCTAAAACTATCTATAGATTGCTTTTTAGTTCCCTAATTTTAGCCAACTTCCATATCACACTTAAAATAACACTTTATAATAATAGAAACATTCAATATGACCCCTTATTTAGCATTTAATTTTCAGTTGATTGCTTGCTCTTTGCTCATTATATGTTGTATTGCAAAAACTTGCATTGACCAATGTTGGTGCAAGGTTTTGTGATATGTGCCTCAATTGGATCATTCTCATTGACCCAATTGATTATGTGTTTGATTTCATTTCTTACTTTAAAGTACATTACAATTTTTTTGCCTATTTTTAATACACTATCATTCTATTCGACACAGTCTCTTACAAATTGTCTATTTTCCTTGCCCACTGTACTTAGTCAACCTGGTCGACCCAATACTCATTTTTGCCTCTAAATTTATAGTACTAAGTTGACCCTATCAACTCTTTATCCTTATCAAGATATTTTTTTATCTCAGGTTATAGTACTAAGTCAATCCTTTCAAACCTGTATCCTTGTTAGCTTAGTTTTTAGACCCAATTTCCAATACTAAGTTGACCCAATAGACTCTATACTCTTATATGTCCCTTCCTATCTCATTTATTTTATATCAAATTTTCCTTCCCTAATCTCTCTCTTTCATTTTGAACTTCCTATTTGAAGACAACACTGAGTTGAATTAAATGGATATGATGAGTCTTACCAACCCTAATAGATTCTTCCATAAGTAACTTATGGATCCTATCCTAGACGAAATTAATGTTCATATAGCCACTCACACTAAAAATTATGGGACCCCTTTTCATTATTATTCACTTCATAATCCTCTTTTCTCACTTAAATATCAACCTAAATTAGAGTATACACTATAAATGCTCTTATTCATTAATGATTTTCCTCAACATCAAGGAAAGGATCCTTCTACTATTTACCATCTCATGATAAGTGGTCAAATTAAAGATCCCCCTTCCCCTTCTCCCACGTTCTCACATGGATTTGGGGATACTATCTTCTTTGGTTCCCAACCTCTTCCCTATATTTTGAACCCTTTTCATACCATTACTTATTCTTCTTTGACTTCTTCTACCTCCATGCCTAGTATATCTAGTAACATGCTAGGTTCTACATCTAGTGGGCCTCTTTTAGACCCACTCTTCTCAAAATTTCCACTAGTGCCTCATTTTCTACCCATGGTACTCATGCCTCTAGTGATACTTAATCTCATCCCTCTACTAGTCCATATTTTACCACAAAATCAAATTATCCCACTAGTGCCTTACTAAAAGTTCTTCTCAAGCTCCTTCTAATACCCATAATGGTACCCAAGGCACTACTACCAACTCCAATGTTTCAAACAACAATGAAAATCAAACCCATTAACTCATATTTAAAACTCTTAATCAAATGAATGCTTTCCAAACTAATAGTGCAAATCAAATGATGCAAATGTAAAATCACCTTATCCATCTTCAAACCCACCCTCAACAGATTCTATGGGGCACACATAATAAAAATGTTCCCCCACCTCCTCTTCGAGATTCTCATGGGAATCTTATCCCTCAACCTCCTCTTGTTAATAAAATAATCAATCATATTCAAAACGAGCCTCTTACATCTCAAATTGTTGATATTGATACATGAGGTATCACCCCTACCATTTCTTACAATGGGTTAACTGATCCTACTCTTCATTTAAAAACATTTGGAAATCTATATAAAGACTAGGTCAAATTAAACACATTTATTTCTACTAAACTATTAGCCAAAAATATCATGGGTGATGCTTTAGATTGGTACAACCAACTTAAATCTCATTCTATTACTAGTTTGGAAGATTTAGTTAATGCTCTAGTCCAAGAGTTCTAAACTAGTGATCTCCCTAAGAATACCTTGGCCCATTTTATCAATTATAAGTAACTTGAAACCAAAATTTCTCAAACTTTCATTAAATTATGGAAGACCTTGTCTAGTAAATTTGAACATAATATGGTAGATGACAACCTTTTTCATCTATTTACCAATGTTCTTTTTCCTAAGTTAAAATATTAGGTTTAGACTCTCTCCACATACTTTGGAGGAGGATATTGACCAAGCTAAGTAACAAGGTTTCCTTATGAATCAATTCAAGCCATCCCAACCTTATATGGGTACTCACATGATACTCAAGAATAAGATCACTCATGATACTAATGATGGTGTCATTGACTCTTATGATACCATTCACACTATTCAAGCTATTTTTTTAACCAAACTTTAGAACAAGCTTCCCCTCCTAACCATATCACCAATCCTCATTTATATTTATCCAATAACATCAATATTCACAAACCTTTATCCTTAGCATAATTACAAAAATTTCTCCCAAGGCCTTATGAAATCTTGGTATGATCCTAATAAATTTTGTTAGTTTCATGCTAGTTAGGGTCATTCTTATGAGACCAAAAGGCAACTTCATAATTTATCTATGGATTTCGTTCTTGGTCCCAATTTTGACCATAATTATATCATTAATCAATGCCAACAAGCTTATGACGTTGATTTCAAAGCCCATAAAATATAAACTAAATCTCAAGATTTGAATCAGAGTAATGCTCATTTGGCCATCTATAAAGATCCTCTTCTAAATCACCAAGATAACCAAGACAAGCCCACCCCTTCTACCAATAATGTTGACAGTATTATTGACCCAAATCTTGAAGAGAATGTGTTTAATATGACTAATATGTGAAGGGTGGTTGTTTTCATTGATCCTCAACCCATCTACACACCTCCATTATCTCATACATTTTGTGTTATCTAAGAATCTTCTCTAACTCATTTAAATGAGTTGGGGCAAGATGACCTTATATATTTTGATGAAGTAATTCAAACAGATCCCTTGGATAACACTTCTCATACTATTTCTACTATCCCTCTAGCTTCTTTACCTATTACCAATGATACTCAAACTTTTATCAACACTTCTTCTAATAATTTTCAAACCACACCTGCATCAATTGCTCCATATTCTCAACATAATATATAAACTCATCCTCCTATTAAAACTTATACTTATTTTAACATAAATTCACATGAAATTCAACTTCTCCTTTCAAGGACCTCATTCAACACTATGCACTTCTTTCTAACAATCTTCTTATGGGTTATGATGAGTGGGATCCTATCACGGAGCTCAATAATCTCCCATCTCAAATCCCATTTATAAATATTATTAGGACCTCTTTGCATCATTGTAACCATATTATGTAGCTTTTATTCAAAATGAATATCCCTCATCCTCCCTAGCAGGATGTGAATCCACCTTATTTGGATCAGAAGATAACATATTGCAACAATGTGAAGAGATATCCATACATGATGAAATAATGGACACTTATCTTTCCTATTCCACATTACTTCTATGATCCCCGATGATATTTTGATTCATGTAGATGACCCCCCTCTCTTTATTAGTGTTTAAATTGGTGACATCCAAGTCAAACATTCCTTGATTGATGAAGGTTTTGGTACTTGTGTTGCCTCTCTCTATTTTATCAAAACCCTTGGATATTCTGAATGTAATCTTAAATCCACATGTAGCACATGTCAAGGCTATGACCAAAGGTAAATTCCTCCTTTAGGTTGTGTGTGGTTCCCCTTTACCATCTCATCTGTCACCATTCACATGAAGGTAATGATCTTTAATTTTCATCTATCCTATAACATTTTTCTTGGTAGTCCATGGATCCATTGCATGAGAGTAATTACCTCTTCAACTTGTAAATGCATTAAATTTACTCAAAATGGAGCCATTTTTAAGATTAAGGGTGAAACTAACCCTTGGAATTTAAAATAATTCTAAGATTGTGGTGTATTCAAGATCCTTACCCTTGAACCCTTACTCAACATTCTTTTTGTGAATCTCAACAGTTTAACTTTCCTATTGATTCTACCTGAGGTTACAATGTCTACCCGAAATTCATTGGGAATATAGCCCCTAACCTCATAGATTCTGATGATGATGAGCCTGATGAGATCAATCTCAAGATTGAAACTTCTGATCTCTCCCCTCATCTCATGTCTTAGCTTCCTGCTTCTTTTCAACCTCATTCTCATCAACCACCTTGTGATGACATCCCTGCTATCTTAACGAAGATTCAGCATTCCATTCATCACACCACATCAGATGATAATGTTATCCTTACCTACACCATTGATCTTCATATACCTAATTGTGATGATGGTTATACCTTAGATGATCCATTCTTAGGAGGTTTTATTCAGGCTCGAGATGCTAAAATTATTTATTATCATTCTTCTTTACTTTAGTATTTTAGTATATCTTCCCATATTCCATCCTATATTTTTACTAATTTTAATATTCTTCCTCTTTATCATAAGATAAAGATGGTGTGGACACCTATAGTTTCTAAAGAACCTCTTAGGAGTATGCTTATGGATCATGTTATGATCGGTCCCTATCACTTTTCTAGATATCATGACCCCTCTAGCTTACTTATCCCTAAGATGCATGTGATTATCCTTTAGCCTTCAATGGACCCCACTCCTCCCTTAGTATATCCCAATTTAGATTCTATTTCCACTCCCTCTATAGTTGAATCTCTTGTTATTTTTTTATCCTATTACTCCTTCAATAGAGCCTTGTCCAATCTCTCCCCCAAATCCAAATTCTCTTGGTGATGGTTTACTCCCTTTACCATAGCTGGATCCTTTTCCCACCAAATGGGCCACTCAACCTTATTATGACATTCATAAATTTATCGATCACTAGACTAAATATTATTCCCTATACCAAGATCCCTCATCTTCTATTTCACCTCCTCCTATGAGTACACCTACCAAGACTACTCATAGATATATCTATTGCTTCCATAACATACATAACCATTCATCCATGCATTATTGTAAGATATGATAATATATCAATACCTTGCACCCCACCAATCTTTATCCCTCAAATAAAGCTATACCTCCCCCAAAATTATTACCTAAGTATCTTCCTAAATATAAAGAGTTATATTGTGTCTGACACCAATGTGGTACACATCACATTGATTGTTATTGCATCCTTCATCAACATCTTAAGGATCACCTCTTAAATATTTATCCACCTTCTACCCTTCCTCCCATAAGTCATTCTCAAACTGATTCTCCCCCTTCTTTCCCTATAGTTCCACCTCCTATGGTTCCATCTCCTCCTGTGGATCCTTCTCCACCCATGAGTCCCTCACCCATGGACCTTCCCTAACCTATCGATCCTTCTCCAGTCATGAGTCCCTCACTCATATAACCTTCCCCATAGATTATCCCTTAATCTCCCATAGAAACTACTCCCATGCATTCTCCTGAGCATATATTGCATGATAGCCCTCATTAGCATGATCCTTTAAGCATTCCTACATCTTCCATCAAGGAGATTCACAGTAAAGTATTTCTCAAATTTCATTGAAGATTAATGAGACATTAATTATAATTCACATTTAACTTCATAGAAACTTATTAGATGTTATGGATAATGTGTGTGGATAAATATATCAATATTTATGAACACATTCAGGTGTTCTTACATTTTTATTTGGATTGAAATTGTGCTCCAAATTTATCTTTATCTATTTTTATATCATTTGACATTGTGTCAAATTCTTATATATCTTACATGATGACTTTTGTTTCACACTTTATATTTCTTATGATGTCATTATATTCTCTTATGGATTTATTTTTCATCATTGCATTCTTTTCTTCTTAAGTTAATTTTCTTATGACTCCCTTTTATTTTCATGATTGTTTGCTATCTTATCTTTATAAACATGAATCATTATTATTATGACTTGGTTATACAAACCTTACTCCCTTTAGTCATTCCTTATTTACCATATGTTTAGTTAACAAACAATTCATCTAATTATAATCTCATTTGATCGATCCACTTTGTATCTCCATTTATTTCCCTTTATTCCCTTTTATAAACTAACTATATACATGGTTGAGACTTGAGATAACATGCTAGTTCATCATTATAGCCTAAGTGTTCTAGTCAGTCTTATCTTTTGATACTTAACTTCCTTTAGCCTTAGCCTAAAGCTCATTTATTTGTATCACTCTATCTCTCATGATTGGTCATTACAAGTTTATATGGATGCATAATATTAAAAGCCCTAAAATATCCAAAAGCAAAATCATTTAACAATAGGTAATGATCTAAAAATAAACATTCAAAATTATCAAAAGTCAAATCACACTAAAAGATGTGATTCTAAACACATCTTCTCTTTCTAGTTGAAGCTCAAAATCTAAAGTTGGACTCATGATATATCTGAGGTCCATTGGGGTGTGGTAGGCTAGTAGATTATAAAAGGAGAATAAAAAATAATATAGAAAATATTTTAGTGCTACCTAATTTTTCACGCAAGTACCCGATATTTATAGTAGACCGATGCATATAAAAGGGGTCCTAAGGAATGGGGAACACATCATGGGAAGGTAGGTCTATTTTAATTTTCTTGTTCAAAAATACCTACACAAGTTGATCTTAGTATCACACTTATTTGCCTACATAGCTTAGTGTATATAATGAACATGTATCCTCTATATATTGATGGTCACTAGTCACTTAGTGTCTTTTCATGTCCTTAGCATGCCTCATGTTTTCTAAGGTATTTTCATAAGATGCCTACATTATGATTTTTACATTCCATTTTTCACTCCTTACAACCCTCATATTTACCCTTGAGATATATTGCCTTATTTACTGATAACTCCCCCTAGGGATTCCATTCGTGAGTTGTATTGTAAGACCATGGATAGGACCTGGCCTTCCTCACAAATTACCAACCTTTCACGTTACCATTACAAACATCCATTTTCACCATATTTTCACATTAATTCCACCTCATTGGTGTTCCTTTTTTGAATTGTAGTGTAAGACCATGGATATGACCTGGCCTTCCTCACAAAATTTTCCAGTATCCAAGTCACAACAAAATTACATGTGTCAAATATGAGATAATATATGATTGATTATGAGATCCACATCATTTACATGCTTAAAACCTTGATTTATTATGTTTTATGCTTAATTCATTAATATTTCATCTTTTATCCTAATTTTGTCATCTAAGAATCCAACCATTTTTCTTAAGTTTTTCATACTCCCCAACTTGAATTAGTGTGATTCATTTAAGACCATTTTTGTCAATTTTGTTTCTATTTTATGATTCCCAAAGTGATTTAGTATCATTGATTAACTTAATTGATTTATTTTTATACCATTTCTCTTTTATGTGTTTTTCATTTTATTACATTATTTTTCATACTTCCCATTGTGAATTAGTGTGATTTTACTTGTTTTAATTTGGTGTCAATATTTTTTTTCATGGTTTAAATTTTTTTTTTTGACCTCTTATTTACCACTCTTTGATTGCTTACACTTAGTCATATTTTTGTAATTACACATTTCCCAATGTGAAATAGTGTGTAGTAAATTTATTTTTGCTTAATTATATTTTGCCAAGTCTCTTTTTTGCTTGTTTCTTTTTAGCCATGCATGTGTCTTACATAATGCTATAAAAGAAAACACAACACATATTTCCTATAACATATACAATACAATCAAAATAGATGTGCTAGAAATAAATATATCCATGCATTCAAAACCACAACCATAATACAAATACATAAGATCAACATCCAACTATAAAAATAAAACATCACTATATATATCACATGTTTTTGATACAAAGTACAAAAATACATTTCTCCATCTCTAAGCTAGGCTCTATCATGTCTATCTTTTGGCCCAGCCATGCTGCCCATAGATGCCTTAGATAATCCCCTATAAATAGTACACTATAAAGAGGATGTCTGAGATCTCAAGTCTGTTACCTATCTTTGTAGGTTGGCCACCTGGGCCTGTACCTATCCAAGCTAAATAGTGGTATCCAAATGCATAGATCTCTCCTAAGCCAAGGCCTACCATGCATATGCCTCTCATTCTCCCACCCATACTAGTGTCTATAACCCATCTTCATGTGCCTGTAATCACCTCATGACCTCTCTTGCTAGTCTAAACTAGCTCACCTAAGCTAGGGTAAATGTTACTATACGATCATCCAATGTGGTAAGGTCATATGAAATCATCAACCCTTAAATAATATCATGGAGTGTTCCCCTCAGTAGGTATCCTCATTTATTCTCCTCCTCATCCACAAGATTTTAGGATCTACAAAATTTAAATCAGATAGATATTAGATCACTAATATATCTCAAAAGCTATTTATAATCTATCAATCAAACCTTATACAACTAGTATTCTATTTTCAAAGCTTAAATGCATTTAAACCATCTATTACATGTTTGGGTGTCACCAAGCACCATCTCCCCATCTTATCAACCACCAAGAATGGTCTCTCCATTAATTCATCCTTTGATTACCTCTTTCATGGGATGCCTCTTAATTAATGTAAACCCTAGGGTCACCACCCATGCTTGTCTCAAGCCTCACCTCAATGGTGCCTCTATAGATCAAATTTTCCCTAGGATGAATAACAAGTCATCATATATGACCACCCTCTATGCTCTCTCTCATCATTATCATCTCTATTGGTGGTGTGATCAAGGTGGTCACCATGCTTCCTGCTATGGTACTTGTGGCACTCCTACATCCACATCCATGTCCTCTCTAGCTACTGGCCATCATGCTCAACCTATCCATGGTCTCTCATGCCATGGTCTAATCTCCAATATCATGACTGGTGGTCCTCCTCCTCCTCTCCCCATCAACTCTCTTGTATGCCTAGAAAAAAATGTGGGCACAACTATATGAGATGCCAAGTGAGGGAGTCCAAACTATCCTGGTAAAAATTCCATTGAATGTGGATCAACCCACCAAATGTAGTGGCCCATGATTTTTACTCATGATAAATTTGATGCCATCATCATCAAACTCAACCAAATTATCATATTGTGTGCATAAGGATTCTATATGATCTCTCCTCATGTACTATTTATAACACTGGCATGTGGGGCATGATCCATGCCACCTGATCCTATCTCTATGTTAGCACTTGAGGTAACTTATCATTGACCACATGGGGCAACCCAATTGGTCAGTATATCAAGAACCTCTCATATATCTAAGCACTCAACAATACCACTGGCCCCATGATATTTTACCCTTTAGACAACATCCCATATATTATTGACCATTTTTTGCCCAACAGGCCAAAAATTAGTCCCCTTCTTCCCCTGCTGTTCTAGGCCAATTCATTTTTTGATTTTTCACAAGTCCAAGAATTTCTATGGACTCTTCAAGTCTATTTCTATGGACTCTGGAGGTCTATTTCTATAGAATATACAGGTGAAGTTTCTACAGATTCTACAAATAAAATTTTCTATGAACACTACAGGTTAGTCTTTTAGTGCATAAAGAATCAGCTCAGAGAGTGCTGGATTTTACAAGGCTTCTTTGGGCTCTTGTCTAAAGAAATTCACAAGGAAGTTTGGCATCATTAAACCATTAAACCATTGAACTGGTTCAATGCCTTGGTTCAATCAGCAAGTTCATCGCTCAAGTTTAATGCCTTGGTTCAATCGGCCTTGGTTCAACAGCTGAGTTCAAAATTTCAATTCAACACTTTGGTGTAAAGCTCAAGTTCATCAGCCTTAGTTCATTACTTTGGTTCAACAGCTGAGTTCAATAGTTTTAGTTCAATACCTCAGTTCATCGCTTGGTTCAATCACTTGGTTCAATGCCTTGGTTCATCGCAGAAGGTTCAAAGGGGCTTGGTTTTAATCAGAAAAGTTCAACAAATGGCGTGAACCATTGAACTATTGAACCATTAAACCTTTTTGGGTTCAAGCAGTTGGTTCAAAGGAATAGTTCAAACACTTGGTTCAAGCGACAGGTTCAAAGGCTCAGTTCAATGAATGAGTGGTGCGCAGTGTTGAACCATTGAATCGTTGAACCATTTTTGGTTAAACCGGTTAGTTTAATGGCTTGGTTCAAGGGAGAATCCTAAATCTAGAAGACAAGTGCCCTTGTGAAGGGTAGTTTCAGGTTCAAGAGCCCTTGTGGAGGGTAGGGAACACTTTAAAAAGGCCACAAAGAAGCGGTTAAGATATTTCAGAATTTTTTTAAGGCAAAGTCATGAATTCTTTCAAAATTTTGTCTGAAGGATTTCCTTTAGAAAAAAGTCTAAAGGAATTTGGAAGGGTTGTGAGAGAGAAAAGGCTAGGGAGAATTCTGAAAGAAGTCAATGCAATAAGGACAATTCTTGCAGACTTTTTGTCCATGGGAAAAAGCCCACATGAAAAAAACTCGTAGAAAAAGCCTGCAGAAAAGGCCTGAAGGAATTTTCCTAGGATGGTGACATCCTGAAAGCCATCAACTTCAAGAAGATATATTATCTATTATTTTTTAAGCAATGATGGGTGCATGAATGCCAATTTTAAGATAGTGAAATAAATGTTTGCTTTTATTCCCAAAGCTTTAACCATGAAAAAAGCCAAGGGAATGCAGTGACCCACCATAAGACCATCCCCGAGGGCTGAAGGAGTAGAAAGAGACAAAACCAAGAAGAAGACAAGGTGAAAAAAGAGACAAAGTAGTCCAAGTGACAAAGAGGAGGTGAGTTATTGCTAGGTGGTCACTAAATGGTGCAAATAGTAAGCGACACAACTTGTTTTCTCCAGTTCACATTTATAAGCAGATAAGCCACACAAATGCCTTGAAGAGAGCAGTTTATTCATAGAGAAAAAGTGTAACTTGTGCTTCCTCATTAAGATTGGGATGCCAAAGTCAAAGCAGGAATCAATAATTAAATGACTCCCTCTTCCCAAGGCTCAGAGCGCACATGGGCCAGCTTGCAAAAAGAGTGCCAAAGTCTTTCCCAGGAAGGGCCAAGTCCTCTTCTTCTTTCTATATATTATAAAATTTCTTATTTGAGATCCACTCTCTTAGCCTTGAGACAAAAATTTGCCCAATAATGTCTTGGGCTTGTAAGGCAGAGCTCTGCCAGTTTTTACCTTGAATCAGGACTTAGCATTTTTACCTCTATCTAGACTTGCACTTTAAAGTATATGTCTATTTTCTTCTTTTGTGTTAAGTCATTGTCTTTCATGATTTTCACAAATCAATTACAGCATGTCAAATGCATTGTGAAGTCTCCTTTTTGCAGGTATGCCAGAATTGTTCCTAGGGGAATGTAGGTGCCTGTGAATAGGTTGCCATAAGTGTGTTTGAGGACACCTCTGGTAGTTTCTTCCTCCCTGTATTTCCACATACCCCTAGCTGACTATTGCAGAAGAGCTTCTCACTTCAGATGAAGTGTATCAGTGCTTCTTTTTGGTGAAAAGTGTATATTTGGGCTGGGTGGGTCACATTTTTTGGTGTATCACCTTTTCATTTTTAGGCTTAGGTTCTATTTTCAGCATCTCTCTCTCCCTTTTCATCCCCCCCTTTTCCATTTTATTTGTTAGCAGTAGAAGAAACTAGGGCCTAAAAGATACATCAAAGGGAGCTAGCCCTTATCTATAGACTCTCCCCTCTAGCTTCGTCAGTCCCACAGGTGAGAGGGGAGTTTCCATTGTTGCTTGTGGAAAGGCAGGAGCTAGCCCTCCTGCCTCAGGTGCAATCCACTGCATCAACATTTTTTGGCATGCCTGGTGGGACCAACTAGGACAAGTTTTATCCAAAGAGTTAAAGAATTTTTGGTGTGTTCTTCAACCAACCAGCCTCTGGAGGATTTTAAGTCACTCAAAGTCACCATTGGAGGCTTTTACATCAACACCAATGGTGACTCTGAGTTAAATCAACTGGTTAAGCAATTTTGGTGCCATCAAGAAATAATATTTTGGTATGTATAATTCCATTGTTCAAAGCCGTGGACCTTATTTTCCTTGGTCAGCCTTATGGTGATCCTTATTAGATTCAATATGACCATTTTCACTCCTATTATAAGCTATATTAGCCTTATGCCCAGTCTTTGCAATGTGTCACTTCTCCTACTCAACCCAGTCTCTTTACCAATCAACCCATCTCCACCTTCAAACGAGCACTACTGGGATATGAAAAGTATGTAATAGATCTTGACACCAGAAGGGGATGTGGCCAAGAAATTCTTGATCATGTCATCCATCAAGTGAGAAATGCACTGGATCAGGTTAAGATTGAATGGGCTCCTATTGAAAGAGCCAATTGGCAAAGGTTTACAAGGGAGATGCTAGATGTGAGTGGTTTGATTACATATTTGGAAGAGAAGCTGAGTATTCATGAGAGGCAACCTTACCAAGTCTATCAACCTGCATATTCGCTACCCTTAGTATCATATCAGTCATAAATAGCCCTTACTTATGAGCCAAGTCAAGCCTATCAAAGTCCTTTCCCCAATCATGTTGAGGAGAGTTCTGAAATAGTAAATCTTGTGTTTCAAGCTAATCTTCATAGACATATTGAATTGGAAAATATTCAAATGTAGCATCCATTTTAGCAGCAAGGGAAGTGGAATCTAAACCCTCACTACCCTCTCACATTATGGCCCCATCACCCCAAAAAGAGATGCCCAGTCTGAATATCTTGAGCTGGAATAAAGTGGTTGAGTCATGGAACAACAAGGAGGAGAAAGACATTGTCCAAGAATGTGAGGTACAAAATGAGGTTAGTCCTTTTCAAGTCCCTCCCACCTTTCCTCAGGAAGATTCTTGCATTTCATGGCAACCTTTATGCACTCCCCATCTCTATAATGATTTTTATGATCCCAAAGAGGTACAAAATGAGGATAATCTAGATAAGCATATTGAAGAATTAGAGGCTAAGATGAGACTGCTTGGAGAAAGAGAGATGGAGTTTTCAGACCTTGTAGAGGAGCTGATGCCAAAAGACACCCCTTCCACTAATCCACAAGCTAATTTCAATATTGATGAAGTGTTGGTAAAGTGGAGGGATGAAAATCAAGAAATTTTAGTCCAAGGTCTACCCCCTCTTATTCTAGAGAAAACTCCCTCTTGTGTGCCAAATCCTTTCTATCAGATGGCACTTGCTTATTTTGACTCATTTGATGCATCAATCGATCCTACCTCTAATCCTATACGCCTAGATTTTTAGCATGCCTCTTTTCAGATAGCTCTTCCTGCACATGAGCAGACCCTCCCAAATCTTACCCAACCTCCTCAAATATTTCAACATGATCTCCAAATTCCAAGCTGGAAGAAGGAACACCATGGACTAGCTTAGGACCTTGAAGAGGATAAAGTTGCTGCCTATTCGTAGGACCAAGATTCCAATCCCAAGATCATGAGTTGGAAGAAAACAGTGGAATCTTGGGGCAAAAAGAAAGAGGTGGAGAAAGGTTTTGCTCAAAATATTGAAGAAGATGAGGCTGCTCCTGCTCTCGATGATGATTGTGACCTCCAAGAAAGGCTCTTCCAAGAGGATATATATAGGTGAATTACAGAGTTAGAATCTAGAGAGAGATTCCTCAGCCAGTGTGTGATGGATGGTTCAGACCCAATGGCACATTCCATGTTTGAACACACCCCACCTACACATCTCCAAGAGAGTTATTAGGCCATGCCTGATATAGATGAAGTGCTGACCAAATGGAAAGAAGAGAATCATTCAATTCTAGTTCAAGGACTGCCTCCTCTTCCACATGAGATCATTTGTCATCCTTCCACTTCACCCCTTCTCAAGGAGGAACCTATCTTGAAGGAAGCAAGTGAAGAGGAGTATGCTCAGTTCATGACTGATCAGGGAGACTTCATGAGTGTAGATGAGGAGGAGATCACCATAGGTACCCCCTTTGATGAACAAGAAGACAAGTCACAATATTTTGCCTTTATCTCTGATGATGAAGAAGTGATTTTTTCCCCTTTTCTCATTTTACTAGACATTGCAGAGGGGCATAGAAACTTTATTTACCATGCTTTAAATGATTTGTTTGAAGTCATTGGGGCAGGTTACACTATTCTTCAAGGGGGTTATGAGCTGGCTAAGAGTGGAGAAGGTAGCATTGGGACTCAAATAAGTATGCAAAGGGGCTACAGGCTTTCAGATTTATCCCTTCAAGAGGTTGGTGAATCTGAAGATACTTTCTTTGAAATCATCAAGGAGGATAGTCATACCATGGAACTCGAGCATGAGGTAGAAAAGAATAATCCAGTCAATGATGCATATCAAAGGGCTTATGGTGATGAGCTAACAGTGATTGATTTCTTGATGAGATACACCAGTAGGAAGAACTAACAACAGGCAAGCTTCCAAGAACAAACATAGTACATATATGTTGGAAGCATGTTTGAATTTGATCCACTTGGATACAAGCCAACCCAGGTGGCAGGCAAGAGGAGTGGGTCACCAACTCTCCATTTCATTTAGCCACTTGTCTGACACCATAAGTTTCCTTCCAAGAAGGAGACTTAAGAAGTTTTCCATTTGATCAAGGAGGGAAGTAGATGTACCTAGTTAGTTGTATATAGTAGTTATTTTTGAATTCTTTTCCTACTTTCCTAAGTGCAGTTTGCATAAATAGTGTTTTTAGCCTTGTGTGTTTTCCTTTGTGTGTGGGGTAAAAGCTTCATGTTTGATTCTTAGATCTATTGGGGCTGTTGATAACTTTGTTTAAGCTACATCTAACTTTGTGCCCAATGGACTGCAAGGCAACTGGTCTCTAAGCATAGGAGGCATGCTTCCCTTGGGAGTCACCAATTTATTGACCATTTTTTGCCCAACAGGCCAAAAATCAATCCCCTTCTTTCCCTACTATTCTAGGCCAATTCATTTTTTGATTTTTCACAAGTCCAAGAATTTCTACAGACTCTACATGTCTATTTCTATGGACTGCAGGTCTATTTCTATGGACTATGTAGGTGAAGTTTCTATGGATTCTGCAAATAATTTTTTCTATGGACTCTGCAGGTTAGTGTTTTGGCACATGAAGAATTAGTTTAGAGAGTGTTGGGTTTTACAAGGCTTCTTCGGGCTCTTGTCTAAAGAAATTCTCAAGGAAGGTTGGCTTCGTTGAACCATTGAACCATTGAACCAGTTCAATGCCTTGGTTCAATCGGCAAGTTCATCGCTTAAGTTCAATGCCTTGGTTCAATCGACCTTGGTTCATCACTTTAGTTCAACAGCCGAGTTCAACATTTTAGTTCAATGCTTTGGTGTAAAGCTCAAGTTCATTAGCCTTGGTTCAACCGCTGAGTTCAACAATTTTAGTTTAACGCCTCAGTTCATCACTTGGTTCAATGCCTTGGTTTATCATGAAAGGTTCAAAAGGGCTTGGTTTTAATTGGCAAAGTTCAAAAAATGGTGTGAACCATTGAACCATTAAACCATTGAACCTTTTTGGGTTTAAGTGGTTGGTTCAAAGGAATGGTTCAAACACTTGGTTAAAGCGGCAGGTTCAAAGGCTTGGTTCAACGAATGAGTGGCGTGAAGTGTTAAACTGTTGAACTATTGAACCATTGAACCATTTTTGGTTCAGTTGGTCAGTTTAATGGCTTGGTTCAAGGGAGCATCCTAAATTTGGAAGACAAGTGCCCTTGTGGAGGGCAGTTTCAGGTTAAAGAGCCCTTGCAGGAGGCAGGGAACACTTCAAAGAAGCCACAAAATAACAGCTAAGATCTTTTAGAATTTTGTTAAGGCAAAGCCATGAATTCTTTCAAACTTTTGTCTGAAGGATTTCCTTTGGACAAAAAGTCTAAAGAAATTTTGAAGGGCCATGAGAGAGAAAAGGTAGGGAGAATTCTGAAAGAAGTCAAAGCGATCGGGACAATTTTTGCAGACTTTTTGTCTGCGAGAAAAAGCCTGCAGGAAAAAAACCCACAAAAAAAGGCCACATAAAAGGCCCAAAGGAATTTTCAAAGGAAGGAGACATCCCAAGAGCCATCAAATTCAAGAAGACAAATTAGCCTTTGTTTTTTAAGTGATGATGGGTGCACGGATGTCAATTTTAAGATAGTGAAATAACCATTTACTTTTAAATTGCCTGAGCGCCAACCACGAAAAAAGACCAAGTAATGCAGTGACCCACCAGAAGACCATCCCTGAGGGCTAAAGGAGTAGAAAGAGACAAAACTAGGAAGAAGACAAGGTGCAAAAAGAGACAAAGTAGTCCAAGTGACAAAGAGGAGGTGAGTTATTGCTAGGTGGTCACTAAATGGTGCAAACAGTAAGTGACGTAGCTTATTTTCTCCAGTTCGCATTTATAAGCAGACAAGGAGCACAAATGCCTTGAAGAGAGCAATTTGTTCATAGAGAAAAGGCATGACTTGAGCTTCTTCATTAAGGTTGGGACACCAAAGTCAAAGCAGGAACCGACAATCAAACGACTCCCTCTTCCCAAGGCTCAGAGCGCACATGGGCTAGCTTGCAAAAAGAGCGCCAAAGTCTTTCCCAGGAAGGGCCAAGTTCTCTTCTTCTTTTTATATATTGTAAAATTTCTCATTTGAGATCCACTTTCTTAGCCTTAAGGCAAAACTCTACCCAAAAATCTCTCGGGCTTGTAAGGCAGAGCTCTGCTAATTTTTACCTTGAATCAAGACTTAGCATTTTTACCTCTATCTAGACTTGCACTTTAAAGTATATGTCTAGTTTCTTCTTTTGTGTTAAGTCATCTTTCATGCTTTTCACAGATCAATTAAAACATGTCCAGTGCATTGTGAAGTCTCCTTTTTGCAGGTCTGCCAAAAGTGTTCCTAGGGGAATGTAGGTGCCTGTGAATAGGTTGCCATAAGTGTGTTTGAGGACGCCTCTGGCAGTTTCTTCCTCCCTGTATTTCCACAGACACCTAGCTAACTATTTCAAAAGAGCTTTTCACTTCAGATGAAGTGTATGGGTGCTTCTTTTGGTGAATAGTGTATATTCGGGCTAGGTGGGTCACATTTTCTGGTGTATCACCTTTTCATTTTTAGGCTTAGGTTCTATTTTTAGCATCTCTCTCTCCCTTTTCATCCCCCCTTTTCCATTTTATTTTTTAGTAGTAGAAAAAACCAGGGCCTAAAAGATACATCAGAGGGAGCTATCCCTTGTCTAGAGACTCTCCCCTCTAGCTTCACCGGTCCCACAAGCGAGAGGGGAGTTTCCATTGTTGCGTGTGGAAAGGCAGGAGCTCACCCTCCTGCCTCGGGTGCAATCCATTGCATCAACATATATATCATGCATGAGATGAACCTAGATGATGGAACCCAAGTCATAGAGTGCCTTTTACTCTAATATTGACTGACACAAGGCTATCACATATAGTGATACCTTACCATTTGACTTGTGACACACCACTTATTCTATCATAAACCCTATCAAAACCTTTTAAACATCCAAAATTTAGGAAATATAGACATCAAATAGACTCACCTTCAATATTGATTAAATCCTATCCAAGTAAGTCACCCATTAGGCTAATGCTCACCTCTCTTCTTGATCATCTAGTATCCCCATGATCACTGATGCACCCCTATAAGAAGTCCAAGATTTACATGGACATCCTCCAATGTGATACCAACCTTTATGGTATCCCCATCCACCACCCATATAAAAGTATTGGTCAAACATTCCCAACCTCCTAAGAACATGACCACTAGATCAACACTCAGTAAAACTCATGGCATCTCCATGATGCCTCCTATGCCTAGTCTGACTAATCTAGCTTGGTCTACCTCCATCATGCATTATAATAGGATTGGTATCCAAGATGCATCCACCAATATCTAAAATCTTTAACACACCTAAAACCATCAAATATTAAAAGATGTATTAGTCCTCCATGTCACTTATAACCAAAATACATTATTTTTATATTTTAACAAAAACAACCCTTAATTTGCCTTAATCTATTAATTTCTTATCAATTTGACCTATTTTTAGCTTAATTAGCCATTTCAATCCTTAATTAGGCACCATAGGCATTAAAAATACTATTTTAGCCAATTTTCTACATTTTTGTACTATATCGACCACTTAGTAACATACTAAGTCAATCAAATAGTACCAGGTCAACAATTTAGACTTAAAAAACTAAGTCAACCCTTTCATTTTTTCCCCTTAGTACTAAGTCAACAATTTGACTTAACTAAATCTGCCAAGGGGTACTAAGTCATCCTATACCTACTAAGTTAGCCATGTTCAAACTTGATTTTCTACCTACTAGGTCAACTAGGTTGACCTAATTCTTTTAAACTAAAGACCGTTTGACCTCTTATCATAACTACCTTCGATACTTATTTCTCTAATCCCTTTAAACTCCCTTCCCCGTTTGACCTCTAGTTCACTGAGAAACTTCTTGGGGTTCATTCCAATTTTTAGAATTGATCTAATTTACAAATTTCTATAATACACTTAATTTCAAATAAAATAATCAAAATAGATTCGACATTATTTGTTACCTACCTGTGTTACACCCACTACGGTCACTAAGCACCCTCCTCATCTCAACTATCATCTCCTCACCATATTGGCACTCTAGGCTTTTGCTAGGTCTCTTAGAGCTCTATGTTTCTCTTAGAATAGTCAAATAATAAAAAATGAATTCCTTTTCACCCTATTTAAAGTGACTGTTCATAATTATTTACCTTCCAAATATTTATCGTCAAATTCTTTATTTTGATCATATCTTTATTTTTACAAACTCATTTTTTGAATCATAAAAAGTTTTGGAATCATGACATCATATATAATATTTTCCACTACTATATGACTATATTGTATTTTTTTTAATTTTTCACTCTTTTTTTCACTAATATCTATAGGTTTGCCTAATGTTCCTCATGTTGGATACCTTCATATCTCTTGCATCTTCTTATTTATCTACAACACTAAGGTAAATAAAGGTATGTGCTTTTTTTTCAATTCCACCCTTTTATTTATTTTATTTGCTCCTTAATGCATTTTAATTAGCATCAAAAGTATGTGTCATCATGTTCTATTCCCAAATCACCATCCCATGTTATACTTATGTGACATGTGATGAGATTCGAGTGGGGCATATGTATACACATAACATTTTCAAACTTTTATCAATCTCTGAGTGTACACCTTAAGGGGTGCACCAGGAAAGGGATGGGTATACCATTGGTGCTTCAAAGGATTGTTATCCCTTTTTCCACTTGTTATATATACACTTATCTCCTAAAAACCATTTCTCTAAGCTTATTCCTCTCTCTTGTACACTCCTTCAGTATTTTACCACATTTAGCACCCATTTCAATAGTTTACATGACTAGGTTGACTGGGTCGACCCTGTTGGTCAAAAATTTTAGAAGGGATTAGGGTTAAATTTACCTATATATACAATATCATTTCATCATTATTTATAAAAGAGAAGAAGTAAGAGCTATTAAACATATGCTTATCTGCCGTTCTACTTGAGGAACAAGCTTAGGGTTTCATACTTTTTTTGGAGATATGAATCTTGTCTTATGAAGAATTATTTTAGATGCATTGATAGGCTATGTAGCCTAGAGATAAATTATCCTTGTCATCCTTACATACCAAAAAAACCTCTTGCAAAGCACCTTAGCCAAGGGAGAGATTGAGGCTCGGTGGGTTCATCTTCAAAGGTAAACATTTATAAATTTGTTCCTCCTTTGTAAGAGTAGATAAATATGCATTTTCACTTCTCTTCCATGCATTAGGATTATGTATACATTGACATGAGTATATATCTTCTATGCATGTTTAATTTTATTTTTTATTACCCCTACTTTGTGCCACAAGCTTTGGTGAGCACTAAATTATATTTTTTTGCTTTACTTGTTATTAGTATAGTGAATATGAAAACATAGAACTTAGTTAGGGTTATTGCAAGTTTTGCTTGACTGGAGGCTTTGGAACCCTTTCTAGTGATATTATTTGCAATAATATATCCCCTAATTGGGCCTAGTGGATCCACATATTGGTCATGTTATCAATTATGTAATGTATCCCCAATCAGAAGAGTAAGTAGGATCTATCTTCTCTGAGTTAGGATTGATTTATAGATCTGATGTATTTTTGATTACATACAAAGTGCATTCCAACATTAATTATGGATCAAGGGGGGATACAAATTTTCCTTTGTTTAACTTATTTTATAGCATAGGTATTCAATGAACACCCCATACACTCCACTATTCACTGAATAATAAGAGATCTAAACAAAATAAAACCCCATACCCAAAATCTATGGCCAAGAAGAATAAAGTTTCACCCAACCTTCGATTTCCTTCCCCCTATCATGTCTTTTTTTTAATTTTCCCATGTATCCCTCTCTTATCCCATATGCTAACTCCTTTCTGCCCATCATCCATGTTATTCCCAAAATCTGTCACTCATTTTTGGGACAACATATGAACTATTTTGGTCTTGCAGGCCAAAATTCCCTTTTCCCTTCTCAAAAATTGTTCTAGGCATTCAAATTCTCCATTTTTCAAGCTTTTTTAGCTAACAGACTCCACAAGTTCATTTCTATGGACTCTGTAGGCTTAAATCTATGGACTTTATAGGCTTAAATCTACGGACTCAAATTTATGGACTTCACAGGAAGGAATCTACAGACTCATTTCTACATACTCCACTAGTTCTACGAACTCATTTATATAGACTCTGTAGGTTCATTTCTACAGACTCTGCAGGAAAGAAATAAGCTCTCAACACTTAAGAATTTTTCAAGGTTGGTTCAACACTTTGGTTCAATGAAAAAGGTTCATTATCAAGCTTCAAATAAAGGATTAAACCATTGAAACATTGAACCATTGACACTTCAACCAAAATGTTCAACGGGTTCAAAGGTTCAACGACATTGGCAAGCTTAAAGAGTTAAGTGCTTCAGCAAAAGTTCAAAGTTCAACCGCTTTAACAAGTTCAACGACTTCAAAAGACTTAGTGAAAATAAGAAAGTGATTGAATTGTTGAACCATTAAACCATTAAATCGTTGAACTTGAACCAAAATGGTTCAAAGATTCAAAAGTTCAACAAAGTTGGTTCAACGTGATTGGTTCAAGCGGTCAAGTGAATGAGTGGAATACAAGAAGAAAGCCATTGAACCGTTAAATCTTTGAACTATTGAACCAAAGTTGGTTCAAATCGGTCGGTTCAAAGGAGTGCCCCAAATCCCACAAGATGAGTGCCCTTGTGGAGGGTAGGTGATGAGCAAAATGGACCTTTCTTGAAGACAGAAGGGACACCTTCCCTTTGGGGTGTTCCAAAGACATAAAGCTAAAGGAATTTTAAGGCTTCAAAGGGACTTAGAAAAATAATGGATTCGTGGAATAAAGGATGAACCAATGAACTGATTGAACCTTGAACCAAAAGAGTTCAAAATTTCAAAGGTTCACAAGTTCAACGGTTCAAAGGAAGCTCCAGACAAAGAGCAAAAATTCATTGAACCATTGAACCGCTAAACTTTGAACCAAAAGAGTTAAAAGGTTTAATGAGGATGGTTCAAAGGAGTGCCCCAAAGCCGAAAGAACAAGTGCCCTTGTGGAGGGCAGAGAACATTGGTTCAAATATCAAAGGGATGGTTCAATCAAAGATTAAGAAAGTGATTAAACCAAGAAAGTGATTAAACCAAGAAAGCTATTGAACCAAGAAGCGATTGAACCAAGAAAGAGATTGAACCAGGGAAGTGATTGAACCAAGGAGGTGATTGAACCAAAGAACTGATAAATACCACTTGAAACATTAAATTATTAAACTGACAAACTTTCAAAAGTTTAAAGGTTCATGGTTTAATATAGTTCAAATAATCAACAACCATTGATGTCCCCGTGGACATCAAATTTAAGATAAGGAAATATCCATTGATTTTCAAATATGGCACAGACCCTGTGAACAAATTCAGCAACTGGCCAAAGAGATAGCTTGAGAGCTTAGATCACATAGATAAAGATAAAATAAAGCAAGGAAAGGGGAAATGATGGAGAAAGATCAAAAATATCCATGCATGGGATATGTTTCTAGAAGGTGAAGTAGCCCACCAGGTGGACATCAGAGAGCATGAATATTCAATGGTGCGGCCTATTTTTTTGCATTGTGTAAAGTGAATGAACAACTATGCACACATCAAGAAACACATCAGGTGGCCCATATTTAAGACTGATGCCTGATTCCAACATAGCCCATGGACAAAATTTAAAATGCATTAAAGGCATTGAATGCATCATAGGCCATTTTTGTGAAACAAAGTGCCCAAGTCTTTCTTGGAGCACTATATATTGGACTCTCTCTTATTTTTCCAAGGAGATCTCTTAGTTTTTAGAGAAAAAACTCTACCCAAATTGAAAGGCATTATTGAGACTTTGAGCTCAGATTGTTGATCATATTTCATTATTTGAATAAGAAAACAAGTGACTTTTCAGACTTTGTGCTGAAATAGCTTGGTTGTTGGGGAAATTGTTCTTATGTCTATTTCCTTAATACATTTTTTGTCCATTTAATTAAATAAATAGAACTAGTGAAAGTAATCAGGAAGGTGTCCTAATGTCGGCTATGGAGAGACATTGTGCTGTTACAATTGTCTTTAGTTTGTTTTCTATTTCTATGTAAAAGATCTTGGGATGACTTTGTGCCCTCATTATCCTTCATATTTCACTATTTGGCAGTTGAAGTGGAGACTTTGTTCTACATTTCATCCTATTGTGTTACTATGCCCTGTTACAGTTACTTGTCACTACCTAAAAGGTTCCTATTATCTGCTGAATAACACTTTTAAAAGAAGAGGAGTGCCTTCTGTCATTTCATCAAGATTTTCCCTTTGATTTGTGAATATCATCTCTAAAAAAAGAGAGATGGATGGTGTTATCTTACCCCTGCATGTTATTTTCAGCTTATTTATAACAAATTAGTATATATATATATATAGTTATATATATATATATAGTTATATATATATATAGTTATATATATATATATATATATATATATATATATATATATATATATATATATATATAGTTATATAGTACCTTATAGTTATAGGGAACCTCCCCTTGATGAAAGGAGAGATTTGTCGACCTCTAATGTGGTAAACCTACACATTTGTCTAACCAATCTCCTTATGCTGTGGTTGAAGAGACCTATTTTACTCATCAGTTAGTTGATTGACAAAATATTCACCCAAAAGTTTTTTGGCGACTCCATTGGACAACAATGAGCATTTTTAGTCCTTTTCAAGTCTATTCAAATCAAAGCATTTCATATCACTAGGGAACAATGTGAAGTAGGAAATAACACTGCCAGCTTCATGCTAACAGTTTTTGGTGACTCTGCTAGGGAAGAACGTGTAGTTTAAAGTCTCAAGCTTCAAGCTAAAGCAGTGCTAGTTCTTTTCCATTTTTATTTTTACACTCTGGCAGATCCATAGTATATGTGAAGCCAAAGGGATAAAGGTATTGTTGACCCTATATTCGAGTTGGTACAATAAAGTAATTTTGATCTGTTTCCTTCACCATCTCACCTCCAATGAACCAGGAACTTTCCTCCTACTAAAGTCAAGTCTCTATTTTCAGGCAAAGTATCCATTTTTGCTATTAATAAAGCTTTGTCAATACTTACCCCTCTAAGATTTGTTATTCCACCTTTCCATAGTCATACAATGGAAATGCAAGGCCCTTGAGGTAACTCTTTTGGCCCACTCAATTTAACTCCACCTCTACATGAGCTACCATGCAGTTCAAGGAATTTTTTTTCCAAGTTCTATGGTGATAGGAAGGTTCATCCTGATGAACATATTGTAGCCTTCAGCATAGCCTGTGGCATAATAGGTGTGGAGTATGAGGATGTAGCAGTCAGGCTATTCATGGAAACTTTATAAGGTGATGCTACAGACTAGTTTTATCATCTTCAAGCCTAGACTGTGACTGATTGGAACAATTTTAAAGCCAAATTTGAAGCCAGATTCAAGCCTACAAAAGATGCACATGCCCTGCTAGCTCAACTCACGCAAATGAAGGAGCCTCATGAACCAATGAGGGATTTAATAGCCAAGTTTGACAAGTTGAGGAATAAAATTCCTATAATTGCTCAACCTATAGCTAATAATCTCAAATGTTTCTTCATCAACTCTTAGCTACCTAAAGTGAGTTTTATATTGAGATGTGCTAGCCAAATAGACCTTGCTACAGCTCAAGATTTGGCCACTGAGGTGGAAGATGACCTTATCTTGGCAAGAAAGATAAAGAGATATCCTAACATAGGTAAATCTTCTTCATCTTTTGAATATCCATCTACAGGTACCACTAATCTAATGGTGTAGAAGTTGGAAAATGAGTTGCTAGCTCTCAAGAAGCAAATGGCACAAGGGATATCCCAAAGAGGACATCCCCTGGATAGGTTAGTTCAGTGTGTGAAGAATAAAGCCATCCCTACAAGACAAGATGTTAAAAAGGTAACTCATGATCCCCCAAGGAACATGTCCATCCTAAACAATCTTGTCACTACTCCTCCAGCTACCCCTAGGAAAATAGAGCCTTTCTATGTTTTCCTATTGATAAATGGTCACAAACTGAGCAATTACATCATAGACTTAGATGCATCTGACAACATCATACCTACCAAGGTGGCAGAATCTCTTAGAATCATGCTGACCAAAACCTTTGGGAGATGTTTCTCCATGGAGAAAAAATAAGTACCTCTACTGGGACAAATCAAGGATGCCCAATTTACATTTGTAGCATTCCCAGACAAAAGAATCAAGATGATAGTCCTTGTGGCTGATGTTCCATCCTCATACGGCATTCTTTTAGGGTAAAATTTTTGCAAGGATGTTGGTGGAGAATTGAGCATGGACCTATCTAAAGTGAGGATCCCTGTCAAAGGCATCATGCAGAGGTTGCTTCCTGAAAAGGAATCAAAATATGTTGTCACTCAGACATCAGCCCCTAAAGCTCAAATTCTATTTGAATCTTTAGGCATGGGTAATTATTTTTTGACCACAGAAGATACTCATATTTCAAATGATGAAACTCTTGAAAATGATAGTCTAAAAATTAGTTTAGATGAAACAACAGAAGACATGATAGAGTGCAATGCAAATGCAGAAGAATTCCCCCTTTTAAGCAAAGAGAAATATGAGAAAGGACCAGTTTCAAATAAGGTATGGATCCTGAAATTTGATGGAAACAATTCTTCTACTGACTTAGGGGCTGGGATTGTGTTGATATCTCCTCAGGGAGATATTTTTCCTTCTTCATACAAGTTACAGTTCAGCAACACCAACAACACAATTGAGTATGAATATCTATTGCTTGGATTGAAGGCTACTCGAGATAAAGGCATCAAGCTCCTTCATGCTAAATGAGATGCTAAACTAGTGGTTTGTTAGGTAAGGAACCTATATCAAACTAAAAATGAGAGATTACACCACTACTAAAATATTTTCTAGGATCAAATTGAAAGCTTTGATGCTTTCAACATCTCTGCCATACCCAGGGAATTCAATGACTGAGCTGATGCACTGGCTACTTCAATAACTCTCTTAGTTCCTCACCTAGACTTCAAAGGAAATGGGTACACTATTAAATTGGTCTTTTGACCAAGTGTGCCTGATGATGCCAATCATTGGCAAGTGTTCAATGGTGACAACTAAATCATCACCTTTTTAGAATAAAAAGAAAGCTTTGAATAGCTTCACTTCGAAGGCAGTAAGCTCCAGAAACTCGAATTAGCTCCTGAAATAAATTTAGATGTAGGTGAAGAATTTCTACATCTAAAAGGGAATAAAATTCCCAAAGGACTATTTTATCTTGAGAAACTATTTAACAAGGATGATAGGTTCATCAAACAACAACAAATGGATTCAAACTCATCCCAGGGGTTTGATCAGATAAATTTGGGTACCAAGGAAGATCCCAAAATGGTGAACATTAGGAAGTGCTATACTCTGGAGGAGAAACTCAAATTTACTGACCTACTTCACCATTATATAGATGTTTTGGCATACTTTTATGATGATCTGAAGTCACTCAGGCCTGAGAAAATTCACCATGAAATTCCTCTCAAGGATGATTCAGTGCCTTACAAGCAGAAATATCGATAGTATAATCCAAAGATAATAGGTACTATTCTATCTGAGATACAAAAAATGCTAAACGCTTGAATAATTTTCCCAATCCATCATTCCACATAGATTGCCAACATAGTACCTATGAGAAAAAAGAATGGTGAAATTTGCCTCTATGTAGATTTTAGGAATCTGAATCAGTCATCCGTAAAAGATAACTATCCTTTGCCCATCATGGACCAAGTACTTCAGATAGTGACCATTTCTAAGATGTTATCAATGCTAGACAAATTCTCAAGATACAATCAAGTAGAAGTTGGTGAAGCAGACCAACACAAAACTGCCTTCACCATGCCTTGGGGCACCTTTGCATATCAAAAGATGCTATTTGGCCTGATAAATGTTAGCACTAATTTCCAAAGAGCAATGAACCTCGCTTTCAAAGATGAAATGGGTAAGTTCATTATGGTATACCTTGATGACTTGACCATTTTTTACAAGCATCGCCCTGACCATGTGTGTCATTTTTAACAAGTGCTATGTCGCTAAAATGGAATTTCTCTAAACCCCAAGAAGTCTATTTTTAGAGTAACAAAAGGGAAGCTTTTTAGACACATTATATCCAAAGAAGGCATAAAAATTGACTCAAAAAGAGTCAAGTCCATCTAGGATCTTACTCTGCCAACGAGTAAGACTGCGGTTCACTCTTTCTTTAGAAAAGTGAATTTATTACGAAGGTTCATTCCCAAGTTCACTGAGAAGACTCATCATATTGTAGATATGATGAAAGGAAATGACACTTTTAGTTGGATTGAAGAAGGCAAATTAGCATTCTAGGACATCAAGATAGCCATTGCCCATGCCCCAATTTTGGTTTGTCCAGATTATAAGAAAGATTTCATCATGTATAGTTATGCTTTTGAGCACACACTTTTAGCCATTCTGGTTCAATAGAACGAAGAAGGTGTGGAATCTCCCATTTATTTCATGAGCTATCCTCTCAAAGCTCATGATCTAAAGTATTCAAACATAGAGAAGCATGCTTATATGGTGGTCAAGGCAGTGAATTATTTCCATTTTTATATCTTGAACTCACATGTTACTACCTTGGTTCCTGATACCACAGTTAAATCCATACTAACTTAGTAGGATTTTGGAACCAAAAGGGGCAATTAGATTGCTAAAATCTAGGAGTTTGATCTAGTTATCAAATTTATAAAGCTAGTGTGGGGAAAGGGCCTTTATCAATTGATTGCTGACAATATATCCAAAGAAGCAAGGCATGAAGAAAAAGAAGTAGAAGACATGCCAACAGTCCTCTTTGTCTCCACCACGAATGAGTGGTATTCAATTATTGCTCATTTCCTTACTTATAGCGAGTGTCCTGATCACTTATCTCATAAAAAAAAGAGGATTGTTAAACTAAAATCTACCAATTTTGTCTTATGGAACAATAGCCTGTACAAGAGGAGCCTTGATGGAGCGTTCCTTCACTGCATAGATAAAGAGCATCAGAACCAACTTTTGAGGTCCTTCCACAATCTGACCTGTGGAGGACATTTTTCTACTCCTGTAACTACCCACAAGATTCTTAGAGCTAGGTATTATTGGGCTACTTTGTTTCAGGATGCATACAAATGGGTATGAAAGTGTGAACTGTGCCAATAGTTCATTGGAAGACCCAAGTTAACTGCCCTACCTCTCAAGCCAATAGTGATAGAAGAGCCATTTCAATAATGGGGAACTACTTTCATTGGTGCTGTAAAACCATCTTCAAGTGTTGGACATGACTACTTCCTCATAGCCACATATTACTTCACCAAATGGGTGGAATCAATTCTAACCAAACATGCTACTTCAGAAGTAGTATGCAATTTCCTCAAGGAGAACATCATTTCTAGGTTTGTGGTCCCAACCAAAATTATGATGGATAATGCTACCTATTTCTCTTCCCATGAGATCACTCAGTTCTATTTTTATTATGGGATTACTCTCTCCCACTCTTCTGATTATTTTCTACAAGAAAATGGCTAAGCGTAATTGAGCAATAAGAATCTGGTGATCATCATCAGGAAGCTGGTAGATGACAACCAACAAACTTGGCACAAAGCATTATTTGATGCTTTATGGGCAGACATAATTACACACAAAAGGGTGAGAGGTATGTCACCTTTCCAACTTCTATATGGTCTCAATGCAGATATACCAATCACCCTAGAATTACCAGCATTGAAATTGGCAAAGGCAGTCGAAGATCAAACATATGAAAGCTCCATCGATAAGAGGATCATGTGCTTAACTGAGTTGAATGAGAAACAAACTATGGTGGTGGACCAAATTGCATAGCCTCAAAGTCTGGTGAAGAAGCTCTTTGACTAGAAAGCAAAAAACCATAATTTTTAGATTAGTGATCAAGTTTTGTTATGGGATAAGAGAAGAGAACCAAAGGGAATGCATAGAAAATTTGATTCCCTATGGAGAGGGCCATTCACTATCCACGAGCTCAATGGTGAGAATAGTTTCCTGTTGAAGTACCAAGATGGCACACCCTTTTCTCTACCTCACAATGGGCAGCATCTGAAGCACTTCAACTCTTGAAGTATCAGATAAGATTACCTATACATATGTATATTTGTATAGTTTTTAGTTCTATTTTGTGTTTTTTGTTTTCATTTTTGGCACCTTTCTTTTTGGATAGCATGACTCCATAGCCCAATGGCACACTTCAAGGCAATGGAGATTTTGGTTTTTACTTTCCACAGCTATTCCAAGTCTTCAACTGAAAGAAGTTCCCCAACTAGAGCCAGCTATTGTTCCCAAAATCTGTCACTCATTTTTGGGACAACATATGAACTATTTTGGTCTTGCAGGCCAAAATTACCTCTTCCCTTCTAAAAAATTGTTTTAGGCATTCAAATTCTCTAATTTTCAATCTTTTTCAGCTAATAGACTCCACAGGTTCATTTCTATAGACTCTGTAGGCTTAAATCTACGGACTCTATAGGCTTAAATCTACGAACTTCGCAAGAAGGAATCTATGGACTCTGCCAGTTCTATGAACTCATTTCTATGGACTCTACATGTTCATTTCTATGGACTCTATAGGTTCATTTCTATGGGATCTACAAAAAAGAAATAGGCTCTCAACACTTAAGTGTTTTTTAAGGTTGGTTCAATGCTTTGATTCAACTAAAAAGGTTCATTGGCAAGCTTCAAACAAAGGATTGAACCATTGAACCATTGAACCTTAAACTAAAAAGTTCAATGGGTTCAAAGGTTCAATGACATTGGCAAGCTTAAAGAGTTAAGCGCTTCAACAAAAGTTCAAAGTTTAACCACTTCAGCAAGTTCAACAGCTTCAAAAGACTTAGTGAAAATAAGAAAGTGATTGAACCATTGAACCGTTGAACCATTGAACCTTGAACCAAAATAGTTCAAAGGTTCAAAGGTTCAACAAATTTGGTTCAATGTTATTGGTTCAAGCGGTCAAGTGAATGAGTATAACACAAGAAGAAAGTGATTGAACCATTGAACCTTTGAACCGTTGAACCAAAGTTGGTTCAAATCGGTCAGTTCAATTGGTTGATTCAAAGGAGTGCCCCAAAGCCCACATGATGAGTGCCCTTGTGAAGGGTAGGTGATTAGCAAAATGGAACTTTTTCGAAGCCTGAAGGGACACCTTCCCTTTAGGGTGTTCCAAAGACATAAAGTCGAAGGAATTTTAAGGTTTTAAAGGGACATAGAAAAATAATGGATTCGTGGAATAAAGGATGAACCAATGAACTGATTGAACCTTGAACCAAAAGAGTTCAAAAGTTCAAAGGTTCACAAGTTCAATGGTTCAAAGGAAGCTCCAAAAAAAGATCAAGAAAGTGATTGAACTATTAAACCGTTGAACCTTGAACCAAAAGAGTTCAAAGGTTCAAAGGTTCAACAGTTTAATGAGGATGGTTTAAAGGAGTGGCCCAAAGCTGAAAGAACAAGTGCCCTTGTGGAGGGCAGTGAACTAAGGGTAGGTGCCCTTATGGAGGGTAGAGAACATTGGTTCAAAGATCAAGGGGATGGTTCAATCAAAGACTAAGAAAGTGATTGAACCAAGAAAGCCATTGAACTAAGAAAGCGATTGAACCAAGGAAGCGATTGAACCAAGAAAGCAATTAAACCAGGGAAGTGATTAAACCAGGGAAGTGATTGAACTAAGGAGGTGATTGAAACAAGGAATTGATAAGACCACTTGAACCATTGAATTATTAAAATGATGAAATTTCAAATGTTTAAAGGTTCATGATTCAATATAGTTCAAACAATCAGCAACCATTTACGTCCCCATGGATGTCAAATTTAAGATAAGGAAATATCCATCAATTTTTAAATATGGCACAGACCCTATGAACAAATTTAGTGACTAGCCAAAGAGATAGCCTAAGAGCTCAGATCACATAGATAAGGACAAAAAATAGTAAGGAAAGGGGAAATGATGGAGAAAGATAAAAAATATCCATGCATGGGATATGTTTCTAGAAGGTGAAGTAGCCCACTAGGTGGACATTAGAGAGCACAAACATTCCATGGTGTGGCCTATTTTTTTGCATTGAATAAAGTGAATGAACAGCTATGCACACATCAAGAAACACATTAGGTGGCCCATATTTAAGATTGATGCCTGATTCCAGCATAGCCCATGGACAAAATTTATAAAATGCATTAAAGGCATTAAATGCATCATAGGCCATTTTTGTGAAACAAAGCACCTAAGTCTTTCTTGGAGCACTATATATTAGAATCTCTCTTATTGTTCTAGGGAGATCTCTCGGTTATCAAAAACAAAACTCTGCCCAAATTGAAAGGCATCAATGAGACTTTGAGCTCAAATTATTGATCATATTTCATTATTTGAATAAGAAAACAAGTGACTTTTCAGACTTTGTGCTGAAATAGCTTGGTTGTTGGGGAAATTGTTTTTATGTCTATTTCCTTAATACATTTTTTGTCCATTTAATTAAATAAGTAGAATTAGTGAAAGTAATCAGGAAGGTGTCTTGAAGCTGACTGTGGAGAGACATTGTGCTGCTACAATTGTCTTTAGTTTGTCTTTTTTTTTTTGTGTAAAGGATCTTGGGACAACTTTATGACCTCATTATCCTTCATATTTCACTCTTTGTTAGTTGAAGTGGAGACTTTGTGCTACATTTTATCTTGTTATGTTACTGTGCCCTATTACACTTACTTGTCACTACTTGAAAGATTCCTGTTGTTTGCTGAACAACACTTTTGAAAGAAGAGGAGTGCCTTCTATCATTTCATCAGGATTTCCCCTTTGATTTGTGAACATCATCTCTAAAAAAAGAGAGATGGATGGTGTTATCCTACCCTTGAATGTTATTTTTAGCTTATTTATAGCATATATATATATATATATATATATATATATATATATATATATATATATAGTACCTTATAGTTATAGGGAACCTCCCCTTGATGAGAGGAGAGATTTGTCCACCTTTGATGTGGTAAACCTACACATTTGTCTGACCAATATCCTTATGCTATGGTTGAAGAGACCTATTTTACTCATCAGTTAGTTGATTGACAAAATATTCACCTTACAATCCATACCCCATACTCATTTAATTTTAGCATTCAATGCTGAGGAGAGAGAGAAAACCTCTCCCCAAGCTATTGACCACCTCCCTTTAGGCACCCAATGCGAAAAAAATTAATGCCATAGTCCATAATATTTGGATATGAAAATCCAATAAAATAATAAAATGAAAGATTTAAATATCATATGGTTTGAACCATCCATATAAATATCAAGTGGTCAACTCAATAGTCCAAGCGGGGTCATGGGGAGGTTTAGGTGAGTCCACATAGAATGTCCAAGTCACCTTGAAAGGTTATTTTAAGAAAGGTTGATGGAGGTGATGAATTTGGGAGTGGGAGAGAGAGAGAGAGAGAGAGAGAGAGAGAGAGAGAGAGAGAGAGAGAGAGAGAGAGAGAGAGAGAGAGAGAGAGAGAGAGAGAGAGAGAGAGAGAGAGAGAGAGAGAGAGAGAGAGAGAGAGAGAGAGAGAGAGATAAACATGTATAAACAAAATATGAATTCATAATGAGGACAACATGATTGTCCAATGGCATGAGACTAAGATGAAACTTACATATACTTATTAGAACCCAACTGACTGCTCAAGAACTACTTTGACATCCCAGGTGTCAATGTCATCATCTAGCTTAGCTCACATTAGGTACCTGCAACCATCAATTATACATCAATAATATATGAACATGATAATAAATAATGTGATATAGAACTATAATAAAAACATTAATCACATCACAATATTCCATATCATCAAGTGTAGTAAATTAAACATAACATATCCATCAATCTATAGTCAACATGTCAATGTATCAAAATCCATCAATACTATCCAACTAGACAAAAGTAAAGTAGAAGTCAGTTATACATGAGATAATGATGTCTAAACCCATTTAAAAGTATTAAAAAGGTAGAGTCATAACATAACGATATACTAAATTGAAGTAGTATACATATCAAGATAAATGAATCCAATACAAGTAGTATATGTATGTCAGGGTAAAAATGAATCTAAATGTGAGTATTAACCATGGTATAGCCTAATCATAGCAGCTACATGACATCTCATATTATACTCAACTGAACTAGGACCAATACAAATAATCATTGGTCGAGTGTTAGCAAAATGTGCTAAACATCCTAAAATCAAAAGTTTGTAAAAGGCTACCAGGTTGGGTCATGACACGAAGGTTTATAAGTTTTAACTATATATTCAATTGAACCTTGTCAACTTTCATCTTAGATTTTAGGTGTACCACCATAAAAATCCATCACTTTAAATGATACAAAAACATCTACTACAACCAATAATAAAATAACAAATATTCACATAATGGGTAAGTGCACAAAGTTGGGGGACAAAAAGAGGCCTACCCATGGACATGATTTTCCAAAATTTTTAGAAATCTAAACTTATGTAGATAATTTGAGATATCTACACTCCAAATTTGAAGATGGTGTACAAACATGAAATGTAGCATTTTAAGTCTAGTTTCCAAAACACTATTTAAAAAAAAATGGTTAAGTATAACTAGGTCCAACATCTAAAATTTGAAGAGCAACTCCTTTTTTGTAAGAAAAAAGAGTAGATAGATGTGTTAGAAGTAAAATGAATAAGAGTGGGAGGGTATGAATCAGTATTTAAAAACTTTCAATTAATGACATTCACTCATCTAAGAACTATGAAAGCAACACAACAATCTAGTAATGCATTAAGAACTAATCACATGATCATGAAACAAGACAACACATCACATATGTGGGAAACCCTCATGGGAGATAAACCAAATAAAATAAATCTTGGAAAAAATTTCTTATAAGACAATGTATAAAATTTAGTTGAGCGTCAACCCAACATGGAATACCAACCCCAACTTTATCAAGCACCCACTTGAATTTAGAAAACACCTACTTGCTAGGAGGCTAAAACCCCCTATGACTAAGCACCAAATAAATAAAATGACACTTTTAAATCCAAAAAACTATAAGGAAATGCTAAATCCCTCTTGACCAGGAACCAACTTAGCCAAGACTAATTCTACAAGCACTAATCTGCAAAGAAGCTTCAACTCCCTCTTTGACCAAATACCAGCTTAGCTAAGACACTTATTTTTTCCACTTTTTGACTCAGATATTTATATAATATATCTAATTTCATACATCAATAACACATCTATGATATCCTCTCAATAGATAATGATCACTGCTTCAACTCTGCTCTCCTTGATCTCTCTCAAAATTGTCTCTAGGCTTCTTCACTCAACTAGCCCTGATAAAGATTGAATAGGTCATATGACCTTGATATTCAACTATAAAACACCTATATGATATTTATGAACTACTTATCTACTCTTTTATTAGGGTTTAAAATAATTTACCAACATCTCGATCCATTTGCTTCCTCTAAGCTTACTTAATAGGTTTAAAACTATCTTGTATATATACCATTCCTTGTTCATATACCACTTAATCAACCACACACCCTTAAAATATTAGGTTAGACATATAATAGGCCTTAGGACATATCATAAACAAGATTAAAATGACCTATGAGTCCTTTTTGGTTTGTCATGACTCAAATAGGCCTCATTTCACTTTTAGGTCTCATGGAGACCTAATTGCATTAGGCCTTCTTATCAACACATTACCATTTGATCCCTTGGAAAACATTACACATATATACATGGAAAAATAATTTAAAATAAAATCCAAATATACCTTATCTAACATACTCTGAGATATCCAACCACTTCATGAAACTCCTTAATAGTACTTAGTCCTATTAGGCCTGTGTATACCAAAAAGTCTATCTTTAAATAATGAAGCTCAAACACATTTAATACATTAAAAAAAATAAAATAAATTCATATACATAATATAAATTACCTTAGGGTCATTACCAAATGCATTAGATGCTTCAACTCAAGAGATAAAGGCTCAATAACATCTCTGTAACTCACTCACTTAGAACTACCAGTTTCCCTCAAAACACAATCATGATGACTTAGACTCCAAAACTTATGTATAAAATTTAAAATACTCATAAATAATTAAAAATATTATTTTATATTTAGGAAATCTTCAAATTAAAATCTCATATGTTTTAATCACAAATATTGGTCTTTTAGCCCAATCTCATGAACTTATATCACACAGTCTTATCTGAACCAGACTAGTCATTTTTTGAGTAACTTTTTCACCTCAAAAATAACCTCAAAAGATTATTAAAATCATGAAAATATATTAAAATTCATAAAAAAAATCTACATACACTTGGTTTCGTCATTCTATCAAGAAAACACACTCCCATTCATCTTCTCATTATTGCCTGGCTTTTACATTGTTTACAACATTAGGCTTGTTAGTGAATCACTAAAAGGGAAGAAAAATTTAACATATTTTAAGGGTGGTACCTATCCATAAAAATTTATGGGTATGTATTATGATTCTCTATCTCCTTCTTCCATCCATTTTTTTTCTTTACCAATGCAACTTTTGAAGGCTACAACAAATTATTCACAAACAAGCTCATAGCTGCACATTTTCTCTCTCATCTAACTTAACACCACCACCACCTAGAGGTACATAAGAGAGTATAATACATGATAAAATAGTTTTTATAGTCATTTGAGACTATTATAGACTATTTTGAACAAGATATTTCACATCAGGTCCTTATTAGGGTTTTAGGGAGGTTCAACATAGGTTTTGGTGTTAATGATTATTCATAAAGGGCTGACCCTTAAATCCAAATATAATTATTGGAGATATTAAATAGGACCCTTACCCATATATTATTAATATCTTAGGTTATAATGTAGAGGTTACACATGCTAATGAATTTTTGAAGGTGCCTCTCGTGTCTTAAGACCTTATTTTATGAACTCAAGAAGGCCTAAAATAATGTTTCTTGCAATTAAATTCAAAACATGCCCTCAAAATTTATGAACATTATTAAATATTATATCATACCTATGTCCATGATCACATATGCAAACTTTGATTTAAAATCAATCTTCCCTCATTAGGCCAAACAAGGTCTATGTGCAAACTTGATCTGAAGGTCCTACCCCAATAGGCTCACCATAAGACTATCATGGATGCTTATACATCTTATTTTCATGCTCACACAACCCTAGAAACCTCTCACATGCCTGATATCACTCACCTCATCATGTAACCAAATCATACTTTCACCATGCTATGACTAGGCTCAAGCTTCCAATACACTTGACACCTTGACCAATTCTTTCCACGTTATGACCTCAAAAAAATTCATGACAACTCTCATCCATGAAAAACTCTATCTTTCATGAATGTACTTGCTCATGAAAACTATTATGAACACACTCTTATTTCTCAAGGTAACACTCATGGAAACACTCTATTTATGCCACGATCATGCTCAAGCACTTGACCAAACAAACCTTTGACATTAATAACCTTCATTACTTTACATGATGCACGCTTTTGACATCAATGATAAAAACATGCCAAAAAACTCCCCATCTATCATTGATGGCAAATACATTGATGAAAAACATACTATAAAAATGAAATCACTTCAAAAAGGTACTTTTCCCATCTGCTCATTCTCCCCTTTTGACATTAATGATAAATGGGTCTTCCATACACTACCATCTGATACTTGGACCTAAACATCAACAAAAACATAATGAAATTCTAACAACAACTCACATTAGGTTCATACTAGTTGTTGTAGACAACTTTTGGAATACTTAAACTATACCTCAAGAAACTAAGCTTCTTATCACTATTTTGACACTTCACAATAGCGAGCTACAAAGCTCCCCTATCTCCATGCATACCTTCTCAACACTACTCAACTAATTTTGGAACTAATAAACCACCTGATTAGCTCCCCCTAAGCACTTAGATTCCTTAATGACTGCTAAGGGTAGGAATTACACCTAATTCCTATCTTAGATGTTCAAAAGTTGCCTTTGAAAGTGGCTTGGCCATAATGTCTATAATTTGATCCTTTGTAGAAACATATTCAAGTCTAATACTTTATTCACTTATCTACTCTCTCAAAAAATGATACGTGATGGGAATGTGCTTAGTCCTTTAATTTATAACGAGGTTTTTTTGAAATTTTTATAGCACTTGTATTGTCACAATAGATAGGGCTATGACCATCATACTCCACCTTATAGTCTCTTAAGGCCTGTCTCATCTATAGGATGTAGGTGCAACATAAAGCTACTACAATGTATCTAGCCTCACAAGTAGATAATGCCATAGATGATTACTTCTTGTTTATCCATGAAATTAGGCACTCACCTAAGAAGAAATCTACTCCACTAGTACTCTTCCTATCATCTAGAATCCCTACCCAATCTACATCTATATAGGCTATCAAATTGAACTCTTTGCTCCTTAGATACCACAACCCAAACTCCATAGTCCCCTTGAGATACCTGAGTATTATTTTAATTTCTTGAAAATGATTTTCCTTTGGATTTTATTTAAGCCTTCCATCAAGACCTACTACTTACATGATGTTAGGTTTAGAGGCAGTGGTGTATAGAAAACTTCCAATCATTGACCTATATGATGTTTGATTGACTTTTGGAGACTCATGTTCCTTGCTCAAATTACACCCTATGATCATAGATGTACTAACTACCTTGCAATATTCCATCTCAAACTTCTTCAACATCTCTATTATGTACTTGTATTGTAAAATGAATATACCTTTTTTAGATTGAGTTATTTATAACCCAATAAAGAGTGTTATTTCTCCCAACATGGACATCTCAAACTCCTTCATCATGTATGCAAAGGCCTTAGTCATGTTCTCATTATTTCCACAAAATATGTTGTCATACACATAGACAAATACTATCAACATATGGCCATATTCTATCTTTATGTACAAATTACTATCTATAACTCCTCTTTTGAGTCCTTGATCTAATAGATACCTATCTAACCTAGAATACCAAGCTCTAAGAGCTTGATTTAGACCATAAAGAGCCTTTTAAAATCTAAAATAATAGTCCTTATTACTTGACAGTGAGAACCCCTCAGGTTGCTTTATGTACACTTATTCTTCTAAGTTTCCATTCAAAAAGGCAAATTTGACATCCATCTAGTACACTTTGAACCCTTTGAATCTTGCATATGCTAAAAATAATTTGATGGCCTCTAATATTTATACTAGTGAAAATTTCTCCTCAAAGTCTACCCCTTAAACTTGTGCATATCCCTTGTATACCAATCTATCATTGTTCCTAGTGACTTATCCATATTCATTCAACTTGTTTCTAAACACGCATTTTGTGCCAATAACATTCTTATCTTTAGGCCTCGGAACTAGTTCCCAAGTCTCATTCTTCTTTATTTGGTCTAACTCCTCATTCATATAACCATTCCAAAAATTCTCTTTGCTTGCTTCTACAAGGTTCTTAGGTTTAGTTTTAGACCATATAACAATATTCTCTTGGTTTAGGTTACTTACCAGTCTTCTCCTTGTTTGCATACTTACATCTTTGTTGTCAATGATTTGTGATTCAAGATGATCTCCTTGAATCTATCTGGAAGGACCTTTTGAGTCTTGTCTTCCTTAACTTCTTCTTCCTCAGTAACCTCTATTGTTTCCTCTTCATTCTTGAAGTCCATATTCTCTGATATATCTTTTAACTATGATTGTGATATCCTTGTCTCATCAATCTTCACATTGGCGATTTATACTATCATCTACAACCTATTGTTATAACATCTATAGGCTGAGCTTACTAATGAGTATCCCAAGAATATACCTTCATAAAACCTAGAATCAAACTTACCTAAGTCTTCCTCATCTCTTTTGATAAAACATTTGATCCCAAACATGCTAAAGTGTTCTACACTAGCAGGTCTACCTTTTCACAATTCATAAGGAGTCTTACTACCATTAGTCCTTATCTATTCTCTATTCAAAATATAGACTATAGTTCTCAATTCCTATCTCTAGTATCCATCATATAATCTAGACTCATTTAACATAGTTCTTTCCATCTCTTAAACTGTCTTATTCTTTCTTTCCATTACTCTATTTTACTGAGGTGCCCTAGCTATTGAGAATTGTCTCCTTATCCCATGGACCTCACAATAGTAATAAAAATCATTAGACCAAAACTCTCCTCCTCTATTAGATCTTAGGCACTTGATCTTCCCATTCTTATCATTCTCAATAAGATCCTTGAATGCCTTGAAATTATCAAGAGCTTCTGACTTTTCTTTCAATAATGCTACCCAAGTCATTCTTGTGTAGTCATCTATGAGTAGCATGAAGTAGCTATCTCTTTGAATGCTTTAGATTATTATAGGCCCATAAAGATCATTGTGTATTAAATCAAAAGGTCTTGTAGTAGATTAATCCTTAGACTTGATCCTTATTCTAGTTTTCTTACCATGTTGACATGCCTTACAAAGTATGTTTGTAGGTTTGGTGATCTCAGGTATGTTCTTCACATAATTCTTATTACTTATCTTGACTGGATTGTCAAAATTTAGGTGACCTAACTTTATGTGCTATAGCCAAATTTCATGCATCTTGATCATAAAGCATATCTAATTTTTAATCTCATTCAAGACATATAGATTATTCTCAATACTCTTAGCATTGGCAATTAGCCTTCCTAATTTGGATCTCCTTATCTCACACCCTCTATCATGAAAGGTTAGTGTGTGTACTTGGTTGCACATTTGACTTACACTAAGAAATTTATGTTTCAAACATTTCACATATAACACATTCACTATCTTGATATTCCCATTGTCCAAACTCAAAATCCCTTTGCTAACTATATTGGTAGTTATGTTTTCTCCAAATCTCACTATTCCTGCAAGATCATTCTTCAATTAAATTGAATTATTTTTATCTCCTATCATGTGGCTTGATCAACCACTATTTATATACCATTTCATGCCTTCATATTGAATGTGAAAGGTAAATTGAGCTAGCATATATTCATTTTATTTAGTCTTCTGCTCCTTCTTAGAAAATAATCCATCTTGACTCTTGGGCTCAATATGACCAGTCTTGAATTTTTTTGGATTCCATACCAATGTTTGACCCTTCTCATGCACTCTAATATTTCCATATACCTTGTTAGGTCTTGAGGGTCTTATTACTTTATTAAGAAATAATATTACAATGTATCCCATATTATGCCAATTGTATCAAACAAAATTACTATACTTAAGTCTTGATTGATTACTCCTTTTACCATGGTCTCATGATAACTCATCCCTTATTGCATTGGGCAGACTGATTGGTCTCTTCATGTTGAATTTCATGTTGGTACTCTTGACTTGTTCTAACTTCTCATGCTTTTTATTAAACTTTCTCATCTTGTCTATGAGATACTCATGCTCAACCTTAAAGGAATATAGCTCCGTGTTCAACTGATCATACTCAACTCATTTTGATCTAAACTTTGTATTGACACCTTCTTACTATTCCTAAGATCCTTGATGGTCTTCTCATCCTTTTTGGCATCTTTAACCTTGTCACTCTTTAAGATACATACTATTCCTTAAGATCCTTAACCATATATCTCAACTCATTCTTCCTCTTATTTTGATGCTTCAAATCATCTACATCACTTATGAGCTCAACAACAATATCCACTTCATATTCTTCTTCTTCACTATCATAATAGACTTCTTCATCATACATGTTTTTTTCTTGATCGTTAGACATATTTTGATTCTTAGGATCACCTTCAAGATATTAGGATTGATTTAAAGGACCATGATTTGATACTAATTGTTGTAACCATAATGATTGAGAGGGAGGGGGGGTGAACCAGTCTTCAAATTTTTTTATTCAATTACATCCTCTCATCTATGAACTATGAAAGCAACATAATGATCTAGTAATGTATTAAGAACTAATTAATGAGCATGACACAAGATAACAAATTACATATGTGGGAAACCCTCATGGGATTTAAAACCCACTAAAACAAAGCTTAGACAAACTATTCTATAAGATAATGTATCAAATTTAGTTGAGAATCAACCCAACATGGAGCACCAACCCCAAATTTATCAAGCACCCACTTGAATTTAAAAAGCACCTTATTGCTAGGAGGATATAACCCCTATGAATAATCACCAACTTAGTCAAATGAAACTTATAAAATCACCAAACTTTAAGGTAGCTCTAACTCCCTTTTGAATAGGCAACAACTAAACCAAGACCAAATTCTACAAGTACCAACTTGTAAGGAAGCTTCAACTCCCTCTTTAACCAAGAACCAACTTAGCCAAGACACTTATTTCTTCCACTTTTAAACTCAAATATTTATCTAATCTATCCAATATCATACATCAAGAGCACATATCTGATGTAGCTATGATAGCCTCTCAATAGACAATGATCACTACTTCAACTCTGCTCCACTTGATCTCTCTCAAAATTGCCTCTAGGCTTCTTCACTCAACTACCCCTCATAAAGATTGAATAAGTCATATGAACTTGATGTTAAACCTTATAACACTTGTATGATCTTGATGAACTGATTCTATGATCTTTTATTAGGGTTTACAACATGTTACCCAACCTCCTCAAGCTCATTAATCTATCAATCCATTTACTTCCTCTAAGCTTACTATTGATCAAATTTGACCCCAAGTCAAATTTGGGTCAACCCATATCATTTTTAACTTTTTAATAAGTTTATAAATGTCCTATTGGGTATTCAATTGTAACACATATCTCACTTGCCCTTCCCCTAGTTTCTGTTAAAGTCCTTCCTTGTACTGACCTAGTTAGCAAAAGTCAACATTGGTCAACCATGGTCCAACTTAGTCAAAGGATCAATTTATGTCATAAATGTCCTAAAATTTTCTTTTATAGGTTTTAATGTGTTTACAAGTTATTGGTTGAATATTTTGTTGATCAACATACTGATAAACAAAATAGGTCTGATTAGCCAAAGTAGGAAGATTAGTCATCCAAGTGTGTCGGTTTACCACATCAGAAGGAGACTGATCTCTCCTCTCATCAAGGGGAGGTTCCCTATAGATAGGCTATATATATATATATATATATATGAATAGAAAATAATACTTAAGGGTAGGACAAACCATCCATCTCTCTTTCTTCAGAGATGATGTGTGCGGATCAAAGGAGAAACTCAAGGAAAATGATAGAAAGCACTCCTCTTCTTTCAAAAGTACTATTCAACAAGCTGCAAGAATACTCTAGATAGTAACAATAAAATGTAATAAAGGATGTAATAACTATCAAATTGAAATGCAACACAAAGTCTTCACCTGGATTGCTCAAGAGTAAGATACGAAGGACAATGAGGGCACAAAGTCACCTCAAGGTCCTTTACACAGAAATAAAAAAAACAAACTGAAAGGCAATTATGGGGGCACAAAGTTTCTCCACAATTGATTTTTCAAGACACATTTTTGACTAATTTCACTAATCCTACTTGTTGAATTAAAAGAATAGAAAATAAATCAAGGAAAAAGACATTAGAACAGTTTCTTTAACAACAAAGATATTACAACACAAAGTCTAAAAAACCATTTGCTTTCTTATTCTAGTAACAAAATATGATTAGCAATCTGAGCTCAAAGTCTTAGTAATGCCTTACAATTTAGGTAGAGTTTCGTTCTGATTGTCAAAAAAGAGATACCTTTACAATGAAAGAGAGTCCCTTAAATAGTCTCTTCAAGGAGGACTCGGGAACAATAATACATCATGTTGCGTTGAAAACTGTTAGGAAGAAGATAGGCTAGAACTTAGGGGTGTTTTACCCATTTTATTTTCTCAATGTAGATAAACAAGTCACACAATTGAAAGATTTGCAATTTTCAATGTCCACCTGGCAATCTGATCCTTTTTCATCATTCCTCCTTTTTTGGTTGAGTGAATTAGGTCCTTGATTCAATTTGATGCTTTATTCTTTAATCACTTTCTGTTGGTCTCAGCCTTGAAGTCTTTGAACACATTCAGGACTGTAGATTTGAATATACTAGGATAAACAACTATTTTACAATCTTTGAAATTGACGTTCACACACCTGTCGATGCGCTCTCAACGGCTAGTTCACTGTCTTGAATTTGACATCTTCGGGCGCGTCACCCCTTGGTCCTTATTCGGCTTTTCTATTTGGCACTTTTCTAGAAATAATATACCCTTTCAAGCCTCAATAAATGATCTGCCTTGGGTCAAAAAGAGGCCCTCCCCATAAGGGTATCTGCCCTTCGGGTGGTCTTTGAATGGCAGGTCACTAGATTCTTCTTTCAAATTTCTTGTTTTTAGCAGGTAGCTAAGTTCTTCTTTTGGGCTTCATGAAAATGTCCTTCACTTTGGCAGTTGAGAGTCCACCACAAGGGCACCTACCCTTTGGGGTCCTTTGGTAGCCTTTGCCTTAGCAGTTCTCACAGACAAATCCCATGGCATTTTCTTGCGGACAAATCCCTGGGCTTTCTCCTGTGGACATTTCCTCACGCACTTTCTTGTGGACATTTTCCCTGGGGAAAATTCCTATGGACAAAATTTTTATAGAAATGTTGACTCATTCTTTGAAAATTCCTTTAGGGTCTTTTGGCCTGCAGCTTCTCTGAATTTCTTCAGACTTTTGTCTAAAGGAATTCCTTTAGACAAAAAGTCTGAAGGAATTGTTTCTTTGCCTTGATTTTTCTCAACTATCTTAAACAAAAATCTAAAGGAATTTACTTAAATGTTTCCTTGAAAATAACCCTTTTGAAGGGTGTTTTTTTTGATTAAGTGTCCTCTGTAAGGGCACTTGTCCTTTGAGAAGCTCTCTTTGAACTGTCACAATGAACCTCTCCATTGAACCACTTTGCTGAATCACGGCAAAGAACCAAGACGTTGAACTAATATTTGAACCAAAATGGTTCAAGCTAATGGTTCAATTGAATGAACCAAGTCGATGAACTAAGCATTGAACTAAATGTTGAACTTGCCTTTGAACCATGTCTTTGAACCAAGTTTTGGTTCAATGGTTCAAACAAAGCCTTGAACCAATTAATGAATTGTTCGATTGAACCAAAGGATGAATCAAAGCATTTGAACCAAATGAGTGAAATAAAGCATTGAATCTACTGCTGAGTTCATAGATTTCAACTTGTAAAAGCCCATTAAACTTGACCTGCTGATTTCATAGATTTCTTCTTCCTATTGAGTCCACAAATTCAAGCCTGCAGAGTCTGTAGTTTCATAAGAAGCTTGAAAAATGAGGATTTTGAATGCCCAAAACAAATTTTGGAAAGGGAAGAGATAATTTTGGTCTATAAGACCAAAATAGTTCAAATGTTGTCCCAAAAATGAGTGATATTTTTTGGGGGACAACAGCTGGCTCCAGTTGGGGAACTTCTGTCAATTGCAAAAAAATTGAAAGGTGTAAAATCCAGAATCTCCAATGTCTTCATGTGTACCATTGGGTTATGGATTCATGCTACCCAAAAATGAAAGGCTCTAAAAGTGGAAACAAACAAAACAAAATAGAATTAAAAACTTTACAAATATACATATATACAGATGCAAAGATCTGTCACTTCAAGAGTTGAAATGTTTTAGATGCTACCCATTGTGGGGTAGAGAAAAGAGTGTGCCATCTTGATATTTCAATAAAAAGCTATTTTCATCAATGTGTTGATGAATTATAAATGGGCCTCTCCAAAGGGAGTCAAACTTTCCATGCATCCCCTTTGGTTCTCTTCTTTTGTCCCAAAGCAGGACTTGATCCCCAATCTGGAAATCATGATTTTTGGCCTTCTGATCAAAGAGTTTCTTTACCAGACTTTGATGAGTAGCAATTCTATCTACCACCATGGTTCTTTGTTCATCCAGTTCAACTAGGTAAATGATTCTTTTATCAAGAGAACTTTCATATGTCTGATCTTCAATTGCCTTTGCCAATTTCAAGGCTGGCAATTCTAAGGTGATTGGTATCTTAGCATTGATACCATAAAGAATTTGAAAAGGAGACACTAATTGCCCTCTTTAGTGTGATCCTGTCTACCCATAAAGCATCAACCAATGCTTTATGCCATGTTCTCTGATTGTCATCTATTAGCTTCTTGATAATAGTTACCAGATTCTTATTACTGGACTTAGCTTGTCCATTCCCTTATGGAAAATAATCAGAAGAGTGAGAGAGTGTAATTCCAAAATGGAAACAAAATTGTGTAATCTCTTGAGAGGTGAAACATGCTGCATTATCAATAACAATTTTAATTAGAACTCTAAACCTGGAAATGATATTATCTTTGAGGAAGTTGCATACAACTTCTGAAGTAGCATGCTTAGTTGGGATTGCTTCTACCCACTTGGTGAAATAATCAATTGTTGTAAGGATGTAATCATGTCCATCACTTGAAGATGGGTTTATTGTCCTAATAAAATCAAGTCCCCATTGTTGGAAAGGTTCTTCTATGATCACTGGATTGACAGGCATAGTAGCTAACTTGGGTCTTTTAACAAATTGTTGACAGAGTTCACATTTTATCACCCACTTATGTGTATCTTGGAAAAGAGTTGGCTAGTAATACCTGGCTTGCAGAATCTTGTGGGTAGTCACAGGAGCAGAAAAATGTCCTCCACAGGCCAGATTGTGGAAAGATTTCAAAAGCTTGGTTTTCTAATCTTTGTCTACACAACGAAGGAATACTCCATTTATGCTTCTCTTGTATAAACCGTTAACCCAAAGGACAAAATTGACAGCTTTCAACTTGATAGTCCTCCTTTCTTTGTAAGACAAATGAGCAAGACATTCACCATAAGTTAGGAAATAAGTGATACCTAAATACCACTCATTGGTAGTGGAGATAAAAAGGATTGGTAGAGTCTCTTCTACTTCAGTTTCTTCACACTATGTGTCTACTGGCTTATTGTCAGCAATTAATTGGCATAGGCCTTTACCCCTGACCAGCATTATTAGCTTGATGTCTAGATCAAACTCTTGGATCTTTACAATCCAATTACCTCTTTTTGTGCTAAACTTCTATTGAGTTAATATAAACTTGATTGTAGTATCAGGCACTAGGGCAGTAGTATGTGAATTCAGAAAATAGAAGCATAAATGTTTGACTACTTTTACCAAGGCATAAGCATGCTTTTATATATTTGAATATTTCATCTCATGAGTTTTGAGAGGGCAACTCATGAAAGAGATAGGAGATTCCATACCTTCCTTATCCTGTTGAAAAAAAATCACTGAAATAGTGTGTTCAGATGCATAGCTGTATATAATGAAATCTTTGTTGTAATCTGGGCAAACCAAGGTAGGGGCATGAGAAATGGTGGTTTTGATATCCTAAAATGCTAATTTACCTTCTTTAGTCCAGCTAAATACGGTCTTCCCTTTCATCATGTTCATAATGTGTCTAGTCTTCTCAGTAAATTTGGGGATGAATCTCTATAATAAATTCACCTTTTCAAAGAAAGAATGAACAACGTTCTTACTTATAGGTAGATTAAGCTCTTGAATAGATTTGACTCTATCTGAGTTGATATTTATGGCTTCTTTGGACACAATGTGTCCAAGGAGTTTTCCCTCTGTTACTCCAAAAATAGACTTTTTAGGATTTAAGGAAATACCATTCTGGCGATAGTGCTCCAAAACTTGTTGTAAGTGGCGTACATGATCAGATCAACGCTTTGAAAAGATAGTCAAATTTTCAAGGTATACCACTATGAATTTACCAATTTCATCTTTGAAAGACGGATCCATAGCTCTCTGAAAGGTAGCACCATCATTTATTAGACCAAAAGGCATTCTCCTATATGTAAATGTACTCCAAGGTGTGGTGAATGTAGTCTTGTGTTGGTCTGTTTCACCAACTTCAACTTGATTATAACCTGAGAAGCCATCCAAAATTGATAATATTTATGCCCCTATCACTGTTTGAAGCACTTGATCCATAATTGTCAAAGGATAATTATCCTTCAAAGATGCTTGATTCAAATTTCTAAAATCTACACAAATGGGAATTTCACCATTCTTCTTCCTTACAGGCACTATGTTTGAAATCCATGTAGAATGATGGATTGGAGAAATGATTCTAGAATTTAACATTTTTTGTATCTCAGATAGAATAGTACTTGATATTTTTAGATTATACTGTTTGGATTTTTTCTTGTAGGGCATTGAGTCGGCCTTGAGAGGAATGTTATGGCAGATTTCCTCTAATCTGAGAGACTTCAAGTCTTCATAAGAATATGCTAAGACATCCATGTATTGACAGAGTAAAGAGGTGAACTTGAATCTTTCTTCAGGGGTGCAACACTTACCAATATTGATCATCTTGGGATTTTTTTTAGTAGACAAATTCACTTGATCAAATCCTTGAGAGAATCTCGAGTTTATTTGCTGTTGTTTAATGAATCTATCATGTTTGTAAAACAACTTTTCAAAAAAAACAGGCCTTTAGGAATTTTGTTTCCTTTCAGCTACAAGAATTCTTCATTTATATCTGAGCTAGATTCAAACATAGATTCATTCTTCTGAGGTTCACTGCCTTTAAAACATAGCTATTCAAAATCATCTTTTCATTCCAAGAAGGCAATGATTTGATGATCATCATTGAATACTTGCCAATGATCAGCATTGTCAAGAACACTTAGTCTATAGACTGACTCAATGGTATACCTATTTTTTTTAAAATCTGAATGAGGAACTAAGAGAGTTCCTAAAATAGTAAGTGCATCAGCTCTATCATTAGACTCTCTAGGTATGGCAGAAATGTTGAAAGCATCAAACCTTTCAATTTGGTCCCAAACCAAGTTACAGTAGTGGTGTAATCTTTCATTCTTAGTTTGGTATAAATTCTTCACTTGAAAAACTACTAACTAAGCATCCCCTTTGGCATGAAGAAATTTGATGCCTTTTTCTTGAGAAGCCTTCATGCCCAACAACAGAGATTCATATTCAGTTGTATTGTTAGTGTTGCTAAATTGTAATTTGTAAGATGAAGGGAACATATCTCCTTGAGGAGATATCAAAACAATTTCATCTCCTGAACCGGTAGAGAAATAGCTACCATCAAATTCCAAAGTCCATATCTCATTTGATATTAATTTTTCTTTAGACTTTCCTTTATCAGAAATGGAGAATCCTTCTTGGTCTGTACTACAGCCTACTAAATTTTTTGTTGTTCTTGTTGAACTAATTTCTGAGTTGATAGTTTCAGGTGTTTCATGCACTTCATTTGTAGACAAAAAATAATTACCCATACCTACAGATTCAACAAGAATTTGAGCTTCAGGGGCTGATATCTGAGTGACCACATATTTTGCTTCTTTTTCAGGGAGCAATCTCTTCATCATGCCTTGGACAGGGATCCTTGCCTCAGATAAATCTATGCTTAGTTCTCCTCCCACATCCTTGTAAAATTTTTGTCCAAGCAAAATGCCATAAGATGCTAGGATGTCAGCCACTAAGATAATCATCTTGATTCTCTTGTCTAGAAAGGTTGCAAATGCAAATTGGGCATCTTTGATTTGCCCCAACAATGGTACTTGCTTGTTATCCATGGAGAAACATCTCCCAAAGGTTTTGGTCAATGTGAGACCAAGATACTCAGCTAATTTAGCTGGCATGAGATTATCAGATGTGCTTGAGTCTTTAATACAATTACTCAGCTTGTGGCCATTAATTAACAGGGAAACATAGAAATGTTATATTTTTTTAGGAGCAATTGGGGGAGTAATGACCATATTATTTGGAATAGGCATGTTCTTTGGAGAATCAGGAGTTACCTTTTTAGCCTTTTGTCCTACAAGAATGGTTTGCTTTTTGACATATTGGACCAGCTTATTCAATTGGTCAAGATTGGACTGCAAATATTCAAACTCAGACATTTGTATTTTTATCTTTTTGACATGATCAATTATGTCAAATGGCTGAATTGAGCTAGGTACAGAGAAAGGTACTTCAACTTTCTAAATTTTAGGAGGGATGGGAGGTGGGTTGGTTTGCAAATTTGAATTATAAGGGGAAGGCAAAATTGATGTATTTGCTTTTTGAGTGATTACCAAATCTTTTGACTGAAAAGGTAGATTAGTTCCACGCTTAACAATCGTGACTATTGGCTCTAGTTGTTCTTCTGTCTTCTCTTTATTAGCCTACTAGACTGATTATTTCTTAGATTTGGTAAACATTACATATGATCCATCAAAAGCTTCTCCTTTGCTTCCAGGTTCATTCTGGTAATTCAGGAAAATAATGTGGGAGTCGCCAGTTGATTCTTCTTGATTGTCTTCAAGGAAATCAACGTCATTTTCTTGATTTAATTCAGGTTGATAAGAGAATTCTGATTCTACTTCAAGATATCCCATTTTTGAATTAGTTGGAGGAGATCCCAGGTTGATTTTCCCTTGTGGGGGAGGAAGGCGATTCTATTGCCCCTAATTCTTGGTAGCATTGCCCTGATAAGATTGATTTGGGAATGTCCTTCTGATGAAGGAGTAGAAGACATTCCTTGAGCCATTTTCTTTTTGAGAGCAAGCAACTCATTTGCTAAATTTTGCACCATTGAATTTGTGGTACTTATAGATGCATATTCAGAAGATGATGAAGCTCTATTTCTATTTGGATATCTTCTTATCTTCCCTGCTAAGATGAGATCATCTTCTACTTCAGTAGCCAAAAGTTGAGCTGCAGCAAGATCTATTTGACCAGCACGCCTCAAAAGAAAATTGACTTCTGGTAACTGAGAATTAATGAAAAAGCATTTGAGATTCTCAGCTGTAGTTCAAGAAATTATAGGGATTCTATTTCTCAATTTTTTAAATTTGACTATGAAGTCCATCATTGGTTCACGAGGCTCTTTCTTCATTTGTATAAGTTAAGCCAGAAGTATATGTGCATCTTCTGCAAGTTTAAATCTAGTTTTAAACTTAGATTTGAGAGTATTCCAATTAGTTACTAATGGAGCCTGCATATGATAAAACCAATATGTAGTAACACCTTGTAATGTTTCTAAAATTAACCTAATTGCTACATCTTCAAATTCTACTTTGATTACTCCACAAGCTATGCTGAAGGCTATAATGTGCTCATCAAGATGAAATTTTCCATCACCATAGAATTTGGGGAAGTTCTTCCTTGAACTATGTGGAAGCTCATGTAGAGGTGGAGTAAGATTGAGAGGACCAAAAGCATTACCCCAGGGGCTTTGAACTGCCATTATAGGATTTTGAAAAATCAAGATAACAAATCTTAGAGGGGTAATTATTGGCAAAGTTTTATCAACAACAAAAGTAGATACTTCATCTGGCAATGGAGATCTAGTTTTAGTAGGAGGAAAACTCTTGGTTCGTTGGAGATGAGATGGTGAAGGAAATAGATCAAAATCACTTTGATGTACCAACTCGAATACTGGGTCAATGATACTTTTAGCCCTTTGGCTTCATGTATACCTTGAATCTACCAGATTATGAAACAAAAATGGAAAAGAATTGACCTTGCTTCAGTAAAAGCTTGAGGCTTTAAACTGTGCATTCTTTCTCGATTAGTGTGGAGGTGAATGGATAGATTATAAATGGATAATGGATATGATATCCCCAACGGAGTTGCCAAAAATTATTGGTTGAATATTTTGTTGATCAACATACTGATAAACAAAATAGGTATGATCAACCAAAGTAGGAAGATTAGTCATCCAAGTGTGTAGGTTTACCACATCAAAAGGAGACTGATCTCTCCTCTCATCAAGGGGAGGTTCCCTATAGATAGGCTATATATATATATATATATATATATATATATATGAATAGAAAATAATACTCAAAGGTAGGACAAACCATCCATCTCTCTTTCTTCAGAGATGATGTGTGCAAATCAAAGGAGAAACTCAAGGAAAATGACATAAGGCACTCCTCTTCTTTCAGAAGTACTATTCAACAAGCCATAAGAATACCCCATATAATAAAAATAAAATGTAACAAAGGATGTAATAACTAGCAAATCGAAATGCAACACAAAGTCTTCACCTGGATTGCTCAAGACTAAGATACGAAGGACAATGAGGGCACAAAGTCACCTCAAGGTCCTTTACACAGAAATGAAAAGAAAACACACTGAAAGGAAATTATGGGGGCATAAAATTTCTCCACAATTGATTCTTTAGGACACCTTTCTGACTAATTTCACTAATCTTGCTTTTTGAATTAAAAGAATAGAAAATAAATCAAGGAAAAAGACATAAGAATAGTTTCCTTAACAACAAAGATATTACAACACAAAGTCTAAAAAACCAATTTTTTTATTCTAGTAACAAAATATAATCAGAAATATGAGCTCAAAGTCTCAGTAATGCCTTATAATTTGGGCAGAGTTTTGTTCTGATTGTCAAAAAAAAGATACCTTTACAATGAAAGAGAGTCCCTTATATAGTCTCTTCAAGGAGGACTTGGGAATAGTAATACATCATGTTGCGTTGAAAACTATTAGGAAGATAGGCTAGAACTCAGGGGTGTTTTACCCATTTTATTTTCTCAATGTAGATAAACAAGTCACACAATTGAAAGATTTGCAATTTTTAATGTCCACTTGGTGATCTGATCCTTTTTCATCATTCCTCCTTTTTTGGTTAAGTGAATCGGGTCCTTGATTCAATTTGATGCTTTGTTCTTTAATCGCTTCCTATTAGTCTCAACCTTGAAGTCTTTGAATGCATTCAGGACCATAGATTTGAATATACCAGGATCAATGGCTATTTTACAAGCTTTAAAATTGACGTTCACGCACCCATTGATGTGCTCTCAATAGCTAGTTCACTGTCTTAAGTTTGACGTCTTCGAGTGCGTCACCCCTTGGTCCTTCTTCAGCTTTTCTATTTGGCATTTTTTGGAAAGAATCTACCCTTTTAGGCCTTAAGAAATGATCTACCTCATGTCGAAAAGAGGCCCCCCACAAGGGTATCTACCCTTCAGGTAGTCTTTGAATGGCAGGTCGCTAGATTCTTCTTTCAGATTGCTTATTTTTGGTAGGTAGCTAAGTTCTTCTTTTGGGCTTCATGAAAATGTCCTTCACTTTGGCAGCCGAGTCCCCCACAAGGGCACCTACCCTTCAGGGTCCTTTGACAACCTTCACCTTGGCAGTTCTTGGAGACAAATCCCATGGCATTTTCTTGCAGACAAATCTTGCAACATTTTCCTGCAGATAAATCCTTGGGCTTTCTCCTGTGGACATTTCCTCATGCACTTTCTTGTGAACATTTTCCCCAGGAAAAATTCCTGTGGATAAAAAGTCTATGGAAAATTCTCGTGGACAAAAAGTCTGCAAAAAATTTGACTTATTCTTTGAAAATTCGTTCGGGGTCTTTTGGCCCACAACTTCTCTGAATTCCTTCAGACTTTTGTTCGAAGGAATTCCTTCAGACAAAAAGTCTGAAGGAATTGCTTCTTTGCCTTGATCTTTCTCAACTATCTTAAACAAAAATCTGAAGGAATTTACTTAAATGTTTCCTTGAAAATAACCCTTTCGAAGGGTGTTTTTGACAATTAAGTGTCCTCTGCAAGGGCACTTGTCCTTCGAGAAGCTCTCTTTGAACTATCACAATGAACCTCTTCATTAAACCACTTCATTGAACCACAGTAATGAACCAAGCTTTGAACCTCTTGTTGAACCAAGACATTGAACCAATCGGTTGAACCAAGCTTTGAACCAAAATGGTTTAAGCCGATGGTTCAAGCCAATGGTTCAATTGAATGAACCAAGTCGATGAACTAAGAATTAAACTTGCCTTTGAACCATGTCTTTGAACCAACCATTCAACCATGTTTTGGTTCAATGATTCAAACAAAGCCTTAAACCAATTGACAAATTGTTCGATTGAACCAAAGGATGAATCGAAGCATTTGAACCAAATGAGTGAAACAAAGCATTGAACTTGTTGCTGAGTCCATAGATTTCAACCTGTAAAATCCCATTGAACTTGACTTGCTGAGTCCATAAATTTCTTCTTCCTACTGAGTCCGTAGATTCAAGCCTGTAGAGTCCATAGTTTCATAAGAAGTTTGAAAAATGAGGATTTTGAATGCCCAAAACAAATTTTGGAAAGGGAAGAGATAATTTTGGTATGTAGGACCAAAATAGTTCAAATGTTGTCCCAAAAATGAGTGATATTTTTTGGGGGACAACACAAGTCATAAATTAGCCACTTGTTAGGTCTCATGTGCTAAAAGGGTCATTTGGCCACCTTTTTAGCTTAATTAAATGACTTTTAGGTACTTTTAATTTAAAATATTTCTCACCAAGGTGGATGAGATTTTGGAAAAGGTCAAATAATGTCAGATCATGTCAAGTGGTAGTTATAAGTCAGATATATGTAGGAAATGATAGTTTCCATAGAAAATAGGCCCATTTATAGCACTTGTATGGACTTATCAAGTGCACTTGTAGCTAAAAATGTGGTCGTGTGACTCTTCACCTCACCATAGATAATTTAAACATTTGGATTGAAAATATTTCATAAAAAATTTCATTCCTAACTCATTTTCCTTCATTTTCACTTGGCAAGCTAAGGAAAGGTAGGTTCAAGCACTTGCTATGGGCCATACAAGTGGAGTTAGGGAGAATGATTCTATAGGTGGATATTAATATGAGTGCACTTCACATACATAATAATAAGTCTCATAATGGTGGATCATCCTTCATGAAAAATTAATTACACTCTAGGCAACATTTATGAAATTGCATCCAAGAGGGATATAAGTTTGCATTTATTCCTATTTTCAAGAATACATGGAGTTGTGTGAGTTTGATAGGGTGTTTTTAGGTTTGAATAAGGTCTTATCCATGGTTTTATCATCATACAATATCTTCTCTATCAATTCTCTTGAAAGAGATTTCAAAATTGTGCTTGTTTTCTAAGTTTGCAGCCATGGATGGGTAACTTGAGTTTTTGAAACAAGGAAAAGGATCCATGGTGATGTTAATGATCTTGAAATTATGTTTTAAATGTGTTTTATTTAAATTAAATTTTCAAATATCAGTCATACTCCTTCAAATCCAAATTGCCAATTTTCCTTGTTCATTGCCTTGTTGACAGAGTGTGCTCACAATCAACTTTTATAGAAACTCAAAGAGGTTTGTACATAGGTGTGAGTCATGGATTACATGGTTTAATTTATTTTTGAGTCCTAAAATTACCAAATATCCATGGATTTCATTCCTTGAAGACTTAGGATGCTACACAAGTGAAAATTTTCACTTCAAAAGATGAGCAGATCATATTGGGTTTTCAATCCCTAAAGGACCAAAATAGAGACCCTAGGGATTTCTTGGGATAATATATGTCATTAAAAAAGGAGATTACAAAACATTTAATTTATTAAAATTGTATCCATATCCTCACACAATACTAATTCCAATTTTTAAAAGTAACAGAGGAGTGGAAGATGGAGTTTGAGACCCTTAAAAGTTGTTAAAAAATCATTGAATTGTACAATGATATCTACAAGGTATGGATGGGAAAATGGTCTTGCAATTAAATTTGATAATCCTAAAATATATTATCAAGTTTAAACTATTAAAAATGGTCTAAAGGAAATACCTAAGCTAAGGTGACTAAGAAAAGGTGAAGGTTGATGTTTGGACCTCCTAAGAACCCTCCCTTATTTGTACACAGGCCTGTGAAGGGTCATCTACAACAGGCCTTACCAAAGTCTCTACCTCAGGTTGGAATATAGTAACCAATTTTGAGGTTTTAGAGTGAAATGGAAACTTTTATTTTACTATAATTAAATTGAAAATATGATTCCATTAACCACATGACCTAGGTGATCTCAAAATCACCTACAGGTCCCTAAATTGATGAAAACACAATCATGTGGAATACCTTGGCAGTGAGGTATAAGTTTCAAGATTAAATAACTTATTTAAGAGTTAAATAAAACATCCAAAATCCTAATTCTTGCCAAAATTCACTAAATAAGGGTATAACCATGACTATCACGATCAGGTAGGGTAGTCTTGTTAAGGACCTAAGAATGGAAGTAATGATAGTTTTAAGGATTATAAGGTGAATTAAATGAAAATTAAGGTTTTATAACCCAAGTATCATGATTAGGAGATATAAAAACATCAACCAAATGTTAAATAAACACCTACAGGAAAGATTTTAGGGCCTATCTCAGTCCTTAACAGGTAGAGACCTAATCTTAGGAATGTGAGATGAATGGATGTAAGAGATGGAGATAAATTTGTAAAAATGGTTGGATGACAAAACATATGGTATTTTATACAAAAATAAGAGGTTTTTATGGTGTCTTCAAATCATGAACCTAGCTCAAAGAACTTACAGCTAGGCTAAAATAATGATTCCTCTCCTAGATAATCAAAGACCTAAACAATGCTTCCAAGAGCATAAAAAGGTGTTTGAGGGGAAACTGGATATAAAATGGTTTAAAAAAATCATGGGACGAATTTATGGTCCATACATGAAATTAAAAATTTCAAATCAGTCCCTAAAACCTCCAAACATAGTTCTATCCCCTGCCCACCTTCACAGGCTGCCTACTCATAAGTTTACCTAGAAAATTTGAAGGGTTGGGGGGTATATGCTTTTAATTGAGAGATAAAAATTGGTAAAAATTATTAAAATTACATAATAAAAACTATAAATTAATCATATATTATGATATAATTGTGAAAACCCTCTCTATTTTATCTAAAATTAGGGGTGGTTTTAGCATGCATGGAAGTGACAATTTTGGGAAAAATGATGAAATTGATGACCAAAGGGAAATAAAGGACCAGATTAAGGTTATATAATCTGTATGGGACCTAAAAAAAATATAAAACACCTTTCTATAAGTCTTATAAGTAAACAAGGAACCCTATACAAGAAGGGTTACAGTCATGCATGAAGAAAACCCTTAAGCCTAGAAGCCAAACTGAGGATCATGTGCATTTTTGACTTTGTCCATGATTTAAAATTGAATAATTAATGTTTTTAGAGGTAAATTAAAGCTTTTTAATCCATAAAGAGGAAAAATAAAACATTGGAGGGTTAGGTGGAGTATCAAATGGCAGGTAGACTTATTGGCAAGGTCCAAACCTAATGCTAAATGGGGGTAAGTTCTTAGTTCTTGAGGAGATTTTTATAATGGTTGGGACATGTTTTTGTAATGATTATATAAGTTTATGGACCATTTTTTGGAAAATAAATCAATCAATAATCCATTCTTGGCTTAAAATGACTCAAACCCTCACAAAAGTGCACAAAATGACTCTAATGGTCAAGACCAAATGCTCATAACTTTCATGAACTGATGCATGAGACCTAGAGGTATTTATGAGAGTTAGAGAAGGTCCTTAAAGATCCTTTAATGTAATTTTTATGGAATTATAATTTGACATATTCATGAACAAATGTTAAGAGGGATAACCACTCCAACACCCTCTCAAACCCTATTTTGTGACCTGATGGTAGAAATCAAGCTGAAAGTGAATCCATATGGATGAACTTAACATGAGTATAAAAGAGAAGTTGTTGAAAACTCCATGATGGTCAAAACCATGGGATTAGATTATACAAAATCCATATAGGTGGATCATAAAGTAGGTTTTATTGACATTTTCTTGTGTTATATAGGTCCTAAAGATGATCAATGGATGTCAATCACTTTGGGAGGTAGTTTGGGAATTTAACCAAATCATCATGTAATTTTAAAACCTTGGAAATACTCACAAGTGCCTCTGCTAGGTCTCTAACTTTAGCCTGTCTAAACTAGCATTTAGAAATTTATAGTGAAGAGCATGGTAACTCAAATTTGGTGGCTTTTTATGATGTTTATGATGAAGTCAAGCATATGAGGTGTCCTAACACATTCCAAAATACCCTTGGTATGGATTATTTAGGGAAGATGCTAGTGTAAATTTTCATAAAAAGCCTATTGAAGAGTGATCATGGTTGCAAAGTGATGATGAGCTTGTGTAAGAGAATGTTATGATCAATAAAACTCCCAATGTAGGTGGAATCATATTTGTAAATCCATCTCATCATCACACATGAGACATTTTTCCATCACTTTCTTTGGAATGCTCAATAAAGGCCTATGATGAAAATAATTCACAAGAGAGAATGATAGAGAACATTTTCTACACCACACTTGGAGAAGAGGCTAATTTAGGATGTGATCAAGTAAAATTTAGTTTCACAACTCTTCTTACACTTCATCAAAATTCCTCATAACTAATTTTAACCTTTGGACACTTGTCCTTGTGCCTCTTCAACTTCTCCTTTCTCTTTCATCTTCTAAGTTCTATAAATGTGAGCCATTTTGGCTATTATAGAGAGACCACAGCTAGTATGACAAATCCCTGCTGGTATGAAATTGAATTTTGTCTTTGAAAATTGAATACAAGTATACTTTTGGTTTTTTAACATCTTTGTCTAAGTGTACGAGTGGTGAATAGTGGAGCTAAGTGATAGTATCATCCTTACTCCCTTTATCCTTCATGTTTAAGAAAGAGTTCTGATTTTAGTAGGTCATGTGAAGTGTATTGATTGTAATAGGATATTTTTCAATCAAAAAATTTCTCTATGGTGTGAAATTTTCCCTTAGACAAATTATATTATTGATAATTTCATGTATGCTACCTTCACATTGAATTAATTATGCTAGAATCCTTTAATGCCTAGAGTTGGTCTTGGAAAGCCTTGTTTCTTAATACGAATGTGATAATCATGTGGAGATGTGTCTTGGTGTATCAATTCTTTAGTTTAGTTTCCATTTCATGAAAAATTCTAACCATTTTCCCATAAACAAGTGTTAGATTAGGTGATAAGCACTTAAAGAAGAATCTAGGGAGCTAGCCCTCATAATCTAGAGATTCATCTCTCCTATAAGTTTAACCACAACTTGAGAGATGATTCAATGTTGCATCAAATTGTAAGAGATTCATAAAGTGTCCTAGGGTGCACAATTTGATGAAAATATTTTTGGCACACCCAGTGGGACAAGGTACAAATAGTGGGAATATTGTTGGTGTGTCTTCTCTCTTATCAACTTTTGAAAGCATCCAAACAAGCACCAATGGTGACTCCAAATGATTTTTGGTTTTAAGTAGCCTAGGTATCTATTGCTAAATATTTTTATCATTTATTTTATTTTCATGTGACTTATGAAGTTGATATGGATGGCTATGAGAAGAATCCTTATCATGTACCTCCTTATTAACCTTTTTTATGACCCTTTCTGTCCTTTTCAATAGTACTATCAAGAATACCTTCCTCCTTATGAGTCATGGAAGTTCTATGGTCAACCTAGTACCTTTATAAATGAGTATGCTATTGTTGATCCATATGACCAATAGTCACCTCAACCTTGTCATTAGGACTCAAGCAACACCATTAGTTGGGATACAAAATATGAAGCTTTGAAAACCTTGCTTGAAGAAATTAAACAGCTCAATCACTTCATCCAAGCTTATTACACCTCTTATTCTCAAAATTTGTGAGAAGTTATGCCAAATATTATAGAATTAGAAAAGCCTATGAGTGTGCTAGATAAGTGTTGTGATGAAACTCTTGGTGGTCTTGTGGATTGGTTAAGAGTTTTAGTTGGATTATTAATGGACATGTGGGGGTATGTTGAGGAAGAGAAACAATATTTCATTAGTGAAGGATTTTATATGGAAAGAGAGGCTTTTAAATGGTGGATTGATAGGTTAGAGAGATGGAAAATTCAAGAGGCTATGAAACAAGTTGCATCTGTAAAAGAATTTCCAAAAAGCTATGAAGAGCCTCAAGAAGATGAGGAAGATGATGAAAGCTTGTATTAAGAAGATCTCCTTCATATTGCTCATCCTAGTTTACGTCTCCCTCAATATCCCATTCAAGAAGTTTCACCCATATTCATGCCCATCCATGAACATCACACTCTATCCCCAACCCATAGACCTATATATCTCTCTTCCACCATTCCTCTCCTTGAAGAAGAACCTATTCAATCCTCAAAAGAGCCTACTAGTTCCAAGCTTCCAACTTGGGACCAAATTGTGAAGTCTTGGGGAAAGAAAGAGGTTAAAGGATAAGTCCAAGAAGATGATGAAAGTCATGAGGTGGTTGTGGAAGAGAGTGATGTGCCCTCAACCCAATAAAGCCTTGTTGTTATCCAAGAGTCATTTCAAGATCTTTCTCTTTCTTCCATATCCATTCATGAGCCTCTCACTACACCTTAAATTATTTATTCATATCATTCATCCATTTTCCACCCTCCCACCCCATATATTATTGAATAAAATACTCTTTTAAGGGAATCATTAAAGGAGGAACAAATTTAGTTTGTAACAGAGCAAGAGGATGACACAAGTAATGATGAAGAAGAATTTATCATTGGAACTCCACTTGGGGATATCAAGCATAACTCACCCTTCTTGAAACAAGAGAAATAATACTCAAATGAAGTTATAGATGATCATAAGAAGGATGGGGATATAATTAGAGTGGATAATATGAACAATGATCAAGATTGGGAAGATTACACTAAACTCCTTGATGAGCTTGAAGAACTTGCAGCTAAAAAGCCACTTATCCATTCTCAAGACATCATGGGCAAGAAAGAAACATGATTTTATGACACATAATTTGATCATGTAGAAAATAATGAGTATTATGAAGAAGATGAGGTAGTTAAAGTGCAGGAATAATTCATATTTATAGGTGATTTGTTTGAAGTTATCTCAGCTACGTTAAAATCCATGCCAAGAAGATTGGTCAACACCATGGAAAAAATGAAGGCTTCCATGCTAATGTTCAGAGGAAACATGCCACATGTATCCCTTAATTATGTGAGGCAATAAGAGTTTCAAACTTTCCCTTTGATCTAGGAGGGAGAGATTCTTTTAGGATAGTGTGTGTTTAGTTTGGTTGTCTGCATAGCTGACATACCACCCCTGGGAATCATCAAGAATGTTGACCAAATTCTACCCCAAGTAAAATTTTGGTCAAAACCTATCATTTTTAACTTTTTAATAAGTTTATAAATATCCTATGGGGTCTCCTGTTTTCCCACATATCTCACTTTCCCTTCCCCTAGTCCTTGTTGAAGTCCATCCTCCTTGTATTGACCTAGTCAACAAAAGTCAACATTGGTCAACCATGGTAAAACTTAGTAAAAGGATAAATTTATTTTTTAAATGTCCTAAAATTGTCTTTAATAGGTTTCAATGTGTTTACAAGTCATAAATTGGCCACTTGTTAGGTCTCATGTGCTAAAAGGGTCATTTGGCCACCTTTTTTAGCTTAATTAAATGACTTTTAGGGACTTTTAAATTAAAATATTTGTCACAAAGGTGGATGTGAATGTGTATAAGGTCAAATAATGTGATATCATGTTAGGTGGTATTTAAAAGTCAGATATATGCAAGAAATGATAGTTTTCCTTGAAAATAGGCCCATTTGTAGCACTTGTACGGATTTCTCAAGTGCACTTGCAGCTTAAAACGTGGTGTTGTGACTCTTAACCTCCCCATAGGTCATTTACACATTTTTATTGAAAATATTGCATAAAAATTTTCATTCCTAACTCATTTTTCTTCATTTTCACTTGGTAAGCTAAGGGTAGGTTCAAGCACTTGCTATGGGCCGTAAAAGTAGAGTCAGGGAGAATGATTCTACATGTGGATATTACTCTGGGTGAAATTCAAATCCATAAAAAGAGTTCTCATATTTATGGCTCCTCATTCATGAACTATCAATTACACTCTAGGTAGCTTTTTATGAAATTGTATTCAAGAGGGGTATAAGTTTGCATTTATTTATTATTTTTAGGAATATATGGATCTATGTGAGTATTATAGGGTGATTTAAGGTTGGAATAAGGTCATATCCATGGTGTTCTCATCATCCAATATCTTATATTTCAATTCCCTTGAAAGATATTTCAAAATTGTGCTTGTTTTCCAAGTTTGCAACCATGCATGGGTAACCTGAGTTTTTGCAATGTGGAAAAGGATCCATAGTGATGTTAATGATATTGGAATCATGTTTTCAAGGTGTTTTCAATCAGTTAAATTTTGAGTGATCAGTCATACTCCTTCAAAGACAAATTGCCAATTTTCCTTGTTCACCACCTTGTTGACAGAGTGTGCTCACAATTAGCTTCTACAGGAACTCAAAGAGGTTTATACAGAGGTGTGAGTCATGGATTACATGTTGGAATTTATGTTTGAGTCCTAATATTCACAAAGATCCATGTATTTCATGCCATGAAGACTTAGGATGATACATAAGTGAATGTTTTCACTTCAAAAGATGAGTAGATCATATTGGGTTCTCAGTCCCTAAAGGACCAAAACAAAGATCCTAGGGATTTTTTGGGATAATATATGTCATGAAAAAAGGAGATTATAACACCCTTTATTATTTCACCTTGTATCCCTATCCTCACAAAATACTCATTCCAATTTTGAAAAGCAAAGGAGGAGTGGAAGATGGAGTTTGAGACCCTGAAAAGTTATTAAAAAATCATTGAATTGTAACAACGATATCTACAGGGTATGGATGGAAAAATGGTCTTGTAATTCAATTTGATGATACTTGTTGGGTGAATATTTTGTCACTAGCTAAATGATGAGAAAAATAGGTCTCTTCAACCACAACATAGGGAGATTGGTCATCCAGATGTGTAGGTTTACCACATCAAAAGGGGACAAATATCTCCTTTCATTAAGGAGAGGTTCCCTTATAACTATGAGGAGCTATATATCTATATCTATATATATATATATATATATATATATATATATATATATATATATATATATATATATATATATATATGCAAAAAATAACACTCAAGGGTAGGATAACACCATCCATCTCTCTTTTTTTAGAGATGATGTTCACAGGCAAAGGAGAAAATCTTGCTGTAAAAACTAAAGGCACTTCTCTTCTTTTAGAAGTGGTCTTGCAACAAACAGTAGGAGTTCTTTTAGGTAGTGACAAGTAACAGGTAACAAAGGGGTGTAGTAACTAGCAGAGTGAAGTGTACCGTAAAGTCTCCACCTCCACTTCTCAAGACTGAAATACGAAGGATAATGAGGGCACAAAGTCATCCCAAGGTCCTTTACACAGAAATAGATTAAAAACACACACACTAAAGATAATCATGGCAGCACAAAGTCTTCCCACAATTGGCTTCAAGACACCTTCCTGATTACTTCCACTAGTTCTACTTATTTCATTACTAGACAAGAATGAATTCAAAAGACAAACATAAGAATAATATCCTAAAATGGCACAAGCTATAACAGCACAAAGTCTGAAAGTAACTTGCTTTCTCATTCAAATAAAGAAATATGATCAACAATCTAAGCTCAAAGTCTCAGTAATTGCCTCTCAATTTGGGTAGAGTTTTGATTTTATATTAGAGAGATCTCTCTAAAATAATAAAAGAGATTACAATATATAGCAGCCAAGAAAGACATGGTGCTTTGTTTCATGGAATGGTCTATGCTATGCATTTAATGCCTTGAATGCATTTTCAGTTCTATCAGGGGGGCCATGCTAGAACATGGTGGCTATCTTAACTATGGCATGTTGATTAATCTCAAATGTCTTCTCCTAGGTCTAGATCATCTGGTGTCTGTGCAGCTATCCATTTTGTCTTTACTCCAAGGGAGATAAACATGTCATGTCTTCAATGTTTGCCAGTCAAAATATCTACTTTACAGATTGTTCCACCTACTGGAATAACTACTGTGTAAATATTTTAGCCTCTCCCTCTTTTTGCTATGATTTGAGCCCTCAGGCTATCTTTTCTCCTTTCTAATTCTTTTGGTTCCTCCTCTTGGTGGTTCTTCCTTTCGGCTTGAAGGTATTTGAATGCCTTTGGGTCTGCGTTTAAGCTTGCAAAGATCAACATGCACTTTATTGCTGCAAATTTGACGTCTTCAGGTCCATCATCATTTGAAAGCTAACAGCTAGTTGGTTATCCTAAATTTGATGACTATGGGCCCATCATCCTCCTTAGAAATTCCTTCATGTCTTTATATTGGGAGTGCTCCACCTTTGACATCTGTCACAGTTCACTACTTTGAAACTTCACCAATTTTATAGAAAATGGGACCCACAACACTTCTTATCTGAGCAGCTTCAAAAGGGGAGTGGGGATAGGTGGTGCTTTCCATTGATCTTACATGGCACCTTCCACTATGAAATAGGTGAGGACACTTGGTAGCATCCACTTAAATTATAGATGCTTTAGGTACCTTTTGAGAGTCCTACAAAAGATGACACTTGGCAGCTTTCACTGAGCTTTAGAATCACTATAAAAAATTTTAGGACTCATTTGGATTCACATAGATGATGGCACTTGGTGTATTCCACTTAATTTTAGCAACTCACTTGGGGCCCACCATAGTCCTTACTCGATAATGAAGTAAAAGGAAGAAACTGTGGATGTTGACACTTGGCAGCTTCCATCGAGCTTTACAAGGGACACATGGCACCTTCCACTACATTTAGAAAAACACATTAAAACCTTTCATAGTTGCCACTTGGCTCCCTCTACAGGACTCTAAGAGAAGCTTATTTCTATGTCTTTATCAAGCCTTTGGAACACCTCGAAGGAAAGGTGTCCCTTCGGGATTTTCAAATGGTCCTTTTTTGAGTGTCAAGTGCCCCCCATAAGGGTACCTACCCTTCGAGATATTTTGAGCAGCCTTCAGGCTTTACTTCCTTTGATGGGTTTTTGTTTCTTTGGTGGGATTTATCCTTAATCTCCTGTGGATAAAAAGTATGAAGGAAAAGCTTGAAAAGCCTTATCTCTTTTTTTGATGAAAATCTTCCCAAAGGAATTCCAATGGTTCCTTCACTTAGTCATTTCATCAAGAAAAAGTCTGAAGGATTCTTCTCTTTCAGCCTTAGTCCTTTTTCTGAGGGAATTCCAACTGTGTCCACTTTTTCTCACTTCTCTCCGCAAGGGCACTTGGCCTTGGTTCACTGCTCTCTGCAAGGGCACTTGTTCCTTTGACTTTGGGGTAGCCCCTTGAACCTGCCGATTGAATCATCTTTGGTTCAACAGTTCAATGGTTTAATCAGTTCATTTTATTTATTTGGCTAAGTATTTTTGATCTCTTGAACTAAATGCATTAAACCATTCGGTCATTAAACCTGTTAAACTATTAAACCAAAATGGTTCAAGGTTCAACGGTTCAATGGTTCAAGCCTTTATTTTCTGCTAAGTGTTTGAAGCTATGGAACCATGAAATGATTAAACTTGATGAACTTTGACAAAGTGCTTGACTCTTTAAAGCTTGTCGATGTCGTTGAACCTTTGAACCCATTGAAACTTTGAACCTTTTGGAAGCGGGGTTCAATGGTTCAATCCTTTATTTGAAGCTTGGTGAAGAACATTTTTGGTTGAACCAAGGCATTAAACCTATCTTGAAAATGCCTAAGTGTTGGTAACTTGTTCCTTTCCTATGGAGTTCGTAAAAATGAGTCTGTAGAAACTAGTCAGTAGAAATTAGCCTGCTGAGTCCATAGAAATGAGCCTATAGAGTCCATAGAAATCAGCCTAAAGAGTCCGTAGAAATGAGCCTGTAGAGTCTATTAGCTGAAAAAGCTTGAAAAATGGAGAATTTGAATGCCCAAAACAATTTTTGAGAAGGGAAGAGGGAATTTTGGCCTGCAGGACCAAAATAGTTCAAATGTTGTCCCAAAAAATGAGTGACAAATTTTAGGGAACAATAGCTGGCTCCAGTTTGGGAACTTCCTTTAGTTGAAATTTTGGAATAGCTGAGGGGAGTAGAAACTAGAATCTCCAGTGCCTTTAAGTATGCAATTGGGCTATGGAGTCATGCTACCCAAAAATGAAAGGCACCAAAAATGAAAATAAAAAGCACAAAACAGAACTAAAGACTATAAAAATATACATATGTATAGTTGATCTTATTTGAAGCTTCAAAAATTGAAGCACTTTAGATGCCACCCATTATGAGACAGTGAAAATGGCATTCCATCCTGATAAACTAGTAAGAAACTATTTTCTCCCTAGAATCAGCGATGGACGAATGGAAATCTTCACCAGGAATCAAATTTTTTGTGCATTATTTTTGGTTCTCTCTTCTTGCCCCATGACAAGGCATGGTCTCTAATATGAAAACCATAAATCTTTGCTCTCTTGGCGAAGAGTTCCTTTTCCTAACTTTGGCATGAAACAGTATGGTCCACTACCATAGCTTGTTGCTATTATAGTTCAGTCCAGCACATGATTTGATTGTCCCCATCAGATACTTGACAAACCATCAACTCAACATCTCCTTTGACATGAAGGAGTTTGACACCTTTGTCTTGAGCAGCCTTTAACCTGAGTAACAGAGATTCATACTCGGCAGCATTGTTGGTGTTACTGAACTACAACTTGTATGAAGAAGGAAATATATCTCCTTGAGGAGATATTAACACAGTCCCAGCTCCAACACTGGTAGAAGAGCAGTTGCCATCAAATTCTAGTGTCCATACATCATCAAAAACTACTCCTTCCTCAGATTTTTCTTCATTTAGAGAGGAGAGTTCCTTTGGGTTTGCACTATGCTCTTTCATGCCTTCTACTATTTTATCTAAACTAATTCTTGGATCACCACCTATAGGAATTTCATCTTCTAAAATATGAACATCCTATGTGGTCAAGAAAAAGTTACCCATTCCTAAAGACTCAAATAGAATTTGAGCTTCAGGAGCTGATATTTGAGTGACCACATATTTTTCCTCTTTTTTAGGGTGTAGCCTCTTCATGATGCCTCTGACAAGGATCCTCACCTCAGACAAGTCCATGCTCAATTCTATACCAACATCCTTGTAGAAATTTTGTCCAAGAAGGATGCCGTATGAGGCTAAAACATCGGCCACCAGGACTGTCATCTTGATCCTCTTGTCTGGGAATGCTGAAAATGCAAATTGGGCATCCTTGATTTCTCCCAATAGTGGCACTTATTTGTTCTCCATGGAGAAACATCTCTCAAATGTCTTGGTCAGTGTGAGACCAAGGGATTTAGCTACTTTAGCAGGCATGACATTGTCAGACATACCTGAGTCTATGATGCAATTATTTAGCTGATGTCCATTTATCAGCAGGGAGACATAGAATGGTTCAATCCTTTCGAGAGTAGTAGGAGGAGAAATAACAAGGTTATTTTGAGTGGATGTGGGAGTCACCTTTAGAATAGCTGGTTCTGTAGGGATAATTTTATTCTTCACACATTCCACTAACCTATCTAACTGCTTAGGGTTGGATTGCAGGAATTCAAATTTAGACATTTAAATTTTAGTTTTCTTGACATGGTCAATTATGTCAAATGTCTAAAATAAACTAGGAACAGAGGATGGGATCTCATCCCTTTGGTTTTTGGGAGGGGGAGGATTGATCTATGAAATTGAAGTTAAAGGTGTCAAAATTTTTGGGGGTACTTACTTTTTTGGCAATCACCAAGTTTTTTGGCTAGAAAGGTAGAGAATTTCCTTGTTTGGAAATTGAAATTGCAGGTTGAGGTCATTCCTCTATTTTTTCTTTATCAGCTTGCTAGGCTAACTGATTCTTAGATTGGGTGAACACAACATATGATCCCTCAACTACTTTACCTTCACTTCTAGGTTCATCCTGGTAATTCAAGAAACTAATGTTGGAGTCACTAGCTGATTCTTCTTGGTCTACTGCAAAGAGATCAACGTCATTTTCTTGATCAAACTCAGGTTGAAAAGAGAAATCATGTTCTATTTCCAGATATCTAACTATTGAGTTGGCTGGTGCTATTTCAATGGCAAGTTTCCCCTATGGGAGAGGTAGATGATTTGGTTGCCCTTGACTTCTAGTAGCATTGCCTTGATATGACTAATTTTGAAATGTCCTCCTTGGCATATCCCAATAAGGAGGATCAGACATACCTTGGGCCACTTGCCTTTTCAAGGCTAGCAGTTCATTTGCCAGCTTTTTCACCATTTGATTAGTGGTGCATGTAGATGAATTCTCAGAAGATGAAGAAGATTTGCCTCTATTAGGATCTCTTCTTATCTTCCCTACCAAGATGAGATCATCTTCCACCTCAGTGGCCAAATCTTGAGTAGCAACAAGGTCTATGTGGCCAGCTCGTCTTAGCAGAAAACTCACTTCAGGCAGCTATGAGTTGATGCAAAAACATTTGAGATTCTTAGGTGTTGGCTGAGCAATGGTAGGAATCCTATTTCTTAGCTTATCGAACTTGGCTATGAAGTCCCTCATAGGTTCATGAGGCTCTTTCTTCATTTGTGTGAGCTAAGCTAGTAGGGCATGCACACCTTCTATAGGCTTGAACTTTGCTTTGAATTTGGCTTTGAGAGTATCTCAGTCAGTCACTAACCAAGCTTGCAGATGGTTAAACTAGTCTATAGTGGTACCTTGTAGTGTTTTCACAAATAGCCTAACTGCTACGTCCTCATATTCCACACTTATCACACCACAGACTATGTTGAAAGCTGCAATGTGTTCATCAGGATGAACTCTCCCATCACTAAATAATTTGGGAAAATTCTTCCTTGAATTGTGTGGTAGCTCATGTAGGGGTGGAGTTAAATTAAGTGGGCAAAAAGAGTTACCCCAGGGGCCTTGAACTGCCATGATTTGATTATGGAAAGTAGGGATAACAAATCTGGGTGGAGTATGTATAGGCAAAGCTATGCTAGTAGAGGAAAAAGAAGCTCTGCCTTGTGTTGGTGACCTAGTACGGGTAGGAGGAAGACTCCTAGTTCGTTGAAGGTGAGGTTGTGGAGGAAACAAATTAAAATTGCTCTACTGCACCAACTCAAAAATAAGGTCAACAACACCTTGAGCTTTCTAGCTTCTGGTATAATGTGGAGTTACCAGATTGTAGAATAAAAATGGAAAAGAGCAGGATCTGCTTTAGATTGAAGCTTGAGACTTCAAACTATGTGCTCTTCCCTAGTGGAGTCACCAAAAATTGTTGGGTGAATATTTTGTCACTAGCTAACTGATGAGAAAAATAGGTCTCTTCAACCACAACATAGGGAGATTGGTCATCTAGATGTGCAGGTTTACCACATCAAAAGGGTAAAAATCTCTCCACTCATCAAGGGGAGGTTCCCTTATAACTATGAGGAGCTATATACTATATATATATATATATATGTAGAAAATAACACTCAAGGGTATGACAACACCATCCATCTCTCTTTTTTCAAAGATGATGTTCATAAGTAAAGGATAAAATCCTGGTGTAAACACTGAAGGCACTTCTCTTCTTTCAGAAGTGGTCTTGTAACAAAGAGTAGGAGTTCTTTCAGGTAGTGACAAGTAACAAGTAACAAAGGGGTGTAGTAACCAGCAGAGTGAAGTGTAGCACAAAGTATCCACCTCCACTACCCAAGAGTGAAATATAGAGGATAATGAGGGCACAAAGTTGTCCCAAGGTCCTTTACATAAAAATAGATTAAAAACACACACACTAAAGACAATTGTGGCAGCACAAAGTCTTCCCATAATTGGCTTCAGGACACCTTCCTGATTACTTCCACTAGTTTTGCTTATTTCATTAAATAGATAAGAATGCATTCAGAAGACAGACATAAGGACAATCTCCTAAAATGGAAAAATCTATAACAGCAGAATGTCTAAAAGTAACTTACTTTCTCATTCAAATAAAGAAATATGATCAACAATCTGAGTTCAAAGTTTCAGTAAACGCCTCTCAATTTGGATAGAGTTTTGCTTCTATATCAGAGAGATCTCTCTAGAAAATAAAAGAGATTACAATATATAGTAGCCAAGAAAGACTTGGCGCTTTGTTTCATGGAATGGCCCATGCTGTGCATTCAATTCCTTGAATGCATTTTTAGTTCTATCAAGGGGCCATGCTGGAATAGGGCAGCTATCTTAACTATGGCATGTTGATTCATCTCAAATGTCTTCTCCTAGGTTTAGATCATTTGGTGTCTACGCAGCTATCCATTCTGTCTTTACTCCAAGGGAGATAAATAGGCTGTGTCTTCAATGTTTTCCAGTCAAAATATCTACTTTGCAGACTATTCCACCTACTGGAATAACTACTGTGTAGATATTTTAGCCTTTCCCTCTTTTTGGTACAATTTGAGCCCTTAGGCTATCTTTTCTCCTTTCTAATTCCTTTGGTTCCTCCTCTCGGTGGTTCTTCCTTTCAGCCTGAAGGTATTTGAATGCCTTCGAGTCCACGTCTAAGCTTGCAAAGATCAACATGCACTTTATTGCTACACATTTGATGTCTTTGGGTTCATCATCATTTGAAAGCTAACGACTAGTTGGTTGTCCTAAATTTGATGAATTCGAGCCTGTCATTCTCCTTAGCAATTCGTTCATGTCTTTGTATTGGGAGTGCTCCACCTTTGACATATGTCATAGTTCACTTATTTGAAACTTCACCAACTTTATGAAAAATGGGACCCACAACACTTCTTGTCTGAGCATATTCAAAAGGGGAGTGGGGACATGTGGTGATTTTTGCTGATCTTACATGGCACCTTCCACTATGAAATAGGGGAGGACACTTGGCAACATCCGCTTAAGTTATAGAAGCTTTAGGTACCTTTTGAGAGTCCTATAGAAGATGACACTTGGTAGCTTCTGTTGAGCTTTAGAATCACTATAGGAACATTTGGGACTCATTTGGATTCACACGGATGATGACACTTAGTGCACTCCGCTTACTTTTAGCAATTCACTCAGGGCCCACCATAGTCCTTACTCGATAATGAAGCAAAAGGAAGAAACTACAGATGTTGACACTTAGCGGCTTCCACCAAGCTTTACAAAGGACATGTGGTACTTTCCACTACATTTAGAAAAACACATTAAAACCTTCCACATTTTCCACTTCGCACCATCCACGAGACTCTGAGAGAAGCTTATTTTTGCATCTTTATCAAGCCTTTGGAACACACTAAAGGGAAGGTCTCCCTTCAGGCTTTTCAAATGGTCCTTTTTTGAGTGTCAAGTGTGCCCCACAAGGGTATTTACCCTTTAGGATCTTTTGGGTAGCCTTCGGGCTTTAATTCCTTCAGTGAGCTTTTGTTTCTTTGGTGGGTTTTATCCTTAATCTCCTTCAAACAAAAATTCTAAAGGAAAAGCCTGAAAAGCCTTATCTCTTTTTTCTGATGAAAATCTTCCTGAAGGAATTCCAACGGTTCCTTCACTTAGTCATTTCCTTAGGAAAAAGTTTGAAAGATTATTATCTTCTAGCCTTAATCATTTTTCTAAAAGAATTCCAACTTTATCTACTTTTGCTCACTACCCTCCACAAGGGCACTTGGCCTTGGTTCACTACTCTCCGCAAGGGCACTTGTTCCTTTGACTTTGGGGCAGCCCCTTAAACCTGCCAATTGAATCATCTTTGGTTTAATGGTTCAATCGGTTCATTCTCTTTATTTGGCTAAGTCTTTTTGATCTCTTGAACCAAATACATTGAACCATTCGGTCGTTGAACCTGTTGAACCAAAATGGTTCAAGGTTCAACAGTTTAATGGTTCAAGCCTTTGTTTTCTAATAAGTGTTTGAAGCTATGGAACCTTGATGCAGTTGAACTTGATGAACTTTGACAAAGTGCTTGACTCTTTAAAGCTTGTCGATGTCATTGAACCTTTGAACCCATTGAACATTTGAACCTTTTGGAAGTGGGGTTCAATGGTTTAATCCTTTGTTTGAAGCTTGGCGAAGAATTTATTTGGTTGAACCTATCTTGAAAGTTCCTAAGTGTTGGAAACTTGTTCCTTTCCTGCGGATTCCATAGAAATGAGTCTGTAGAATCTAGTTCATAGAAATCAGCCTGCGAAGTTTGTAGAAATGAGCCTGTAGAGTCCGTAGAAATCAGCCTGCAGAGTCCGTAGAAATGAGCCTGTAGAGTCTGTTAGCTAAAAAAGCTTGAAAAATGGAGAATTTGAATTCACAAAATAATTTTTGAGAAGGGAAGATGGAATTTTGGCCTACAAGACCAAAATAGTTTGAATGTTGTCCCAAAAAATGAGTGACAGATTTTGGGGAACAACAATACTCAACTATATTATCAAGTTAAAACCGTTAAAAATGGTCTAAAGGACATACCTATGCTAAGGTGACTAATAAAAGGTGAAGGTTGATGTTTTGACCTCGTAAGAACCCTCCCCTATTTATACACAGGCTTGGGAAGGTTCATATACAATAGGCCTTAACAAAGTCTCTACCTCAAGTGGGCATATAGTAACTAATTTGGAAGTTTTAGAGTGAAATAGACACTTGCAATTTACTATGCATAAAGTGAAAATATGATTCCATTAACCACATGACCTAGGTGATCTCAAAATCACCTACAAGTCCCTAAATTCATGAAAACATAGTCATGTGGAATACCTTGGCAGTGAGGTAGAAGTTTCAAGTGTGGACCTTAGTTGAAACTTTAAAAATGAATGAATAGGTGAAATAAAGGAAAATTTACCTTAAATAACTCATGAAAAACCTAAAGACAACATACACAAGGCATAATGCTTGCCAAAATACACTAAATAGGGGTAAAACCATGACTGTCATGGTCAAGCAAGGTATTCTTGTTAAAGACCTAAGAATGGAAGTAATGCTAGTTTTAAGGATTATAAGGTGAAGTCAAATCAAATAAAGGTTTTATAACCCAAGGATCATGAGGAGGAGATATAAAACCATCAACCAAATCTCAAACAAATACCTAAAGGCAAGATTTTAGGGGATGTCTCAATCCTTAATAGTCTGAGACCTAATCTTAATAATGTGAGATGAATGGATGCAAGAAATGGAGATAAATTTGGAAAAATGGTAGGATGAAAACCCATATGGGATTGTGAACATAATGAAGAGGTTTTTATACAAGCCTTGGAAGAAAATAGAGTACCTTAAGCCTTGGAAAAAATCTTAGGGTACTCTAATAAGGGACCTGAAAAAATCTAAAAAACCTTGATATAATCCTTGGAAGCAAACAGAGTACCCTACACAAGAAGGGTTACAATCATGCATGAAGGAAACCCTTAAGCCTAGAAGTTAAACTGAGGATCATGTGCATTTTTAACTTCGTCCATGCTTTACACTTTAATAATTAATGTTTTTAGAGGTAAATTTAAGGTTTTTAATCTTTAAAGAGGCAAAGGAAGCAAGTGGAGGGTTAGGTGGAGGCTCAAATGGTAGATAGACCTATTGGCAAGGTCTAAACACAATGCCAAATGGGGGTAAGTTCTTAGTTCTTAAGGAGATATTATAGTGGTTAGTACATATTTGTGGAATTATTATACAAATTTATGTACCATTTTTTTAAAAATAAATCCATCAAGAATCCATTCTTGGATTAAAATAACTAAAACCCTCACTAAAGTGCACAAAATGATTCTAATGGTCAAGATCAAATACTCATAACTTTCATGAACTGATGTATGGGACCTAGAGGTATTTAGAAGAGTTGGATAAGGTAATTAAGGAGCCTTAAGTGGAATTTGGATGGAATTATAATGTGACATATTTATGAACAAATGTTAAGATGGCTAGTCACTCCAAAACCCTCTCAAACCCTGTTTTGTGACCCAATGGTAGAAATCAAGTGAAAAGTGCCTCCATATGGATGAATTTTACCATGAGTATAAAAGAGAAATTGTTTAAAAATCTATAAAGGTAAAATACATGGGATTATATTGTATAGAATCTATAAAGGTGGATCATAAAGTAGGGTTTATTGACATTTTATTGTGTTTTTTAGGTCTTGAAGATGATCAATGGATGCTAATAACTTTGGGAGGTAGTTTGGGACTTAAAAAAACTCTGCATGTAATTTTTAGACCTTAGAAACACTCAAAAGTGCCTCTACTAGGTCTCTAACTTCAACCTATCTAAACTAGCATCTAAAATGACATAGTGAAGAGCATGGTAACTCAAGTTTGGTGGATTTTTATGATGTTTATAATGAATCCAAGAATATTAGGTGCCATAACACATGCCACAAGACCCCTATTATGAATCAGTTAGGGAAGATACAAAGATGCTAGTGCCAAGTGTCAAAATAAGCCTATTAGAGAGTGATCATGGTTGTAAAGTGATAATGAGCTTGCATAAGAGAATGTCATGATCAAGAAAACTCCTAATGCAGGTGAAATCATCTTTGTAACTCCCTCTAATGATCATACACAAGACATTTATCCATCACTTGCTTTGGAATGCTCAATAAAGGCCTATGATGAAGGTAGTTCACAAGAGAGAATGATGGAGAATATTTACTACACCACAATTGGAGAAGAGGATAATTTTGGATGTGATCAAGTGAAATTTAGTTGTATGACTCTTATTATACTTCATCCACATGCCTTATAACTAATTTTCACCTTTGGACACTTGTCCTTGTGCCTCTTCAACTTCTCCTTTCTCTTTTATCTTCTAAGTTCTATAAATGTGAGACATTTTAGCTATTTTAGAGAGACGACAACTAGTATGGCAAAGCCCTACTGGCATGCCATTACATTTTGTCTTTGAACATTGAATAGAATTCTACTTTTGGTTTGTGAACATCTTTGTCTACGTGTGAGAGTGATGAATAGTGTAACTAAGTGATAATATCATCCTTACTCCCTTTATCCTCCATGTTTAAGCAAGATTTCTAATTGTAGCAGGTCATGTGAAGTGTATTGATTAGACTAGACTCTTTTTCATGCAAAACATGGTCTTTATTGTGTGAAATATACCCCTATACTATTTTTATTATTCATTATTCCATGTATGCTACCTTCACATTGAATCAATTATGCTAGAATCCTTTAATGCCTAGAGTTGGTCTTAGAAAGCTTTGTTTCTTAATAGGAATGTGATAGTCATGTGGATATGTGTCTTGGTGTATCACATCTTTAGTGTAGTTTCAATTTCATGCAAACTTCTAACCCTTTTCCCATAAACAAGCATTAGATTAGGTGATAAGCACTTAGAGAAGAATCTAGGGAGCTAGCCCTCATAATCTAGAGATTCATCTCTCCTACAAGTTCACCCACAAAATGAGAGATGATTCAATGTTGCATAAAATTTTAAGAGCTTCATAGAGTGTCCTAAGTTGCATAATTTGATGACAACACTTACATGGGCCTAAAATTGCCTTGTATATATACCATTCCTTATTCATATACTACTTAGTCAACCCCACACACTTAACCTCTTAGGTCAGCCATATAATAGGTCTTAGGAAATCTCATAAATAATATTAAAATGACCTATGAGTCCCTTTTGGTTTTTCATGTCTCAAATAGGCCTCATTTCACTTTTAGGTCTCATGGAGACTTACTTGCATTAGGCCTTCTTATCAACACGTTACCATTTGATCCATTGGAAAAAATTACACCTATATACACAACATAATAATTTCATATAATATAAAAATATACCTTATATAACATTCTTTGAGCTCCATAACACCTTATAAGTCCAACCATTTCATGAAACCCCTCAATAGTACTATGTCCTATTAGGCCTGTGTACACCAAAAAGTCTATCTTTCAATATTGAAGCTCAAACAAACTTAATACACTAAAAAAAAAATGCATATATAGAATATAAATGAACTTAGGTTCATTACAAAATGAATTATACACTTCAAATTAGGAGATAAGGGCTCAATAACATCTCTACAAGTCACTTAGTTAGAACTGCTAGTTTACCTCAAAACATAGTCATGATGACTTAGAACTCCAACACCTATGCAAACACTTTAAGAGAATAAATATGCATTAAAAATATTATTATATATATTCAAAAAATCCTCAAATTAAAAACTCATATGGTCTAATGTAAAATATTGGTCTTTCAGACCAATCTCATGACTTTATATCACATAGTCTTATCTGAACCAGACTAGTCATTTTCTAAGTAACTTTTTCACCACACACTTAACCTACAAATGTTATTGAAAGAAAAAAAATGTATTAAAATTAATTATAAAAATATCTATGCACTTTTTTTAATCATTTGATCATGAAAACACATTCCAATTCATCTTCTCATTACTACTTGGGTTTTACACTATTTACACCATTAGGTCTGTTAGTGATTGGCTAACTTGGAAGACCGGTTTAGCATATTTTAAGGGTGGAAAATATACAAAATTTTTTCATGATCATGTAGTATTAGTCTCTACCTCCTTCTTCCATCCATTTTATTTTATTAACCAATGCAACTTTTGACTGCTACAATAAATTCTTCACAAATAAGCCTATCTTTGCACATTTTCTCTCTCATCTAATTAACCACCACCATCTAGAGGTACCTAGGAGATTTGAATACATGATAAAATAGTTTTAAATTCATTTAAGACCATTTTAATCTATTTTGAATAAGATATTTCCATCAGGTCCTTATTAGGGTTTTAGGGAGGTTTAACATAGATTTTGGTGTTAACAATTGCTCTTAAAAGAATACCCATTAAATCCAAAACCAATGCTTAGAGATTTTGTATAAGACCCTTAACCATATCTAATTAATATATCAAGTTCACATGTAGAGGTTACATGTTCCAAAAAATGTCTAAAAGTGCCTCTCAAGTCTTGAGACCTCATTCTATAAACTCGAGAAGCCCTAAAATAATGTTTCTTTCAATTCCCTTCAAAACATGGCCTCAAAATTTGTAAACATGATTAAAAAAAATTTCATACCTCTGTACATGATCACATATTCAAAATTGTCTTTAAAAATGATCTTGATGTCTCATTGACTTAAGTAGGGTCTAGGAGTGGTCTAGGTGTAAACTTGATTTGAAGGTCCTATCCCTGTAGTCTGACCTTGTGACTCTCATGAATGCTTATAAATATTATTATCATTCTCACGCAACCTTAAAAAACCTCTCACATTCTTGATATCACTCACCTCATCATGTCACTAGCTCATACCTTAACCTTGCTATGACTAGGCTCAAGCTTCCAATGCACTTGACACCTTGACTAGTTCCTTCCATGTCATGACCTCAACAAAATTCATGACAAATCTCATCCATGCAAAACTCTCTCTTTCAGGAATGTCCTTACTCATGACAACTCTTATGACCACACTCTTCTTTCTCATGGCAACACTCATGGAAACACTCTCTTTATGCCACTATCGTGTTGAAACACTTGACCAAACAAACCTTTGACATCAATGACCATTATGCCTTTACATGATGCAAACTTTTGAAATTAATAATAACATCATGCCAATAAGATGGTTGTGCAGTGCACCATTTTTTGAGTAGCATTTAATATTGCTTGAAATCATTTGGTGAAAATTTAGATAAGATATTTTAAATTTTGACCTATATTTTTTTATGAATACTTTTTTATATAAATTTTTCAAGTAAATAGATCTTGGAAACTAAAAAAAATGGATATCCTCCTATGCGATGTGCCTAACTACCTCAATAAAACATGATTTTTTTTTGAATGCGTGTAGAATTAGGCCTAGTTTGTGACCATAAAATTTGTTGTATATGCATGTATGTTTGTGGCATGTAGTGGCTTAAAAAAGTTATAGTTAGAAATCAGCATAGTTTTCAACCTTAAATTAGTCCAAAAATTATAAAAATCATATTTTTGAAAAGAGGAGAGTGTGTTTATCATGATGGTATGATTTTTTTTTGATTTTATCATTGAAATTCATAATGTATTTAGTGCTCAAAGTTTAATTTTTTTATTTTTATGAATACTCTTAGAATTGGATGTGTATTGATAGGTCCAAACCTTTGGCTCGGGAGTCTAAGCCATTCCTGAGCCAAAAGGCTTGGTTTTTGAATTCAAATTCAAATAGCACAATTGCATTAATAACACAATCATGTTAATAACATGATTGCATTTTAGATTCATAACACCCAAAAATGTAAGTTTGATCTTGAGCTCAAATTTTATATATGTTCTTGAACTCCCTAATAGTGGTGTTCTTTCATGTGATATAGGAAAGGTCCCTAACCTTGGATAGTGAATTAAGGTGTCATGGTATCACATTATACTTTAAAATTTTTATGGGCATTTTAATATATTGAATTGAATACTTATAATTTTACTTTTTTTTAAGTTGTAACTCATTATACATTTTATGATATAACTATTTTATTAGATGTCATAAAATGCATTTTTTAAACTTATGGCCAAAATTTAGCCTTTGGAGTACCAACCTAGTTGTGCATCTAAAGCAAATTGGGGCTATTTCAAACCCCTTCAACCTAATTACATGACTATAAATGTGATATTTTGGGGTTGATCATCTCTAATTTTATTAACTCAATTTAAGTAAAGAAACATTATTTTTTATATGCATGTTCTACATGTATAAAATGTGGTTGTGAGCTCAATATACTTGAAATCATCAACTAATGAATGCAAATGTTGATTAGTTCAATTATGGAAGTAATTAGGGTCAAAATGAGCCACATCAACCTATTTTAAATCATATATGATGTGATTTGGCATGAAATTAGCCCTAATGTCATGCCATATATAATTAACTAGAGAGTTGATTCATTTAATTGAGGAGGCATTTGAGGCCAATTTGAACCCCTTTAAGAGCAAAATATGATCTGGGGAAAAATTAAGTTCTATTATATCATAAACTGATCCAATTAATCAATTTATGTAATTAGGGGCATGATTTGGGAAAAATTGAGCCCCTAAACCAAATTTATGGCTCAATCAATTATATAATAGATGAAACATGTATGGCTTAACTGAACCTACTTTTATAAAAAATGTAAACATTGTTGTCCCCAAAAATGTCACTCATTTTTGGGACAACATATGAAATATTTTGGTCCTACATGCCAAAATTATCTCTTCCCCTCTCAAGAAATTGTTTTGAGCATTCAAATTCTTCATTATTCAAGCTTTTTCAGTTAAGGGATTAGCAGGTTCAACAAGTTCAAAGGCTTCAATAGGTGAACTCTCTCAAAGGAGCAAGTTTCCAACACTTTGGCAATTTCAAGATTGGTTCAATGCCTTGGTTCAACGCCTTGGTTTAACCAAAAATGTTCATCGGAAAGCTTCAAAGGAAGGATTGAACCATTGAACCATTGAACCCCACTTCCAAAAGGTTCAACGGTTTAACGGGTTCAAAGGTTCAACGTCATTGGCCAACTTAAAGAGTTAAGTGCTTTGTCAAAGGTTTAAGGTTCAACCACTTCAATAAGTTTGATCCTTTCAAAAGACTTAGCAAAAAACAAAGGAATGAGCCGTTGAACCATTGAACTGTTGAACCTTGAACCAAAATGGTTCAATGGGTTCAAAAAGATCAAAGACCTAGACAAGAAGAAGGCTTCAAACAAGATTGAACAGTTGAACCATTGAACCAAAGTTGGTTCAATCAGTTGGTTCAATCGGTTGGTTCAAGGGACTACTCCAAAGATGAAGGAACAAGTATCCTTGTGGAGGGAAGTGAAATGAAGGTAGGAACCATTGTGGAGGGTAGGGAACATTGGTTCAAGGATCAAAGAAAAGGTAGAAAAGATGGAATTCCTTTAGATTTGTTCAAAGGCCGAAAGGGAAGATTTCCTTTAGACTTTTGGTCTGAGGAAATTACCAAGCAAAAGAACTAAAAGAATTTCTTCAAAAATATTTTCTGTAGAAAAATGACTAAGGCAAATCCTTTGGACAAAATGTCTGAAGGAATTCCTTTAGACTTTTGTTCGAAGGAATTTCTTCAGACTTTTGTTCGAAGGAATTCCTTCAGACTTAAAAAGCAAAAGCCTGGTGAAAAATGCATTCAATGCAAGGTGAGGGAAGATTTCCTTTAGACAAAATGTTTGAAGGAATTCCTTCAGACATTTTGTCTGAAGGAATTGAAGATTGAACACTCCCCAAAGGAATTGAAGCCCGAAGGCCACCCGAAGGAACCCAAAGGGTAGGTACGCTTGCGGGGGGCTCTCAGCACCAACAAAAAGGACCTTTCTCAAAGAATCAAAGGGAAACCTTCCCTTTGGGGTGTTCCAAAGACAAAAGGCCAAAGGATTTTCAAGGCCTCAAAGGGACTTAGAAAAATAAAGGAAGCAACGATTGAACCAAAGTAGAGAATGGACCAATGAACCGATTGAACCTTGAACCAAAAGAGTTCAAAGTTTAATGGTTCATAGGTTCAAATGGTTCAAAGATAGCCCCAAGCAAAGGAAGAACATGGATGATTCTAGAGACCAATTCAAAGCATGGTTCAACCAGACAAAGAAATGAAATGAATGAACAAAGGAAGCAGTTGAATCAGGGAGCTAAAAAAGATCACCTGAACCATTAAACCATTGAACCAATGAAATTTCATATGTTTAAAGGTTCATGGTTCAACATGGTTCAAACAACCAGCCACCATTGATGGCCCCACAAATGTCAAATTTAAGGTAATGGAATATCTGTTAGTCTTTGAATATGGTGCAAAATTTGAAAAATAAACCAAGAGACCAGCTGAAAAGAGAGCTTGAGAGCTCAAATTGCTAGAGGGAAGAGAAGAAAAATACAAAAAGATCAGAAATATCTACAAGGGAGTTATTTCTAGTAGGTGAAATAGTTCACCAAATAGTCATCTGAGCATGCCAAACCAAGGATGCAACCTATTTTTCTTCCATGAAGTAAAGGCAAAGTGGACATCTATGCAAACATCAGGAAAATGACCAGACAACTTATACTTGAGATGAGACATATGAAATGAATTGGCATGCCACAGTTAAGGCCAATACATTATTCCAAGTATGGGCCCTCGATAGAATTGAAAATGCATTGAAGGCATTAATTATAGCATGGGCCATTTCATGGAAGAATGTGTCATGCCTTTCAGGGTTGCCATATATTTTAATCTTTTGTCTTATGTAAAGAGAGACTTTCCATTATATAAGAGAAGCTCTACCAAAATTGAGGGATGATTACTGAGACTTTAAGCTCAGATTGTTCATCATATTTCTTTGTTTGAATGAGAAAGCAAGTTACTTTTAGACTTTGTGTTGTTATAGCTTGTGTCATTAGGATATTGTTCTTATGTCTGTCTTTTGAATGTGTTCTTGTCTAGTTAATGAAATAAGCAGAGATAGTAGAAGTAATCAGGAAGGTGTCCTAGAGCTAACTGTGGGAAGACTTTGTGCTATCTATAATTGCCTTTAGTCTATTTGTCTATTTTCTATTTCTATGTGAATGATATTGAGATGACTTGGTGCCCCCATTATCTTTTGTTTTTCACTCTTTGGGTAGTTAAAGTGCAAACTTTGTGTTACACTTCATCCTACTGGTTACTGTGTACTTAGTTACCAGTTACTTGTCACTACCTAAATGAACTCATACTATTTTATACAAGATTACTTCTAAAAGAAGAAAAGTGCTTTCAGTGTTTTCACCAAGATTTTCTCCTTTGTTTGTGAACATCATTTCTAAAAAAAGAGATGGATGGTGTAGTCTTACCCCTGAGTGTTATTTTTTGCTTATATATATATAGTATACAGCTCCACATATTTAATAGGGAACCTCCCCTTGATGAGAGGAGAGATTTTTCCCCTTTTTATGTGGTAACCCTCTGCATCTGGCTGACCAATCTCCCTTGATGTGGTTGATAAGACCTATTTTGCTCATCAATTAGCTGATTGACAAAATATTCACCCAACAGTTTTTTTGGTGACTTCGCTAGGGATATAGACAAGTAGTTCCTATCCTTATCCATTATATATTTTGGTGACTCTACTCTGTGTCTTACCATTATCACTATAGCCTTATCCATATCCATTATATACTCTGGAACATCCATGTTATACCAGAAGCTAGAGAGCCCAAGGTGTTGTTGACCTTGTTTTTGAATTGGTGCAGCAGGGCAGTTTTGATTTATTCCCTCCCCAACTTCAAGTTCAATGATCTAGGAGTGTTCCTCCTACCCATACTAGGTCACCAACACAAGGTAGATCTTCCTTTTTTGATGTTAGTATAACTTTGCCTATACATACTCCACCCAAATTTGTTATCCCCCTTTTCCATAATCAAATCATGGCAGCTCAAGGCCCCTAGGGTAACTCTTTTGGTCCACTCAATCTTACTCCACCTCTACATGAGCTTGCATGTAGTTTAAGGAAGAATTTATCCAAATTATTTGGTGATGGAAAGTTCATCCTAATGAACATATTACTAACTTTGACATAGCCTGTGGTGTGATAGGAGTGGAGTATGAAGACATATCAGTCGAGCTGTTTGTGGAAACACTACAAGGCACTGATGTAGAATGGTTTTACCATCTACAAGCTTGGTCAATGACTGATTAGGACACTCTCAAATCTAAATTTGAAGCTAGGTTCAAGCCTGTAGAAGATGCACATGCCTTACTGGCCCAACTCACATAGATGAAGAAGGAACCTCATGAACTTATGAGGGACTTCATTGCCAAGTTTGACAAGTTGAGGAACCAGATTCCTACAATTTCTCAGCCAACACCTGAGAACCTTAAATGCTTCTTCATCAACTCACAGTTGCCTGAAGTGAGTTTTCTATTGAGATGGGCTGGCCACATAGACCTTGCTACTACTTAGGATTTGGCTATTGAGGTAGAAGATGACCTTATCTTGGCAGGAAAGATAAGGAGAGATCCTAACAAAAGTAAATCCTCTTCATCTTCTGAATACTCACCTATAGTCACCACTGATCTAATGGTATAAAAGTTGGCAAATGAATTTCTAGCTCTTAGAAAGAAAATGGCTCAAGGGATGTCATCTACTCATTCATATAGAGATGTACCAAGGAGGACATTCTCCAATCAGTCATATCAAGGTAATGCTACCAAGAATCAAGGGCAACCAAATCATCTTCCTCTCCCACAAGGGAACCTTGCCATTGAAGCACCACCAGCCAACTCAGCAATTGGATATCTTGAAATAGAACATGATTTCTCTTTCCAACCTAAGTTTGATCAAGAAAATGATGCTAATTTATTTGTAGCAAACCAAGAAGAATTAGCTGGTGACTCCAACATTGGTTTCTTGAATTACCAAGATGAACTCAAAAGTGAAGGTAAAGCAGTTGAGGGATCATATGCTATGCTCACCCAATCCAATAACTAGTCAGCCCAACAAGCTGATAAAGAGAAGATAGAGGAGTGAACTCAACCTAAAATTTCAATTACTAAGTAGGAAACCACTCTACCCTTCCAGCCAAAGGACCTAGTGAGTGCTAAAAAGGTGAATACCTCAATTGCGCCTTCACCTCAAATTTAAAATTTGCAGACCAATCCTCTCCCTTCCAAAAACCAAAAGGATGAACTCCCATCCTCTATTCCTAGTCCATTTCAAACATTTGACATAATTGACTATATAAAGAAAACCAAAATTCAAATGTCTAAATTTGAATTCCTATAGTCCAACCCTGAGCAGTTAGACAAGTTGGTTCAATGTGTAAAGAACCAAACCACCCCTAGAAGATAAGATGCTAAGAAGGTAAATCCCCAAGGAACATGTCCATTCCAAAAAATATTGTCATTACTCCTCTTGCTACCCCTAGAAAAATAGATTCTTTCTATGTTTCCCTGTTGATAAACAGTCACAAGCTGAGCAATTGCATCATTGATTCCAGAGCTTCAGACAATGTCATGCCTACCAAAGTGGTGGAATCCCTTGGTCTCACACTGAACAAGACATTTGGGAGATGTTTCTCCATGGAGAACAAACAAGTGCCATTGTTGGGACAAATTAAGGATGCCTAATTTGCATTTGCAGCATTCCTAGACAAGAGAATTAAGATGACTGTCTTGGTGGCCGACATCCCAGCATCATATGGCATCCTTCTTAGATGAAATTTATATAAGGATGTTAGTGGAGAATTAAGCATGGACTTATCCAAGGCAAAAATCCCTGTCAAAGGTGTTATGCAAATATTGCTCTCTGAGAAGGAAGCAAAATATGTGGTCACTCAGACATTAGCACTTGAAGCTCAAATTCTATTTGAGTCTTCAGGGATGGGTAATTACTTCTTGTTCATAGAGGAATTTTATGAGGCATCTTTTGAGGTTCTTGAATGTGATAGCCTAAAAATTGTTTCAGAGGAAGCAACAGAAAAATTGGTGGAGTGCAGTGTAAGTGTAGAAGGGTCTCCACCTCCAAACGAAGAAGAATCCAAAGAAAAATTGGTATTTGATGAGGTATGTGTTCTGGAATTTGATGACAGCTACTCCTCTACCAATTCAAGAGCTAGGATTGTGTTAATATCTCCTCAAAGAGATATTTTTCCTTCATCATACAAGTTACAATTTAGCAACACCAACAACACAACTGAGTATGAATCTCTATTGCTTAGATTGAAGGCTGCTCAAGACAAAGACATCAAACTCTTTCATGCCAAAGGAGATGCTAAACTAGTGATTTTTCAGGTAAGAAACTTGTATCAAATCAAAAATGATATATTGCACCACTACCATAATCTAGTCTGGGATCAAATTGAAAGCTTTGATGCTTTCAGTAGCTCTACCATACCTAGGGAATTTAATGACAGAGCTGATTCTTTGGCTATTTTAGCAACTCTATTGGTTCCTCACCCTGACTTCAAAGGAGATAAGTACACCATAGAGCTGGTCTATTGACTAAGTGTACCTGATAATGCCAGTCATTGGTAGGTGTTTAATAATGACAACCAAATCATTGTCTTCCTAGAATAAAAAGATAGCTTTTCATAGCTACACTTCGAAGGCAGTGAACCTCAAAAGCTTGAACCAGCCCATGACTCAAGTTTAGATGCAGGTGAAGAATTCCTATAACTTGAAGGGAATAAAATCCCAAAAGGCCTAGTTTCCCTTGAGAAACTGCTTGACAAATATGACTGATTCATCAAATAGTAGCAAACAGATTCGAACTCCTTCTAAGAAATTGATCAAGTAAATTTAGGTACCAAGGAAGATCCGAAGATGGTGAACATTGGGAAGTGCTACACTCTTGAGGAGAGATTCGAGTTCACTGCTCTACTCCACTAGTACATGGATGTCCTAGCATACTCTTATGATGATCTAAAGTTACTCAGGCCTAAAGAAATTTGCCATGAGATTCCTCTCAAAAGTGATTCAGTGCCTTACAAGTAAAAGTCTAGACAATACAATCCAAAGATATCAGGTACTATTCTATATAAAATACAAAAAATGTTGAATGTTAGGATACTTTTCTCAATCCATCATTCCACATGGATTGCAAAAATAGTACCTGCGAGGAAGAAGAATGGTGAAATTCACTTTTGTGTGGATTTTAGGAACCTAAATCAATCATCTTTAAAAGATAACTATCCTTTTCCCATCATGGATCAAGTTTTTTAGATGGTGACTGGTTCAGAAATGTTATCGATGCTAGACGGCTTTTCAGGGTACAATCAAGTTGAAGTTGATGAAGTAGACCAACACAAGACTACATTCACCACACCTTGGGGCACCTTTGCCTATCGAATAATGCCATTTGTCTTAATAAATGTTGGTGCAACTTTTCAGAGAGCAATATACCTTGATTTCAAAGATGAAATGGGTAAATTCATTGTAGTTTACCTAGATTATTTAACAATCTTTTTCAAGCACCGTCTTGATCATGTGCACTATTTACAACAAGTGCTGGAACACTGCCACTAGAATGACATTTCTTTGAACCCCAAAAAGTTTTTTTTGGGGAAATGGAAGGGAAACTTCTCAGACATATTGTATCTTGAGAAGGCATAAAGATTGACTCAGACAGAGTCAAGTCCATCCAGGAAATTACCCTACCTATAAGCAATACTACAGTTCACTCTTTCTTTGGAAAGGTGAATTTCTTATAAAGGTTCATCTCTGAGTTTGTTGAGAAGACTCGCCATATTGTAAACATGATGAAGGGAAAGGCCACCTTCAGCTGGAATGAAGAAGGAAATTTGGCATTTTGGGATATTAAGACAGTGATTGCTCATGCACCAATTCTGGTTTGTCCAGATTATATCGAGGATTTCACAGTGTATAGTTATGATTTTGAACACACACTTTCAACAATTCTAGTTCAATAGAACAAAGAAGGTGTGGAATCTCCCATTTCTTTCATGAGCTATCCTCTCAAAGCTCATGAGCTAAAGTACTCAAACATGGAGAAACATGCTTATGCAGTGGTAAAAGCAGTGAAGCATTTCTGCTTTTACATCCTAAATTCATGTGTTATTACCCTAGTTCTTGATACCAAAGTTAAATCCATATTAACTCAGCAAGAGTTTGGAACCAAAAGAGGGAATTGGATTGCTAAAATCCAAGAGTTTGATCTAGTTATCAAACCAATGAAGCTAGTGCAAGGAAAGGGCCTATGCCAATTGATCGTTGACAATAGACCAGAAGAAATAGAATGTGGAGAAGAAGAAATTGAAGACACACCAATATTCCTATTTGTCTCCACCATGAATGAGTGGTATTTAAATATTGATCATTTCCTTACTTTTGGTGAGTGTCCTACTCATCTGTCTCATAAAAAAAGGACTGTTAAGTTGAAAGCTACCAATTTTTTCCTGTGGGATAACAACCTGTATAAGAGATTTCTTGATGGAGTGTTCCTTCACTGTGTGGATAAAGAGCAACAAAACCAACTTTTAAAGTCTTTCCATAATCTAGCCTATGGAGGACATTTTTGCTCCTGTGACTACAAATAAGATTCTCGAGCTAGGTATTACTGGCCTACTATGTTTCAAGATACATATAAATGGGTATGAAAATGTGAATTATGCCAACAGTTTGTTGGAAGACCCATGTTGGCTACTTTGCCTCTTAAGCCAGTGGTGATAGAAGAGCCATTTTAGCAATGGGAAATCAATTTCATTGGTGCTATAAACCTATCTTCAAGTGCTGGACATGATTATGTCCTCACAACCATAGATTAATTCACCGAGTGGGTGGAAGATATTCCAACCAAGCATGTTACTTCAGAAGTAGTCTATAATTTCCTCAAAGAGAACATCATTTCTAAGTTTGGGGTCCCAACCAAGATTATCACAAATAATGCAGCTTGTTTCTCTTCCCAAGAGATCACTCAGTTCTCTTTTTACTATGGGATTACCCTCTCCCACTCTTTTGATTAATTTCCACAAGGAAATGCCCAAGCTGAATCAAGCAACAAGAACTTGGTGACCATCATCAGGAAGCTGGTGGATGGCAACCAATGAACCTAGCATAAAGCATTAGTTGATGATTTATGGGTAGATATAATTACACCCAAGAGGGCAATTGGTATGTCACCTTTCCAACTTCTTTATGGACTCAATGCTGAAATACCAATCACCTTAGAATTGCTAGCATTGAAATTGGCTAAGACAATTGAAGATCAGACATATGAAAGCTCCATCGATAAGAGGATCATGTTCTTGACTGAGCTAGATGAGCAATGAATTATGGTGGTGGACTGAATTGCTACACATCAAAGTCTGGTGAAGAAGCTCTTCCACTAGACAACAAAAAATTGTGATTTCCAGATTGGAGATCAAGTCTTATTGTGGGACAAGAGAAGAGAACCAAAGGGAATGCATGGGAAATTTGATTCCCTTTGGAGAGGCCTGTTTACTATCCATCAACTCAATGGTGAAAATAGCTTCCTATTGAAGTATCAAGATGGCACGCTCTTTTCTCTACCTCACAATGGGCAGCATCTAAAGCACTTCAATTCTTGAAGTATCAGATAAGTTCACCTATACATATGTATATTTGTAAAGTCTTTAATTCTATTTTGTGTTTTTTATTTTCATTTTTGGTGCCTTTATTTTTTGGGTAGCATGACTCTGAAGTCCAATGGCATACTTTAAGGAACTGGAGATTCTAGTTTCTACTCCCCTCAGTTGTTCCAAGTTTTCAACTGAAGGAAGTTCCCCAACTGGAGCCAGTTATTGTCCTCAAAAATGTCACTCATTTTTGGGACAACATATGAACTATTTTGGTCCTATAGGCCAAAATTATCTCTTCCCCTCTCAAAAAATTATTTTGAGCTTTCAAATTCTTCATTATTTAAGCTTTTTCAGTTAAGGGATTAGCAGGTTCAGCAGGTTCAAAGGCTTCAACAGGTAAACTCTCTCAAAGGAGAAAGTTTTCAACACTTAGGAAATTTCAAGATTGGTTCAATGACTTGGTTTAACCAAAAATGTTTATCGACAAGCTTCCAAGGAAGAATTGAACCATTGAACCCCACTTCTAAAAGGTTTAACGGGTTCAAAGGTTCAATGTCATCAACCATCTGAAAGAGTTAAGTGCTTTGTCAAAGGTTCAAGGTTCAACCACTTCAGTAAGTTCAATCCTTTCAAAAGACTTATCAAAAAATAAAGGAATGAACCATTGAACCTTAAACTAAAATGGTTTAATGGGTTCAACGGGTTCAACGAGTTTGAAAAGATTAAAAGACTTAGACAAGAAGAAGGCTTCAAATAATATTAAACCATTAAATTGTTGAACCAAAGTTGGTTTAATCATTCAGTTCAATCAGTCGGTTCAAGGGACTACCCCAAAGATGAAGGAACAAGTGCCCTTGCGAAGGGTAGTGAACTGAAGGCAGGTGCCCTTGCAGAGGGTAGGAAACATTGGTTTAAGGATCAAAGAAAAGGTATAAAAATGGAATTCCTTTAGATTTGTTTAAAGGCCAAAAGAAAAGATTTCCTTTAGACTTTTTGTCTAAGGAAATTACCAAAATTTCTTTAGAAAGATTTTCTATAGAAAAATGACTAAGGCAAATCCTTTGAACAAAATTTCCGAAGGAATTCACCCAAAAGGAAAAGCAAAAGCCCGGTGGAAAATCTATTTAATGCAAGGTGAGGGAGATTTCCTTTAGATAAAATGTCCAAAGGAATTCCTTTGGACATTTTGTCTAAAAGAATTGAAGCTTGAACACTCCCCAAAGGAATTGAAGCCCAAAGGCTACCTGAAGGACCCCGAAGGGCAGGTACCTTTGTGGGGGGCTCTCAACACCAATAAAAAAGGCCTTTCTCAAAGACCCAAAGGGACACCTTACATTCAAGGTGTTTCTAAGACAAAAGGCTGAAGGATTTTCAAGGCCTCAAAGGGACTTAGAAAAATAAAGGAAGCAATGATTGAACCAAAGTGGAGAATGAACCAATGAAATGATTGAACCTTGAACTGAAAGAGTTCAAATTTTGATGGTTCACAGGTTCAAATGTTTCAAAGATAGCCCCAAGAAAAGTAAGAACATAGATGATTCTAGAGACCAGTTCAAAGGATGGTTCAACTAGAAAAAGCAATGAAATGAATGAACAAAGGAAGTGATTGAACCAGAGAGTTGAAAAACTATTGAACCATTGAACCAATGAACTTTCACAGGTTTAAAGGTTCATGGTTCAACATGGTTCAAATAGCCATCCACCATTGAAAGCCCCATGAATGTCAAATTTAAGGTAATGAAATATTTGTTAGTCTTTGAATATGACACATAATTTGAAAAATGAACCAAGTGACCAACTGAAAAGAGAGCTTGAGAACTCAAATTGCTACTGGGAAGAGAAGAATAATACAAAAAGATTAGAAATATCTACAAGGGAGTTATTTCCAGTAGGTGAAACAATTCACCAAGTAGTCATCTAAGTATGCCAAACCAAGGAAGTGGCCTATTTTTCTTCCATGAAGTAAAGGCAAAGTGGACATCTCTGCAGACATTATGAAAAGGACCAGACAACTTATACTTGGGAGGAGACATATGAAATTAATTGGCACACCACAGTTAAGGCCAATACACTATTCTAAGCATGGGCCCTCGACAAAATTGAAAATGAATTAAAGGCATTGATTATAGCATGGGCCATTTCATGGAAGAACATGCCATGCCTTTCGAGGTTGTCATATATTGTAATATCTTGTCTTATATAAAGAGAGACTTTCCATTATAGAAGTAAAGCTCTACCAAAATTTAGAGGCAATTACTAAGACTTTGAGCTTAGATTGTTCATCATATTTATTTGTTTGAATGAGAAAGCAAGTTACTTTCAAACTTTGTGCTATTATAGCTTGTGTCATTTAGGAGATTGTTCTTATGTCTATCTTCTGAATGTTTTCTTGTCCAGTTAATGAAATAAACAGAGCTAGTAAAAGTTATCAGGAAGGTGTCCTGAAGCCAATTATGGGAAGACTTTGTGCTATCTACAATTGCCTTTAGTCTGTTTGTCTATTTTCTATTTCTATGTGAAGGATCTTGGGATGACTGTATTCCCCCATTATCCTTTATTTTTCACTCTTTGGGTAGTTGAAGTGCAGACTTTGTTTTACACTTCATCCTACTGGTTACTGTGCACTTAGTTACCAGTACTTGTCACTACCTGAATGAACTCCTGCTATTTTTCACAAGATCACTTCTGAAAGAAGAGAAGTGCCTTTAGTGTTTTCACCAGGATTTTCTCTTTTTTTGTGAACATCATCTCTGAAAAAATAGAGATGGATGGTGTAGTCCTACCCCTAAGTGTTATTTTCTACTTATATATATAGTATATAGCTCCTCATATTTAACAGGGAACCTCCCCTTAATGAGAGGAGATATTTGTCCCCTTTTTATGTGGTAAACCTACACATCTGGCTGACCAATCTCCCTTTTTGTGGTTGATAAGACCTATTTTTCTCATCAGTTAGCTGATTAACAAAATATTCACCCAACAAACATGAAGGAAATTGTCACAAATAGGTGAATAAGAATCTCAAATTTTATTCAATTACCTTAGTGATTGGACCTTATATTTGATATCTTAAACACTAAACCCTATACCATTTACCTTAAACCCTAAACCCTATACCATTTACCTTAAACCCTAAGCCATAAGCCCTAAACCCCAAACCCTTTAAATTGTAGACCTTAAATCCTAAACCAATAAATTTAGCCCTAATTAACATCCTTTATATAATAATTAGGTTCATAGGGATTAACTTGGTAAAAATCATATCACTTATTATTTCAATTGACTTAATTGGCTCAAATATGATGATGTGGGGGCTAATTGAGCCCTAAATCATATTCTTTACTCACAGATCTAGGTTCAAGGAGATCAAATTTAAACTAATTGCCTTCACGATTTTAATTTATATACCTTAAAACCTATACCCTAAGCCCTAATTTTTTTAATCCCTAAATTCTAAAGCATAAATATAAACTCTTTACATCTTAAACCAATCATTTTAACCAAATTAACATCATTTAGACTAAGAATTAAGTTCACAAGGCTCAATTTGGACTAAATCACATGATTGATTTCCCTATTTGACTAATTCACTCAATCTACATGATGACATGGGGTATAATGACAACTAAAAAACACATTATATAGTCACAAATAGGTCTAAGTGATTCAAATTGTCCTCAATTATCTTTGTGATTAGACCTTGTGTACCTTAAACCCTAAACCTTACAGTTCTTAAACCCCAAACCCTAAAACACAAACCTTATAACCTATATTTTAAACCCTAAACCAATCACTTTATCACTAATTAACATCATTTAGAGTAATAATTAGGTATATACATTACTTAATTTGGCCTGAATCACATTATTCATTATCATAATTAATTAATTAGCTCAATCTATGATGATGTGGGGGATAATTGAGCCCAAAAACATAGTGGACCCTATGTACACCCTAAAACATATATAAATTAAACTCTAAGCCCTAAACCAAAAACCTTAAACACTATACCCTAAATTATAAACCATAAAATTTCCCTATTTACCAATCGATTTGGCCCTAATTAACATCCTTTGTAGTAAGAATTAGGTTCACATGGCATAGAGAGATTAGACCTTATATACGCCCTTAAACTTAAAACCTAAAACCTAATCCTTAATCCCTAATACCTAAACCCTAAAAAATAAATTATAATCTCTATACCCTAATGCCTTAATCCCTAATCCATAAACCCTATACACTAATGTCTTAATCCCTAATCCATAATCCGTAGCCACATGAACCTATTTTAAATCATATATGATGTGATTTGGAGTGAAATTAACCCTAATTTCATGTCATATAATTAACCATTTGAAGAGTTGATTGATTTAATCAAGGAGGCATTTAAGCCCAATTTGAACCCCTTCAAGAGTAAGATATGATTTAGCAAAAAAATTAAGTTTTATTCTATCATGAATTGATCCAATTAGTCAATTTATGCAATTAGGGGCATGATTTATGTAAAATTGAGCCCCTAAACTAAATTTGTGGCTTAATCAATTGTATAATGCATGTAATATATATGGCTTAACTGACCCTACTTTTATCATAAATGCAAACATGAATGCAATTTTCCAAAATAAGTGAGTAAACAACTAAAATTTTCCTCAATTATCTTAGTGATTCGACACTATGTCCTATACCTTAAACCCTTAACCCTGTACCATTTACATTAAACCCTAAACCATAAGCCCTAAACCCCAAACCATTTAAATTATATACCCTAAACCCTAAAATAATCAATTTATCCCTAATTAACATCATTTATAGTAAGAATTAGGTTAACAGAGATTATAATCACTTAAAAGTGGTAATTGGATGCTAAGAGTGTCGCTTGAGTTAACCTTTCCCTAGATTAGTCATAGACCCATTATAAATCCTTCGACTTACATTTTCAATCATCTAAAAAACCTTAGTCATCTATAACTAGTCAAGATATAGTCCCAAAAATGTCATCCCTGACTCTAATATAAATTACTTAGTAGTATATAGAAAGGACATTATCACCACATTTGGGACAATACATCTACATGGCACTAGTGTCCCCAATTGGGCACTACTATCCTTAGCCCTAATTCTTCCCAATGGATAGTTTTTTAAATGTGTGCCCCTCCTAAATTTAGTCTAATCTCATTTTCTTATCCACATAAATAAAAAAATCTTATAAATAAAATTCTAAACCACCTCTAATCATGGTATGGAAAATAGATGCAAAAGCTATTCAAACCAAAGATAAAGTTATGCAAAATCAAGGTACTTTATCCCTATTCTACCCTAAATTATACATACTACCATCTATAATATCCTTAAGCACAATTTTTAAACATTTCAAAGCTCAAACACATTCAAGGCATCCAAGGCCACTCTCACTCTAAATTTCACTTGTACATACATCAAACACTAGGTGGGAAAACTACATTAGGTTTGATCCTTCTTTAGATTATTGGTATGTAGGTAACTCTCTACATAATGGACTGTTGAGGATGTCTATTCTATCCTAATAACACACTCAATTCTTTCTCATATCATACTTGAAAAGATAACTAGGGTTTGTATAACAAATCAAGCTTTTCAATTATAATAAAAAGCTATAGGTTTCAGTCTTACAAGAATAAAACACAGGTGTGGGTGCTCATTGAAAAATAGGAATAGTTTCATAAAGGGGACATTAGTGCCATATTGAGGACACTACACATGGATGATACTACTATCCAAATTGAGTGTTACTATCCAGTGAATTAATGAATATCTAAAACCTATTGATGACACAGACTACTACCCAGATCTCAAGTTTTAGAACCTAGATCATCCATGATAGTCAATTTCTAGCTAAGTCTATATTTATACCTATTTATTGATATTTATAGAAAGTAAAACAAGGTCAAAAATCATAACAAATTATTATCTTAAGTATTACAATTTATTTAACTAATTTAGGCATCTCAACTCCTTAACCAAACATGGGTAATTACATATGTAAAACCCTAAAATATTAATTCATTAGGTGAACTCATCTTACTTCAAATACTGCTTCAAACCCTAGCTTACATTAATCCAAATTTTGTGTAATAAATTTAGGGATGCATACTTTTGATTTTCTAAATTTTTAAGACAACCTATCTAAATACAATCAATTTCACATTAGGGTTTCAATTTATTTTACAATTTAATTTAAATTGGTGTAAAAGAAACCCTAAAGTCAAAAAACCCTAACCCTAGACAAAGTTAGGGTTTGTATCCTTTTTTAATTCACACTCACATTTTAAATTCATGTATCTTATAATCATGATCATATTGATGAAGGAATCAATTAATTTTTATTTCAAAGTTTCATACTTTCATTTGCAATCTTATTCCCTTTAATTTAAAATGAACTAAGAAAAAACATCCATACATGTATCGATGATGCTTATTATCAAATTTCACATCTTGCATATTTCATAGCATGTTATATTTATCCTTTATGAAATTATATTAACAAAAAAATCCATACACATATAGATCATTTAACACATAAGCTAACGATTCTATTTCGAGCTTCAATGTCATATCTTATGCATAGGAGAAAATATCCTTCCTCTCCTCATCTCCATGAGGGTGATAGCTACTTTCCCTCTAACCAGCTCTATGCCATCACTCCTCCATAAGATGAAACAACCTCTACCAATGTCACTAATCCCTATACTCAACCTATTCACACCTCTTCCCTATAGGGTGTGTACCTACATGTTCAAACAAAAATAACTAGGGTTTATACTTGTGAGACTCTATGTGATCAAACTATTATAATGAGCAAGATAATAATCAAAATAAAATACTACATGAAAATATTAAAACATTAGAAAAATACTTTACAAGACAAAGGCCTCCTATGCATAATAGTGTAAATCATGTTTATAAATCTTCAATTAGTCAATTTATGGCAAACAATGTTACGTATCAGAACACAGAATCACAACAATGTACATCTATAACTAGTGATTCAAAAAGAATTCAAAGGTCAAATAAGAGTTCAAGTGAGACACTAAGGGAAATGATTAAATCTAATATGATCAACCTACCTCCTTTACACCCAATAAGGAGATCTAGATATTTTTGTGCATATCATAGTATGTATGGGCACCACACAGATTCTTATTTAACATTAAAAAGGAAAATACAATATATAATGGATACATATGACTCACATAGTGACACATAATCCATACAACATACAATGGCACATCTACCAATTCAAAAAGGGTCACATTCAAAAATAGTACAAAAAATGGTTACCAAAGCATAACTCAAAACAACAAAATGTTCCAAAAGCATAACCACAACAATAAATAATAAAACAAGCACATATAAGTCAAGCAAAGCTACATCTCTAAAAGGAGTCTCAACATTCAATATGGTATGGTTTTGGTCAAAAGTATCTACAATAGTATGATTATCATTGTCAATGTTTGGGAAAAGAGGCCCAAGGCATCACTTCTATTCTATCAGTTGAAAATATTGGTCAATAAGGTTTTGGGTTTATTGAAAATCCTAAGGCACTGTAGAGTAAAGATTTACTCTACATTTCATTCTATTATTTTAGTCGTGCACTGTAAAATTTTTTCCTTGCATAATTTGGTCTGAGATGGTGAAGTTTTGAAATAGAGCACGGGCTCTATTTTCCTTTTGATTCATTTTTTGTCTAAGTGTTGAAGTAAAGTAGAAGCTGACAAGTGTCATCATCTAAGGCATCCTTTCTCAAGTAGAAACTGCCAAGTGTCATCATCCAAGACACCTTTCATATTTTCTATGAGTTGGTCGGAATGTGCCACGTATCTCATAGTGACTCAGCAAAATGTGCCAAGTGTCATCATCTGCAGTTTCATATCAACACCCACATTTCATCTCTTTTCAGTGAAAGGTTTTAACAAGCTAAGCAGTAGGATCAAGCGGAAAGTTCCAAGAGGCAGTCATAGAAGGTCTCAATGTTGTGTTTCTAAAAGCAACAAAAGATGCCATGTACCCCAAAAAAAGAGAGTGGAAGCCACCATGTGTCATGATCCAAATTGTCTTCATTTTGTTTCACTGATATAACAAAGACTATGGTGGGTCCCAAGTTTTGTGTCTAAAGCAAGCGAAAGCTACCAGGTGTCGCTATCTATGTAAATGTGAAATGAGACCCATTTGTCTCTATGGTATAAATAGGGTATAACAGAGAACGACATGTGTCATCTTCCACAGGTCTCTAAAAGGGTTGCTAAAAGGAGCAAAAACCACCACGTAACCATAGATAAGTAGAGCAGAGACTGCCACGTATCCTTTGTTAAAGCAAGTGGAGATTTCCACCTGTCCCTATGCTCCTTTTCAAGTTAATTAGGTAAGAAATGCTATGAATCTTGTTTTCTTTAAATCTGTTGAAGTTTTGAGGAAGTGGATATCGACAAGTGTCAAAGGTGGAATATGGCTGAGTAAAGACACAAAAGAGTATAAGTTACGCAGAAAGTGCCGTGTGTCTTTGATGGGTGCTACAAAACATGACAAGTGTCATCCTCTGGTGTTTCCTAAAGTAATAAGAAGAAATTGGCTAAGTGTTACCTAGCATTTAAGAGAAGGGAGTGTCCTGTAATTGATTTCTACCAATGAACTACCAGAAGACAAAGCATTTCAGAATCTATAAGATATCTTCTGTTAGACACTTTCAGTTAGGGGGAGTTTTCATTTGGGCCATTAGATTGGGAACAAGTAGACAATCTGGAGTGAATCCAAGGTTATAAATAAGGGTGCAGAGATCACCAAATGATGATCAACTATCAGAGAGAATTCTTGATAGAGAATTATTGTAAAATAGTCTAGAGATGTGACTAAGTAATATCATTTGCTTTTGTTCTATCTTCTCAAGTTGGAAGGTTTATGTAACTGTGCGTGTTTTCTATGCCTCTTATGTGACTAGAGAATTAATGAGAAGATTGAATCTTATGCCTTTGTTGATATTTTTTGTGTCATTTGCAAAATTAGTCTAGACTGTAGACTTTCTAGAGCTGTGATTAGGAATGTCATTTGATTTTGTCTCATTTTCTTGAGTTGGAAGGTTTATATAACTGTACGTGTTTCTAAACCTCTTATGTGACTAGAAAATTCAAATAAGAAGATTGAACCCTATGCCTTTGTTGATATTTTGATGTCATTTGCAAAAGTATTTTAGGCTGTAGACTTTCTAGAGTTGTGATTAGGAATGCCATTTGCTTTTGTCTCATTTTTTGGAGTTGAAAAGTTTATATAACTGTACATGTTTCTATGCCTCTTATATGACTGGAAGATTCAAATAAGAAGATTGAACCCTATGCCTTTGTTGACATTTTCTGTATCACTGCAAAAGTAGTCTATGCTATGAGCCTCTGTTTCTATTATTTCCATCTTTTACATTGATCATGCACTTGTTTGCTCTTAAATGTAAATGAATCCTACATATTGTCTCATTATGCTCAGGATTAAGGTCTAATTACATTTAGGTGCATCGCCATAGATTATATTTTCTTTCTTGCATCTGTGTTTTTGATTAAAATTCCTATCCCTTTTCCCAGTATCTACTCAATATAAAGAAGAACCAGCTTCTCAAAAATCTAGAGGTAGTTTCAAGATGCAAGTCCCATATCTTGAAACTTCTCATTGTTGTTGATTAGAATCAAGTGAAATTTTAAATCATCAATAGGCACATCATTCACAGATATAGTTTATCAAGGCAAAACATCCATATATATAGGGAATATTATAAAAAGAGCCATATCCTAAGTTACACAGTCAAAATCATGCCCAACCAACAAACATTCTCAAAATAGGTTTTTTAGCAAAAGATCCTCCACAGGACCATATGTCTATAATAAGCATAGTTTCAAAGGGAAAAATCACAATCAAAATTCCAAAAAATAATTCAAAAAGGTCAAATCCATAGTATGAGGCAATTCATTCTAGCACACTAGGTTAATATGATTATGATATAGAATAATATTATGATTCTGATGAGCAAAAATAAATAGATTCCCACAAAAACAAAATTCAACTAAAACATAACAATCACAATGTATGAGAGATTATCATTCCTATATTTAACATAGGCTATAGTTATAGTGAGTCTCCCATGAGACTCATTGGTTAGTTTGGTTTCTACCCTTGTACATACTTCCTTCTCTCTCTCATTATTTGTACATCATTTACTTTCGTATGCTTATACTCAAAAATCACAAAAAAATAATAATGTAAAAATATAAAAATATTTAAATATTTAAAAAATTCAAATTTTTTACAGATTCTATGCATTGCTTTATTTACTTTTCTACTACTTGCTAGATATTACATATGACTAGCTATCCTAGTATAGCCAGTTTTATCATACACATATGCTTCACTTGTTCTTATTGAGTACTTACATATTCTAAATAGGACTCCAATCCAATACACTAATACACATCAACTATCATCTACCCTTTAGGGGAATTTACACCAATATATGTTATACATTGATACATCTGCCCACTCAGGGGAATCTCATACATAATTGCTATAACTAGGTTCTATCTTTACTTACTATACATTCTAGTTACACATTGATTTATCTTGATATTGATCATTATTATTCATTTCTCATATTTTTTACCAAATATCACTAGTTAGCTTTAATATATATGCACCCTAGCATTTACATAGATTTGTATTACATAGTTATACATGTCTTCATTTTTAGTTCCTAGATTAAACTTGATTATGCTTCTATGATTATTACATCTTCAAGGGAATTTAAATAAGACAATGTTCCTTGGATTCTATACCACTTCTCTATTTGTATGCCTTGGACATGTGCCCATGTCTCTTGTGTGTGCTTTTTCATGCTTCTATATGTAGACATTTGAACATGTCCTTCTCTATAGGTCCATGACATATTAACTATTATGTACATATATGGACATTTGAACATGTCCTTGTATGTCTTCATTCTTAGATTTAGTGATATGTTCCCATGTCTCTTGTATTATGGCCCCTTGGCCTACCTTTTGCATGCCTCATGTGCTTATATGTTTGCTTCCTTGTATGATTCTACACCATGACACTTGTATTTTCTTGTTACACACACATACCAGTTTTTGATGCCATGAGGGACATCATGCATCTATCCTATTCTATGTTGGAATGCACAATACATTCATGAGACTGTAATATATCTCCTACATACCATTACTACAATAATAACAAAACCATCAGATAAATATTATGCACAAATAGTCTCTATCTCTCATTATTGCCTCAAATTCAATAATATAATCATCCATATGTTTCTATCTCTCCACTTATCTAGGCTAAGTAATAAGAGTACCTATTAAATAGGTATAAAATATTGTTATGCACAATAAATTATTTGTTGTGTGAAATAAATATTAGTTGATATAGAATATTTGCACTCAAAAAATAGGTGTGCAAATATTCAACACATAACAACTAATTAACTGAATCCCAATTAAGCTTAACTCTATGAGTGAGTTTTAACTCTCACTCCAATACCCTCCCTTAAGTGCAAAATAGGGAGTAAGAAAAGAGAAAGCAAAGAGACTAAATGAGTCCTGACAACTAGGCCTGATAAGCTACCCATGCACAAATCATAGTGAAATACAAAGTGTCTCTATGATAACCAATCCATCTTATCAAACTACATGGATGAAAAATCATTTTACTCACCAAGGCAAATTGGAACTAGTACTCTGTACAAGGCTAACTCATTAAAAAACACTGATCTCAAAACATTAGGAAAAAGAGTCACCAAAGATGAAATGTATCACTGCAAGGTACCCAAAAAACTAGTAACAATATCTAAAGTCAAGAGAGAAAAAAAATATGCCATAAGGTGTCCCAAGAAATAAAATGGATCAGTACTCAAACATAAAGCTCAAAAGGTATACTAGATGGAATAAAGGCCATCAAATATAAATGCATTCAATAAACTACCTCCAAAAGAAAATGTTGTCTACTAACAATGAGCACAACACCTAAATTAGTATGTCCACAAACCCCCCATAATGTTGAAATGGGTGTAGTGACTCAAAAAACCATCTGAATGAGTGGGCCAATACCATTATGTAAACACTAAAATGTTGACACTGTGCTACACTAGACTAATTATGCTCTAGAAGGAGAATAAGCTCCACCAAAACATCTAAAGAAGACTATAAAAAATTACATACAGATATGAATTATCTCAAGAATGATGTCCCTTGTGATGATGGGATAGTCATGCAACTGTAGAAGAAAGTTCTCAAACATGGAGCACACACATGAAAAATTCTCCATGAATCTCAACATGACTAAAAAAGTGTCCCATCCTAAAAAAATATCACCAAGTGATGTAATAAACTCCACAATACAATCATGCTATGGAATACATCATCTATCCAATGAGACATGTATGCTTGAAAAGAACATATCTACCTAATCAAGGAGCTCAAATAACAAGGAACATCAAAAGGTATGAGGAGCAATGTGCAGTTGAAGAAAGTTGAATAGTGGAAGAATGATGTCTATAGTGTCCTCACTAAGAATGAAAAGGAATCCACCCCAAATGAACATAAATGGTGGATGAATATGCCTACATATGTGTGGGTGTAAATTCCACAGTAGAAGAATGTGAGGTAACATCCAAAAAAATGTTAGGTAGATTATGTTTGACCACTAAAATATTAGGTTTCTCAGGCTTGAATAAATATGTAGAAGAACCCATATATGGCTCATAATATTCATGAAGAGTGGAGTGAACAAAATATGGAGCTCTATCAATAGATCCCAATGAAGATGAAACACCTACATCATAACCAAAGCCATGTTGAACAATCCTCATAATAGGCTAAATAGGGTGAGAAATACCCTATGAATTTTTCCTAATGCCTACAAGTCTGGTAGTGTGACCCATGGAATGAAGCATGTAGGAGCCAAAGACAGTGGTATGCTTCTTAAAATAAGTAAGCATATATGTAGGTGGAACTGGAGTGGGATGTGTTGAGTGTGCAATAATAGTAGGCACATAAGTATCATCTTCAATAAGAGAAGTAGTAGGAATAATGGGCTACTCAGAATTTAGTAAATCATACTATAAAAGTGCATCAAATGAATGTGTACCAAATTTAGTAACACAACATGATAGCATACCAACTAGTTTATTCTATAGAGAACATATGAGGGCATCCTTTCCATGAATCAAGGAGTGTAGAAAATAATTCTGCATCAAAATTTTCATGTTTACTTCCTAAATTTCTAGGAAAGAGGCCATATGATCAATGGTTTGCTCATGACTTGGTAGGGTACTATCAAGAGCCATACTAAATTCAAAAATAGGAGAAACAACCATTATATTAGAATGTGCATTTGTAGGTGGAGGAGGTGAAGGTACCTCATCCAAGTAACCACCAATAATCAAATCTACATCATGAGCTAGAGTAAGAGGTGGTATAATTGTCTCATCCTCAAAAAGTATGTCCTCACTAATAATGGAAAGAGGATAATGAGGAGATGAAGATGCCAAAGAGTCCTCATGTAAATAACTATCAATAATCACACCCCACACAAATGGGATAAGATGGTGGAGAAACAATGTCACCAATAGAAGAATCCTCACTCTAAGAGGAAGGAGGAGGGACATGTGGAGGTGAAATGACCTCATCAAACAATATATATATATATATATATATATATATATATATATATATGTATGTATGTATGTATGTATGTATGTATGTATGTATGTATAATGTCCCATGCTTCTTTAGGTGACATGGAATATACAATGTGAACTTGTAAAATTTCATAAATATGGAGGTGAATAAACAAAAGTGCCTCCTTTTTTAAGGATTCATGCCATACAATATCATCCTCATCTATAAAAATGGGAAAATTACCAATAACAACTCTCCACAATCCCTTCATCTATAAGTGTAGCATCATTTTGGTTTTCCAAGTGGTGTAGTTGGATGAACTAAGGGGTTTAAACATATAAAAATCCATGTTTGAAGACATGAAAAACCAATAATGGTTACAAATAGCAAAAAAAGGACATCAGTTACCACCAAAAATGTGTCCTCAATTATAATAAGTGGCGTAAAAGAGGACAAAACACTCTAAAAAATGGGACATTGGACTCTGTCAAAAATACGTCAATGAGTTTACAAAGTGTTATGGGAAGTAAAATAAATAAAAACTCCAAAAAATTAAGGTGAGAGTAATCCTTCATCTTTGACCAACGAGAAAGAGCGTGTAGGTACCAAAAAATGCCACCTTTAATAATTTTACCACTTTATAAAAAAATGGTCTAAATCACCCTTTAGAAAAATATGCCAACCCTTTACAAAGTTAACCCACCATTGAAATATAAGTGCCTCCACATAAAAATATTTTCCCTAAAATGCCACCTCTTTAAAATAAATCCCCCCTCCCCCCCACCTAATTTTTTCTCTCCTGCTAATAAAGGCACTAATAGACAATCGACTACTTGATCTTCTCAATGCACTAAATTACTAAATATCTATTTGTGATTTAAAAGTAATTTAAAAAAATATAAATAAATAAATAGAAACCTTATAAAAAGGCTGAGCAAGACCAGGAGTGTGACTAGCAAGTAGGTGGATACCAGGTGGTGGCAATCAATAGTTAGCAATACCATGATTAAGAGATGAACACCAATGCTAACCTCATTGCAACTTTGAAATAGAGGAGAGATAAAATAGGCTAGTGCTATAAGTGGAAGATAAATTGATGGTTGGGGCTTTGGTTGAGCCATATCACTGAGTAATAGGCATAAATGATCTTTCATAGAAATATAAATGGCTCAAAGATTATTTTGAGCATGATGATACTCTATGCATTTAAGACTACAATGCATGATCCAACCATTGAAAATATATTTGAAGTTTATCTACTAATTCATGAATAAGATCTATAGACTCACTAAGAGAGAAAATGTTTTTAGTTTGGATACCTCAAACATAATCATACAATGCCATTTATTACTAATTCAAAACAATATAATAGATGGTAGTTGATCAAAAACACATATTTTAAAGATCATACTTCTAATCAATTTTCTAAATTTATAAAGTGCACCACCTACTCAACAGAAGATTGAATCAACAAAAATCAAAGCCAAATGATAGATATTATTGTGTGTTTCAATAATAAACCACCTTTGGTAAAAAAATGTAGCTACAAAATAAACACAAGGAGGATTAGATAAAAAACACGAGATGATAAAATAGACATGAGATGAGATGGAAGATCGTAATCAGGATGGCAAGGAATTGAATGCCAAGAGAAGAATCCTCAATGCTATAGAGGAGGCTGTGAGCCACATGCATCAATTTGAAATTAAGGAAAATAGAAAATGACATGACCTATTAATTCAACATGATAAAGTATGGACCCCAAATGGAATGCAAAGGGAATGCGAACCCCTATAAATACTGAGTAATGGATGCCAAAGTTGCTTCGATACCATGTTGGAATACATAACACATTCATGAGATTTCTAGATCTCTCTTACATACCATTACTACAATAATAACAAAGCCATTAGATACATATTATGCATAAATAGTCTCTGTCTCTCATTATTACCCCAAAGTCAATAATACAATCATCTATATGTTTCTCTCTCTCCACCAATCTAGGTTAAGTAATAAGAATGCCTATTAAATAGGCACAAAAGATTATTATGCACAACAAATAATTTATTGTGTGAAATAAATATTAGTTGATATGGATATTTTCATGCACAAAATAGGTGTGCAAATATTCTACACATAACAACTAAGTAACTAACTCCCAATTAAGCTTAACTCTGTGAGTGAGTTTTAATGCTCACTCCAACATTCTACTTGGGAGCCCTGATAGATAGCATGCCCCATTCCCCTAGAAAGTTACTCAAGTTTACTACTATTATGTATTGCTTACATCTATCTTGACACCCTTGTGCAATGCTAGATTACAACATACATCTTACATTTCTTATTTATTCTGAGATACATTTACATTTTGATGTTATGTTTTACATTATATTAGAATATCATGCACATGCTTTAGCTAACACATTTTGTAGAGATACTTATTTAGAGGGCATTTATTCTACATGTTTCACAACTAACCTCAAAAGAGGGGGCACTTACAAGGGTTTTCATAAATATTAGGCTCTTATTTTGATTTTTATAGATACATTTCAACACATAGGCTCAATTTTAGATATCATACTCAGGGTAGACATAAAATAGAATAGAGACTCAGTAATCAGTTCAAACCATACAAAGATTAGACTAGGAAGTAATTAGTGCCTAGATTGGGACACTAGCACCATAGGGAACTAATGTCCACTATAAGGTGCTACTGTCTAGTATCCCTAGCTTTAGGATAGTCTAGATCATTTAGACCAATACACTAGGTATAATACAAATTTGCATAGATACAGTCATAAGTTTGGCAGTCATGTTTAAATTTAGCTCAAACTTAATTATTTCAATTCAAATTCATACTAGTTGCTCAGATTTGGGGGAATCATGTATGACATGATCACTCATACATTCATATTAGTTAAATATATTTAGTTATTACATACTTAATTTAGATTCAATATACTTAGATACCAGATTGGGGGCATGTATGCAACACATAGTTTTCATATACTCAACATCAGATAGGTTGATCAAATGGAATGGAAAACTCAATGTCATTTTATACAATGTATACACTTTTTATCACATTATAAGTTATTTCCAAATTCATGCCTTACTCCATATGTAGTGGTTGGCATTCCCAAGTGGCCTAGAGTCACCTAATATACCTAAGTGGTTGTGTAGCTGAATATGCAATTAGATTACTCAGTTAGATACTTTTAGCACTTTGAGTAGTATATTTACAAATGCATCTACTTCATGAGAATTGATGGAGTCATGGTCTGCTTGATTTCTTGAGATATCTACATGAGAGGGTTCAACACACTTATAGTCTTATCCAGGCTATTCATAGAGATCAAAATCCACCAAGTAGGTTTGGGCAATGATGGAGTCAAAACTAGTTTGATTTATTTTGCCACCCATATGAGGATTGAGTAATCCATCAACTCAGTTCAAGTTATTTAATGATATGATCATTATGCACATTTACACACATAGGTTATAATTATGTTCATGCATTAGTTCACATACCCAATGAGATGTATTCATTCCTTTCCTCTATTTTTACTCAGTTATTTCATTTCAAGACATTGCTTTAGATTATGTTTCACATATGTAGACCCATATTCAAAAATTCAAACTTTGCTACAAGGGATTCACTTCCAAGGTAAGTTTAGGTATGCTTCTTTTTCATTTATATTAGTCATTTTTCTTTGCTATATACTAACATAAATGGGGGGCAAATATAACCACCTAAAAGTGGTAATTGGATGCTAAGAGTGTCACTTGAGTTAACCTTTCCCTAGGCTAGCCATATACCTATTCAAGAGCCTTAGACCTATATTTATAGTCATTCAATAGACCTCAATCACCTATAACTAGTCAAGACACAGTCCTAAAACTATCATCTCTACATCTAATCCAAACTGATTAGCAGTTTGTAGAAAGGACATTAACACCACATTTGGTATACTACAACCACATGGTGATAGTGTCCCCAACTAGGTTCTACTATCATTATCCCTAATTATTTCCAACAGATAGTTTTTCAAATATGTGCCCCTCCTAAGGTCGACCTAAGCTCATTTTATTATCTACATAAGCAACATAACCCTATAAATACAAGTCTATCCACCTCTATTCACTAGATGGAAAATATATGTAAAAGCTATTCAAACCAAAGATAAAGTTGTGCAAAATCAAGGTAATTTATCACTATTATACCCTACTTTCTACATACTACCATCTACAATATCCTTAAGCCTAGTTTTCAAACATTTCAAAGCTCAAACACATTCAAATCATCCAATGCCACTCTCATTCTATCATTCACTTTCACATACATCAATCACTAGGTGGGAGAAATACATCAATCTTGATCCCTCTTTAGAGTATTGGTATGTAGGCAACTCTCTACATAGCGAGGTGTTGAGGATGTCTAGTCCATACTCTAACACACTCAATTATTTCTCATATCATACTTAAAAAGAGAACTAGGATTTGGACATCAAATCAAGCTTTCCAAGTATAATACAGAGCTACAATTTTTGGTCATGAATGAACATAACACACAAACAAAGGTGTAGGTACTCCCTAAAAATAGGAATAGTCCCACAAAGGGGAGATTAGTGACACATTGAGGACACTACACATAAATGAAGATATTATCCAAATTAGGCACTATTGTCTAGTGAATATATGAATACCTAAATCCTATTGATAACATAGACTACTACCTATATATAAAGTTTTAAAACTTAGACCATCCATGACAGTTAGTTTCTAGCTATGTTTCTATTTATCCCTATTTGTTTCTATTTATTGAAACTCAAACAAGGTCAAAAATCATAACAAATTAGTAGCTTAATTATTTTAATTTATTTAACTAATTTAGGCATCTCATCCTCTTAACCAAACATAGGTAACTACAAATGTAAAACCCTAAAAGGTTAAATCAACTATAAAATTGGTCAAAATTACATTACTCATTACTGTAATTGACTTAATTGGCTCAATTTATGATGATGTGGGGGCTAATTAATCCTAAAATCACATTCTTTACTCATAGATCTAGGTCTAAGGAGCTCACATTTTCCCTAATTGCCTTCATTATTTTACCTTATATACCCTAACCTAATCCATAATCCCTAATCCCTAAAGTTCCCAATCACTAAACTTTAAGCCATTAAACCTTGAACCAATCATTTTATCCAAATTTACATCATTTAGACTAAGAATTAAGTTCATAGGGCTCAATTTGGCCTAAATCACATGACTGATTGCCCCATTTGACTAATTCACTCAATTTGTATGATGATATGGGGTATAATGACAACCCCAAAACACATTCTATAGTCACAAATAGGTCCAAGTGATTCAAATTATCCTCAATTATCTTTTTGATTGACCTTATGTACCCTAAACCCTAAACCTTATAGGTTTTAAACCCCAAGCCCTAAACCATAAACCCTATGTACCCTATATTTTAAACTTGGTCAATCAGTTTAACACTAATTAACATCATTTGGAGTAATAATTAGGTATATAAATTACTTAATTTTTACCAAATTTCATTACTCATTGTCCTAATTAACTAATTGGCTCAATTTGTGATGATGTGGGGGCTAATTGAGCCCAAAAACATAGTGAACCCTATGTACACCCTAAACCATATATACATTTAACCTTAAGCCCTAAACCATAAAACTTAAACACTATATCCTAAATTATAAACCATAAACTTTCCCTATTTACCAATCGATTTTTCCCCAATTAACATCTTTTATAGTAAGAATCAGGTTCACATAGCATAGAGATTAGACCTTATATACACCCTTAAACCTAAAAATGATGCCCTAATTACCTATTCTTTAATCCCTAATCCATAAACCCTATGTCATAATTCCATAATCCCTAATCCCTAATTTATATTAAGTATAATGTGATCTCATTATTAAATAACATGATTGCATTATTCTTAATATGGATAAAAATCGCTTCTCAAAGTCTATGTTTAACTTGAATCGAGTGTTAAGAATAATGTGATTGTATTATTGCATAACATAATTCATTATTTCATAACATGATCATGTTATTTTTAATATAGATATAAATCAATTTTCAACTTCTATTTTTTACCCAAAATGAGAATTTTGTCCCCATAAACATTCTCTACGTACTTCTATAGAATCTGTAGAACTTGTGTACTTTTGACCCCACCTTTAAAAGTTGTCAATTGTCCTTGATGGGTGATAAATCATGTTTGAGGAAGAGGAAGATTTTTAAGAACAAAAAACTAGAGAAATTAGAAGAGTTAAAAGAGAAACACAAGACATGAATGTAAAAACTTCATGGTAGATAAGGTACAAACCCTAATCCTGATGAACCAAATGCCATAGATAATGATCTAATTTATAGTATTGAATTAAAAAATGATGAAATTGACCATAATTAATTGAATAATTATTAAATTTACCATAATGAAATTAATAATAATGAATTTGATAGCAATGAATTAGATAATGTTGGAAGTTTACATTCAAAGTTTTTTTTTAAAAATTTTGTTGATGATAATTCTATGTATGATGCTTCACTGCCCATGAATGAAGAAAATTTGATGGAAACAAATAATGATGAAATTAAAAATAAATAAAATTTCATGGAAACATATAATAAATAAATAAACAATGAAGAAAATGTCATCCCACCTCTAAACAATGAAAGTAATAATGATTTTGAAGCACCCTCTCAACAAATTCCACCATTAACAACACCTCCAAGAATTGTGTGTAGAAAAGGCAAGTACTTAATTTAAGTTAATGAAAATATTTTAGAAATACTGTCCAATAAATTTTTTTTATTTCCATTCAATAAGACTAGCTCAAAATTTTTGGGATAGTTTCTTTCATAATTTGGATTACGATAGTCAAAGATGTCAATTATTTGTTTCAGTGATAAAATAGATTAAGATGAGACCTATAATGTACACATTGGGACTAGAAACATCTAACACAGATGATGAAAATAAATAAATTGTTAAAAATCTACATGATTCATTTTATACTCTAGGCCCACAATTACACACCTAATATTGTAATGTTACCCAACGTATACTTACAACATGTGCAGTAAATGGCCAAATAGGGAAGAATGAATGCTCTAAAAAAAATAAGGCTAAACACTTAATATAAATAGAAAACATTAATTAAATTAATTAAAAAATGTGAAATAATTTATGAAACTATACCAAAGAGCTCTGAGCATTCTAAGGTAAACTTCCACGAAAGGAAAAGGCTATAACTGATGCTATCAAAGAGTTACTTGCTCAATTTTGGAAAGATAATATAAGAGTTTTCCTAATGCAAGAGATGTAGTGAAAAGAATAATTGGTTATCATAACTGTGAACCACATCCAAAATATGTATTGGATATGAATCAAACACAATTATACTCAAGTTTTTAAAAAAACGTCCACAAATTTCTATTTATCAAAGATATTTTGAGATAGCCAAACATTTTTTTGTAAGCATCCACTTGTTGTTGCATGAACATGTTGAATTTTAAATTCACTATGATATTTTTCATCATATTCATTGTAATTTTTACACTAACAACATTTTTCAAGAGTGTGGCATTGAATTTATACCAAAATTAGCTAGGGAATTTATTCCAACTATTTTTTGAAAAAGACTAGATAGATAATTATTTTATAACAAATCATGTTTAGATGGAAATCACATAATTTGTGGTGGATTGTCAAAATTAAAGAATTTTATCCATGAGGAGAGTAAAAGTGCAATTGGACAGGAATTAGTTGGTTTAAGAAAATATAAATCAAAGACTTATCAAGTAAAATATGGAAAATAATCTAAAATGTGTGAGCTTGTTACAAAAATGATACCTATTTCTAAATTTTTGGTCACATTTAGGGAGAAAATTATTTATGAATATGCAAGACACACACGCAGGGTTAGATGGTTAGATGAACATTTCAAGATAAGCAAAGATGCATTCCCACTTGGTTCGATTGTTTCAGTAGTTGAATTTTCTAAAAATTACAAATTAAAACTCCAAATGGAAGTTTAATTGAAGTATTACAACTCATCACAAGTTGCCATATTCATGCATATAACATTCATGCATGCACCTGATAATATAGAGAAATAATGAAAAATATTAAAGGAGTACCATTTATATATTAGTGATGACTGATTACATTGTTTTTTAAAGTTTTATGAACAGTTGAGTTAGAGGAAGATTACTTTCAATCAAAATTATATTTAGTTAGACAACTACACATCATAATTAAAAAATACACATATGTTTTATTGGTTGAGAAATATGCACATTACCATTGGTGTAGAATACATGTGAAGTTTCATCAACGATGGCCATGGAAAAGGGGAGCATGATGGTGTTGGAGCATGTTTAAAAAGAGTTTTTGTAAGGGAGAAGTTGAAATTTAAAGAGGGTGTTGATTTGATAGATGCAAAAACTATGGTTGAATGGTGTAATGAGAACATGTGTCATGGTGCTCAACAAAATTCTATTGTTCATATAAATTTATGGTTAATAGAGGAAGAACACTTTGAAAAGTGTGAGGATTTTATGACTCCAATAGGTTTAAGTTAACTTCACTCATTTTGTAGCTCAAATACAAGTTCTTATATAGTTCATATGCGACACTTGGCATGTTTTTGTTCTGGATGCATGGATCTATTTGGAATGAGTATGTGTCACAAGAGTGGGTGGATGATTGGAGTTCCAAACCTCTAATTAAAATCAACACATATTAAGTTCCAATAGCATTGCAACTTATATATATGACATTATCAGATGACTTTGGCCATGTATCTGATCTAGTGCAACCAGGTAGAATATTTTTCATTATGTACAGTTTGTTTTTATTATATATCTTCATAATGTCACTATGTTTTTTTTTTTGATACAAGGAATGTTTTTATAGTTATTATAGATGAGGACAATGAAGAGGGCACATATTACTACTTGTGTTAGCATGTAGAGAGAAACAAAAAAATGATTTCCTTAGTTATAGATGAAGAAAGCATTAACTATCCCATTGGGTCAGTGGTAGACATTAGAATTTGGTTTTAATGATATCCCATAAATAAATTAGATCAAAGGTTATTTGAAGAGTTTGAAATGCATAGGAAGATATTTCACTACTCAAATTTTATTTTTGCAACAAATATTCAATTATAAAAATATCATAGGAGACCATTAAATAAGAAACTATAGAAAGTTTGAGAGTTAGACCATGAAACTATATTTGATACTGTTGAGGTTAGAGCAGATTCTAGTGGTTCATTGGATTGAAATACACATGTATGTTGACTTTTAAATGTAGATGTAATCAATTTTACCAAATGTTTTTTATTTTCTAGGTAGTACACATGAATTTATTTTTTAATTACTAATAATTTTTTGTAGTTTAGTGGTGCCAGATAAGCTTCAACCTTCATGTGGTTAGCACTGTTAGTAAATAATTTCATATTCTTGAAGCCAAAAGAAGCTTGCTAAAAGTACTTAGATTTTATCCTTGAAATGAGGTTTCCTTGAATGAAAGATGGCACAAAAGGAACATCATGGCTATTTGAAGTGTTTGATGTGGTCAAATGCCTTCATGAGTTAACCTATATTTAGGGATGGTGGTATCATTGATTCCATTTTGATCTTAACTCACCATGTCCTTGCCTTCAATTCTTTACTTATTCTTCAACCAACTTGTTTTCAAATCCCATGAAGTAGTTCCATTATTATAGGGTAGTTTGAAAGATCTTCACTATTTATTTGACTCCATCAAATGATTATTTACTTATTCAAGGCATAGGGGTAGCATGTTTGACATTATTGGAAGCCTATTTCCTAAGAGATCATGGTCTAAATATCTTCCCATTCAACATTTATTACTTCTTACCTACATGTAACTGATTGTCAACTCTCAAGTTACCACTCTCTCATTACATTCACTAACATCTTCATGATATTCCATGATCTTCAATGTAGGAACCCAAATTCACATGGATAGTGTATAGATTAAGTTTATCTTGATTCTTTATCTTTACATGGTTGGAATTATCAGTAAATAATTCCATATTCTTCAAGCTAAGAGAAGCTAACTCTTTAAGTTCTTAGTGTTTTTATGCTCCTAAATGGTAGTGAAAATTTACTTTTGGGTGGATTTAAACATCATGGTAGTGTGATCATGTGTAATTTACCTATCTAGATGTGATAAAAGTGATAGATTCTCAATTGGAGGTCCTAGATGCAAAAACGGTAGTTAGAGCTGAAGAAGTTGCCTATTCAATGCCAAAAAGTTGTATTTTAGGACCTGTAACTGCAACTTGTCCAATAAATTAATTTTGAAGATTATAGATAAGTGATATAGGATGATATTAGAGAGATTAAATAGGAATGTAGGGATATAATGGTTTAAAAAAAATGACTTACAGGTTTTGTTTTATGCATGTTTGAACTTAGGCTAAAAAATACATTTTTCTTATATTGGGAAGGATGTTCTTGAGGCTGGAATGGGTGGTGGATTTGTTGATCAGGCCTAATGGGAGGCCAATAACCTAATATTAGACACATTATATCCCCAAAAAATGATGTAAGTATTATTTTTTGGTTAAGAAGCATCAAAACCAAAGTTTTGCAACCACAATTGAAACTTTGACAACATTTGTTGTTAGTATTTCCATGCTCCTAAATGATAGTGAAATGAAATTTTAGGTGGATTTGAATGTTGTGGTGGTGTGATAACATGTAATTTTCCTATTTATACATGATCAAAGTGATAAATTATCAATTAGAATTTTTAGAGGTAGAAATGGTAGTTAGAACTCAAGAAGTTACCTATTCAATGCCAAAAAGTTACAATTTATGACCTGTCATTGTAACTTGTCCAACATATTTCTCTCAAAGGTTCCAACTAAGTTCTCTAAGGTTTGATTATAGGTATTAAAAAGGTAGGGTAAGGATTTTATAATTTGTGGAAATGAATTATAGGTTTTGTTTTATATGTGGTTGAACTTAGGTTAAAAAATTGCATTTTTTTTGTATTGGGAAGGGTTTTTTTAAGCCAAAATGGGTGGTGGGTTTGTCATTTAGGCCTAATGAGATGCCAAAAACCTAGTTTTGGAATTTTTAAACAAGTAATATGTATAATGGAGATTAATCTTGTGTTATTACAATAAAACAAATCAAATTAACACACTAAAATCCTAACACCTCTAGTCTAGACACTAGGGAGAGCATAGGTAACAAGCAATCATATAAAAAAACAACTAAAACATAAAATAAAACACTCTTTTAGCTTCCTTGGAGTTCCAAATATAATTTTAAAGTGGCTTTCTTGGCTTGTGCATCAATAAATCTTCATCAATGGAGCTTTATTGGCTTCACCTTTCCTTGGTACCTCGATTTGATTGCTTGACTTATGAATTTGAACATTATAACACTACATTATCAAAACTTTGAAGGCATTTAGGAATAATAAATTTGCATAAAAATAATTTAAACATCAATAGATATGGCATTGTATTTATAGATTCAAGAATTAACTCTCACTGAAGGTGAATTAAGGTTGAGTTTAAACATGGAATGGGTTTAAATTGACCCTATACGAGTTGAGGCTAACTTTAGTTGAGTTAAAATTTGTCATGTAATAGTGATTTTCATTTACCATGCATGGTTCTCAAATTATATATTTTGAAAGAGATTGACAACTCATAAAGGTAATTATGAAAAGACTTGATATTCTGAATTTTGGAATTTTGATTTTTAAATATTCATTAATTGCAAATGGATAATTCAACTAAGCATTTAATCTTGTTAAATTAGATAATTTAATTTGATCAACATTTTTTATCTTTTAAGATTTGATCAAGTGCCCCACTTAATGGGTCTAAAGTCCAAACTACTAGTTATTATGTCATAAGGTGATTGAGAATGAATCCTTGAGAGGTTATTATTGCATATAATAGGATACCCTAAATAGGGATAACTTAACATAATTTTGATCATTGATGAATGATGTGCAGTTGAAATTGGGATGTTTAGTGATTCCTAGGCTTAATTTGTAATGTATGGTAGGAATCAATTTGAAGTCCAATTGGAAGCTAGTTGTGGCCAAAATTGGGTGTCTATAGTTTTTCCCTATTTGAGAAGGTGTTGCAAGCTATAGGCATAATAACTCTTCTCAAATAATGAAAAGGTCCTATATGTCTAATGCCCCAATGATGATGGATGAGTTATGGATGCCCCCTTAAGGGAGAAATTAGCAAAGAAGATTGATGATTGATCCCTCAAAATAAGGGAAATAATGTGACCAAAAGGTTAAAGGGGGTGGAAAAGACTAATTTGCCCACATGAATTTATAATCAATGGCATAGTGAGCTGTCCCAGTTGGAAAAATAAAAAAGGATGATTTTCCCAAAGGTAGTTATAATCATCGATATGACAAGGTAAAAATATAATGATTTGACCAAAGGTGGTTATAATCATTAGTTAAAGGAAAAGGGTAAAAAGAGAATGATTTACCCAAAGGTAGTTATAATCATTAAAAGGAAAAAAACACACCACAGGTGGGTGGATAAAGATAATGATTTTTCCAAAGTGGTTATAATCATGATCACCTGAATAGATTGAAACATAATGATTTGCCCAAAGGTGATTATAATCATTGGAATGGTTTATTGGATCTAAACACAATGATTTTCCCAAAGGTAGTTATAATCATTAATATTATGGGTGGTATGATACAAAATAATTTGTCCAAAGGTGGTTAGAATCATTGACAAAATGATGGGAGCAATATGGAAAATTAGAATATGGGGCTTATGTTATAAATCTGTACTCACAAAGTAAGAGTAAGTTGGTATAGAGGAGAAAAATGAATTTTGGGCAACCTGCTAGTATGGAGATGTACGTACTAAGTAGCAAGGATTAAAATTATTTCATGAGATAATTAATTTGTATGTGGGAAATGGTTTGGGTAGATCAAGAATGTTTTAAGTGCCAAGTAGAAGAACTGCAACCACATTGATTGTAAGATTTATCAAGCTGATTTTTGCTATAGCACGTGATGGTATGTACCATGATATAAATGACCATGATAACATAACTAAAATATGCATAAGGATTGATACACAATCCAATAAATAATTGAAAATAATGCATCAATGATAAAAACCATGATGACAATGTTAACATATGAATACAAATGGATTTAAGTATAATGTGCAAGGAATCACCCAATGAATGTAGATATACTAAGTCAAGGCACAATAATGAAATTGATCAAACAAACAAAAAAAATCACCAAGAAATAAAAAATAAAGATAGAATAAAACAAAATTACAAGAACAAAATTAAAAAACACAAACAATGGTTAATCATAATGTTAGCGCAAATAGAAAACAAGCAAGACAACAAAAAATTCCCCTAGATTATAAGAGATAATGAAAAAATAAACAAAATGGGGGAATAGAAGAAAAAGAACAGGTAACCAAGATGAATCTAGCTGCACTATTCAAGTGGATGCTACCTACATAGTTTCACGAATGCAATATCCAATATAAACTTTAAGCTAAATGTAGTTTATATGGGATAAAATAAAAATGATGGGAAGAAACATGATTATGTTGTAAAGGAAATATAGGAATGGGCTCACAAAATAGTGAGATAATTGAAATGATTGCTCATAAAATGGCAGGAGTATAAAAGTGAAGGCCAATAAGGATGGGGAAGATAAATGACAAATGTTTCTTGTGAAATAGATAGGGGCTCTAGAATCCTTAAGGTAAATAAGTGGTCAACATGGTTATTTTTAAGATATGTACCTAAGGAGCAACAAATGTACTTGGTGGTTGATGCTGTGAGGGCTCTACCTCCTCATCTAAATTAGGGTGAAGTTTTAGCTTCTTATGTTTCCTTGGCCTTTCTTCTTCTTGCTATGCTTCCTTCTCTTCAACGTTTACCACTACTGCTAGTGGTGATTTTAGAAAACTAGGAACCCCAAAGGTTGACACTGATGAAGAAGCTCTGGGTGGTGAGGATACCACATTATTTAGTTTTTCTATAGCGACTATAGATGAGGTTTGTCCTGGGGCCTACAATGTATGAGTGGATTTTGCTTCCCCCTTTGACTCTTCACCCTGTGTCTATAGTTTGCTTGTATTAGGGCTAGAGACAAGAGACGGATGCCATTCATCCCAGAATTCCTCTCATTTCTCATCTGAGTTTACATTACCAAAAGAGTGAGTTATCTTAAAAATCTCCTTCCTATATTTCCAATAGGCTTCTATTTTCTTAGGTTTCCATTCTTTGTTCTTTAATGCCCTTTTTAAACTAGAAGTCATTCTGATTTTAGGGTCAAATTTTTTTTCCTTAACATAAAAGGTCTACCATGGCTTGGCCCCCTGAAAGGGAAAATTTGTCAATTCTACATACAAATCAAGAATATTTTCCTTAGGGTTTCTTCTATCTTCCCAAAAGGGACAACCCTCATACACAATTTTAGTGCCGACCTTGTTATTCTTGACCCATAAGGTTATCAAACTAATTGGGTCATATCTCCATTTATCTTCAATAAGAAAGAAACCCAGGATAGCTAGATTCCTTAGCAACAAGTGCTCAACATCTCTAACTTCTAGGGCCATGTTTTTCTTTACCCATGGAATATCATACATTTTCTTTTTCTTCTTCCCAGTGCCATAGTCATTATCAACCACATACACTTGCTGGGTGAATTCTAAGAATGCTAACCTAGGAGTCAAAATCTTGGGTAGCAACACTGGTTCTCCATTAAAACCATGGAACCTAATGATGGTATGATGAGATCCAAAAAAGTAGTCACAGGGAATAGTGTAATTTGTCATGAGGCCTCTGACACTTGGAGTTAATCTATTTCCAATAGTCTCTAGGCTTAGGTGACAAAAGGTAGGGGCAACAAAAAGTTCCTAAAATTCATATGGGTCAGACATTTTGGATAAGATATGTGTCCATGCAGACACAGGAATGGTCCTATGATGACCAAAACTTGGGTCATACATATTTAGATGCGTAAATTGTGAAAAGATGCTAGAGTTTTGATATAATATGAGGTGAAATAGATAAGAATAATACTTGAAAACCCCTTTAGATTTGAAGTGAGTGAGTTGGTCAACCATAGAATAGGAAATCTACTCTGAGAAGTCTAGCCGATACTCTTGAGACTTGTCTACAATTTTTAATATGAAGAGAATGACCATTTGCCAATCATAGACAGTTATGTCCTCCTTCATTCTAAAAATAAATGCCATCATGGATAGTTCCTCTTGAATAACCTGTGCAAATTGTGCCCTTCTTATTGGCAGTACTGTCACAATGGTATCATCGTCCCCTAATTGCAATTCTGATATGAGAAACCTCAATTGATTATTAATGTTTGCCCACGTTTTCTATATTTTGGAAATGGTGGGAAATGTGGCTATTTTGTCATGATATAGGGCCATGTCCCTAATGGCCTTTAGTGTAATTTTCACCATGAATTGACCCTGTTGTATGATGTTCGAGGGTGCATGAAACAATTCTGTGCACATTTTAACTAAGTCAGGGCACGGATGTACACCTAAGACAATGAATTGTGCCAATTGAGAAGTCCATATCCTCATCCCAAATGTTGATGCTTAAAATTTCACTATTTACAACACCAACATGGGAAGTTTTAGGAATGTGATACTTGTGACCTGAAACGACCTCCAGATTTCAAAGAAACTAGCTCTTCTTTATCTCAAATGTATTGTGGGAAAAAAGTGATAAAAATTAAATGGAATCACCAATGCAATGAAAGAAAATTTAACTATGGCAATTCACCTGAGTATGATTCATTCCTTAATACTAAGCACAATGAAGCTATCTTTAGGATTTAATTACATTAAAGAGCAAATAATGCATGATCAATGTAAAAGATGAAAACAAATAGAATCAAAGGCTCACATCTTAGACGATTTTGCAATAACATAGAAAATATCAACAAAGGCACATAACTCAGTCTTCTTATTAATTTTATAGTCACATAAAAGGCACTGATACATGCACAATTATACAAAATTTTTTAATTAAGAAAATAGAACAAAGGCAAATGATATTGCTGGCCACAATAAGAAAGTCTCAAAAACTTCTCATAAATCTCTAATAACAATCTATATGCAGAAAATTATCTCCCTTTCCTTTCCTCTCCCCTATAATTTGAACCCATATATATAGCATAGGACTAGCTCAAGATTTCCTGCATAATCAAATCCCAACAGTCTAACCGAACTAGAACTTAACTGGAAGTGTCTAACACAAGATATCTTTTGAATCTGAAATGGTTAGCCTCTCTACAAGTTCATTGGCTAAAATAGATACACACGGCATTTCCCACTGTGAAATAGGTGAAGACACTTGGCAGCATCTGCTAGTCTTAACAAGTGACATGTGGCAACTTCCACTTGTCTATAGAAGCTTTAGATACCTTTTGAGAGTCCTGTGGAAGATGACACATGGCGGATTCCGTTGAGCTTTAGAAACACTATAGAAACATTTGGGACTCATTTAGATTCACATAGATGATGAAACTTGGCATGCTCTACTTACTTTAGCAACTCACTTGGGGCCCACCATAATCCTTTCTCAACAATGAAACAAAAGGAAGAAAATACAAATGTCGACACTTGGCGGTCTCCATAGATATTACAAGGGACACACGATGATTTCTACGTAACTTAGAGAAACATATTAAAATCTTCCATAGTTTCCACTTGGTGCCTTTCACATGCACTGAGAAAAGCTTATTGAAAGAAGATTTTGAAACTTATAAGAAACTAAAATGTAGATGTTGACACTTGTCGAGCTCCATGGGTATATAATAGGACATGTGGCTCCATCCACATTACCTAGATAAATTATAATGTGTCCCAACTGATGACGCTTGGTACGTTTTGTGTGACTCTGAGACTTAGACAAAACTTAGGCAAAATGAAAACTTGTGCCCACACTCTATGTCAAAACCTTCAATGTCAAAATTGAAATGCATAGGGATAAAACTGGAGTGCAAAACTGAAACTCCAAACAAAATGTAGAGTATTTTACTCTATAGTTCTTGGTGACCCTAAGGACTTTTGAGCCTACTCAAAAAAGAATCCAAAGAATATATAAAAAAGTGGAAAAAATCACAAATTCTGTAAGGCCATCTGATAAATAGACCATTCAACATCAGATAGTCCCTATTTTATTTTGAAAATCTTGGAAGGCTAAATCAAGGTTGATGATGTCCTTGTGCGAAAAACTCTGCAAAACATGAATTGCAGTCTTTAACTGGAAATCAAGTTGGGCCATGGGGATCAAGACAAATTCCACTTCTAGCACTGATGAAGCATCTATCAAACCCTGGAAAATTGACTGATCATTTTATCTAGCTAACAACAAAGGCTTAATCTCATCAACCGTTAACAAAGTGTTACTATCAGGAAAAGGGGAGGGAAGACCCAATTGCACCAGATCTTCAATATGCTTCTTCATGTATTTTACTCCCTCTTTTACCACATCTAAGATCTCTTTGTAATTAATTGCTATAGAGTTACAACTAAGAACTTTGTTCACCCTTTTTACGGTAATCATTTTGTCACTAATCCCTGCTGCTGATAACATTTCATTAGTTGTATCATATAACTTTTTAAACAGCATTTGAGAATCAGACACTCTCAAAGAGACAGTCGATAGAGTGGCCTGGACTGAAGTCTCCACCTTTTCGCACAATTTTTGTGCATTTAGTAGGAAAGTTAGAGAGTGTCTGAGCTGAGTAATCTCTTCAGAGATTCTTTTCCATATTGATACATATAGCTCCTTGACCAAGTTTAGATCTCCTACATTTTTTGGCTTATTAACCAACTCAAGTGTCAATTGTTTTGTTATTTGTTGCTCAGCTTGAAGTTGGGCCTATATGGTGGTGGTATTATTTTGCTCATTCAACAACTTATGCTAGAAATAAGTGACCTATTGCAATTTTTCTTGACATTTTTTGTAGTGTTGCCTTTTCCTACCTTAGGGCTATCACTGCAGCTTTCTCTTGTGTTAGCTCTTCTTTCAAAGAAGCATTTAGGGATTGAATATCCTGGTGAATCTGACAAGAAATGGTATCTTGCAATTATTTGTTGAGACTCTCTATTTCATCATTCTTTATTTTAATTTCTATATCCAGATTGCTACCATTTGCTTTCTCTTGAGCCAGATCAGCCTCCATCTTCTGTTGCTTCTTTAATACTTTCAAATAATTAGCAACTATAATAGAAGTGGTTTCATTCAGTAGCTCAATCTTGTCCTATGGTCTGAAAAGTGACATATCCATAGCCACTACACTCATTGTATAATCTTGAGGCTGCATCTACTCATTTGGCCTTACTACATTAGGTGACAAATGAGTCACAGTTAGCTGCTGCTAGATTGGGTCAAATAGTGACCTCATGTGTGGTGCATCTAGAACTTTATTATCTTTCTTCCTTTTTTATCCATCCAGGCTTCCCTAGCCTTCTTAGCAGTGTTTTCTTGAGCTTGGAAGGTAGAGGGAGAGGCAATATAGCCACTCACAAAAGGATAACCTTGTGGCAATCCATAGGGAATAGCCAAATGTTGGCTAGGGGAAATCTGGGGAGGTATTCTCTTTGGGACAGAAGGGGAAAAGGGAGGCAATGATGTGGCCTGTGATGACATGGCCTGAGTAGTAATAGGTGAGGAAAATTGGGAAATTGGAATAGCAGAGGTGGCAGGGGATAAAATTTGGCTAGTTGGGATTGCCACCCCTATAGAAGAAGAAAAAGACTGAGAAGAAGAAGGAAAAATAACATGTATCTGAGGAGCAATAGATGTACTCAATGGTTGATGCTATGAGGGATCTACCTCCTCATCTGAATCAAGCTAAAGTTTTAGCTTCTTATGTTTCCTTGGCCTTTCTTCTTCTTGCTATGCTTCTTTCTCTTCAACATTTACCACTATTGCTAGTGGTGATTACATAAAATTGGGAACCCCAAAAGTTGACACTAATGAAGAAGCTCTGGGTGGTGAGGATACCACATTCTTTTGTTTTTCTATAGCGATTGTAGATGAATTTTGTCTTGGGGCCTGCAATGTATGAGTGGATTCTACTTCCCCCTCTGACTCTCCACCATATGTCTGTAGTTTGCTTGTATCAAGGCTAGAGATAGGAGACAGATGCCATTCATCCTAGATTGCCTCCTATTTCTCATCCGAGTTTACATTACTAAAAGAGTGAGTTATCTAAAAAATCTCCTACCTATATTTCTAATAGGCTTTTATTTTCTCAAATTTCCATCCTTTGTTCTTCAATGCCCTTTTTAAACCAAAATTCATTCTAATTTTAGGGTCAAAAACCTTTTCCTTAACATAAAAGGTCTCCCATGGCTTGGCCCCGTAAAAGGGAAAATCTATCAATTCTACATACAAATCAAGAATATCTTCCTTAGGGTTTCTTTTATCTTCCCAAAAGGGATGGCCCTCATGCATAATTTTAGTGCCAACCTTGTTATTCTTGATCCATAAGGTTATGAAATTGCTTGGGTCTTATCTCCATTTATCTTCAATCAAAAGAAACCCAGGATAGCTAGCTTCCTCAACAACAAGTGCTCAGCATCTTTGACCTCTAGGGCCATGTTTTTCTTTACCCATAGAATATCATACATTTTCTTTTTCTTCTTCCCAGTGCCATAGTCATTATCAACCATAGACACTTGCTGGGTGACCTCTAAGAATGCTAACCTAGGAATCAAAATCTTGGGTAGCAACACTAGTTCTCCATTAAAACCATGGATATTAATGATGGTATGATGAGATCTAAATAAGTAGTCATAGGGAATAGTGCAATTTGTCATGAGGCCTCTGACACTTGGAGTTAATCTATTTTCAACAGGCTCTGGGCTTAGGTGACAAAAGTCAGGGGCAACAAAAAGTTCTCAAAATTCATATGGGTCAGATGTTTTGGATAAGATATGTGTCCATGTAGACACAAGAATGGTCCTATTATGACCAAATCCTAAGTCATACATATTCAGATGCATATATTGTGAAAAGATGCCAAAGTTTTGATATAATATGAGGTGAAATAGATAAAAAGAATACTTGAAAACCCCTTTAGATTTGAAGTGAGTGAGTTGGTCAACCATTAAATAGGTAATCTACTCTGAGAAGTCTAGCTGATACTCTTGAGACTTGTCTATAGTTTTTAATCTGAAGAGAATGGCCATTTGCCAATCATAGATAGTTATGTCCTCCTTCATTCCAAAAATAAATGCCATCATGGATAATGCCTCTTGACTAGCTTGTGCAAATTGTGCCCTTCCTATTCGTAGAACTACCACAATGGTATCATCGTCCTCTAATTGAAATTTTGATCAGAGAAACCTCAATTGATTATTAATGTTTGCCCACATTTTTTGCATTTTGGAAATGGTGGGAAATGTGGATATTTTGTCATGATATAGGGCTAACATGTCCCTAATGTCCTTTAGTGTAATTTTCACCATGAATTGACCATGTTTTATGGTGTTTGAGGGCACATGAAATAATTTTGTTCACATTTCAACTAAGTCGGGGCACGGATGTACACCTGGGATAATGAATTATGCCAATTGAGAAGTCCATATCCTCATCCCAAATGTTTCAGATTGTCTAGCCTTGGCCTTCTAGATACATCTTTGGTGTGCCCCTTCTCGCAAAGCTTTGCCAGACTTTTGAAGGGTTGGGTCCATAATTTCATCTGCAAAATCCTTCACCTTTGCTGGGTCGATTGCATAACCAACTTCAGGGACTCTAGTATTTAGATAGGTTCTTAAGGGTTGTGTAGAGGCCGAAGCATATGATTTGCTGGTGAGAAGCTTATTAATGGATTCGTAAATCCCAAACCCCTATTTTGAATACTGTACCTCCATATCTATGTCTATACTGGGAATTAGTGAACTTATGTAACAAGTATGGAAGCTTTGCAATAGGGAAGGCACTTTTACTAAGCAGGTTTTGCTATGAATTGAAATGTAGGTAACAGGGATTTTCTTAGTAGACGTAGGAATAGATGAGACATAGTTAAGCCTTAACTCTTGTTATTAGGGTATTTAATGACACATCAAGTCTCATAAATGGTATTACAACCAAAAAATTGTTAGTAAATCTTATTAAATCTATGTGGGACAACATGTCATACACGTCATAAAAGTGGCTGCATAAAGGTACCTTGGGGAATTTTGGGGATTTGAGAGAGATTTAGTGAATGCGAGATTTTTAAATTTTTGAAAAGACTCTGAGTCACGGCCACATGTTTATAGAACACTTATTATAAGAAATAGCGAGAAAAAAATGGGAAAATAGAGCAACAAGGAAAGGGAAAGTATCTAACTATAATACATGGGAGATATTTCTTAAATGAAACATTTCAAGAAGATCCCATTCACAAGAATATCTTCAAGTTTTCCCTCCATCATTTCAAGTTCAAATGAATTTTTATATTTACATGTACGAATATTATAGGGGCTAGTCCACAATGAATCAAATTTATTGTGTCAACCTAGTTTGGCAGCTCTCATATCCCATTTTAAAACAATTGAGCCTACTTCGAAATGGGGGTTTGAAGTCTTCTTATCGAAGTAGTCTTTGATTATTTTTTGATGTTTCATTAATGATTCATGTGTTGTATCCCTCTTTTCTTGAACTTTTAGGAGCTCATTAAGTCTGACCTGCATGGGGCCATTCTCCTCAATTTCAATATATTTTAATAATTGGAGAGTAGGAATCTCCAAGCTCAGGGGCATTACAACAGGCTTAGCATATACCAATTCATATGGGGACATCTTTATCAATTATTTAGGCATAATTATATCAGATGATAGTGCTATATTAAGCACTTTATGCCACTCTTTGTGGTGATCAGCCCTATTCTCTTAATAAGTATAATCAGGTTCTTGTTGGTTGATTCTACCAAACCATTACCCTGAGGGTAATAATTTGAGGAAGTTTTCAGATAGATTCCATACTTTAGTGCAAAGTTACATATTTTTGCCCCTAAAAATGCCTTAGCATTATCTGAAATTATGGTATGAGGAGGCCCAAAGCGAGTAGTGATATCCCCCAAAAAGTTTAGGATCACCTTTTTTGTTGCTTCTTTGAGTGGCACTGCCTCACTTCATCTGGTAAAATAATATGTGGCAGTTAGAATCCATTTATATCCCATACTTGACACCAGATTGATCATTCCAATGAAGTCAAGACCCCATTGAGCAAAGGGTTCATCAACAATTATAGGACTAAGGGGCATTACTGCATTCCTTCTCTTCCCCACATAATACTAACAAGATTGGCACTCTTTGACCAGTTGATAACAGTCTATAAATAAAGTGGGCTAGAAATAACCTACTTGACTTATCTTTATAGCTATGTTTCTTGCAAAAAATGTCCACCTGAGACTCCATAGTGCATTTCATGTAGTATTTTCTGAGCCTCATCTTTCTCTATGCATCTTAAAAGTATGCCATCAGTATTTCTTCTGAAAAGAACTTGGTCAATTAAAACAAAATGGACCCCTTGCTGCCTATAGTATCTCCTCTTGTCCTGAGAGAGCTCTTTTGGGAAAATCCCATGTTTCATAAAATGGATTATGTTTGTGATCCATGAGTTCTGATCAATTTCTTGTATCCTCAATACATTTTCCTTTTCTATTTCTTCAGTTATCATCTTTTCCATATCTTGAGCCATGTATTGGCACAACCTCCTACCTCTGACTAGCTTAGTGGGTCTGACCTCTACATCATACTCAAGGATCTTTGTTATCTAGTTTTCTTTTTTTTTTAGTAATTTCACCTTCCATAATGTATTCTCTGACATTAGGATGAGCCACAAGTATCAAAATCTTATTTCATGATACCATATGCTTGAATTTTTTTAGGGCTTTTACCGTAGCATATGCTTGTTTCTCCAAAAAGTTGTATCTGGCTTCATACTCCCTAAGAGTCCTTGAGAAAAAGGTTATTGGGTGTTCTCCCTCTTGTTGATCATCTTTCTGTGTTAGGACAACAACAATACTGAACTCTCCTCCATAAACATACATTATAAAAGACTTAGAGAAGTCTGGGTTACTAAGTACTAGGGCTGTTGAAATTGCTTTCTTCACCTCCTCAAAATCTTGTCTTCCTTATGTAGTCCACTTGAACACTAGGTCTTTCTTCAAAAAGAGTGTCACTGGTCTCATTAGGCCTGTAAAGTCTAATATGAATTGACAAACAAAATTAATCTTTCCCAAAAAAGACTGAACTACCTTCTTATTTACTGGTAGGGACAAGTTCATTATGGCTGTGACTCTCTCTGGATCTATAGAGACTCCTTATTTGGATACTATATGTCCTAGTAGTTTACCTTGAGGTAATGCAAAGATACACTTCTTGGGATCCAGGGATATTCCAAACTCTTGACACTTCTTAAAAATAGATTCTAGATGATCAACAACATTCTTAGAAAAAATAATGAGACCATCAAGATAAATCAGAATGATTTTATTTATGAGTTCTCCAAATGCTACATCTATTGCTCTTTGAAAAGTGGCTCCAGTATTTGATAGGCCAAATGACATCTTGGCATATGCAAACATTCCCCATTTGGTAGTAAATGTAGTCTTGTGTTGGTCTTTATTAGTGTAGGTTTTTATTTGTCCCTATTTTTTAATTAGGGAAATTGTATTTTTGTGCATACATGGAGTTTTCCTACATTTGTGGGATAGGCTAGCTTATGTGGAGATGTGTGTCATAAATGTGTCATAGGTGTCATAAGAATGTCATAAGTAACTCCCTTGATGGGAGTTACTTCTCTATTCTTAGCACCTTGTCACCACCTTTCATGGAGGAGTTACAGTCTATTTTTGGGGTGCCTTGACCACCTTTTGTGGATGAGTTACTTACGTGCCCTCCTATATGTATTCTTCACTTTGGCCATCTCATGTTAATCAGATTTTGGTTTTCTCCATTTTGTCTTGTGCAATTTATCTTCTTGTATAATTTCAAATTGCTTTAGCATCTATGTGGTGTGCACTTGCTTCATCTCGTGTGATCACGTCTCCATTGAATTCGCATTATCCAGTTTCTAGCAACAACTCCAATATGGTATCAGAGCCACTCTGGTAATCATGTGTCTGGTTATGCTATTAGTTTATTCTAAAATTCTTACTTTACTTTCTTAGTAGTTTTTTTTGTTTAACTCCATTGCATTTGAGAGTTTTGGTAGAGTTTTTTAAAAATTCATGCAAATCCATACGAAAATTTGTTAAAAAATTACTTCTGAGTTAGAATTTGCCAAGACATCTTGTATAGATCTGTTGTGGCTTCAGCAAAGGCAGTGTAATTCTTTTGTTTTGGTCATTCTGTAGGAAAAGATAGATCTTTGCTCATCTGAAACTTGAAAGTTTTGTGCCTCATATGCTTCAGCCACGCCAAGCAGATAGCCACGCCAAGCAGACATCAGCCACACCAAGCAGACAGTCACGGCCTGGGCTTCTGGTTGTAGCAAAAGTCTTCTTTACAGTAAGGCAAAGTGCAGCTGTACGGTGTCCAACGTGCAGGTGCGTAGTGAGCAAAATCAAGACTATCTTTTTCTGAAAATGGCACCTTATTCTGGTCTTATTCTGCATGCTATCCCTACTGTGCATTGAAGTATACAGATTCAATAACTTTACTTTGCCCAGCAAATTAGAATTGCGCCCTTTTTTTTGGTGAGAGAATTCTGCCAGCAGTTTTTTTCAAAATGGCGCTTTTTTCTTGTTTGGCATCCCATGTGGACCCTTAGATACTTGGTCATTCTATTAATTCTATCTTCAACTTTAATTTTTTAGTTAAAATTGACTTGTCAAAAAAAAATCAGTCAATTTAACTGAATATTATGTTTTTTAGACAGTTTGATAATTTGGGGGTTTACATTTAAACTTGTGTCTTCGCCAGTCGAAGACGAAGGGTGAGGCCTGGGTTGGCAGGAGGCCAATTCCCCCTCACAAAGACCTCCTTTGGATTTATCGCTCTGTTCCAAATCCAACAAGTGGTTGAAAGGCCACTTTCTCTCTCAAAACAGGTATTTTTTTAATATTTTAGTGCTATTTTTTTGCAAAAACACTAGTTTACGAGAAATTGAATCTTTAATATCTTGCAAACGGTAGCTCAGATTTGGGTGACATTTTTTAAAAAAGTATTTGTAATTTAATTATCCATAGTGTAGGCTTGTTATTTGTAAAAAATGCACTACTTTATAAAGTGCCAAAATTTTGGGTCCCCTGAGACGCATTTTTCGCTGAGTCCGACGTCCTGTTTGCTTAAAGTCTTGCACTGATTGCTCTAAGACGCATTTTGGCTGAGCCTGACATATTTTGATCATGTAATTGCATATTTGGGGGGGGGATCAACATTTTGGGGGGGTGTGATTGCTTTTCACAACTTGCATATCTTTGCTTTCATTCTCCTTTCTGCATAATTTCACAACTTGCAATCAACACAACTTCACCTAAATTTAGCTTAAAATAGACTCTTTTTAACTTAAAACCCTAACACACTTCAACTATCATGAATGGAAGGTTAAAATGTCAATCATTCTTATAAATAAAGGGTTGTATAGGATCACCATAGGTACTGAAGTAGAACCTAGCACTGATGTTGAAAAGGTCAAGTGGTACAATCATAGTGATGAAGCCTATGGACTACTGAGCTTGTCCATGTCTCTAGAACTTCTCTTCCATTTAGAAAGTTCCAAGACTCCTAAAGACATATGGGACACCTTATAACTCTTATTTGAGAAGCTTGATGAGATGAGAGGTCATGAGCTCAAAAATGAACTCATAAGTCTAAGTCCTAGCAACTTTGACACCCTACAGGACTTCTTCACTAAGTTTAAAGCCCTTAGATTGCAATTGAAAGAATGCGAGATAGAGAAGAAAGATGATCAACTCATCCTTTCTATTCTCACAAAGTTAGGTCCAAGCTATTCAGTCTTTGTCTCCACTTTCCATGCCACAAAAAGTGCCCTTGGCACTACATGGAAAATGCCTTCTTTGGATTCATTCATTGCCAACTTGACTAGGGAGCAAGATAAACTGATCCAAATGGGAATAATGAAGTCTAATCAACCCCAAGCTTTGATAGCTAGAAATGGTAAAGATAAGACTTTAACAAAGGAGAAGAAGAAAAAGAATAAGGATTAGGAGAAGAAGAAAGAAAACAACAATCCTGCCAAAAACAACACCGAGTCTTCCTCTTCCAATGCTAAACATAAGAAGGAGAAGGTTAAGTGTGCCTATTGTAAAAAGACAGGGCATGATGAACACAAATGCATGAAGAAACAAATAGATCACCTAACTCATCTTCTAGAGAAGCACAACATAGGTGTTCTTGAGTCCATCAAGCAGAAATCATCTACACAAAATTCTACCAAGGCAAAAGGCAAGGGTAAGGAGAAAGAAAAGGGAAAGGCCATTATAGCAACTGTAGCTTCTACAACATCATGGGTCATTAATTCAGGTGCTTCTCACCACATGGGCTCTTCACTAGTTGAGTTTTCATCTTTAGAGCCTTGTAGCATGACTTCAATTAGTTTGGGTGATGACACATCAGTTTTTATTATAGGGAGAGGGTAAGTTGAAATGGAAGGAGGAACATTCAATAATGTTCCAAGTGTTACTTCTCTTTCAACCAATTTCCTATCAGTGTACCAGATCACTCACATTGGTCAGGGCATGAGAGATGATTTTTCACCAGATTTAGTGGCTATCAGGGAATTGCATAGTGATACTACAATGGCAGTGGGTAGGGCAGATCACCAAGCCAGGTTATACACCTTCTCACATTTTGCACTTGATTCTTCTCCAACAACATTGCTGACTCATTTAGATGGAGTTAGCAAATTATGGCATGAGTGGTTTGGCTACCTTAACTACCGCTACCTTGAACAATCTTGCAAAATGACATGATCATTGGCTTGCCTTGTGTCCAATTCTCAAAAGGACTTTACAAAGGGTGCTCCCTTGGGAAGCATCCCGAAGCAAAATTTGACAAAGGCAAAGCTTGGAGGTCTTCACAACCTTTAGAGTTAGTCCATAGTGATGTATTGGGACCCTTTCCCAAACCATCTTTCACAAGGGCCAATTACATCTTCACTTTCATTGATGATTTCTCTAGGTACACTTGGATATATTTTCTCAAACAAAAGTCTGAGTGTTTGAAAATTTTCTAGACTTTAAGGCTCTTGTTGAGAAATAGAGTGAGAAATCCATCAAGGTTCATCAAACTGATAATGGAGGGGAGTATGTCAGCACTAGGTTTGAGCAGTTTTGCACCACAGAGGGGATTGATTTGCAGTGCACAGTCACTTACAATCCTTCACAGAATGGGGTTGCAGAATGTAAATTTTGATTCTTGAAAGAGATGGGTAGCTATATGATTCACTCCAAATCCTTAACACCACAGTATTGGGCCGAAGCCATCAATTGTGCTTGCTACATTCAAAATAGGGTTCCTCATAAAGCTTTGAAAGGGATAATACCCTTTGAAGCTTGGTATAAAAGGAAACCTGACGTTGAGCACCTTAGGGTTTTTGGATCCCCAACCATGGCCCACATTCTGAAGAAGAAACACAAAGCTATAGAATGTCAGTCCAAGCCTTACATCTTTGTAGGATAACTGGATGGTATTAAGGGGTATCACCTTTTAGATCCAGTCACTCATGAGTTATTCATTGAGAGAAGTGTCCATTTTTAGGAGAGTCCTAGAGACTCAACACTTGGCACTTCTTCTCCCTCATCAGATCTACTTCTTCATAATGATTCCTCATCAGATTCAGATCAGCCACAATAGGTTCTTGAGCCAGAGACATCTTCTTCTTCTTCTTCTTTGAGTTTAGACAGTGATGACAATGATGCAGGGTCATCCACCTCTAGTCAGTCAGAGGATGAGGAGTTAGCATCTGACTCGCCCACTTCTAGGCCACTTTGGGCCAGACCGACACTTGAGAGTGCTGGCACTTGGGCAGGAAATCCCATAGATGATAGATGTACTAGGGGGATTTTTAGAGAGATCCACATGCCTTTTTTGCTTTAGTTTTAGATCCATAGACTTTTTTGAGAGGCATCTGGGGTACCTGAGTGGGATAGTGCTATAGAGGAAGAATGTTCTTCCTTAATCAAAAATCACACTTGGGATTTGACTTCACTTCCTAAGGAAAGAAAGATGGTTTGATGTAGGTGGATATATCAGACCAAGTTTACAGTAGATGGGTTGGTTGATAAGTACAAGGTGTGATTGGTCACCAAGGGTTTCTGACAGGTGGCAGGCATTGACTACTCACAGACCTTTTCACCCATTTCAAAGATGACTTCTATCTGACTCACCTTGGCTATTGTCGCAACACATGGTTGGGATGTGCACCAGATGGATGTGAAGAGTGCCTTTCTTCATGGAGACCTAGAGGAAGAGATATACATGGAGCAACAACCAAGATTTATTCAAGATTCTTCCTTATTATGCAGACTTAGGAAATCTATCTATGGCCTCAAACAAGCCCCTCAGGCTTGGTATGCTAAGATGGATCTTTTCCTTCTCACAACAGGTTTTACTAGGTGCCATTCTAATCCCAATGTCTACTTCTTATGACAGGATGATTTGCTCCTAATTTTGGTTATATATGTTGACGACCTTTTGATCACTAGGAGTTCTTCATCAGCTATTGCAGTAGTGAAGGCATCTCTCTAGGATAGATTTGACATGACAGACTTGGGTTTGTTGTACTACCTTGGCATCGAGATCTCATAATCAAATTCAGGGATTTCTCTTGCACAGCCTAAGTATGCTCTTGACTTATTGGCTCGGTTTCACATAGCTGATTACAAGTCATCTCTGACTCCCTTTCTATTAGGATTCAAGCTTGAGGCTGATTGTTCTTCACCATTGGTTGATGCCACTCAATATCGACAACTTGTTGGTAGTCTCATCTACTTGACTCACACCAGACCTGACATATCATATATAGTGGGACTTGTCTCCAGATTCATCTAGGAACCTCATGATCTACATTGGAAAGTAGCTAAGAGGATATTGCATTACATACAGGGTTCACATAGATACATGATTCATTACAGATTTGGCATAGAGGTTGACTTGGTTGGATATACAGATTCAGACAAGGCTAACGACTCACAAACTCGCAAGTCCACTTCTAGTTACAGTATCTCTCTAGGTTCAGGTCCTATCAATTGGTCTAGCAAGAAGCAGAATGCTATTGCTATATCATCCACAGAGGTAGAGTATAGGGGAGTTGTTAATGTAGCTACTAAGGCTATTTGGCTTCAAGGGATTCTTTCTAATTTTAGCATTCCTATCAGGCAGCCTACCATCATTTATTGTGACAACCAGAGTACCATTCAGATTTGTAGGAATCCAGTTCAGCACTAGCGAACCAAGCACATAGAGATTCACATGCATTTCATTCAAGAGCTTATTCATAGTCAGGTCATTGACTTGATATTTTTCCAATCTTTGGAGTAGGTTATAGACATCTTCACCAAAACTTTCACTGAGAGCAAGTTCATTCATCTACGAGCTCTTCTTGGGGTGTGGTCCACATCTACAACAACATCATCTTCATGTGGGGCCCACTATCCTCTTCTTTCTTTTATGTCTCTCTTTTGGGGGGGGGAGTTGTTTCCTATGGGTTTTCTCCTTTTCTCTATCTTATGGGAGATTGCATTTGTACATGGGTACCTCATTAAGCCTAGTTGCCAGGACCCATTTTATATTTTCACACTACCCACCTAAGTTGCGCTTATAGGGGGTATTAGTGTAGGTTTTTATTTTTTCCTATTTTTTAATTTGGGAAATTATATTTTTGTGCATACATGGAGTTTTCCTACATTTGTGGGATAGGCTAGCTTATGTGGAGTTGTGCGTCATAGATGTTGTTGACCAATTTTTGCCCCTGGCAAAATTGTGGTCAACTTCTTCCCTAGATTTTTGAAGCCAGTCAATTTTGGGTTGCAAATCCATCTTCAAGTTCATATTCAATTTAAGCTTAGTTCATGTTTGGTTCAGCTTTGGTTCAACAGCTTAAGTTTAACATTCAGTTCAATGCAAAGAGTTCATTGGGCTAGGCCTTGGTTCATCGGTGTACTCCTTTGAACCTTGAACCATTGAACCAAATTTTGGTTCAATGGCTTCGGTTCAAGTCAATGGTTCAACATCCTTGGTTCATTGAAGCCCATGGCTTAAAATCAAAAGGAAGGATCCAAGTGTAGCTCAAAACAAATGCAACAGGGTCAGGCGCATATACAACTAAAGCAAAGTAGGCAGAATTTCCACAGACCTTTTATCTGTAAGAAATATCTATGCATAAGTCCCGTCAGCAGTCCAAAGCCAGCGTGGACCCATTTAACAAGGAAAGGTGCCCAAAGGGAGGCAAAAGTGCTCGGGAAGGTGATGTAGATAGATGAGAGATAGCCCGAAGGCTGCCAACATGGACCCGACTGCCAGCATGGACTCGACGTCTCTGAGGCCGTCAAATTTAATGAAATAGAATAGTCATTGGGTTTTCAAACATTGAAAAAGGGAAAAGGGTCTGAATGTAGTGACCCGCCAAGATGTTCACCCAAGGGGCCAAATGAGCTAGATAGAGACAAAATTGATAAAAGATAAGAAGACATACATGGAATGAGTAAGCAGTTAAGTCCAAGTGGCACCAATTCAAGAAGTGACTCCAACAGGTAAAATAATTCCTTCAAATTGATCATGAGAAGATGCAACAGCTAAGTAATGTAATCAGTTTCTTCATTTTACATTTAATAGGTGGACAAATCATGTTTTGACATTAAAAATGTGGACTTCGAGCAGACAAAATGAACAGCTCATTAATATTTTGAGCGACTTTTTCTTTTCATGAAGGGACACATATGCCACTTGTAAAAGAGGGAGTGCCAAATGGGCCTCTTTGCTTCTCATATATATTCATGACTTGGTCATTTTGTAATCATCTTTTCATGGTTTTAGCCAGGCACAACCCTGCTAAATTTTTTGCCTGAATCAAATAAAATGCATCTTTTACCTCCATTTGGATAGATGTTTCAGAGTATGCCTTGAATGTTTGTATGTGTCTAGTCATTGTTTCTTGATGCTCTCACAGGTTCAACACCAGTAGACCTGTCATCTACAAGGCACCATTTCTATAGCTAAAAAGAGAAGAGATGACATTTGAGAAGGCCAGAACAGAAGGAGTCACTTACAATGTGTATTCTAAAACACCTCAGTGATTGTTTTTTTTTGTCCCCTATGTTTTCATGAAAGCCTCCCTACCAGTCTTTTGCAGCCTGGTCCTTTCTACCAAATGTGTAGAGTATGTATGTATTTGTTTAGTTCTGAGAGTGGATGTGTGAAGGTCGACCTATTTTGGTGCATCACCTCTTTAGAGTAGGTTTTTTTTCCTGCATCTCTCTCCCTTTTCATCTCCCCCCTTTTTATATCTATATATATCTGTTAACTTTTGCTAGAAACAACACGATGCATTGAAGGGAGCTAGCCCTTATCTAGAGACTCTCCCCTCCAGCTTCGCTGGTCCCATAGGTGAGAGGGGAGTTTCCATGTTGCGAGGAGAAGGCAGGGAGTTCAGCCTCCTTGCCCCAAGTGAAATCTCTTGCGTCAATAGATGTGTCATAGGTGTCATAAGTAACTCCCTTGATGGGAGTTACTTCTCTATTCTTAGCACCTTGTCACCACCTTTCATGGAGAAGTTACAGTCTATTCTTGGGGTGCCTTGACCACCTTTTGTGGAGGAGTTACTTACGTGCTATCCTATATGTATTCTTCACTTTGGCCATATCATGTTAATCAAATTTTGGTTTTCTCCATTTTGTCTTGTGCAATTTATCTTCTTGTATAATTTCAAATTGCTTTAGCATCTATGTGGTGTGCACTTGCTTCATCTTGTGTGATCATGTCTCCATTACATTCGCATTATCCAAATTTTGGTAATAACTTTGATAGTCTTCATCAGCCAACCAAATATGATTGTATCCAAAGAAACCATCTAGTAAGGAAAATCTCTCTGATCCAGCCATAGTCTGTAAACTTTGTTCCATAAAGGGCAGGTGATAGTGATCTTTTAGAGATACTCTATTTAGGTCTCTAAAATACACATAGAGACTTATGTCACCATTCTTTTTTCTGACTGGTATTAGATTGGATACCCAGGTTGAGTGTTTGATTGGAAAAATTATTTTAGATTCTAAGAGTTTCTATAACTCATCCACCATTAGAGGTTCAATCCTTGGATTCACTAGCCTCTACTTCTGTCTGACTGGCTTAGATCCTTCAGTCAGTTATATGGTGTGCTGAATGATGTCTCTATTATAGCCATGAAGGTCTTCATAGGTCCAAGCTATTACTCTATCATATATTTCTCACAAGTCAATTAGTCTTTCCCTTTCCTCTTGGGTTGTGGAATTTCCAATCTTTAGTTTTCTCCCTTCACTCACTTGTATCTCATAATAATATGCTTTATTTGCTTGAAACCTTTTCTTTTCTAGGCTTACATCTTCGAGATCAAATAGGTTTTCTAAAGTAATCAAGCCTTTGGGAAGCTTATTGGTCTTTAATTGAATAATTTGGTCTCCATATGCTTCTTCAATTTTGGGTTACAATTGATCAGCAAATTCCCTTGACTGTTGCAAAAATGAGATTACCTAAAAATCATTTTCAAAGATTTGTCAATTTTCATCATTGTCTGGGATAGTTGGCCTTACTATAACTTTGACTGATTCATTGTTGACTAATATATTAGTTGTTGGTTCAAACTATGAGCCAATTTGTGCCATCCTATCTACTTCAGAATTTTGGGATCTAGGAAAAACTACAATATTGAAATCTTTAAAATCATCTATTAAGTCCCAAATTCTGTGTCTATAGGATCTCATCCTTACATTTTTGGCTATTGCTCACCACTAGTTCTAAATCTCCTTTTACTATCAAATTCTTTACTCCCTTTTTCTTGGATAATATGAGCCCATGTACTAAGGATTCATATTCAACATCATTATTAGTATAGGAAAATTAGAAATGGATAGCTCTTAAAAATTTCTCACCATTTGGAGCAACAAGACAAATTCTTACTCCAACACCATTTTTACTTCTAGCCCCATCAACATTTAAGGTCCATATTTTTTAGTCCTTTTTAGATTATTGAGTCTTTGGCATTTCTTCCCTTAGAACATTTGGGATTTCATGGTCTTCATCAAATATGACATAAGTTCCCAGACCAGTAGAGTCATAATTTTCATATAGGTCACTTCGCATCATAGTTAACAACTGGTTATTTTCCTCCTCTTGGTCATGTTCAGTCCAGTCACCTAAATCTTCAACAAAGACCCTTTCTTCCTTATTCAACATAGCATGATATGCCTCTAATTTTGGGGTTGGTTCATTGGTTATGTGATCTTTAGATAGTGACTCAGATAGTATTTTCATTTTTGTACCATATTTGGTTTTTAGGATGAGGTGAGACCAATCAAGTGACATATAGCCTCCTATCTTAGCTATGAAATCTCTGGATAAACATAGGCCAAATACAAGGGGTATATCTATGACTACCACATATTGATTAACAATTATATTAGGGCAAGTATACAATTGCAATGGGAGTTGTTTAATTTTCCCTATTGTTTACACCAATTTCCCATCTAGCTGTATAACTCCTCTAGTAAGTGGCTCATACTTTATTTTTAAAGCATCTGATATTTGTTTAGGTATTACTATAGTGTTGACCCCTGAGTCTATCATTGCATTATGTAAAAATTTCTTTCCAACTATCAAATTTAAATAGAAGGGCTCTGGTTTGGATTTTCTTACCTCTGGTGCATTGTTCAAAAGGGCTATTGTCTATAGAGGAACTATGTCTTTGAGCTTTTCCTTATCAACAGGTCCTCCTTTGGTACCAGTATGTTTAGGCACTACTTGGCCCTATAGAGCTTCTTGAAACAATGTCTTTTGCTTAGGAATAGCTAACATGTCCCATATTGACACATCTGTTGGGTTCTCTTTAGGTGATCCATGACATTTATGGGTCCTAGTGTTTGGGTTCTTGGATAATAAGGGTAACTTGATTTTTATTGAACTTGTCTAGAAATTACTTGGTTCTGCACTGGCTGAGGTATTTCTTGTGTAGTAGCTATGTTTTGATGACCTTGAAATGGAGGAATCCCCATAATTTCATTATTTTCAACTTCAGGCCATTCTATCATCCTTCTCTTGGCTTTGGTGTAGTAATCTGATTGTACCAATGGCTTCTTGGAAGTAGAAGCTTCATTTAAGTATATTGACTCTTCAACTTCAACCCATGAAAACAAAGCATGCTCAGGGGCTATTTATTCTTCTTCTTACTATAAGGACATCCCTTGCATTTGAGCCACCAGGATTGAATTTTGCATACCAGGGGATTGGTAGGGTTGAGTGTCAGAAGTATTTGAAAATTGTCCATCCATTCTTCTTTGCTCTACTATCTTTTGCTATAGATTACCCCTAGGAAAATCTCTGGGCATATGAACATTATTACAAGGGAAACACCAGGCATTGGTTCCATCTACATAATTATTCTACCCTAGAACAATCTCCCTATTTGGATTAGGGGGAATAGTTTGTGAGGGTGTAGGGACTGTAACTAATTGGTTCGATGGCTGAGGGTTAGTTTGCCTTTGAAGACCCTGATATTGATTTGGCTATGGTGGAGGTCTATTTCCTTGGTAGCCTTGATATTGGGGTCTAGGAGAAGGATTCTACTATCTTTTTAAGTTAATTATATCATTAGAAAATGTCCTTAAGATGTTCTTGACATCATCCATCTCAGATGACTAGACAAGGACAACTACTTTAGTAGGTTTTTGAGGAAATGTATATATAGACACAAGTGGGGCTATGGGATTAGGGGCTTCTTGAGGCAAAGGTAAGGTAATCTCTAGAAACATGGGCATGGGGGGCCTTGGGGGCAACTTTCTAGCATTATTAAGCTATTTTCAACTCTAACTGCATAGTCATAGGCTTCTGGCAGAGTCTGACCTCCAAGTGACTGAATCATTATTGATATATCTAAATTTAAGGCTTTAAGATAAAATACTATAGCCATACTTGGTAATGGTCTTGCTGTAGCAGGAATTCTTTCCTAATTCTTTTGAAATTAGTCATTGCTTCTTGTGGTGCCCTTTTGATAGTAATAAATTGTTGTAACAAAGAAGATTTATCATCCTTTTCTTCAAATATTGCAAAGAAAGCATCTCCAAGCTGATCCCATGTAGATATTATATTTGGGGTCAAAAATCTGTACCAGTCCAAAGCCTTCCCCTTAAAAGAAGCTGCTAACAATCTTATAGCCATATTCTGCAATGTGATCACATGTATTGCATAGACATCAAACACATCTTGTAGATGTTCTTCAGGTGTTTTGAATCTTCTCCACTGAATTTGGGTAGAGCTTTCAGGGCATTTACTAGAATAGGATCCCAAGTGGCTGGTGGTACTGGGAAAATCAGAGCACTACCAGTGTTCAATTTGCATAATTCCTTAGAGCTATAGGTGCTCACATGTTTTCTCTTGGTGTTGTTGTAAATTGATTGACCCTTATTCTTGAATTAGTTATCAATGGTGGTAAAAGAATACCTGGGTTCATAGTAGATTGAGCTCTTGTTACTGGTCCACAACTCTGACTCCTTGTAGTCTCTAGTTCATACAGTCTTGAAAGAAACTTCAAGAGATTATCCCACCGGGCATGCCAAAAACTATTGAGGAAATGTATACATAGACACAGGTGGGGTTATGGGATTAGGGGCATGCTTAAAATTACACTATTTCCAACAACAACATGGGAAGTTTCAGGAATGTGGGACTTGCAACCTGAAATGACCTCCAGATTTTAAAGAAGCTGGCTCTTCTTTATCTCAAATTTATTTTGAGAAAAAAGGATAAAATTAAATGGAATCACCAATGTAACGAAATAAAATTTAACTATGGTGATGTGCCTGAGTATGATTTGTTCCTTAATACTAAGCACAGTGAAGCTATCTTTAGGATTAAATTACATTAAAGAGCAAACAATGCATGATCAATGTAAAAGATGATAACAAATAGAATCAAAGGCTCAAAACTTAGAAAATTTTGTAATAACACATAAAATATCAGCAAAGGCATAGAACTCAATCTTCTTACTAATTTTCTAGTCACATAAAAGGCACTAATACATGCATAGTTATACAAACTTTTTGAATTAAGAAAATAGAACAAAGGCAAATGATATTACTGGCCACAGCAAGAAAGTCTCAAAAACTTCTTGTAAATCTCTAATAATAATCTATATGCATAAAATTCTCCCCCTTTTTCTTTTTCTTCCCCTTGAACCTATGATTTTAACCCATATTTATAGCATAAGACTGGCTCAAGATTGCCTGCATGATAAAATCCCAATGGTCTAACTGAACTAGAACTTAACTGGAAGTGTCTAACAGAAGATATCTTTTATATCTAAAATGGTTAGCCTCTCTGCAAGTTCATTGGCTGAAATAGATACACATGGCATTTCCCACTGTGAAATAGGTGAGGACACTTAGCAACATCTGCTAGTCTTAATAAGTGACACATAGTAGCTTCCACTTGTGTATAAAAGCTTTAGATACCTTTTAAGAGTCCTATGGAAGATGACACATGGAAGCTTCTGATAAGCTTTATAAAAACTATATAAATATTTGGGACTCATTTAGATTCACATGGACAATGACACTTGACATGCTTTGCTTACTTTAGCAACTCACCTAGGGCCCACCATAGTCCTTTGTCAATAATGAACCAAAAGGAAGAAACTGCAGATGTCGACACTTGGCAATCTTCATAGATATTACAAGGGACACATGGTGATTTTTGTGTAACTTAGAGAAACATATTGAAACCTTCCACAGTTTCCACTTGGCACCTTCTACGCGCACTGAGAGAAGCTTATTAAAAGAAGCTTTTGAAACTTATAAGAAACTGAAACGTGGATGCTGACACTTGTCAAGCTCTGTGGGTATATAACAAGACACATGGCTTTTCCCACTGTGAAACATGTGAGGACACTTAGAATATTATGTGTGACTTTGAGACTTAAACAAAACTTAGGCAAAATGAAAACTTTCTCTTAGCTCTGTGTCAAAACCTTCACTGCCAAAATTGAAATGCGCAGGGACAAAATTGGAGTGCATAACTGAAACTCAAAACAAAATATAGAGTATTTTACTCTACAATTCTGGCAACCCTGAGGACTTTTGAGCCTACTCAAAAAAGAATCTAAAGAATATATAAAAAATGTGGAAAAAAATCACAAATTTTGTAAGGCTGTCTGATAAATAGACCATTCAGCATCAGATAGTCCCTGTTTATTTTGCAAATCTTGGAAGGCTAAATCAAGGTTGATGATGTCCTTGTGAGAAAAACTCTGCAAAACATGAACTATAATCTTCAATTATAAATCAAACTAGGCCATGGGGATCAAGACAACTTCTACTTCTGGCACTGATGAAGCATCTATCAAACCCTGGAAAACTGACTGATCATTTTGTCTAGCTAACAACAAAGGTTTAATCTCATCAACCATTAACACAATGTTGCTATCAAGAAAAGGGGAGGGAAGACCCAATTGCACTAGATATTCAATATGATTCTTCATGTCTTTTACTCCCTCTTTTACCACATCTAGGAGATCTTTACAATTAATTTCTATGGAGTTGTAACTGAGAACTTCATTTACCCTTTTTTATAACAATCATTCTATTACTAACCCCTACTGTTGATAAAATTTTATCAGTTATGTCATATATATTTTTTAGTAGCATTTGAGAATCAAACACTCTCAAAGAGATAGTGGACAGAGTGGCCTGGATTGAAGTCTCCACCTTTTTACACAATTTTTGTGCATTTAACAGGAAAGTTAGAGAGGATCTGAGTTGAGTAATCTCCTCAGAGATTATTTTCCATACTGATACAGATAGCTCCTTGACTAGGTTTAGAACTCCTTCATTTTTTGGCCTATTAGCCAACTCAAGTGTCAATTTTTTTATTATTTGTTGCTCAGCTTGAAGTTGGGCCTATATGGTGGCGGTATTATTTTGCTCATTCAACAGCTTCTGCTGGAATTGAGTGACCTATTGTAGGTTGTCCTGACATTTTTTTGTAGTATTGCCTTTTCCTGCCTTAGGGCTATCACTATAGCTTTCTCTTGTGTTAGCTTTTCTTTCAAAGAAGCATTTAGGGCTTGAATATCCTGGTGAATTTGACAAGAAAAAGTATCTTGCAACTATTTGTTGAGACTCTCTATTTTATCATTCTTTGTTTTGATTTTTATAGCCAAATTGCTACCATTTGCTTTTTCTTGAGCCAGATCAGCCTCCATCTTCTGTAGCTTCGTTGATACTTTTAAATAATTAGTAGCTATAATAGAAGTGGTTTCATTCATCAACTCAACCCTGTCCTGTGGTCTCTTATATAAATGTTTTTGGAATTTTCTAAACACCCCAACTTGATCGTGAATGACGAGATACTAAATGGTCAAACTCATAAAATGATGAGAGCATTCTAACTAAAATTACATATAAAATGATGAGATCTTGGTAAAGGGTGACTGACCTAACCTCAACATGAATTGAGTGCTACCTACATAGTTTCATTAGGACCTCAAGTCTCTATAGTTTTGCCTTATAGTGGAGGAATCTAACCAGGTAAAAACAAGTTTTCAAATTGGGCAAATGGTACAATATGGCATAGGAATGGCAAGGTGGGACTTCAAGGTATGATAAACATGTTATTCCTAGTTTTCCAATAGGTGGTCATAATTAGGAAAAAATAACATATGTCAATAATACTAATTTATCGAAGGCAAATAACATAGAATGAAACACTAATTTGCCCAAAGGTGGTTATAATTAGTAGTAAGAGTGAAACACTAATTTTCCTAAAGGTGGTTATAATCAAGAATACTTAGTATGAAACAAAACAAGAAATGAAGGATGTAACAACCAAACCACTATTGTACTATTCTAAAATATGGCCTCTGTATAGAATGTTGAATCAACTGCTAGACCTTGATCTGAATCATCTCACTAAAAGTTCCCAAAGAATAAATGGAATGGAACTAAGGTCAAAGGGGCTGGGTAGGGAGGGTAAAAATAGTTTTTTCAATAGTGAACGTATGGTAGAAAAATATAAGGTATGATACAAATAATAATTTCAATATTAAATTATAACATAAATGTGTCTCATAGCCAATATTTTAATTCTCTTAAGTGAAGTAAAATTTGAGGTGTATAATGTTCATTGATTCATCAAGTTCATCTCTATCTAGTATAACGAGCATGTATGCTCTAAAGCCATAATTTAAAATAATGATATAGGAGCCTATCCAATTGGGTTTAAACTTGTATTTATTATTCTTCTTCTTGGCTATGGTATTCTTTTGGTTTTCTTTGAGAATAATATCCCCAAGTTTGAACTCTCTATGTTTGAATCATTGGTTATAGTTGTCACTAAGTCTATTTTGGTATACTTGAAGGCTATTGACAATGGCCCTAAATTTCTCATCAAGTAACTCTATCTCTTACATGAAAGATACTTGGTAATATTAATAATCAAGGACATGCTTCAATAAGATGCACATAGAAGGTAACTCGACCTCAATGAGAAGAATAGCCTCAATGCCATAAACTGGGAATATAAAGTGGCTCCTGTTGGGGTACAATAATCAGTACAATATGCCCAAAGGGAATGGAAGATTTGAAGGTGCCAATAACACACAATATCATTGAATTTTTTTTAAAGGATGTTGATAATGGTTTTGTTGCATGCTTTTGCTTGGCCATTATCTTATGGGTGATATACGGTATAATTTTTTGAGTGATATTGTACTTGACATATAACATTTTGACATATTTGTTTAAAAATGATCTACCATTATTAGATAGAATTTAAGATGGGATACTATAATGGCAAATGAGATGATTAAATATGAACTTGGAAATTTGTTTTCTAGTCACGTAAGTGAGGGGTATAGCTTCAACCCACTTAGTGAAATATTTGGTAGTGGTAAGGATGTGTTTATGCCCATTAGATGAGGTTGGGTTAATCTTACCAATGAGATCGAGGTCCCATGTTGTAAATGGATATGGAGAAAACATTGGTTTTATCATTTTGTTTGGGGTATTAATTATATTAGCATGCCTTTGACATTTATTGCACCTTTTAACATAAGTAGTTATATCTACATCCATAACTAGCCAATAATAACCAGTTTATAGGAGCTTTTTTTGGCTAGGAAAACCCCACTAGTGTGGGATCCACATACTCCTTCATGTACTTACCATAATGTTAATGGTTATTATGATGAATTTAAATAATGAAGTAGAGTTCCATCAAAGCTATAGTGGTAAATGGTTAGTCTAAGTAAGTTATAATGTGCAGCTCGATGAGTAAAGGCCTTTTGTTATTTGCATGATAGGTTTGGTGTCATGATATGGGCATGTAGGTAGGTAAAAAGGTTTAAATACCATATAGAGCTAGGACAAATAATATCATAGATCATTATGATGGCTGATGGTTCATGAGATGGCACTAAAATATTTTTAATGAATAATTGACATTCTTTTACCTTGTTTGTGTGATGAATCAAAGATCCAATTATGGCCATGTCATCTACTATTTTTTACTGGCCCTTGGTATGTGTTTAAATTATATGTCAATAATTTATTGTTTGAGAGTGTTGACTATGGCTTGGTATGGAGCCAACTTGTCATATTTGGTCTAAAAGTGGTATGTAACCTAATTGATGATTGACTAAGAATAACCATAAACCTCGAGATGTTGGATATTCCATTATATAGCCTGATGAAATCTTATAATGAGTTATTTGTATTTAACCATGTTGTTAGTATAAAAAATTTGATACAAAATGATTTAGGGATATCCCCTTGTGGTGTAATAAACAATAGGCCTGCCCCTGATCCATGTGATGTGAATGATCCATTAAAACATAGCTTCTAGTGCTATTCCTCAGAAGGTGTTTCAATCATGGTCATAATGGAATTGTTTGGGAATTAAAAAGTGAGAGGTTTGGTATTTATAAGGGGATTTTCCTCAAGCTGATCTATAATAAATTATCTATTTATAGCCTTCTAGTTGACATATTCAATCTCAAACTCACTCAAAAGCATGATCTATTTGGCCATACAGCCTTGTAAAGCTTTCTTGGATAGTAGATACTTAAGCGGATCTACTTTGGAAATAACCATGGTATTTTTGTTTAGAATGTAATTTCATAGATTTTAGGGTGCAAAGACCATAGCTAAATACACTTTTTATATGGGCATATAATTGTGCTCATACACAACCAATGTACGACTTAAATAGTATATACCATGTTCTTTTCCATTGTTATCATGTTGAGATATAAGTTCCCCCAAGACTTTGTTTGTAGATGATAGATATGATAGGATTGAATTTTTTGGTACAAGTGGTAACAAAATAGGCAAATTGGCAAGATAGTATTTGAGGTGCTAAAAACATTTTTGGAATTCATCATCCTACTAAAATGTGACACCTTTCTTTAGTAAGTGTGTAAATGGATGGAATTTATCGACCAACTAACAAATGAATAATATGATAGACTAGATCTTACCCTATAAATTGTGAATTTGATTCAAATTAGATGGTGATGACATCTCGATAATAGCTTATACTTTAGTAGGTTCAACTTTTATGCCCTTGTAAGAGATGATGGAACCTAAGAATTTACCTAAATAACACAAAAAATTCACTTTTTAGGATTGATTCTAACCTTGTAATCATGAATCCTCTCAAATATTCATCATAATGTGGCTAGATGATTAACACAGGTCTTTGATTTACCTAATATGTCATAGACATAGTCTTTGATAATGTCATGCATCATATCATGAAATATGATGATCATGGATCTTTGGTATGTGGCCTTGGCATTCTTTAGACCAAATAACATAACCTGATAATAAAATGTTCCCCATGGGGTGGTGAACACTATCTTATGTTGGTCTTCTAGTGTGATCTGAATCTAGTTGTATCCTAAAAATCCATCCATTAGTGAAAACATTTCATACCCCACTATGGAGTCAACTATCATGTCAATGTTTCGTAGAGAAAAGTCATCTTTGGGGTAGGCCTTGTTTATATCTCTAAAATTAGTGTAGATTCTGATTCCTTATAGCTTCTTACTAATAGGAAAAACATCCACGATCCACTATGATTAATTGATTGGTTGAATACATATCACTTATAATATTTTTTCCAACTCTTTCTTTACTAATACAATAATATAAGGATGCATCTTTCATAATATTTACTTCATAGGTTTGGCATCAGGATGTACAATAAGGTGGTGTATAACCAAGGTGGGATCCAAATATGGCATGTATTAATAGGCCCAAACAAGATGTCAAAAAATTACCTCAAAAGGGTTGCAAAGATTTTGCATTCCTCCTCAATGAGGGATGCACCTAATTTGATCCATTTTGGGTTATTTGGAATTCTGATGTTAACTCTCATAGTGTCTTCTTCAAGGAGAGTCAAACCATCTTCTAGAATGGTTAGCAATGAATTGAATTGGTGGTAATGACAAGGTCCTCTATTTGGACTAGTTCTTCAATCTCTCTTAAACAAGATGAATTAGAATATCCTAATGATAGGGATGGCCATGCTATAACACTATAAAAAAACTCTTGAATAATTTGATCAAAGGCATGTTCTTCAAAAATAAATTTAGAACCGAAATCAAGTTCATCATTGGTGGTCTCTTAAGATATGTTTGAGAAAAGATTAACACACCCATATAATGGTGTTTGAAAAAAAAATTCACTAAAATACTGACCTTTCAATTTAATTTTACCCTAGTCCAAAAGTGCCTCAAATAGGTTTTCACTTTGAGACCTCAATGTTTTATTTATTTTTTGTGGCTAAGGGTGTTCACCCATTTTCCAAAATAGGCTACAAGATCCAATTTGATAGAGAACCCTTATTTATGGCCTCCCAATGAAACATTTTCTCTTAGGCCTAAAAAATCAAAAAAGGACTTATCATTCTCAAACTAATCTATAGGCACTGTGGATTCTTGTTGGTCCCAAGCTATAACTTGAGGGTGATATATAGCAAGTGGGTTGCATCAAATAATTAGGGTAAAGGTAAAAATGGCATGGGTTTCAAATAAATTAGTATTGATAAGGTATTCATAAATGATATGATTTGACTCTACTTTGCTACCAACATCATCACCACTAGTCATTGGCATTGGAATATGAAAATGATACATGGGGTCACCCCTAGGGAGTTTAAATATGAGACCATAGGTTCCTTTGTATTGAGTGATAAAAATTAGATCAAGAGTACCCTATTGATTTGGCCCTAGGCCTCCTCCTTCATAGGTTGATTATCCATGATCCTATTAGGAATGGGATATTTGGAATTTTTATAGTAATCGGCCAATTAGTCATTATATAACTAGGTTTCATCATTTGAGAGGGGGTCCTCTTCTTGGCCAGTGGCTAGGTGAAAATGATAGGAGATAGGCTATGAAGTTTTCCCTTTCTTTTTCATGCCATTCCATACAAGGTGGTTTGGGTTTAGGTCTTTCATACAATTTGGGGTTTTATAGAAGATTGGTAATGTGAAATGTGTCATGGGTCAAATACTCTCCTTAGCAATTGGTCGAGTTGGTAAAGTGATTAGATAGTTTAGGAGGTGGCATATGGGAAGATGAATCAAGGATATTTGGGTCTATGTAATTGGCCTCTAGTAACTCAACAATTATTTCTTTTCCATTGTCCCTTTTAAGAATCAGATTTAGGCTAAAGTGGTAATTATAACTTTTGTACTTAGCCTCCAAATGTTTACAATGTTCATAGGGATGCAAATATCCATTGATGGTGACCTTTATACTTGAGTGAGATAAATTGAGAGTGAGATAAATTGAGACACTAGTGCAATTTTGAAGGGATTGCATGAATTTCATGTATCCAAGGTCTAACCAAAATAAAATTGTAAGATAGGTCTAGGTCTAACACATGGCAAAGTGTATTGTCGGTCAAGGTCCCAATGATAACTGCCAAGCTAATGGTACCTTGTGATTTTAGCTCTTTATTATCATAGGCCTTTATAGTGATTATTTCTGGCTATAGATCAGCTATTGTATATCCAATATTCTTGATGAGCTTCAAAGACACAATATTCAAGTCCAATATATTGTCTATGAAGACACATTTCACTTTGTACCATGCGATGATAACTTCAATGTATAATAGATTGTTATGGAGAGGGCCGAGGGATGGTATATCACTTTCGTGAAAGGTTAACTATTGGACTAAGGATAGATGTCCAATAAAATCTTAGAATTTATCTAGGCTTATGTCATTTAGAACTTAAGATTGGCCTAGGAATTATATTAGGATGTTTTTGTGGATAATATATGTATGAAATAAATCCAAGATGAAAACTTATGCAGGCATCTTTTGGAATCATTCCATAATGTCAAATGTCTTTTCCTTAATAGTGGTATATGAATTATTCCTAGCCAAGATGGTGGGTTGGATTGGTTTGGTGGTGGGGGTTATGGGATAAGAATGGTAATATTTGACTACTGAGTTGTGATTTTACAATTAAAATTAGATACAAAAACTATTGTTGCTATAAAATGATGATGGAAGAGGACCAAATAAGATAAGTCTCAATTATTGGTGCATTTGTATGTGGTCATGGGGAAGTGATGAGTATCAATATAAGGTACCAAATTAGTAATCCCTGGTTACTGGTGTGCCTATTTTCAATCCTAGATGAAGGAAGGATTACTGGCGTAAGTGAATTGATTAGAATAGTTTAGCAATGGGCCTATTCTATTAGCACTTGGTCTTGGATTAATGGTGATGGTTAAAACATGACCTCCCATAATATGACCTAAAACTTTATTATAGTCATGTGTAATTTCAAGATAATTGTGTTGGGTATTGGACTCATTCTAGCCTTAGTTCCCTCCATTTGGTTGACTTTGTTGTTGCTGATATTGTTTTTATTGTTATCAGTTGTTATTGTTATGTTACAAAAAAGGGTTTTGGTAAATACCCATGTTCTAATTAGATGTAGATGCTCTATTATCTAATGTAATCTCCCTATTTTCCAACATATTTTTAATTAAGTGTTTGATCTGAACATAATGACATAGATTATATCCATGAACATGATGGTATACATATACCTCATTCTCTCTATCCCAGTTCAGATATAAAAAACCCTTAGGATAATGTTTCATTATTGACCAAATAATCATGTTAGCAGTGGATATATTTTATAAAATGGAATAAATAGGTTCTCTAAGGTCATTGAAGACTTGATGAGTAGGTACATTTATTCTTAGAGAAAAGGTTTGCAAAGGTAATGGTTGCTATGTTTGTTGAGATGGTCTAGGTTGCTATGAAGGCTACACTTATTGAATGGGTTGATGATGAGGAGTATGTTGAATTTGTGGCATTGGTTGAGTAGATGGTGTTTTCACTATTTGGACATGATGTGACTTGATTATTACATTTCCAAAAATTTTCTTATTGTAGTTGAATTGCTTGGATTTTTTATAATTACTAGCATGGGTTGATGCTAACGTTTGTGCTTGGACTTGGTTTTGGTTTTGATTTTAGCGTATTCTTTGGTTTTGATTCTAATTTTAGTTTGATGAGGTGATCTTGATAATCCATTTATCAAACCTTTATCGATGATCTCTTTGAATGTGTGTGCACACTGAAGCTCTGGATGATAGGATAACTCACTGTCTAAATTTTTAGTGAACACTGTTGGTTGAATATTTTGTCTATCAGCATACTGGTAAACAAAATAGGTCTTATTAGCCAAAGTAGGAAGATTAGTCATCCTAATGTGTAATTTTATCACATCAAAAGGAGATTGCTCTCTCCTCTCATCAAGGGGAGGTTCCCTATGGATATGCTATGTATATGTATAAACAGAAAATAATACTCAGGGATAGGAACAAACATCCATCTCTCTTTCTTCAGAGATTATGTATACAAAACAAAGTAAAAACTCAAGGGAATGATAGATAGCTCTCCTCTTTTTTCAAAAGAACTATTCATCCAGCCATAAGAATACTCCTAGAAATAAAAGCAGAATGTAACTGAGAGTATGGTAACCAACAAATCGAGACAAAGCACAAAGTATCTACCTGAAATGATTAAGAGTAATATACGAAGGGAAATGAAAGCTCAAAGTCTTTTCAAATTCCTTTACACAACAATAAAAATAAAACACACTGAAGGTATCTATGGGGGCACAAAGTCTCTCCACAGTTGATTCTTCAGGACACCTTCTTGACTAATTTTACTAATCCTACTTATTAAATTAATGAAACAGAAAAGATCACAGCACAAAGTCTGAAAAAGTCCCTTGCTTTCATTAACAGAATATGATCAATAAAATGAGCACAAAGTCTCAATGATGCCTCTCAATTTGGGCAGAGTTTCGTTCAGATTGTCAAAAAGAAGATTCATTTGCAATGAAAGAAAGTCCCTTATATAGTCACTTCAAGAAGGACTCAGGAACAGTAATACATCATGATGCATTAGGAATTGTTAGGAATATAGGCTGGAATTTTGGGGCATTTTACCCATTTGATCTTCTCAATGTAGATAAACAAGTCGTGCATTTGAAAGATTGCAACTTTCAATGTCCACCTGGCAGTCTGATCTTGTCTTCATCGTTCTTCCTTTCAAAACTAATTGAATCAAGTCTTGGATTCATCCATTATTCTATCTTTCCTTGCTTTCAACTGGTTTTTGTCTTGAATTCTAGAAATGCATTCGGGTCTATAAATCAAAGGATCAATGGCTATTTTACCATCTTTAAAATTGACGTTTACATGCCCGTCAATGTGATCTCAATGGCTAGTTCACTATCCTAAATTTGACATCTTTGTGGGAGTCACCCCTTGGTCTTCTTTTGGATTTTGGGTTTACCCTTTCAGATTGAACTTACCCTTTTGGGCCTTGAGAAATGGCCTGTGTCAAGTCGAAATGATCCTTCACTTTGGTCGCCGAGAGTCCCCCACAAGGGCACTTACCCTTCGGGGTCCTTCGGCAGCCCTTTGCTTTGGTAGTTCCCATGGAAAAATCCCCAGGCTTTTTATTTGATTCTCCCATGGGTAATTTCCACAGACATTTGTCCCGTAGAAAATTCCCACAGACAATTTGCCCGAGGAAAATTCCCGCAGACAATTTTCTTGGGGAAAATTCTCGTGGACAAAAGTCTATGGAAATTTGTTTCACAAAGTCTTTCGAGCCCTTTATTTTAATATGCTTTAAACAAATACAAAAGAATTACCTTTCATCTTACTTGAAAAATGATCCTTCAGAAAGGTGCTTTTATGGATTAAGTGTCCTCCGCAAGGGCACTTGTCCTTCGGGAAGTCTCTTTTTGCATTGAACCATCCTTTTAAACTTTGATGTTGAACCAAAAATGGTTCAAGCTGATGGTTCAATGAATTAAACAAGCTGATGAACTAAACATTGAAACAAACATAATGAAATTGCCTTTGAACCAATAGGAACTTTGACGTTGAACCAATCGATTGAATCAATGCTTTGAACCAATCCGTTGAACCAGTTCAACAGTTCAACGAAGCACACCAAGCCCCTTTGAACAAAAGGCCAATGAAATGACTAAATGAACCATTGGATTGAATGAACCTGTTCATTAAACCAAGACATTGAACCAAATTTTGGTTCAACGGTTCAAAAAAAGCTTTGAAAAAAATGTCTTTGAACCTGCTATTGAACCTGTAGACATTGAACCAAAGGATGAAATGAAAGAATGAACCAACTGAGTGAACTATTTGGTTGAACCAAAAGACATTGAGTAAAATAAAGCATTGAAATTCTTGGTTGAACCGAGCCATTGAACTATTCCTTTGGTTGAACCTACCTTTGAACTGTTCCTTTGGTTGAACCTACCTTTAAACTATTGAACTCGTTGAACCTTTGAACCAAAGTGGTTCAATGGTTCAAGATGCCTTGAATGTCTTGAAGCCGATGAACCAATTAAAGTGATTAAACTTTGAATCTTGATGAAGCTCTTAACTCTTGTCAAAGACATTGAACTTGTTGAACTTTGAACCCTTTGAACCTTTGAACCAAAGTGGTTCAATGGTTCAACGGTTCAGTGGTTCAAGTTTCTTTTTTGCACTCAGGTGCTTGTAAATGAAGATTTTCAACTAAACAAAAGCTCTGAACTAATTCTAGAAAATGACCAAGTGTTGAAAACTAATTCTTTTGACTGAAACCACTTGCAGAAGCCTTTGAACCTGTATAAATGAACCTACCTGTAGAGTTCGTAGATACAAAGTCCATAGAAATCAATCATGTAAAACCCATTGAACTTGACTAGCAAGGTCTGTAGATTTTTTGAGAAGCTTGGAAAATGAGGAATCTGAATGTCTAGGACAAATTTTTAAAAATGGAAGAGATAATTTTGGTCTATAGGACCAAAATAGTTCAAATGTTGTCTCAAAACTAGCTAATATTTTTGGGAGACAACACCTAGCTCCAGTTGGGAAACTTCTATCAATTGCAAAATGAATTGAAAGGAGTAGAATCTATAATTTAAAGTGTCTTCATGTGTACCATTGGGCTTCAGAGTCATGCTACCCAAAAATGAAAGGAATAAAAAATGAAAACAAACAAAACAAAATAGAATTTAAAACTATACAAATATACATATATACAGATGGAATGATCTGATACTTCAAGATTTGAAGTATTTTAGATGCTACTTTTTGGGAGACAATGAAAATAATGTTCTATCCTGGTAGACCAGTAGGAAACCATTTTTTCCCAAGAAACGATGATGGGTGAATGGAGTTTTCCATGAGGAAACTAATTTTTTGCATCTTCTTGTTGACACTTTCTTCTTCTTGCCCCATGGCAGGATGTGTTCTTCAAAATGGAAACCATAACTCCTTACTTTCTTGGTGATGGATTCCTTTGCTTAATTTTGATTTGCAATAGTATGATCCACCATCATAACTTGCTATTCTGTTGGTTTAGTGCAGCACATGATTGGATCGTCCAAGTTAAACTCCTAAAAAACTGTCAAATTATCATCTCCGTTGATGTGAAGGAGTTTGACTTCTTCATCTTGAGCAACCTTCAATTTAGGAAACAGAGATTCACATCTAGCTGTGTTGTTGGTGTTGCTACCTTTCAAATTGCAAGAAGGAAGAATATCTCTTTGAGATGATATCAACATAGTCTCAACTCTATCATTGGTGGAAGAATTGTTGTCATCATTAGAAGGTGATCTCTTATCAGATTTCTCTTCATTAGAGATGGAAGATCCTTCCTTGTTTATATTGTGCTCTACCAATTATCCTAAAGTCTTGTTTGGATCAATTCTTGGATTGTCAGTTATAGGACTTTCATCTATAGGAACATGAGCATCCTCTATGGTAAAGAAATAATTACCTCTACTTGAAGATTCAAATAGAATTTGTGCTACAGGTGATGATGTTTGGGTAACCAAATATTTTGCCTCCTTTTCAGGGAGCAATCTCTTCATCACGCCTTGTACAAGGATCCTTGCTTCAGATAGATCCATGTTGAGTTCTCCTCCTATGTCCTTTTAGAAATTTTATCCAAGTAAAATGCCATAAGATGCTGGGACGTCAGCCACCAAGATAGTCATCTTAATCCTCTTGTCCGAAAACGCTGTGAATGCAAATTAGGCATCTTTGATTTGCCCTAGAAATGGTACTTTTTTGTTCTCCATGGAGAAACATCTCCCAAATGTCTTGGTCAATGTGAGACCAAGAGACTCAGTGACTTTAGTAGGCATGACATTGTCAAATGCACCTGAGTTGATTATACAATTACTCAGCTTGTGGCCATTGATTAACAGGGAGACATAAAAGGGTTATATTTTTACAGAAGCAACTGGAGGAGTAATGATAAGATTATTTAGAATAGGTGTGTTCTTTGGAGAGTTAAGAATTACTTTTTTAGCCTTTTGTCCTATAGGGATGGTCTAATTTTTAACATATTGGACCAGCTTATTCAGTTGATCTAGATTAGACTGCAAGTATTCAAATTTAGACATCTATATTTTTGTCTTTTTGACATGATCAATTATGTCAAATGGATAAATTGAGCTAGGTACAGAGACATGTACTTCAATTTTTGAGTTTTCAGAGGGATGGGAGGTGCGCTGGTTTGAAAATTAGAAGTAGAAGGGGAAGGTGCAATCGATGTATTTACCTTTTGAGTAATGACCAAATATTTTGATTGAAAAGGCAAAGCTATCCCACGCTTGACAATTGTGACTATTGGCTGTGGTTGATCTTCTATCTTTTCTTTATTAGCCTACTGGACTGATTGGTTCTTAGACTTGGTAAACACTACATATGATCCATTTGAATCTTCTCCTTTATTTTTGAGTTCATCTTGGTAATTCAGGAAACCAATGTGGGAGTCGCCATCTAATTCTTCTTGATTGTCTTCAATGATATTAGCATCATTTTCTTGATTTAATTCAGGCTGATAAGAGAATTTTGATTCTACTTCAAGATATCCCATTGCTGAATTAGTTGGAGGAGCTTCCAAGGCAAGTTTCCCTTGTGGGGGAGGAAGGCGATTTTATTGTCCTTGGTTTCTAGCAATATTGCCCTGATATGACTGATTTGGGAATGTCCTTCTGTATGTAAGAGCAGAAGACATTCCTTGAGCCATTTACTTTTTGAGAGCAAGCAACTCATTTGCCAATTTCTACACCATTGGATCTATGGTGCTTGTAGATGCAAATTTAGAAGATGATGAAGCTCTATTTTTATTGGGATCTCTTCTTATTTTCCCTGCTAAGATGAGATCATCTTCTACTTCAGTGGCCAAAAGTTGAGCTACAACGAGATCTATTTGGCCAACACGTCTCAAGAGGAAATTGACTTCATGTAGCTAAGAATTAATGAAAAAGCATTTGAGATTCTCAACTGTAGGTGTAGCAATGATAGGAATTCTATTTCTCAATTTGTCAAATTTAGCTATGAAGTCTCTCATAGGCTCATACGACTCTTTTTTCATCTGTGTAAGTTGAGCCAAAAGTGTATGTGCATCTTCTATAGGTTTGAATCTGGCTTCAAACTTAGCTTTAAGAGTATTCCAATCAGTCACAGACTGAGCATGTAGATGGTAAAACCAATCTGTAGCAGCACCTTGTAGTGTTTCAACAAAAATCCTGACTACTACATCTTCAAACTCTACTTCGATTACTCCATAAGCTATACTGAATGCTGCAATGTGTTCATCAGGATGAACTTTGCCAACAATATAGAATTTAGGGAAATTCTTCCTAGAATTATGTGGAAGCTCATGTAGAGGAGTAGTAAGATTGAGTGGACCAAAAGCATTACCCCAGGGGCCTTGAACTGCCATTATAGGATTCTGAAAAGGAAGGATAACAAATCTCAAAGGGGTAATTATAAGCACAACTTTATCAATAACAAAAGTAGATACTTCATATAGTAATGGAGATCTAGCTTTAGTAAGAGGGAAAATATTGGTTCATTGGAGATGAGATGGTGAAGGAAACATATCAAAATCACTTTGCTATACCAGCTCAAACATAGGGTCAACAATACCTTTAGCCCTTTGGCTTCATGTATATCTTGAATCTGCTAGATTGTAAAACAAAAGTGGAAAATAATTGACCTTTCTTCATTTAAAGCTTGAGGATTTAAACTATGTTGTATTTCCCTGTGAGTGTGGAGGTGAATGAATAGGCTATAAATGGATAATGGGTATATCCCCAGCGGAGTCGCCAAAAACTGTTGGTTGAATATTTTGTCTATCAACATATTGGTAAACAAAATAGGTCTTATCAGCCAAAGTAGGAAGATTAGTCATCTTAATGTGTAAGTTTATCACATCAGAAGGAGACTGATCTCTCCTCTCATCAAGGGGAGGTTCCTTGTGGATATGCTATGTATATGTATAAACAAAAAATAATAATCAGGGATAGGACTAGACATCCATCTCTCTTTCTTCAGAGATGATGTATACAAAACAAAGGAAAAACTCAAGGGAATGACAAACATCTCTCCTCTTCTTTCAGAAGAACTATTCAGCCAGCCACAAGAATACTCCTAGAAATAAAAGCAAAATGTAACTGAGAGTATGGTAGCCAACAAATCGAGACAAAGCACAGTCTCTACCTGAAATTCTTAAGAGTAATATACGAAGGGCAATGAAAGCTCAAAGTCTTTTCAAAGTCCTTTACATAGAAATAAAAAGAAAACACACTGAAGGTAGCTATGGGGGCACAAAGTCTCTCCACAATTGATTCTTCAGGACACCTTCTTGACTAATTTTACTAATCCTACTTATTAAATTAATGAAACAAAAAAATATCACAGCACAAAGTCTAAAAAAGTCCCTTTCTTTCATTAACAGAATATGATCAACAGACTGAGCACAAAGTCTCAATGATGCCTCTCAATTTGGGTAGAGTTTCGTTCATATTATCAAAAAGAATATCCATTTACAATGAAAGAAAGTCCCTTATATAGCCACTTCAAGAAGGACTCAGGAACAGTAATACATCATGATGCATTAGGAATTATTAGGAAGATAGACTAGAATTTTGGGGCATTTTACCCATTTGATCTTCTTAATGTAGATAAATAAGTCATGCATTTGAAATATTGTAACTTTCAATGTCCACATGGCGGTCTGATCTTGTCTTCATCATTCCTCCTTTCCAGATTAATTGAATTGGGTCTTGGATTCATCCATTGTTCTGTCTTTCCTCACTTTCAGCTAGTTTTTGTCTTAAATTTTGGAAATTCATTTGGGTCTGTAAATCAAAGGATCAACGACTATTTTACTATCTTTAAAATTGACGTTTACATGCCTGTCAATGTGATCTCAACGGCTAGTTCATTATCCTAAATTTGACGTCTTTGTGGGTGTCACCCCTTGGTCTTCTTTTGGCTTTTGGCTTTGCCCTTTTAGATTGGACTTACCCTTTCAAGCCTTTATAAATGGCCTGTGTCAAGTCAGAATGATCCTTCACTTTGGCCGCTGAGAGTCCCCCGCAAGGGCACTTACCCTTCGGGGTCCTTCGACAGTCCTTTGATTTGGTAGTTCCCACAGACAAATCCCTAGGATTTCTATTTGAGTCTCTCGCGGGTAATTTTTGTGGACATTTGTCCCATATAAAATTCTCGTAGACAATTTGCTTGAGGAAAATTCCCGTTGATAATTTACCTAGGGAAAATTCCCGTGGACAAAAGTCTGTGGAAATTTGTTTCGCAAAGTCTTTCGAGCCCTTTATTTTAATATGCTTTAAACAAATCTAAAAGAATTACCTTTCAGCTTACTTGAAAAATGATTCTTCAAAAAGGTGCTTTTATGGATTAAGTATCCTCCGCAAGGGCACTTGTCCTTCAAGAAGTCTCTTTCTGCATTGAACCATCCTTTTGAACTTTGATGTTGAACCAATCGGTTGAACCAATTAGTTGAACCAAAAATGGTTCAATTCGATGGTTCAATGAATTAAATAAGCCAATTAACTAAACATTAAAATAAACATAATGAACTTGCCTTTGAACCAATAGGAACTTTGATGTTGAACCAATCGATTGAACTAAGGGTTTGAACCAATCTGTTGAATTGGTTCAATGGTTCAACGAAGCGCACCAAGCCCCTTTGAACCAAAGGCCGATGAACTGAATAAATGAACCATTGGCATGAATGAACCTGTTCATTGAACCAAGATGTTGAACCAAATTTTGGTTCAACAGTTCAAACAAAGCTTTGAAAAAAATGTCCTTGAACCTACTTTTGAACTTGTAGATGTTGAACCAAAGGATGAAATAAAAGAATGAACCAACTGAGTGAAGTATTTGGTTGAACCAAAAGACACTGAGTAAAATAAAGTGTTGAAATGCTTAGTTGAATTGAGCCATTAAACTATTCCTTTGGTTGAACCTGCCTTTGAACTATTCCTTTGGTTGAACCTACCTTTGAACTGTTGAACCCGTTGAACCTTTGAACCAAAGTGGTTCAATGGTTCAATGGCTCAATGGTTTAAGCCACCTTTAATGTCTTGAAGCCGATGAACCAATTGAAGTGATTGAAATTTGAATCTTGATGAAGCGCTTAACTCTTGTTAAAGATGTTGAACTTGTTGAACTTTGAACCCATTAAACCTTTGAACCAAAGTGGTTCAATGGTTCAATAGTTCAGTGGTTAAAGTTTCTTTTTTGCACTCAGGTGCTTGCCGATGAAGATTTTCAACTGAACCAAAGCTCTAAACTAATTCTAGAAAATGACCAAGTGTTTAAAACCAATTTTTTTGATTGAAACCACTTGTAGAAGCCTTTGAACTTGTATAAATGAACCTGCCTGTAGAGTCTATAGATACAAAGTCCGTAGAAATCAATCATGTAAAACCCATTGAACTTGACTAGCAAGGTCTGTAGATTTTCTAAAAAGCTTGGAAAATGACATATAACTATCTAACTTATCACTTGAAAAATATGGCTCATGGGATGTATTTTATGTGCTTCAAACTTGTAGTATGGATGATCCTATGATTGATATGCAAATAATGATGAATGAAAAATAATAGCTTAGTTGTGTGCTTGGAAATTTAGTAGCATTTCTAAGCTTGAGAGGTGACTATCTAATGCCTTGCTAGATGAATGATGAGTAGGCTTTGACATGTATTTATAATAGATATTTTGAAATGATCCTCACAAAAGGGTTAATGGCATTCTTAGGTTGACCCATACACATCAAAATATTTTTAAATTTGAGTTTTTGTATAGTAAGGACAATTGCATTAGAACAAGGACACTAGCATTAACATTATTATCCTATCATGAATGTAACTATCTAAGATGAAGGAAAGCTATTAAGGTTTCATAACTGATAGTGAAGGATAAATATCATATTTTGGAAATCATGTGGTTATAGGTGATCTAGATAATCAAAATAATCAATCTTGGATGAAGAAATGATTAATTAGACCTAGTGAGGGAGTGAGTGTGAGCCTTTTGGCTCTAAGAAAGGTCAAAATTAAGGGTATATCCTTCAAATATATTTGTCAAGTGTACAAGACTATTTAAACATAAAAATACATATTTAATCATCTACATTCCCCCCTAATATATTATTGCATAAATATTAAATTACTAAGTTAAAGGAAAGAAATCATACCATGGTGTGTACAACACACCTTCTCTTTGCTTTAGCCCACTTGAATTTGTTGTATGTAGATGACCTACAACTAAGGGCATGTTACAAGTGTAATTAGTGCATATAATTTAAAATTTAATAATTTTAAAATACTTTTAAATAAATAAAGGATGGAGTACATATGTGTTGATGCAACCATGTTTCCCCTTGGTAGTTTGTCTTGGTAGAGATGTTTCCTAGTAGAAGCATTGGAGAGAGGTTCACAATTTAACCTTGGAGATGTGAAGAAAGGAAATTAAGGGTGATCATACCCCCAATCTAATATAAGAATGAAATTGTGCCAAGTCCATTAAGAGGAAAAAATCTCAATCACACAACCCATGCATAACCAATCTAGCCAATTTAGCCAATATTTCTTGAGTTAAATGATACAACCATATCATCCCACAATAATAGAATCATAGTGACAAGTCCATCAAGGGCACATAATCTCAATTTCAATAATAAAAAAGAGTTAGTTTTTATAGATAGATAAGGGCCAAAACATTTCATCTTGGTAAGGTCGGTGCATAAATGTGTGTATAATATAAAAGTGTATCTATAATTTGGTGGTTGTGCACCTCAAACTTGCCTCAAGCTATAGTATCTATCAGAATTTAATCTCTACTCTATAACATGTGTATAATATGTATCACAAATCTGAAAATATGTCTCAAATATGTGTCCAATGCATAGAATTATGTCCAAAATGTATATATGAATCATGCAAACTATGTAAACTAAATCAAACTTTACCCATTCTATAAATTATATGTATGTGGATTCATGTCTTCTATGACATGCCCCCACTAATATGCTCCCCTTTTGAAGTGAGGGGATTTCAAAATTTATAATCACCTTATCTCAAAAGGATAAGGCAACTATGATGTATTTGTGTGAATCATGTAATAAAAGAATCATATAGTAGTGTCATGTCAAATTAGATATATAAATTAATATCACAATATGCATACATAACAAGACCTAAGATGTATGATATGAATCATGGTAGTGTATAAAAGATAAAAATCTTGGTAAACAATGAAGCACACATACAAAAGTACTCAAATGTCACACAAAAAGGGGTCCAAGGAGACCACAAATAAGGGGCATGTTTAAATGTCAAACACTCAAGTGGAGGACATGTGAAAATGTCCACACACCAAATAAATAAACAACACTTATGGCATTGTGGCCAAAAAGCAAAGGAACATGTTCAAATATTCCAAAAGAAAGACAAAGAAGCAAACAAGGACACTCAGGTAAGTGAATGTAAATAGATGAAGTAATAAGATATAAAAAAATGACATAAGCATATCATACTAGTCCTTACATACATGTGTTAGTAAAATATCATGTAGAATAGCATATCAAATACACTATGTAAGATAACAAGATGAATATAGGTGTGTGAAATATATAAGCTTAGTATGATAAATGAAAATGATAATAAAATAATATAACCTATGTCAATTGTGATCATATAGAATCAAGATACCCCCAACGTAGTGTATCATGTTAGAAGAGGAAAGGTCCAACATTTTCAATCTTGAGATATCACAAGTCTAATGTATGTTTGTATCACACTCAAGTACCCATGAAACATATATGTGTATAGAAATGATATGATATCTAATAACACAAACTAAAATATATATGTGAAGGCTAGAAAACATGTGAAATACTAAATATTTTTGGTATTTTTGATTGATTAGAATGTTTTTGTATTTTCTTGAAAATTTTATTTTTTGGGAATTTTTATTTTTTTTGGCTATTTTAAACTTTTGGAATGTTTGAAAAGACATTGCTAGTCAATGATCCCATTTAAGGGATGCTTTTAAGGTGATCTATACTCTAAATGTGATATAATAAACTAGTCAAGTTGCCAAGGATCATGTATATGTGCCAAATTTGAAAGTGTATAATATGTGATGCTTTATGTATGTCTCATTAGACTTTGTGGTCATGTTGGTTGGAAAATTTGTAAAAATAACAAGTGAAGGAATTTCAATCAATAGTGTCAGGACAAATTCCCTCTCCTAAAATAATTCAAATCTACCTTTATTGAAACCAAAAAGGGATGTGATAAATTAAGTCATTAAAACAAAAATGGTTTTTATAAAGTAGTAATTTAAACCACAATGTATGAAAAGGTAGTAGAAAGGAAGTGTATAGAAAAAGGTGGGAGGAATAAGAAATGTATGTGAAAATGAGAGGAAAGAAAAGATAACTCTAATTCACTAAACATAGAAACTTAATAGGATAATCTATAAAAGGAGACTTCAATATAAGGAAAAAGTTATCATTAAAATGGGTAGGAAAGGCATATTTTGGTCTTACGAATAGAAAAGATACACCAAAGAGGTTGAATATCAATAGGAATAGAGATACAACAACCTTGTATTTCCACTTAAAAATAGATAGAAAATCTATTCTTAACCCAAAAAAGTTTCACAATGACAATTTTTTTATAATATATATTCAAAGAGAAAATTCTATAGTAAATTTTCTTTTATATTAACTATCTAACAATAAATGCAACAATATTAAAAAAAAAAAATTAATGGATTGATGTATATATATACATTATCGATTTTAAAATATTTTTTGAGCATAAAGTCTATAAAATTTCTCCTTATATTGATTCTTTTATAGGCTATAAGTATAATCTTTTATTTTTCCTTTACCAAAAATTTATATTATTGTCAGAAAGCCCTTCAAATGTGCTTGAAAATTCTATTTATGGGGTGAAAAGGGTGGTTATATTGCATAACCACTTTTTTTAATTTTAGGTTTCTTTTAAAAAATTTACATGACTTGAAAATTTTAAAAATTATGTTGATCAATTTTCATAACTTGTAAAAGCACATCTATAAATTCACACAAATTTCAAAAGTGCATTGACAAATTTGCACAACTAAAAACTTGCAAAAAAGACAACAATTTTGCACAACATATAATATGCAAAAGTGTTTCTATAAAAATTCTAATTTTGAGATTGTGAAAATGACTTAGACAAATAAAAAGTATAGAGTCAGTAATATTTCACAACAAATTATTCTTCTTTGTCGCCGTTGATGATCTGGACTTCATCATCTTCTTCCTCATCTTGTTGCATCTTCTTCCTATACTCATAAAAAATTTCTATATTTTTATTGACTCTATCTTCATTAGGTCTAAGCAAGTGCATGAAAATAATTTAGCATTACAATGAAGATCAATCATTGTATGTGGGACCCATTGTAGCATTTTCAATTCTTTACTAAAATTGTCTAGAAAAACTTGATATTTGATTTTTTTTTTAATTGATTCATAGTTGAATGTTGATCTAGGAGTCATTTATTTTTCTATCAACTACTTAAATTTTGATATGATTATGCCTACTATAAGAATTATTTTATCATCATCCATAAATGAATAAGGCAATTTTTTAATTATTTCATGAATGTCAAGTAAAGCATCACCTGCTATTGATTGAGATTTTATGAACTTCTTTATATATCCATCAATAATGTTGATCCATAATTTTGCATCTCCTAAGAATTTTGTGAGATATACAATATTTTGTTTCCTTATAAATCCTTTGATAATATCTTCTAGATCAAAATTAGAAAAATATTCTATTATCGATATCATTTATTTCCATTTACCTACTTTCATTTCATATTTTTCCACAGTTTCTTTTGTAATATCAAATTCATACTGAATTTCAAGAAAAACATTTATGGTCTTAGTTATTATTTTTGTTCCTTTTTCAATAAATTTTTCATACCACTCCTTGGTTTCTTTGCCTATATGTCCCATTTCCTTTACTACATGTAACAAATTTGAGTCTAAAAATTGAAGAGTTATGTTGGATGAAGAATCTTGAATGGGCTTAACCAACTTTTAAACAACTAAATTTAGTTGTTCAACTCTTTCTTTTAATTGTTCCTTGGTAGATTTATCTTGATCCAAATTTTCAAAAAGAGTGCCAATCATAAATTTCATGTATACTTTGATTCCTTCTTGAGTCACTTTACCAAGATACATGTGTGATACTTGATATTCAGAAGTAATGACACTATCTTTATCTTTTTTATAGGGGGAACTACTAGCTCAACATACATTTCTCCCCTTTCATCCATTACTATTCTTTAAAATATATTAAGTTTCTTGACCACGTGAGGATAAGAATTAGATAGAACACTAAAATCGATTTCTTGTGGTTTCACAATCTTATTTATTTTTCTTACTACTTCATTCCACTAGTCAAGAGCTTTTGGACTTGGTGGTTATTGCACAGGTGTAAATTCTAGTTGATATTGAATGGTAGGTGGAATTATTAAAGCTTGAGGATATATAAATATAGCCTTGCCTTGATATTTTATAGGTGATTCAGTTTTAGCCTTAGTATCTGAGACATGAGGTAACTTAGCATCTTAAGGAAGAAGTGGATGCAATGGGATGTTGACTTGGGGAGGAGTGAATGTAGGAAGTGTTATATATCAAATTTTCCCCCTTGAGATGGTGTTCCAATCCCTCTCAACTTGATCTATGCAATGGTATTGGTCCTAGGTTGTGGGTGACCTTTAGGTAGACCAAACCTATAGATTATAGGGCTAGCTCCCCTTATTGTATAAATAAGCTCTACTAAAATACTAACTTGCAAGGAAAAGGGAGAGATATAACATGAAATAAAACTATCTAAGGTGGTGATACACCAAATAAATTGATCACTACCAACTAGCTACATGTGCACATATAGACCAAGAGACTAACCTTAACAAACACTACTCCTAATATGAATCTCTCACATAAGCACTTCAATGTGGAGGTTGTGATAGATGCTTAGGTTAGGATGATTAAATAAGAGGTCTTGAATGACACTAGTGAGTATATAAACTCACTCAACCCTTGCACTTCACTTGAACACTTAAAACTGCACATAGGTGTTAGAATAAGACAACATGCCAAGGAAGACTAAACTAATCACTTGACAACATCAACCATCCATGCACACACACTATGTATAGTCATAGAAGGAAGTAAAAATAGTATTATTTTATTTATCAAAGGCATATAAATGGGTGGGGATTCACCACACCTAGGTGGCGGATACACACAAATCTAAACAAGTTTGTATTTATAGAGAATGAGAGTAGAAGAGAGAGAAGGGGCATAAAAGAGAGCAATGACAAGTGTTTAGTACTCATGGAAAGAGTTAAAATCAATAATGGAGTCATGAAATAGTCTCATAAGGCCTTTAATGAATTGTGTTGATTTATTGAAGATGAATCATCTTGGAAATGGCATAGGAGTTTCTCCCTTTGCTTGAGACCTCTTGCTTCCTCAAATTGACCTCTTTTTAGATTGGAAAGTGACAAATGGAACTCCTTGGTCATAAATCCATATTTATTTGCCTTTTATCCTTATTATTGAAATTTTTTATCTACTTAAGAATATTCTATACTAATGTTATAAAGACAATCATCTCTTTTTAGGTGTCTTAAAGCCCATTAATCTCAATACGACTCTCTTTGATTGGAAGCTCAAATTTTGATCTTGTCTTCATGAATGAAATATCTCTTCATGAAGGACCTCTCTATATCTTAACAAACCTGAATAAAATATCTTGGAGGTATCAAACATTCTCAAAGACCTCATTTTTCACCTAAATCTTATCTTTGTTCTTAATGCATTGTATCCCTCAAAAGATACAAAGATCCTTGTGTATAAAAATATACAGATGCTCCTAGAAAACTAGGCATGGATTTGAGTACCTAGTATGCTCTTACATCTCTAAAGCACAATTTCATGTCTATACATTTAATGCAAGTACACTTAATTTAGTTTTTTTCTCTCTAATCAAGCCTCTAGGAAAAAATACCAAGTTTTGGATTTATTTATCTCCCATATTTTTTAAACTGTAAGTAAGTGTTTGATTCACTTTTAGGATCCCCTTACCATGCTCCATGCCAAATTTAGGCCTCTAAAACAACTTTTCATGCTTCTAAATAGCTTGAAACAATCATTTTAACCTTCTTTTATACACCTTGTATCCTTCATGTGCCAAAAAATTACTTTAAAAGGCGTTCAAGATAGTTATGGAGGTTTATCATATCATTTCAAGGGTCATTAAATACATTTTGAGTGTTTAGAAATAATATCTCATTAAGTCATTTCTAGTCTTCTTTGCAGCCTAAAACATGTTTATATTTTTAACAATGATTAATAAAGCTTAGGAACTTAATCAATGAAATAATTTTGCAAAAAAAATTATAAAAATTCCCGTAATATCCCTAATTATCTTGGTTTCCCATGCAACTTGTATATATAGTTTTGTGCTTAAGAAGATGCCTCTCAGGCTAGTAACCTTACAATTATGAGGTCAAGAGAGAGATTTATGCATAAAAAACTATATTGGAGTTTGTTTTTTATTATAAAAACATTAGGAAGGTATTTTATATCCACCATGACATGATATAATGTTATTATTTACCATTTATATCCATATACCTATTGTAACCTTCATTGGTTAATGTTTAGGGTTTACTAGCAAACTAATGCAAGTGAAGTTAGTGTATGTGTTTGCCCATTTTATCACTATTTAATGAGTTTAAAACCTCATATAATGTTTATATTAATTAATTATCACATTATTATGGCATCTATTTTTATATATCACCCTAAACCAACAAACCTTCTTCATAAATTTACACATAGGCCTATGTGTGCAGGTTTAGGCCTATTGGGCCTGAATGGGATACTATCATCAGTCACCCTATTTTTATATTTTATAAATATATGAGGGTTATCTAAAAGATTTATTATATTTATTATACCTCCCATTTTTTATCTACATGACCCCATCTTCATTTGATTTACCATATGCCTCTTAATTCATACTACCTATAGCTGATGGGTTGGATGACTACAAGCTTGAAATAGATTGTCTTTATAACACTATTTTAATGTTATTAAAGATAATACTAAGTATTAATGACTTTAATACATCCTTATTATCCATATAAACCTAAAAATATAATTCCTGACATTGCATCTTGCCTCTGAAGGCTTGAAGGTGAGGTTGCATTCTCTAATTGGCCTGTAGGTATTCTAGGCTTGTATAGAGTCTTGACTGAGTTTTAGGATTTTCCAAGGGTATATTAAAAAAATTTATATCACCATTAATTATTATAACCCATCAATATATTCATTCCTCATGATTGTGCATTTTCTCTCTTGTATACATCTAAGACATGACTGTAGGTGATAGTTTAGGCAAGGTTCTATTCTTACTTGGTCTTTACCTTAGTGTATACAGTAAATATTCAAGTGATTTAGATATATTTGTATTTTTTAATCTAATTTTTCATAACTCAATTATCCTAGGTATTTATCACAAATTTAATTCTTCTCCATCTTCATAATGCAGTATTATTGGTGTTGATTTTGGCTATGTGTAGAAGTTTAGGCCTAAGATTTGTTAGGGGTCAAAAGTGAGTCTAAAAATAAAATTTATTCCTCCATTAGACCTATTATCATAACCAAAGTGTATTAATATGGTTCTAATACCTCTTTTAGTCCTTGAATTTCAAACTCCAAACAAGATTCATTCATTTTATGTGAAAAGAAGACCTACAAGTCTGCAAACTTGTAAGTCTACATTTTCTTGCTTTAAGCCATTTTTGAAACCTATTTTGATCTATTTGAAATTTATAAAAACTTATCCACTACATAATTACATTATTTAATAATTTATTACCTTCAAACACCTTTGATAAGGCAGGGTTGGACCTTTTCAAACCATATTTATGTAGGCAGCCTATACACAATCCATAGGCTGGAAACATGAATACTAATTTAAGGAGATATTATGGAGTGAGTGATAATTTTGGAGAGATATTAATTTAGTGATAATATTTTGAAAAACATTTAACCATCACTTGTATGCATTGAACCCTAAAAAACCTCCAAAACTTCACGTGCAAACATGTAACTTGTCTATGAAGGTCTTTCATGGAAGTTCCTTTTGATCCTTAATTATTCACACATGTGAAACTGATATAAAAATATATGATATTATTTTAAAGACCCATAAATACCTTTAAAAAATTCTAATATTGTTCCAACGAGCTCCAAATTTCATGAAACTTGTGTGAAAATGAGCATATGGGGTTTATGTAGGGTTTAAGACCACATGATGGTCTTAACAATTGTTCATAAAGGAGTGGACACCAATATTAGAATAAATGACACAATTATAAATTAAATTATACCCCATTTATATTCATACAATCTCAGGTCATCATTGTCTCTCCTCTATCTATACCAAGTACATGAAATTGGCTATTGTTAGTCTACCAAGAAGCTGATGGAGGTTCTGATGTGATTTTCAGATTTTTAGGACTTGTGAAATATTTATATTCATGGATATTAATTTATAAAGGTGAAGAGACATTTTTAATATGTTTTTACCTAAATATGGATCCTCTAAGTCTATTGAAGTGCTAAAACTATGGTTTTTGGAGTGATTTTCTCTCATTTGGACATGGAACCTACAAAACTAACATGATATGACATTGATAACATGTATGAAAGTTAGATAAATCTTTTAAAAACTTTGAAAAGTATGTGTTATATATTTTTCATCTTTATTATCTTTGACATGCATTGGTATTGACTACCTTTCTCTTGCATGTCATTTTACCTTAAACTTTACAAAATAACCTTAACTTCTCCAAACAAGTATAAAATGTTCATTCAGTGTGGTCAAAGAGTGAGATGAATTTGGGGAAAAATTATGAACCTTTTACACCTTTTAGATCAACTATCTTAATATCACTTTATGAGTAGACTTTCACAAGATAAACATAAGTCATTACCTTAGTTTTGTCAAATTAACATTAACTTTTGCTAATAAGACCTTAACAAGACCATTTGAAAACCTCATAAGGGATAAAAATGACTAGGAATAAGTTTATTAATACATGATAAGTCAAATTTATTTTGTGAACCTCATTAATGGTATCCAAAATTTGGTTAACAAATTTAGAAGTCTTATGGGGATGCTTTCTTGCTAAGCATATTAAACTAGTTTCCTAGGAGTCACTACTACTCAAACTCAAACCTGAAATGAGAGCTTAACCAAGATAAGATAGAGGACTTGACCTATAAACATACACAAGACAAGAAAAAAACACAAAGAAAAATAAATAAAATAAGATAAAATAAACCAACACTTGTTCTAAAAGACACTTAGGGAAGACAAGACATAAATAATCTACTATACACAGCTAACCTCAACATATCTTATTCCTCTAGGATCAAATGGGAATCTATTAGTATCACCATTTCACCATGAAATAATAAATTCACATGTTTAGTGCAGTATAACAAGGCATCTTTCATGGAATGGAGGCTTCCACTTGTATTTGGATATGCTAGCATGCTCATGGTTTCCATGACTAGAAATCAGACCTTCTTGACTCTTCCCTTGTTCATGAACTGACTATGTGAGTCAAGTACCAAATAATACTCATTCTAAACTTATTTTTTTGGCATAAAAAATCTCATTTCTACCTTATCCATAAGTTTTTCTTGATTTTCTATGACCTATTCATGCCTATCAGCTAATACCTTCATGATATCTTGATCTTGTTTTCTTGAATTCTCATGAACCAATGTCTCACTAGGAAGAGAAACAACTTCAAAATAATCTTCATTATGTCCAATAGAATATGAAGACCCTTTTAGAGTTTTAAACTCATTTCATATGTTTATATATTGTTTCCATATATCCTTATCATTCTATTGACATCCCTCTTGAAGAGGTACAACGTGAAACACATCCTATTGATTTGAGAAAGCATACAGCATATTATCATGAACTTCATGGTGATCATTTGGAAGATCACTCATCATTACCATAGTTTGTCCTTGATCTTCAAATTTTATATTATCATTTTTATACTTCCTTATATGCTCACTAAGAGAAATCTCAAATTCATGAGAGACTTTTTCATGTTTATCATCTATTAACTCAACAAGTTCAGATGCCATTGGATCTTCTTTTTGCTCCATATTATCAAGATCAATAGTAAAGGAAGTAGACCCTTGGAGTGGTAATCTTGGAGAGATACCTTCCTCTTTCTTGGTGATTTACTTAACAAAATTTCCTTCTTCAATCTAAATCAAACCATAACATGTCTCTAGAATAGTGTAACGTGATCTTAGAAATTCCAAACAAGCATTCCAATTGAGTTTCACTTGGTTCTAGCTCACTTAGACCTTCTTCAAACTTGATAGGAACTGATATATAGTTAGTTACAACATAATTTGAGAAGGAATTAGAGTTTTTACCTCTTTGATTATGCTATTAGGATTCAAAACCACCTTTTGCCACTTCTAATGTATCTTTAAGAGATTCTTCATCTAATGTAACAACTTGATCAACTTGTACTTCATCAAGGTCACCTTTCTCTTCAAATTTAAAAGACAATTTGCATCTATCTTCACCAAGAGTTGTTCCAATGATAAGTTCCTCCTCACATAAACTTGAAGTATCTTACTTATATCCTTGTTGGGAATGGTTTTTAGCTACAACTTGATTGTTTTCCTCGATGAGGGGATGCTCATATTCACAAAAAAAAATTGTGTCTCATGATCAATGAGCTTGTCCTTCTCTTCCCTCTATTCACCAATGAAACCATCCATCTTTATAATGTGTTGTATTTAAAATTTTTCTACAAAGACTTCATTATTCATTTTAATGCTCTATTGAATTGATTTCCAATATGGGAAGGTCTTGGGTTTTTTAATATTTTCAACAAGGACTTCTTGTTTATTTTAGATTCCTTGGTGAATTGAATTCCAAGATGGGAATGATTTAGTCCCTTGAGGAGGGATGGATGTGGCTTGAATAGGCTTAGGTTCTTCCATAATCTCAACTCCCCAATCTAGGCATATTCCATTAAATTTATCCCATGATTTAAACACTTGATTCCAACTTTAAATCTTAAAGGAATTTTTCAGGGGTGGTTCTTGAGGAAGAGGAGTAGAGTTTTCTACCAATATAGATTCAACAACTTCCCTCTGAATAGATATCAAGATCTCTAATTCTAATTTTTTTTTATTCTCAATAATAGGATGCTCAACAATAACCTCTTTCTTCTTTTGGATGTTCTCCTAGATTGAATTCCATGATTGGAAAGTTTTAGGGGTATGTGAAGGATTTGGGACACTTTTAAACTCGCTTGAATTGATCTTTTTATAAATAATGGGTGGCATATAAGAGGGCTAAATTGGTATAGATGAAGGCACATGGGGATGATAGCATTATGTTGTCCTCCAAAAAATAGCAGTCATTTTTGGGACAAAATTTGAACTATTTTGGGATTACATACCAAAATTGTCTCTTCCATTTTCAAAAATTGTCCTAGACATTTAGATTTCTCATTTTCCAAGTTTCTCAGAAAATATATAGACTCTGCAGGTCAAGTTCAATGGATTTTACATGTTGATTTTTACGGAATTTTTTTCTATAGACTCTACATGTAGGTTCATTTACACAGGTTCAAAGATTTATGCAAGCGATTTCAGTTAAAAGAATTAATTTTCAACACTTAGTCATTATCTAGGATTGGTTCAGAGCTTTGGTTCAGTTGAAAATCTTCATTAGTAAGCATCTGAGTACAAAAAGAGACTTGAATCATTAAACCGTTGAACCATTGAACCACTTTGGTTCAAAGGTTCAACAGGTTCAAGGTTTAACAAGTTCAATGTCTTTGGCAAGAGTTAAATGCTTCATCAAGGTTTAAAGTTCAATCACTTCAATTGGATCATCGGTTTCAAGACACTTGGAAAAATTAAGGCGGCTTGAACCATTGAACCATTGAACCTTTGAACCACTAAATGCTTCATCAAGGTTTAAAGTTCAATCACTTCAACTGGTTCATCGGTTTCAAGACACTTGGCAAAATCAAGACGGCTTGAACCATTGAACCATTGAACCACTTTGGTTCAAAGGTTCAATAGGTTCAAGATTCAATGGTGGGTTCAATCAAAGGAATAGTTCAATGGCTTGGTTCAACCAAGCGGTTCAACACTTTATTTCACTTAGTATCTTTTAGTTCAACCAAATAGTTTAGTCAGTTGGTTCATTCTTTCAGTTCAACGTCTTCAAGGTTCAACAACAGGTTTAAAGACATTTTTCAAAGCTTTGTTTGAACCGTTGAACCAAAACTTAGTTCAACATCTTGGTTCAATGAACAAGTTCAACAACAGATTCATTCACTCGGTTCATTTGATTGAACCATTAGCTTGAACCATTTTGGTTCAAAGCCTTGGTTCAATCGATTGGTTCAATGAGATGGTTCAACTATTGGTTCAAAGGCAAGTTCATAATGTTTGGTTTAATGTTTAGTTCATTGGCTTGTTTCATTCATTGAACCATTGGCTTGAACCATTTTTGGTTCAACCGATTGGTTCAATGTTAAAGTTCATCCAATGGTTCATCGCCAAAGTTCAAAGGGGTGGTTCAATGCAAAAGGAAGCTTCTCGAAGGACAAGTGCCCTTGCGGAGGACACTTAATCAATAAAAGCACCCTTCTGAAGGGTCATTTTCAAAGAAGCCTGGAAGGTAATTCTTTTAGAATGTTTTAAGGTATTTAAAACTGGCTAAGGCATAATTCTCTCAGATTTTTGTCCAAAGGAATTCCTTTAAACAAAAAGTCTAAAAGAAATCAAAGAAGTAAATGCAGACAAAATCCAAAGACTTGTTCAAAGATTTGGTGAAACAAATAATTCCATAGACTTTTATCCATGGGAATTTTCCTTGGACTTTTGTCTGCGGGAATTTTCCTCGGGGAAATGTCAGTGGGAAAATTTTGCACGAGGAAACATTCACAAGAGAAAGCTTGGGGATTTATCTACAGGAATTGCCAAAGTAAAGGGCTATCGAAGGACCCCGAAGGGTAGGTGCCCTTGTGGTGGACTCTCAGCGGCTAAGGTAAAAGGCTATTCCGACTTGACACAGGTCATTTCTCAAGGCTTGAAAGGGCAAGTCTAATCTAGAAGAATACAAAGCCAAAATCCAAAAGAAGACCAAGGGTGATGCACTCGAAGATGTCAAATTCAAGACAATGAAATAGCCATTGAGAGCACATTGATGGACATGTAAACGTCAATTTTAAAGACCATGAAATAGCCATTGATCCTTTGGATTTACAGACCCAAATGCATTCCCAGAATTCAAGATCAAAACTAGGCAAAAGTGAGGAAAGATATAACAACGAATGAATCCAAGACTCGATTTAATTAACCAAAAAAGGAGGAATGATGAATACAAGATCAAACTGCCAGGTAGACATTGAAAGTTGCAATCTTTCAATTGCATGGCTTGTTATCTACGTTGAGAAGATCAAATGGGTAAAATCCCCCAAAGTTCCAACCTATCTTTCTAACAGTTCCCAATGCATCATGATGTATTACTGTTCCTAAGTCCTTCTTGAAGTGGCTATATAAGGGACTTTCCTTCATTGTAAATGGATCTCTTTTTTGATAATTTGAATGAAACTCTACCCAAATTGAGAGGCATCATTAAGAATTTGTGCTCAATCTGTTGATCATATTTTGTTATGGAAATAAGAAAGCAAGGAACTTTTTAAGACTTTGTTGTGCAATATCTTTGTTGTTAAGGAAGATGTTCTTATGTATTTTTCTTTGATATATTTTCTGTTCCATTAATTTAACAAGCAAGATTAGTAAAATTAGTCAGGAAGGTGTCCTGAAGAATCAACCATGGAGAGAATTTGTACCCTCATAACTGCCTTTAGTGTGTTTTATTTTCATTGTTGTGTAAAGGACTTTGAGAAGACTTTGTGCCTTCATCATCCTTCGTATATTACTCTTGAGCATTTTAGGTGCAAACTTTGTGTTGTCTCTCAATTTTCTAGTTACCATACCTTCAGTTACATTCTACTTTTATTTTTAGGAGTATTCTGGTGACTGGCTGAATAGTTCTTTTGAAAGAAGAGGAGTACTGTCTATCATTCCCTTGAGTTTTTCCTTTGTTTTGTACACATCATCTCTAAAGAAAAAGAGATGGATGTCTTGTCCTACCCATGAGTATTATTTTTTGTTTATACATATATATAGTATATCCATAGGGAACCTCCCCTTGATTAGAGGAGAGAGCAGTCTCCTTCTGATGTGATAAAATTGCACATTTGGATGACTAATCTTCTTACTTTGGCTGATCAGACCTATTTTGTTTACCAGTACGCTGATAGACAAAATATTCAACCAACAGTTTTTGGTGACTCTATTGGGGATAATACCCATTATCCATTTATATCCTATCCATTCCATTCACCTCCACACTAACTGAGAAAGAACACATAGTTTAAAGCCCCAAGCTTTAGCTGAAGCAAAGTCAAATCTTTTCCATTTTTGTTTCACAATCTGGCAGATTCAAGGTATACACGAAGCCAAAGGGATAAAGGTATCATTTATCTTGAGTTTGAGATGGTACAACAAAGTGATTTTGATCTATTTCCTTCACCATCTCATCTCCAACGAACCAAGAGATTCCCTCCTACTAAAGCCAGATCTCCATTACTAGATGAAGTATCTAATTTTGCTGTTGATAAAGCTGTGCCTATAATTACCTCTTTGAGATTTGTTATCCCTCCTTTTTAGAATCCTATAATGGTAGTTCAAGGCCCCTGGGGTAATTCTTTTGGTCCTCTCAATCTTACTCCTCCTCTACATGAGCTTCCATGCAATTCTAAAAAGAATTTCCCTAAATTCTATGGTGATGGGAAAGTTCATCCTGATAAACACATTGCAGCATTTAGTATAGCTTGTGGAGTAATTAGAGTAGAATTTAAAGATGTAGCAATCAAGCTTTTTGTTGAAACACTACAAGGTGCTTCTGCAAATTGGTTTTACGATCTAAAAGATCGATATGTAACTGATTGGAATACTCTTAAAGCTAAGTTTGAAGCTAGATTCAAACCTGTAGAAGATGCACATACACTTCTGGCTCAACTTACACAGATGAAGAAAGAGCCACATGAGCTTATGAGAGACTTCATAGCTAAATTTGACAAATCAAGAAATAGAATCCCTGTAATTGCTAGACCTATAGCTGAGAATCTCAAATGCTTTTTCATTAATTCTCAGCCACCTGAAGTCAGTTTTCTCTTGAGATGTGCTGGTCAAATAGATCTCACTATAGCTCAACTTTTGGCCACTAAAGTAGAAGATGATCCCATATTATTAGGGAAAATAAGAAGAGATCCAAATAGAAATAGAGCTTTATCATCTTCTAAATTTGCATCTATAAGCACCACAGATCTAATGGTGCAAAAATTAGAAAATGAGTTGCTTGCTCTTAAGAAGCAAATGGCTCAAGGAATGTCTTCTGCTCCTACATATAGAAGGACATTCCCAAATCAGTCATATCAGGGCAATGCTGCTAGGAACCAAGGGCAACAAAATTTCCTTCCTCCCCCATAAGGGAAACTTGCCCTGAAATCTCCTCCAATCAATTTAGCAATGGGATACCTTGAAGTAGAATCAAAATTCTCTTTCCAGCCTAAATTGAATCAGGAAAATGATGCTAATATAATTGAAGACAATCAAGAAGAATCAGCTAGCAACTCCCATATTGGTTTCTTGAATTACCAAGATGAACCCAGAAGTAAAGGAGAAGCTTCAGATGGATCATATGCAGTGTTTACCCAGTCCAAAAACTAATTAGTCCAGTAGGCTGATAAAGAGAAGATAAAAGAGCAACTACAACCAACAGTCATAATTGTCAAGCGTGGAACTAATCTGCCTTTTTAGCCAAAAGATCTGGTAATCACCCAAAAGGTAAATACATCAATTGCACCTTTCCCTTCTACTTCTAATTTTCAAATTATCCCACCTCCCATCCCTCCTAAAATTTATAAAATTAAAGTATCTTTCTCTGTACCTAGGTTGATTCAGCCATTTGACATAATTGATCATGTCAAAAAGATAAAAATATAGATGTCTAAATTTGAATACTTGCAGTCTAATCTGGATCAACTGAATAAGCTAGTTTAATACATTAAAAATTAAACCATCCCTATAGGACAAAAGGCTAAAAAAGTAACTCTTGATTCTACAAAGAAAATGCTTATTCCAAATAATCTAATCATTACTCCTCTAACTGCTTCTAGAAAAATAGAACCCTTCTATGTTTCCCTGTTAATCAATGGCCACAAGCTGAGTGTCTGTATTATAGACTCAGGTGCATCTGATAATGTCATGCCTACTAGAGTCACTGAGTCTCTTGGTCTCACACTGACCAAGACATTTGGGAGATGTTTCTCCATGGAGAACAAGCAAGTACCATTGCTGGAGCAAATCAAAGATGCCTAATTTGCATTCGTAGCTTTTCCAAAAAAGATAATTAAAATGACTGTCTTAGTGGCTAACATCCCAACATCTTATGGTATTTTTCTTGGATGAAATTTTTGTAAGGATGTAGGAGGAGAAATAAACATGGATCTATCTGAGGCAAGGATCCCTGTCCAAGGCGTGATGAAGAGGCTGCTCCCTGAAAAGGAAGCAAAGTATGTAGTCACCCAGACGTCAGCCCCTAAAGCTCAAATCCTTTTTGAATCTACATGTATGGGTAACTACTTTCTATATACATATGAAGAAAGACCCTCCATCTCTGATGTGGGAAAATTTGAAGTAAAGTCAGTATTTGATGAAATTTAGACTCTAGAATTTGATGGTAGTTGTTCCTCTACTGGTTCGAGAGCCGAGATTGTCTTGATATCTCCTCAAGGAGATATGTTTCCTTCATCCTATTAATTAAAATTTAGCAACACTAACAATAAAATTGAATATTAATCTCTATTGCTAGGCATGAAGGCTACTCAAGAAAGAGGCATCAAGTTTCTTCATGCCAAAGGGGATGCTAAATTAGTCGTCTATCAAGTGAGAAATCTATATCAGACCAAGAATGAGAGGTTACGCCACTACCATAACCTGGTTTTGGATCAAATTGAAAGCTTTGATGCTTTCAACATTTTTTCCATACCCAAAGAGTCTAATGACAGAGCTGATGCACTTGCTATTTCAGGAACTCTTTTAGTTCCTCATTCAAATTTTAAAGAAGACAAATATACCATTGAGCTGGCCTATAGACCAAGTGTTCTTGACAATGCTGATCATTGGAAAATATTTAATGATGATCATCAGGTCATTGCTTTCCTGGAATGAAAAGACAATTTTGAATTAGCTATATTTTGAAGGCAACAAATCTCAGAAGTTTGAATCTATTTCTAAATCTAGTTCAGATATAAATGAAGAATTCCTACAGCTAAAAGGAAACAAAATTCCATAAGCCCTGGTTTCTCTTGAGAAGCTATTTGACAAACATGATAGATTCATCAAATAACAATAAGTAGATTCAAGTTTCTCTTAGGGATTTGACCAAGTAAATCTGACCAACAAAGAAAATCCCAAGATGGTCAACATTGGTAAGTGTTGTACCCCTGAAGAAAGATTCAAATTCACCTCTTTGCTCTATCAATACATTAATGTCTTAGCATATTCTTATGAAGATTTGAAGTCTCTCAGACCTGATGAAATTTTCCATCACATTCCTCTCAAGGCTGATTCAACGCCCTACGAGCAATAATCCAGACAATAGAATCTAAAAATTTCAGATTTCAAAAATCTAAATCAGTCATCTCTAAAAGTCAATTACTCTGCCAATCATAGACCAAGTGCTTCAAATATTAATAGGATCATAAATGTTATCAATGTTGGATGGCTTCTCAGGTTATAATCAAGTTGAAGTTGGTGAAGCTGACCAATACAAGACTACATTCATCACACCTTGGGGTACATTCGCATATAAAAGAATGCCTTTTGGCTTAATAAATGCTGGCACTACCTTTCAAAGAGCTATGGACATGGCATTCAAAGATGAGATTGGAAAATTCATAGTTGTATATCTTGATGACTTAACTGTCTTTTCAAAGCATCGATCTAATCATGTACGCCACTTGTAATAAGTGCTGGAGCACTGCCGCCATAATGGTATTTACTTAAATCTTAAAAAGTCTATTTTTTGAGTAATAGAGGGGAAACTCCTTAGACACATTGTGTCTAAAGAAGGCATAAAGATTGACTCAGACAGAGTCAAATCTATTCAAGAACTGAATTTGCCTACAAGTAAAAATGTTGTTCACTCTTTCTTTGGAAAAGTGAATTTCTTACCGAGATTCATTCCTAAATTTGCTGAGAAGACAAGACATATTGTGAATATGATGAAAGGGAAGACCACCTTCATCTGGACTAAAGAAGGCAAATCAGCATTTCAAGACATCAAGACTGCCATTGCTCATGCCCCTACCTTGGTTTGTCTAGATTACCACAAAGATTTCATCATATACAGCTATGCTTCTGAGCACACTCTTTCAACGACTCTTGTTCAACAAGACAAGGAAGGTATGGAATCCTCTATCTCTTTCATGAGTTTCCCTCTCAAAACCCATGAAATGAAGTATTTAAATATAGAGAAGCATGCCTATGCCTTGGTAAAAGCAATCAAACATTTCTGCTTCTATATTATGAATTCACATACTACTGCCTTAGTTCTTGATACTACAGTCAAGTCTATATTAACTCAACAGGAGTTTGGCACAAAGAGAGGTAATTAGATTGCAAAGATCTAAGAATTTTATTTGGATATCAAGCCAACAAAATTGGTCAGAGGTAAAGGCCTTTGCCAATTAATGGCTGACAATAAGCTAGAAGATATATAGCGAAAAGAATCTGAAATGGAAGATACCCCAATAGTCCTTTTTGTCTCCACTACCAATGAATGGTACTCAGATATTTCCTATTTTATGGCTTATGGTGAATGTCCTACTCATTTGTCTTACAAATAAAGGAGGACTATCAGGTTGAAAGCTACCAATTTTGTCCTTTGGGATAACAGCCTGTACAAGAGAAGCATAAATGGAGTATTCTTTCGTTGTGTAGACAAAGAATATCAAACTTAGCTTTTGAAATATTTCCATAATTTGGCCTATGGAGGACATTTTTCTGCTCCTGTGACTGCTCACAAAATTTTGTGAGCCAGGTATTACTGGCCAACTCTTTTTCAAGATGCACATAAGTGGGTGAGAAATGTGAACTTTGCCAGCAATTTGTTGGAAGACCCAAGTTGGTTGCCCTGCCTCTCAAGCCAGTAATCATAGAGGAACCTTTATAGCAATGGGGACTTGATTTTATTGGGACAATGAACCCATCTTCAAGTGCTAGACATGATTATGTCCTTACAACAACTGATTATTTCACCAAGTGGGTAGAAGCAATCCCAACTAAGCATGCTACTTCAGAAGTTGTATGCAACTTCCTCAAAGAGAATATCATTTCCAGGTTTAGAGTTCCACTCAAAATTGTTATCAATAATGTAGCTTGTTTCACCTCTCAAGAGATTATGCAATTCTATTTTCATTATGAAATTACACTCTCTCATTATTTTGATTATTTTCTACAAGGGAATGGACAAGCTGAGTCCAACAATAAGAATTTGGTAAATATTATAAAAAATCTAGCAGATGATAATCAAAAGACATGGCATAAAGCATTGGTTGATGCTCTATGGGTAGACATGATCACACCAAAAAGGGCAATTGGTATGTCCCCTTTTCAACTTCTTTACAGTATTAATGCTAAGATACCAATCACCTTAGAGTTACTAGCCTTGAAATTGACAAAGGCCATTGAAGATCAGACATATGAGAGTTCTCTTGACAAAAGAATCATATGCTTGACTCAGTTGGAAGAACAGAGAACCATGGTAGTGGATAGAGTTGCTACTCATCAAAGTTTGGTAAATAAATTCTTTGATCAGAAGGCCATAAATCATGATTTCTAGATTGGAGATCAAGTCTTGCTGTGGGACAAAAGAAGAGAACCAAAGAGGATGCATGGAAAGTTTGACTCTCTTTGGAGAGGCCCATTTATAATTCATCAACACATTGGTGAAAACAAATTTCTATTAAAATACCAAGATGGCACACTCTTTTCTCTGCCCCACAATGGGCAGCATCTAAAACACTTCAACTCTTGAAGTATCAGATCATTGCCTCTGTATATATGTATATTTGTACAATTTCAATTCTATTTTGTTTTGTTTGTTTCCATTTTTGATGCCTTTCATTTTTGGGAAGCATGACTCTATAACCCAATGGCATACTTGAAGGCACTGGAGATTCTAGATTCTACTCCTTTCAATTTGTTTTGCAATTGATAGAAGTTCCCCAACTGGAGCCAGCTATTGTCTTCCAAAAAAAAGTAGTCATTTTTGGGACAACATTTGAACTATTTTGGGCTTAAAAACCAAGATTGTCTCTTCCATTTTCAAAATTTGTCCTAGACATTCAGATTCCTCATTTTCCAAGTTTCTTAGAAAATCTACAGACTATGTAGGTCAAGTTCAATGGGTTTTACATGTTGATTTCTACAGACTTTATTTCTACAGACTCTATAGGCAGGTTCATTTACACAGGCTCAAAGATTTCTACAAGCAGTTTCAGTCAAAAGAATCAGTTTTCAACACTTAGTCATTCTCTGGGATTGGTTCAGAGCTTTGGTTTAGTTTAAAATCTTCATCGGTAAGTATCTAAGTACCAAAAGATACTTGAATCATTGAACCGTTGAGCCATTGAACCACTTTAGTTCAAAGGTTCAACGGGTTTAAGGTTCAACAAGTTCAACATCTTTGGTAAGAGTTAAACACTTCATCAAGGTTCAAAGTTTAATTACTTTAATTGGTTCATCAGTTTCAAGACACTTGGCCAAATCAAGGTGGCTTGAACCATTGAACCATTAAACCATTGAACCACTTTGGTTCAAAGGTTCAATGGGTTCAAGGTTCAATGGCAAGTTCAATCAAAGGAACAGTTCAATGGCTCAGTTCAACCAAGAGATTCAACACTTTATTTCACTCAGTATCTTTTGGTTCAACCAAATAGTTCACTCAGTTGGTTCATTCTTTCAGTTCATCCTTTGGTTCAACGTCTTTAAGGTTCAACAACAGGTTTAAAGACATTTTTCAAAGCTTTGTTTGAACTATTGAACCAAAACTTGGTTCAACATCTTGGTTCAGTGAACAAGTTCAACAACAGATTCATTCACTTGATTCATTCGATTGATCCATTGGCTTGAACCATTTTGGTTTAAAGCCTTGGTTTAACCGATTGGTTCAACGAGATGGTTCAACTATTGGTTCAAAGGCACGTTCATAATGTTTGGTTCAATGTTTAGTTCATCGGCTTGTTTCATTCATTGAACCATCGACTTGAACCATTTTTGGTTCAACTAATTGGTTCAATGTTAAAGTTCATCCAATGGTTCATCGCCAAAGTTTAAAGGGGTAGTTCAATGCAAAAGGAAGCTTCTTGAAGGACAATTGCCCTTGCGGAGGACACTTAATCAATAAAAGCACCCTTTCGAAGGGTCATTTTCAAAGAAGCCCAGAAGGTAATTCTTTTAGAATGCTTTAAGGCATTTAAAATTGGCTAAGGCATAATTCTCTTATATTTTTGTCCAAAGGAATTCCTTCAGACTAAAAGTCTGAAAGAAATCAAAGAAGCAAATGCAGGCAAAATCTGAAGACTTGTTCAAAGATTTGGTGAAACAAATAATTCCATGGACTTTTGTCCACGGGAATTTTCCCCAGACTTTTGTTCATGGGAATTTTCCCCAGGGAAATGTCTGTAGGAAGCTTTCACACGAGGAAACATTCACGGGAGAAATCCCGAGGGTTTGTCCACGGGAATTGCCAAAGCAAAGGGCTGCCGAAGGACCCCAAAGGGCAGGTGCCCTTGTGGGGGACTCTCGGCGGCTAAGGTAAAAGGCTATTCCGACTCAACATAGGTCATTTCTCAAGGCCCAAAAGGGCAAGTCCAATCTGGAAGAATACAAAGCCAAAAGCCAAAAGAAGACCAAGGGGTGATGCACCCAAAGATGTCAAATTCAAGACAGTGAAATAGCTATTGAGAGCACATTGACAGACATGTAAACATCGATTTTAAAGACCATGAAATAGCCATTGATCCTTTGGATTTATAGACCTGAATGCATTCCTAGAATTCAAGATCAAAACCAGCAAAAAGTGAGGAAAGATAGAACAATGAATGAATCCAGGACTCAATTTAATTAACTAGAAAAGGAGGAACAATGAAGACAAGATCAAATCGCCAGTTAGGCATTGAAAGTTGCAATCTTTCAATTGCACGGCTTGTTATCTACATTGAGAAGATCAAATGGGTAAAATGCCTCAAAGTTTCAACCTATCTTCCTAATAGTTCCCAATGCATCATGATGTATTATTGTTCTCGAGTCCTTCTTGAAGTGGCTATATAAGGGACTTTCCTTCATTGTAAATGGATCTCTTTTTTTACAATCTAAATGAAACTTTGCCCTAATTGAGAGGCATCATTGAGACTTTGTGCTCAGTCTGTTGATCATATTTTGTTATTGGAATAAGAAAGCAAGGAAATTTTTTAGACTTTGTGCTGCAATATATTTGTTGTTAAGGAAGATGTTCTTATGTCTTTTCCTTGATATATTTTTTGTTCCATTAAGTTAACAAGCAAGATTAGTAAAATTAGTCAGGAAGGTGTCCTGAAGAATCAATCATGGAGAGACTTTGTACCCCCATAGCTACCTTTAGTGTGTTTTCTTTTCATTGTTATGTAAAGGACTTTGAGAAGACTTTGTGCCCTCATCATCCTTCATATATTACTCTTGAGCATTTCAAGTGCAGACTTTATGCTGTGTCTTGATTTGATAATTACCATACCTTCAATTACATTCTACTTTTATTTTTAGTAGTATTTTTGTGACTGGCTGAATAATTCTTTTGAAAGAAGAGGAATACTGTCTGTCATTCCCTTGAGTTTTTCCTTTGTTTTTTACACATCATCTCTATAGAAAGAGAGATGGATGTCTTGTCCTACCCATGAGTATTATTTTCTATTTATACATATATATATATATAGTATATCTACAGGGAACCTCCCCTTGATGAGAGGAGAGAGTAGTCTCCTTCTGATGTGATAAACTTGCACATTTGGATGCTTAATCTTCTTACTTTGGCTAATAGACAAAATATTCAACCAACACATTAAACCTAAAATATTTCATGAACTATTAGTTTATCCTCTATGCATTGAATTAGGTCACATATGTCTAACATGTTACTTATGAGTCTTTTCCAATTTTCTCTCTCAATAGGTACCCACTCTCTCTTTATTAGTTGTAGTGAGTCTCTCACATTATGAATGAGATGACTAGGAACACTATGACTTATTCCCTTTATGTGTTAATCCCTAACATATACCTATCATAGCCTAAGAGAGTTTGCTTGAAACTTGAGATAGACTAATTTTAAATGTGTCTATGTTAATTAGGAGTAGCATGGTCTTGGCAAGGCTAATTACAGGGATGAAAATGCTACCAAAGAGGTGAGCTATCATGGTATGACTATTGAGGAAAAGAAGGATGGTAATACTCATTATAAAAAGGTAGATAAGGGACAACATACTATTGATAAGGGTCAATAAACTACTGATAAGGGTAAAAAAACTACTGACAAGGATCAATATGAGTTTGATATATCTCTTCAACTTCTATAGAACAAAAATTATCATCAATCTTAGCCATGAAACCTCATGAGAAAGGAAGAAATGAAATAACACTTAATTTAAAATGGTACGTAGGCTACTATAACTAGATAAATACCATTCAAGTCACCATTGATGTTTTTATTGAAATGCCTAAAAAATTTGGTGCATTGAAGAGCAACACCAAAAAATGCTTCAATTGATTATCAATCTTATCTCAATGGGCATGCCAAAACTGTTATAGCTGAAATTTTCACCCTTGAGAGGGTGATTCAATCCCTTTCAACTTGAGCTATGAAATAGGATTGGTACTAGGTTCTGGTGACCTTTAGGTGGACCAAACCTTTAGATTATAGGGTTATCTCCCCTTGATGTATCAATTAGGCTCTACTACACTACTAACTTGGAAGGAAAAGGAAGAAAGATAACATGAAAGGAAACTATCTAAGGGTGTAATATACCAAATAAATTGATCACTACCAACCAAAAACATTTACACATATAGACCAACAGACTAACCTTAACATACAATACTCCTAATACAATTCACTCACATAAGTACTTCAATGTGGGGGTTGTGATAGTGCTTACACTATGAGGACTTAAAAAGAGGTATTGAATGAGACGAGTAAGTAGACAAACTCATTGAACCCTCAAACTTAATTTGAACACTTCACATGACCTATAAAATAAGATTTCAAACTAAATATAGGTGTTGGAATAGGATAATATGCCAAGGAAGACTAAGCTATTTACTTGACAAGATCAACCATCCACACACACACACTAAGTATAGTCATAGAATGAGGTAAAACTAGTATTATTTAATTGATTTAAGGAATAAAAATGGTCAAGGATTCACCATACCCAGGTGGAGGATAGGTGCAACTCTAATCAAGCTTGTATTTATATAGAATGAGAGTGGAAGAGAGAGAAGGGGCATAGAAGAGAGAAATGGCAAGTGTCTAGTACTCATGAAAAGAGTTAAAATCAATAATGGAGTTATTAAATAGTCTCATAATATATTCAAGGACATGTTTTTCTTCCTTGAAGATTAATTATCTTGTAAATGTCTTAAGAGTCTCTCCCTTTTCTTGGCACCTCTTACTTCTTCAAACTACCCTCTTCTTAGATTGGAAAGTGAAAAATGCCACTCTTTGGTCATAAAGTCATCTTGAGTTAGCTTATAAGATTTTTTTTGACACTTTTAATATACTTATGAATCTTATATACTATTTTTACAATGATAATCACCTCTTCTTAGATATCTTGAAGCCCATTAGTCTCATGATGACTTTATTTGCTTGAAAGCCTCAAATTTTGATTTTGTATTCATGAATGCAATATGTCTTCATGAGGGACATATATTTATATTAAAAAACCTAAATAAACACTATTTGAGGCATAAAAAAATCTCAAATACCTCAATTTTCACCTAAATCTTCTCTTACAATAAAGCTCCTTGTGTAGAACAATATACAAATGCTACTATAAAACTAGGCATGGATTTGAGTACCTAATATTCTCTTACAGCTCTATGAAAAATTTCATGGATATAAATTCAATTAAATAACACTTAATTAGGTTTTATCCTCTCCAATTATACCTCAATTAGGCCTTTAGGCCTAGATCCTGAGTTTTAGATCCATTGATCTCCCATAAGTGTGAAACTACAAGTAAGTGTTTGATTCACTTTTAAGATCACTTTACCATGATCCATGCCAAATTTTTTCCTATAAAACAAATTTAAATACTTAAAAATATATTTAAACATGAATTTTATCCCTCTTCCATACACCTTTTACCCTGCACATGCCAACCAATTTCTTGAGAAGGTAGTCAAGAGAGTTATCATGGTTGATCAAGTCATTTTTGGTCTTTTTAGCAGTTTAAAACATGTTTATCATCTCAATGATGATTCATAAATCGTGGGACATTAATAAATTATATAATTACACAAAATAAAATTATAAAAATTCCCATAACATCCCCAATGAGCTTGAGTTCCCGTGTAACTTGTCTGTACAATTTTGAGCTTGAGAAGATGTCTTTTGGGCTAGTAACCCTACAATTATAGGGTCAAGAGAGATTACACTTGAACATATATATTGGAGTTTGGTTTTGGTTATAATAACATTATGGAGGTCTTTTTTATCCACCATTAAATTTTATAATGGTATTATTCACCATTTATCTCCATATACCTATTGTAACCTTCATTGGATAATGCCTAGGGTTTACTAGAAAACTAATGCAAGTGACCCTAGCATCTATATTATCCAATTTTATAATTTTTTAAGGAGTTAAAAACCTCATATAATTTTAATTTTAAGTAATAATCACCTTTTTAGGTAATTAATGTGTCTATCTCACCCTCAACTAATAAACCTTCTTCATAAATTTATACACAAGCCCATGTGTGCAAATATAGGCCTACTAGGCTTGAATGGGATACTATCATAAGTCACCATATTTTTATGTTTTATCATTATATGAGGGTGTTTTAAATGATGTATGATATTTATTATACCTCATATGTTTCTCTCCATCACCCCCATCTTCATTTTATTTTACCATATGCCTCTTGACTTATATTACCTATAGGTGATGGGTTGAATGACTGTAATCTTGAGATTGATTGTCATTATAGAATTCTTAAGATTTTATTCAAGATAATTATTAGGTTTAATTTATTCCATAAATAATAATTATCCATATAAACCTCAAACTCTAATGCATGATATTTCATCTTGCCTCTCAAAACTTGAAGGTGAGGTTACATTCTCTAACTAGCTTGTAGGTATCCTTCTAGGCTAGTATAGAGTCTTGAGATTATCCAAGGGTAGAAGCACCAAATTATTATCGCCATGAATTATAATAACCCATAATAATATTCAATTCCTCACAATAATGCATCTTTTCTCTTGTATCCATCTAAGACATGACTATAAGTGATAGTTTAGGCAAGGTTCCATTCTTACTTGGTCATTGCCTTGGTATATACAATCCATATTCAACGGATTTAGATATATTTGTATTTTTCAACCTCTTTGGTCATATCTCACTTATCCCTTATTTATCACAAAATGTATTCTTCTCCATTCCCAAAATTCAGGCTTGTAGGTGTTGACTATGGATGTGTGTAGAATAATCAAAGATCAAGAGGAACCTCCATGAAAGACCTTATTTATCACATTTTATCCTCCATTTGACCTATGATCATCACCAAAGTGTCTGAATATGGTTCTCATACCTATTTTATTCTTTTAATTTCAAACTCCAAGCAATATTTATTTCATTTTATGTGAAAAGAAGACCTTCAAATCTGAGACTTGTAGGTCTGCATTTTCTTGATTTAAGCCATTTTTTAAGTCTATTTTGATCTTTTTGACCTTAAGAGAAACTTATCCACTACCTAATTACATTAATTAATAATTTATGACCTTAAAACATGTTTTATAAGGAAGGATTATACCTTTTCAGACCATATTTGTGTAGGTAACTTATATAGAATCCTAAGGCTGAAAACATGAATACTACTTAGAGGAGCTAGTATGGAGTAACTAATAATGTTGGAGAGATATGAATGCAATACTAATATGGTGAAAAAAAATTTAACCATCAATTATATGTATTAAACCCTATAAAACCTCCAAAGCTTTAAGTGAAAACCTATAACCTATCTATGAAGGTCTTTCATGGAGGTTCCTCTTGATCTTTGATTATTCACACATGTGAACCTAATGGAGAAAGATATGATATGATTGTGTAGACCCATATAGACATTCAAAAATTCTCATATTGTTCCAAAAATCTCTAAATTGCATAAAACTTGTGTAAAACTAAGCCTATGGGGTTTATGTAGGTTTTAAGACCACCTAATGGTCTTAATGATTATTCATAAAAGAGGGGACATAAATCTCAAAACCAATGCCATAATTTTAAAGGAAATTATACCCCCTTACTCTACCCACAAGCTCAATTCATCACTCTCTCTCCTCTATCCCTACCAAGTACATGAAATTTGCCATTATTAGTCTGTTAAGAAGTTGATAGAGGTTCTTATGTAAGTATTAACTTCTTAGGACCTGTTGAGGTCAACATACCCCCAGTTATAAAAAATAGGGGCCCTTGTGTCAAGTTGTACAAATTTATATTATAAAATTGAAGATTCACTTGATTAGAATATATATAGCATGTTTTCACATTGTTCATAACTCTCATTTAGATTAATGAACATGTTTTCATATGATCATGGTTTTACCCCTTTTAAATTGGATAACATTTGATCTTCATGTTTTAGGTCATAGATCCAATGGATTCCTTTCAAAATAGGCAATACTCAAGGTTTTATGTTTAAATGTTTTGTTAGCCTTTGCTCTGTAATTAATTAAGGGAATTCATATTTGAATTTATAAAACCCTAGTCTAAGTTTTTAACCTAGGTTCCTTTTGAATTCAAATTTGGTGGGAACATTTTACATGGGAGTAATTAATTATTCCATAGACTTAATTTAATTTTTATCCTAAGGCTTAGTCATGTTTTTTAACATAACCATGCCTTAGTATAAAAATTCCATGTTGGGTCCCTTTATATCCTAAACCCTTTTATTCTCTTTTATCTTAGCATGGACCAACTAATGTAGGGTCCTTTTTGTACATCCTAGATAAGTCATAAATATTTATCCTAATGTTTTAAACCCTAGGATAAAACCTTATGACTTATCTTTTATTATTCATGGGGTCTTTTTTATTATGTTTCTAACCTTAGTATAAAATCTTAATGCCAAGTCCCTTTTAATTCAAGAGGTCAATTTAATGTCTTGGACCTAGATTAAGACTTTAGCCTAAAGATTTATTTGTATTTATTAATAAAAATTAAAACCTTATCTTAAGACCTTATTTTAAGTTCTATATTATTCTTGAACTAACTTAAATATTATGCTTGTCTGTAGGATCAATGACCTGTGTTTGTTTGGTTGAAGTTAATCCAATAGAGTGAGATTAAAATGGGAAGACTAATATAGGGAAACAATCTCACTCAATCTTATGGATCATGACCTATGACATGCATTTGATCGGATGAACACAATCCAATGATGCGAGATCAAACTTGGAAACTAATCATAGGGCCCCTTTTACTATGAAAAAGACTTAGCATAAATTTTTACCCTAAATTTTTAAGTGTATTTATCAATACAATTAAAACCTTAGGATAAGACTTTATGCTATGTATTCCATTATTCGTAAGGTCATTTTTTAGTATGTTTCTAGCTTGGGCTAAAATCTTTATGCCAAGTTTTTTTATGGCATCCCCTTTTATTATGTTTTAAAGCTTAGAATAAAATTTATCCTAAAGTTTATTCATGTTTATTAAAACAAATTAAAACCTTAGTCAAAAAAGCTTTAGCCTAAGCTCTATATATTTTTGAGACTAACTTTCATGCTTGTTTATAAGATCAATGATTTGCATTGGCTTGGATGAGATTGATCCAGTGAAACATAATGAGCATTGATAATTCAAATCCCTAAAATAATGATAATTGTCATGAGTTCAACAATAGGATATTAAGAAACCAAGGGCAATGCATCCCTTGAATCATGATCTAATGAAGGACATTTGCCAAAATAGAAGTGATCCAATAGTGTGAAATGGACATTGACCTATGATCTAAAGCTACGGATAGATGTAAGATCACTACATGGTGAAAATATGTTAGCCTAATAGATCTAATAAAATATAGAGTGCAGAAGCCTCATGGAGCTATCAAGTATCACACACATGAAGCAGAAGTGAACTTGGAAACAATAGGTGGTAAACTTAGTAAGGAGTCCCCAATAATTAATTTAAAATTGATGGTCACATAGCTGTCAAAGATGTTTCCATGGACGTCAAATGATGGGCATACAGATGTCAAAATTAATCTCGATAAATATTCCCAAGGAGGTACTTGGAAATTGATAGTCATATGGAAATCAAAGACATTCTTATAGATGTCAAATGGTGGGTTTGTAGATGTTAATTTTAAGATAACCATTCAACATGGACAATTCAATAGTCCTAGGATAAATGGCATTAAATCTTATGGATCAAAATCAATGAACCACGTTGATTCATGTAAGATAATTGAACAGTGTGAGATCAAAGTAAGATTTTTAAAATGTAATAGTTAATTTTTGAAAATTAATGAGAAAAGTGCCACTAAGATGCCACCGTAGTGTGACAAAAGTATAAAATGACAAACATAAATATCTTATGGGTTCAAAAATGCAAAGGTATAAATGCAAAGATCTAAATAAAATATAAGGCATAAAATCATTTAATTTTAAAAAAGATGCCATCATTAAAGCTCTAATAGGACTTTCAAAAAATCCCTAACTCATGTAAAAACCCTAATTCAACCTTGTATTGATCACAATCAAGCCCAAGAAAGTTGGATTATCATCTACGCAAGAGAAATTTAATCCAGAGCCAAAGAGCAACCCACTAGTGAATAATTTGATTGAATCTAAATCATGGCACCTCAAAAAGGCACATATAGATAAGATGTATATCTTTATTTAACTTTAAACATAGAGGGAAGAGTCTTCAAATATATAAAATTTAATGCCATGACCCTGAACATGGGAGATAATAATTGGTCCAAGCTATTTTGGACCATCGAGGATTAATCAACCATCATAAGGGAAGAGGAGAAGAACCTATCTATGAGAAGGAGATATTAGGACATACTGGTTATTCAGATGATAAGCCTACACTTTTTAATGGCCAAGCCTAAGGTACTGCATTGTATTGATGTTCTCTCTTTAAAGATTGCAAAATTGATAAAGGCATGTTTTTTATTATATAAGGTGGCTAAAACAAGGGGCCAAACCCTTAAAAATCATAAAAAAGAAACCCCAAAGGCATCAACACAAAAGAGCCTTGAAATAGTTATATCATAGCCCACTTAACTAGCATAAACAATAAAGACAACATAACTAGACTAAAGACAATATATATGAAGAAGCAGAGAATAAACAACATAAAAGAAACAAGAACTAAGGAGAAAGATTCTCCCATTTTTTAGCTAGAGATTTAGTAAATTCATCCAATTTTTTGATTTTCTCATCTTTGTCCTCTGCAGCTATACTCTCAAGATCCTACAACATAGAAAGATTAACACAGTAACCTGAGCATAGTGGAAATTGAGTGTTCTAGATTCTTCACACGACCCCTCAAGGTAGAAATGTGATTCTTATAATCAACACATTCCTCCATCTCATTAGTATCTACCTCTACAAACATCCTTCCCCCTTCATCAACATTATCCTCATAATCACCAATAGCACCACTGAAAACATTAATCTATTTGTTCCCATTCTTACCCTCTACATCTTTAGAAATCTCCTAGACTTTAAGAACCTTGGCCTTATCCCCCTGGGTGGATTCTTTAGAAGAAATCTCTAAATAATCAATAAGTTTAGATTTTAGTGTAGGTTTTCTAGCAATCTTCCTTGACCTCCTAACCCCAAAGGACAATCCCTCCTTCTTATCCTTGGTGGACAGATTAGTTTTAATACTAGGTCCCACAGGAGTAATGCTAAGATTTTTAGGGGTCCCCATAGCATCCTGCATAGTTTCCTCTTCTACCTCCATAATTTTCCTCTTCCTTCTCTTCACACTACTTTTAGAGACCAAATTGTGGTTAGCAGTTACCATGGTATTCTCTTCATTAGATAGAGAAAAGGAAACCCCTTTCATCTTATGAAAAGTAGGGGAAGGGCAAGGCTTTTCAGATATGATAGTAGCATCATGGTTGGCATAAATTTCACTGCTATGAGATAGATAGGCTTAGGCAACTCTAGAACAAGGTGGAAATTATATAAGTAGTGAATAAGACCCTGGTGTAGGGGAATGGGTTTCTTGGATGGTTTATAAGCTGACTTAGATTTAACCCTAAAAACTAAATACTCAACGGAAGACAAAAAGTATAATGAGAAGATAATATGGGCATTATGTATAAAATGATTCAGTAAAGGAAGATGATAATTGTAGAACCTAGTAAACTTCCCCTCTAAAGTGAAGTATATCATGAGGAGGAAACACATTTAATCCCCTAGCTCTGTTAGCTTGGCCTATTTGAATCCTCCTTGGCAAGGAACCAGTTCTTCACCTTCCCCAAAGAATAACTTCTGGTTAGAATAGTCCATAACTTTTGCTTTCCTTTACAGCTTGGTCCCCTTAGTCGATAGGCCAGTTTTCATAGAAATAATTTTTTTAAAAACCTCAAACCCAATTCTTCCAATAGTGACTCTACATTTTTACCAGGACCAAGCAAATTACGTAGATAGATTTTCATCACAGCCATTAAACTATTCCAAAAAAGGGTTGATACCACCTTCCTTACAATAGTGCTAGACTACAGCATTGTCCTTAAACTTGCAATAGGAAATTGGCTCTGTTTGAATCCTATCTCCTCCCATTATAGCCTTTTAAACAAATACATAGAATCCCCAAAACCATAAATTCATAGAGTTATTGTGAAAGGTGAAATTAATAGTTTGACAAGGAATTATGATAATAAGTCTACACATATTATCATTAATGAGAGCCACCTTTCGAAGGACCAATTGAAGCCTACACTTCCCATGCTCAAACATGATTATAAGGGATTCTCTATAATTAGCAGATAAGTAACTCACCTAAACACAAGGCAGTAATAAAGTAGAGATGACATTGAGCAATCAAAGTACAAAAAACATGTACTTTAAGATATATGTCAGCATCTTCTAGTAAAATTGATAGAATAAACTTTCCCAAGATAATGAGTCATCACTAACATATCATCTCATTTTGAATTAAGTCCCTCATGTTTAAAGGGATGCTATTAATTTGGCACCAACAATGCCAATTTGAAAATTGTTGGCCAAGGTCTGCAAAAGCCTCCACAAACCCTTTTCCCTCTCTATATATATGAGAGATATCAACTCTGGTGATCCATTGTAGAATGATTTATATATCCACTATAATTTCTTTCAATTTCCATCCATAAGTCGACACATTAGTAACAACATCAATAACAAGTTTGGAATCCCCTTGAATATGCAATTGCCTAATATCAAGTAAAATAGCCAATTTCACCCCCATAGAAGAGCAGAGGCTTCAACATAATTATTGATTTGAAATCCTATCCCACCAACATAGACAACAACCATCCACCCTTTGTCATCCCTGATAATCCCACCACCACTAGCCTTACTATCTACCTTAGATGCTCCATCAAAATTTAGTTTGAGCCAATAAGGCTTCAAGGTAATCCATCTGGTATTTAATCTCTACAACTATTTGGAATTATTATGAGATGGGATTTGGTTTAGAATTATCCAATTAGTCATAATTTGATCCTCTTCTTGAGAAAGAGGTTTTTCTATAGTTTTGAAGTGATAATTGGTCACACTTTCCATGAGGCTCTTAGAAAAGGAATGAAGAACTTGAGAAGTATCCCTAGCAGCATCCCTAAAAATTCTATTATTATGTTCTTTCCATAAAGTCCAACCAAAATAGGGCAGAGTTTGGTTCCAAAGCTCAAAAAGCCATGGATGAGAGAAGGTAGGACACCAGTTGGCAATGACTTCCCTAATATCAGAATTACAAACCCATTGAATGCCAAAATTCCTTAAAATAATATTCCAAATTTCCATAGCAAAATCATAGTTTCCTCCTTCTCAAAGCATAGAAAACACCTATTGACCAAGGTGAATCCCCTCCTCTATAAGTTATCTTGAGTTAGGATTTTGTTATGAATAGTATCCCACCAAAACATATTAATTTTAGGAATAAGTTTATGATTCCAAAATTTCCCCCAAATCTCATTTTTATTCACATTAGGGATCAATAGGTGGTAAGCAGACTTGACAAAAAATTGACATTTTTTATCTGGCCACCAATATAGCTCATCTTTCCTAGGAAAAAGAGGGATTCTGACCCCCAGCATCAAATGTTGGATAGACTGCATCCTAGGAGAGAAATTACGGTGATGGGTACAACAATCCAAGAGATTTTTCCAACTCCTAATACCATTATTATTGTGAATATAATGACTAACTTTATCCCCCAAAAACTATGTAGCAATGCCATCAATACCTCCATAATCACCTTGAGTAACCAGGGCTTTATCATTCAACCAAATGTATTCCTAGAAGTTAATCAAATTACCATTCCCCATTTTCCATCTAAGCCCATGCTTGAGAAAACTTATAGACTTCAACATTTTGTTCCAGATAATAGATCCCTAGGGAAGCCCTTCCTGATGGAGAAATCTAAAGTGGTCAGCTCCATGAAGATACTTAGCTTGCATAATGTCCCCCCACTCTTTATGGTTATGGATCAAATTCTATTTTATTTTAGAAAGGAGGGTTTTATTCATATTCCTGATAGATCTAATGTTAAGACCTCCATGAGATTTGGGAAAACAAACTTTCTCCCAACTAACCAAATACATTCTCTATTTGTCTTCAACCCTGATCCATAAGAATTTTCTTTGAATCTGCTCCAATTTGTCAGCAATAAACCTAGGCATTTTAAAAAGAGACAAGAAGTAGGAATACCTTACAAAGAAGCACATAAAAGTTTAAACTTGCTAGCACTACTGAGTAATTTACCCTTCCAACTAACCAACTTCTTCTGCGTTCTTTATAGAGTTCCATTCCAAAATCCTTGAGACACCTCTTTGACTGTAAGGGGGAGGCCAAGGTAAATGGTAGGAAGATCAACTTCAGCACAACTAATAATATTAATGATTTTTTACTAGAGATCAGTTGGAGTATTAAAAAAATACACATTGCTCTTCTAAAATTTTATGTTTTGATCAGAGGCTTTGGCATAGTCATTTAAAATATTCTTCCAACTACGAGCTTCAACCACATAATAGATACCAAAGAGGATGGTATCATCCACAAACTATTGCACAGATATAGAGGGAAGGGAAGAAGCAGGTTTAATACCCACAATTTCTTTAGAGGTAATCTTAAAGTGAACATATCTCCCAAGGGCCTCAACCATCATGATAAATAAGTATGCTGAAAGAAGATCCCCCTGTCTAATCCCCCTTGAGGAAGAAAAAACCCCCTAGGGATGCCATTGACCAAAATAGAGAATTTAGTAGTGGAAATAGCCTCCCTAATAAGAAGGGATATTTTATCATTAAAACCAAACTTTTTAGTGACTTCAAATAGGAATTTCAATGAAACTCTATCATAATCAATGAGCACACTCATAAAAGTATAGCTTATATCTTGGCCATAGCTTTTGAGAATTATTATAAACTACCTAATCCCCAAATAGACATGACCATCATAAATAATTGGGCTAAGAAAAATGACCTAAAGATAATCCTTACCCTGTGGTTGTATTCTGGGATTAAATTATTCTCTAACTTAAATGGTAACACCCCAATTAGCTAATTTAGACCTGGGATTGGGATGATTATGACCTTGATGAATAAGCTATGTGGGAATCTAACCACCACCTATGTGGATAAAATCTAGGTGTATTTGGTCTATATTTTGGTTGAAAAGGAGCTCACCCCTCCCCTTGGTGAAGTTATTAGCACATGTTTATTTAGGTAGATTTACATAGTCAAGAAAAGGACTAGGGGCTAATTTTACATGATGTCATACTTGTTGGATTCCTTGATCACCACCACCAAGATCCCCAACCTTATATAATGGTCACTTGAATGAACACAAATAATATCCCAACATTATTCAAACTTACATATATTCAAATATAGCAACCATATCCATTTCATCTATGATAGTGTCTATTTAGCCTTAATTGAGGCCATAACTGGGAATATAATAGTAAGATTTAGTCCTTTTATCAATAAATCAATTGAATCCATTGGTGACATCTAGTTATATCTGGACTACACCATAATCAGGATTGAAGGAACATAATGCACCCCACTTAGATTACCAGTCCATGTGCCAGTCAAACAAGATGAATAAGTAGTATACCAAATATACAATGGTATAGATGGTCTTTGAAAGACTAATAAGAAGGGAATAATTCACACCCTCCCTATAACCATTGGTAGGACTTTGTTTCAATAATGGGATAATATTGAGGTTGCCTCTAAACATAAAACCTCTTTCAGATTACAACATGATGAACTAAGGTAGTGGGATCCCCAAGGAAGAGTTGTGAAGCACTTTAAAGCTAAAGGAATCAATATGACCTATGGGCACTAACCTGGACCTTATGACCCAATGTACACCAAATATTTTTCATTCACTAGGGTCTTGACAAGATTGAAGAAACATAACATCAAACCAGAGGCTAGGCTGTTGAGGGAGCAGAAAGGAAGTGATGGATATATGGTGTTTAGGATCAAAGTATTATTATTTACTCAGTGGAGAGTCACCTATACCTCCACAACCACAAATAGATATCCAAAATTTTGAGGCATCGAGGCTAAAATAAAGGAGACTAGGTGAAGTTGATTCTTCTTAAGCCTAAGCATAAGAACTAGGGTCACTAGTTGAGGAGATTCACGTGATAGCCTTGGACCTAAGTGAAATGGTTGAGGATGTACTATAAATTTTCTCTAGTTCTTATCAATTAGATGAGGAAGAAGTCTAAATAGAGGAAATTCATACTATGGAAGTAGAAGAAAATAATGGGAATGAAGTTGCATTGGCTTTAGTCCCTATTACCACACCTACCCTAAAGATAAAATTTGGGTTAGCATTGGTTTTAGTAGGAAAGAAGAGACCCAGATTAACTTTTACTCATCCTTTGAGTGAGGTAAACCTTTTTAGTGATGAGAACCAAATCTAGGGCCCAAATATCCTTGAATGGTTCATATATGGCAAGTTGTAGAAAACACCAACTCTACACCATCCTTGGGTAATAACCAAGTATTTAAACATAACTATGCATGATGAGCTCAAACCATGGATTTTGGATGTGCAAAAAGAAGAGGAGCAAAGGATGGCTACTTCAAGAGAATCAAGTGGAAGTTAGATTGAAATCCCCACTCCTCAAGTGACATAATATTTAGTTTGTGTCAAGTTTGACACAAAAATAATTGGGTTACAAAGAGTTACTAAAAAGAAGGCCATGATAGGTAGATGAGAGTTCACTTTCCATAAAGTGAAACCATTCATTGGACTAACTCCTCTTGAAGGACAAAGGCTTGGTGAAAACCCCATATTTGAGGAAAATGTGCTTGAATTGGCCCAAACACAGTTAGCCTAGTTGTTGGCTACCCTCAAAGGCATGTAGCAACACAAGGAGAATATATAAAAGAAAAAGGAAAATTTAGAGAAGCAAGATATATTGTCAGTTTTAGATTATATGATCAAGATGTTTGAGGCATTTTTATATGATATGTTTGACTCCTTAAATTTAACAAGGTCTAGACAAAATGTATTTGGTCAACATGATGTATTAGCTAAGGACTTAGTCACCCATTAAAAAATTTTAAGGGATAAAATGAAGGAATTGATCAATATCTTGGTGGAAGATCAAATCTCTAGTTTCAAAACCATCATCCTAGCTCATTTGAACACAATCATAGGATTAATTATGGACAAGATCAAGAGATTGAACACATGGTCTAAAAAATTGGAAAGACTCCTTAAGGATGACAAGGATCTACTAGATAGGATGAAAAATTTCCTTGGGACCATAATCCTTGAACCAACTACACTCAGCTCCATGGGCCTTATCACAGATGAAGAGTTTAAACACAGAACCACCCTGGTCATGCAAAAAGTGAGGAACAAAATCCAAGGCAAATATGGAACATACAATAGAAGGGTCATGGATATGATCCAAACAATAGAGGAAAAGATTATTGAATATAGGAGAATTAAAGAGGCCTCAGGAAGAAATGATAGAGAGCTTGGAGACTTGGATGATTAGGAGGATGAACTCTTCATGAAACCTATTGTTAATTTGAAGCAGATTGATGAATAAAAACAAAGAGTAATGAAGATACTATAATAGTAGTAGTAGAATTCATCAACACAAAGGCCCCAAAGTTAGGTAATTTGACTAATGATATTCTATTCTATAAAATCATTGTAATATTTGAAAATAGAATATTCTTTTGTAAAGGCATGTGCAACTTGTAAAACACATTGACTATAGACTAGTCCATAGGGAAAAAGTATAGTGTATTCTAGAGCTTTGTAAAAGGATAGTTTTTATTTACACTTGTACTTTTGTAATTGGATATGACTAACTGACATACTTCCTTATCTTATATAAAAGGAGTATTATCAATTGTAAAAGGGGTGAGAGTTTTTTAGAGCCAAGAGCTAATTGTAACTTTTGAGAAATTAATATAAATAAGTAATTTTACAAAGTTTGTCCAAATTTGCTTGTGTCTTTTGTTATTTTGGCTTTTCTCTCTCACTTATTTGTTTTGATTTCCATATTTAAATGGTTCTTGTGAGTTCTTTGTGTGTACATTTAGATGTAGAATTTTCAACTTGTGCCAATGCTAGGTTAATTTAAAGTTCTTAGGTTCATTTCATTTTCTTACTCTTATTGCATTTGGGCTAATGTTGTTTGCTAGCAAGGGTAAATATTTAAAGTGAACTTGGTTCTTATTTGCATTATTTCCTACATTCCTTAGATGTTTTTATGATGTGTGATGAGATTTGAGTTTAGTCTATTTCATGGCATACATTGGTTAAGTTCATTCTTGAAGGTTATTTGAATTTTGTCATAGTATTTGGAATGAAGATCAACAACACCTCTTCTTTGGCCTACCTTTCCTTTTGCTCCTTTTTTTTACCAAATCACTCTAGCTTAATTTTCATTATAAATAACCATCTTACATTAGTTCTTAGTTTATTTCTTGATCATAATTCATCATTCTTAGAATAGCATACTCCATATTTTATGTAAAATAACTATTAGACCATAGTGGCTCTCAACCACTAGACATTATAAATATTATGAAATAGTCCACTTGCTTTGCCTATATTTCATCAACAAATAACATGATTATCATAACCAGTAACTCATGCTATGAAATCTTAGAATTCTAAAATGAGAAGTGTTCTTGAACACTATGGGCACTTGTGATACATACTCAGGCATCAATAGGAGGGGCTTCACTGGTGCTTGAAGGAGGGCCTCGTTAGATCTTTATAGATTTAAAATAACTTTGCTTGGTTTGGTGTATTTTTCTCAAAGATTGGTGTAATATTTGAATAATTATGTCATTCTTTCCTCAATTGTATAAATTTCATTAATATTTATGGTCTTGGACCCATATTTGTGCTTCTTTTAGATAAATATTGACATTATTTGAAGGTATATGCTTAGTTGTGGTAAATATGGCTTAAGCTTTGTCAATTCAATAGGTTTGAGGTTAGTAATAGCTGTTTTACTTAGAGATTCATTGGTTCTTTGAAAATTTGAGTTTATTTGAACTTTAAGGTTGTAAATGTCATTCATATTTATGTGTTTAGATACATCTTTGAGATAACTTAGTTAAAAATTTTTGTCCTTTATCATCCTTTATATAAATATTAAAAAAAAATTATTAATGTGAAAGTCTAATCATTGTATCCTACAAATATAAGACTTACACATCATATTTAAAATAGGATTCAAATCCCATAAGCTATAATTACCAAGAATCAAGACAAGGTCACATTCAGAGACTAGATAACCTTTGCTTTCTCTCAAAGTTCTTAGGAGAACTAGGTGGGACAAAGGTAAGTGCATACTCTCAAAGTATTTGCCAACTTCACCAATTTAGAGTAATCCTATGTTTGATCCCTATCAAGGTATGGCTTGGATAGGTGGTTCTTTGATCAATATCTCAGGTGTGGTACATGATTTACCTCAAAATCCTAAAAAGTATTTTCCAACATTTGGTTTTAGTGCCATTGTAACTACCAAACACATTAAGAGTTTTAAAGCTACTTTAAGATTGTTGAATGTGACTCATGAAGATGTAACATGTAGAATATTTCCTTTCACTTCTAAGATGCTATATATGAATGGTTTATAAACCTCCCTAAAAATTACATTAATATTTGGGTTGATTTTAATAATGTTTTCATTGACCAATTTGGTAAGATCATTAGTCCTTGTGTCTTGTACCATCAATTCACTATAGAGAAAAGGGATGTAAATGAGCCCATAAGATCCTTCAATGCTAGGTTCTAAATAATGTTCAGTAGGAGCATATCTCCTTATAGACCTGATGAGGCTTTAACCTTGGAAATCTATAAGGATGCCTTGGATCCTATGACTTTTGTGTTCATAGAGAGAGTTGTTGGACTCATGAACACATTAGCTTTAGCTCATGATGAATCTATGATCATTAATGACTAGATATAACCTCAAGGACAATTATCATACTACATTATTAATGTAAATCCACATTTACCTACTCTGAATGTCATTCTCAATGTTAACCATAATATGCCTACCCTAAACCAACTTCTAGTCTTAAACCAATTTTGAGTCATGCACATCCTACTCAAAACTTGGGATTCCAAAATTATGCTACTAATGGGTCTCATCCATAGGATCAAAAATATTTGATGCCTATAACCAATGCTAATACCCAAGTTTATAATTTTAAGGCCCTAAAGAATGAGAGTGACTCTATTCTCAAAATGGTTCAAAAGCTTAGCACTGACTTCATTCATTTGTGAAAGCAAGTAGTCAATACTGGAGAGAGATCTGGTAATAATTTATCCTTTCAAAGGTTTAATAGGCTCACTAAAATATTTTAGGTTTATATTTACCATAATAATAATAACAATGAGACATCTACTAGCAAGAATGTGCATGATATAAATCTTATTGATGTTGTTTTGCCTGACTATTGTACAGTTTATTAATATTTTAAGCATGGGGAAATAGATCATGTTGAAAATTTTAAAGCTTTTTAAGCCTTCCAAGAATAATTAGATACCTTTGAAGTTGTCCCTAATAAGTATTATGATGCAGGTATATCTGGTTCTTCAAGGTCATCTAGATATATTTATTAAACTTTCATGGTTGAGACATTTGAGTTTCATTTTGAAGAAGACAATGAGCCTGAGGATATTCCTAAAGAGATTCATGTTTTTCAATTTTTTTTGAAGAATACTTATCCTCTGATAAATTGGGATCAGAAACAACCATTTACAACTTTAACTCCTCCAAATAACTTTGAAACTCTTCCTAATAATACATCAAATAACAATCAAGAGCCTCCTAAGGGAAGTAATTATAAACCCAATGTTGATGCATCTAATTATTCTAATAGGACTAGGTATAACATAGTAGAGGACATGAAGAAGATCAAAGCTAACATTACCTTACATGAGCTGACATAAATTACTAAGTAGAGGGATCTGTTGTTGGAATCCTTGTCTAAAAAACTTGGTAAGTCTCAAAAGTTTGCACATTCTAATGTTTACATAAAAGTAAGGTAAATGTTCCTCCTTTCTTGCTCATAGTCACAATCTTTGGTAAAATTTTGCATAATTATTTGTTATATTTTGGTGCATCTATAAATATTATGCCTAATGGTATTTTTTAATAATTAGGTTTAAATCCCATTAAATTTGATAGAGTTGTAAGTCAATTCGATAAATCAAGAGTCAATGTGATTGGTGAATTATTTAATGTTCACATGTAAATTACCTCAGAGCCAAGGATATAATAGTTCATTGATATCCAAGTGGTAGACATCCTTGATGCTTATGGGATGCTATTAAGCAGATACTGGACTAGGATCTTGAATGGTTACATGTTGACAAATTTTTCACATATGTGGTTGCCTTGGAAAGGAGTTCCCAACCAAATTAGGATATAAAGAAAGCCTAAAATAAAGCATATGATTACTGAGTATAATGTAGTCAATGACAGGGTCAACATGGTTAACTCGGATCTTGGTGTTTACACTCTTGACACCACAAAGGTATATAGCTCTAAAACTTATCATGCTTTCCTTGAGTTATGGAAACTTTATTTTGATGGTGCTAGATGCAAATTAGGTTTTGGAGTAGGAGTGCTGTTAATCAATCTCATTGAGAAAGATTACAATGACTCTTACAAACTTTAGATCTCATGCACCAATAATTTAGCTGAATATGAAGCACTTATTCTTGGATTATAATTTTCAATCAAGCATGATGCCAAGGAACTATTAGTTTTTGGTGATTATGAACTAGTTGTTAACTAGGTCATGAGTAAATACCAATTCAAGTGGTCTTATTTTAAGAAGTATAAATTTAGAATGTGGGACTTAATTGAATATTTTGATGATTTCAATATTGTGTCAATCTATAGGGAAGAAAGCCTTATAATTGAATTAATCCTATGTCCCTCAGTGCTTGATAATGTAAACCACTTATAGTTGTTCAATGATGATTAGTATATCATAGACTTCATGACTAGTTCAGGAGTGTTTGAGGGTCACATTATTGATGAAGCCAGTCTACCTAATGGTGAGAACATTGAAGGCAAACTTGATGATAAGGTCATTCAATTTAATGATAATAAGATCCCTAAAGGCATGATATCCCTAGAGATACTCTTTTATTCTAATAGACTAGATGAGATAACCAAGACTCCCAAAGTAAGTGGGAAGGATTATAATGCTATTGACCTAGGATTTCAATGTCAACCTTAGCTAGTTAATATTGTTACCACTTGTACAATAATTGAGTTTAAAAGAGATAAATAAATGCTAATAAAATATATAGATATCATAGCATGGTCCTATGATGACCTAAAGATCTTTGATCCAAAGGTCATAACTCATAACATACCTTTAAAAGAAAACTATAAACCTTTTAGAAAAAAGTAGAGGCCTATCAACCTAGTCTTAGAACCACTAATATATAAATAGGTCAAGGAGCTCTTAGATTCCAAGATTGTGTTTCCCATTAGGCACTCGACTTGGGTAGCTAACTTAGTACTAGTCAGGAAGAAAAATGGTGAAATTAGATTGTGCATTGATTTTATAAATTTGAATAGATAATCTGAGAAAGATAATTACCCTTTACCTTCTCTTGACCAAGTAATAAAAATCATTTCTAGTTTTTCCATGATGTCCTTTTTTGATGGTTTTTTAGGGTACAACTAAGTGCTGGCAAATCAAAAAGATACTATGAAAACTATTTTTACTGCTAAGTGGGGCATATTTTCCTACAAAATAATTCCATTTGGAATTCTAAATGTAGGAGCAAACTTCCAAAGGGATATGGATCATGATTTCCAAGGTCTTGTAGGTAAGTGCATTATTATATACATGGATGATCTGACTATCTTTTCTAAAAATAGAAAGTATTATATTATGCACCTATAATAGGGATTTAAAAGATGTAGAAGGTATAGGATTTATCTCAACACAAATAAAATATTTTTTATGTTATCAAGGGAAAACTATTAGGATGTGTTATCACTAAGGAGGGAATATCTATAGACCCTGATAGAGTAAATGTGATATCTATAGACCCTGATCCCATTGTCCAGTTACTAATCAATGGTTATTGTCATGTAGGGTTATGTAAATAACAAAGAAGAGCACTCATGCTCAAGATATACCATTTTTTTTATCAAGGATGGAGTGTTTTATATGAATAAATTTGAAGGAATTTAATTGAGATGTGTCTCCAAAAGTGAAGCAACTAAGATCATGATCACATTCCATGAAAAAATAGGAAGTGGGCATCCATCTGGAAGGACAACAACACATAAAATATTAAGGGCTAGTTATTATTTGCCTACAATATTTAGAGATGATCAAAAACATGTGAGAGAGTGCCATTCATTAGCACTAAAGAGCCTAAGGAAGCCATGCTACTAAAACTAGTAATGGTAGATAAACCCTTTGCCTAGTGGGGGCTAGATTTTATATGGGTCATTAACCCCAATTCCTCTGATGGTCACAAGTATGTTCTGACTGTTATTGAATAATACACTAGATGAACTAAGGTAGTTCCAATTAAATAGTGTAAGACTAAGGAGGTGATCATTTGTTTAGAAGAAAATGTGTACACCAGGTTTGGGACACCTGTATCTCTAGTTTATTTTATATCCAAAAAAATGATAGAATGGGCATATGATAATAATATCATCCTCAATTTCTCATCTAACCATTATTGTCAAGATAATGGAGTATATAAATCAATAAATAATAATTTGATGATGTCTATAAAGAAATTTGTAATTGATAAACCTAGAACATGGCATAAGTTTCTTAAATATGCCCTTTAGGTAGATAAAACTAGAATCAAACAAACTCTCAAAGCATCACCATTCTTGCTAGCTTATGGTTAAGAACCCATATTCTCCATCACCCTCAAAATATTGGCATATAGTTCATATGAGAGTACATGAAGGGAGACCAATAATTTGTAAATTAAATTTTTTTAGACATCATACAGATGGAGGATGTGAGAGAAGAGGCTTTTACCAATTTTAGTAGACACCAAACCATAATCAAAAAGTGGTTTGATAAACATTCCAAAATAAAGGTATTTAAGTAAGGAGACTTAGTTATTTTTTGGGATAAGGAATCTAAGCCTAAAAGTAAACATGGGAAGTTCAAAACTTTGTGGATAGGTCCCTACTAGATAGCCGAGATACTTGGAGACAACACTTTTAAGCTGAAAGACTTACAAGGAGAAAAATTCACATTGTTTACCAATGGGCAATACCTCAAACAATACTTCTCTACTTTCCCATCTAGAGTCTTCATGGAATGACTATAATATTACTTAGAGTTAGTGTAGATAGGGTAGATTAATTTCTTTCTTTTTTTTTCCTATCCCTTGTTTGTACATATGTTTGTATATATTTATTTATTTATTTCCTTTCTTTCTATTTGTCTGCTTTCTATTTGGTGTGTTTTCTTTCTCTTCTTTGTCTCTTGCTTCCAATAAGTCCTTTTGGACAGCCCTAAACTCAAATATTCATATGATTTCTCAAATAAGCCTCACAGTGCAAGAACTTAGGTATGTTCTATCAATATTAGTTGATTGTGGATTATTAAAATATGAGCTTAATGTTATAGTTTAGAGAAACTAGTAAAGAATAATGAATAGGTTAATTACTCCCTGAGATTATAAACTTTGTTCTAATTAAATTTTGGTTATAATAAGTATTAAACATGTAGGATGAAATACTATATTATTATAATACAGTCATGCTTTCACTTAAAAAATGTTAATTACCTAAGACAAAGTTTACAATCAAGGATGATTGTCTGAAGACTAAACACTTGACCAAATCTCTAAACCTAGCTAACCTGGTTCCCAACCTTTGTTAGAAATTCAAAATGACTTGAAAAATACAAAAAATAAGAATCTTATTGTAAAATCCAAGAACTATCTAAGTAAAGGTGATTCTGGTAACTTCCACCAAGACTATGGACACATGGTTGGTAGCAAAGTGATGCCCAAGACTTCCCTAAGCTAAGGTATGGTTATTAATGAATATACAAACATACTAAAATTCAATGTTAATGATTAAAGTCTTGAACTAAGAAGTTATTCTCCAAATCCTATGGTAATCAATAAATGGAATCAAAACACACACACAATATGGCTATGTTTTTATGTTTGATCTTAATTCTGCATTTGCAAGATTTGTTCTAACCATGAAGTGATCTTAATAATGGTGCCTGATCAAATGAAATAAATATCTTAATTATTAGTCTAAAATAGAGTCTCTAAATTCTAACATATTGCTATGTTTCCTCCAGAAGTCACCATGTGTTGAGGTCAACATACCCCAGATCTAAAAAATGGGGACCCTTGTGTCAAATTATGCAAATTTATATCATAAAATTGAAGATTCACTTTATTAGAATATATATAGCATGTTTTCACATTTTTCATAACTCTCATTTGGATTAATGAACATGTTTTAAAATGATCATGGTTTCACCCCTTCTAAAGTTGCTAACATTTGATCTTCATGTTTTAGGTCACAAATCCAATGGAGTCCATTCCAAATAGGCAATACTCAGGGTTTTATGTTTAAATTTTTTTCTATCATTTGATCTATAATTGATTAAGGGAATTCATATTTGAATTGATAACACCCTAGTCTAAGGTTTTGACCTAGGTTCCTTTTGAATTCAAATTTGGCGGGAACATTTTATGTGGGAACAATTAATTATTCCATGGACTTAATTTAATTTTTATCCTAAGGCTTAGTTATGTTTTTTAACACAACCATACCTTAGTCTAAAAATTCTATATTGTGTCCCTTTACGTCTCAAACCCCTTTGTTCTTTTTTTATCTTAGTATGGCTCAACTAATGCATGTTCCCTTTTGTACATCCTAGACAAGTCATAAAGCTTTATCCTAAAGTTTTAAACCCTAGGCTAAAACTTTATGACTTATCTTTTATTATTCACGAGGTCCTTTTCATTATGTTTCTGACCTTGGTCCAAAGTCTTTATGTCAAGTCCCTTTTAATTCATGAGGTCACTTTAATATGTCTTGGACCTATCTTAAGACTTTAGCCTTTTTTTTTTCATATTTATTAGTACAAATGTAAACCTTAACTTAAGGCTTTAGCTTAAGTCCTATATTTTTCTTGAGCTGACTTAAATATTTTGCTTATCTATAGGATCAATGACCTGCATTTGCTTGGGAGAAGTCAATCCAATAGAGTGAGATCAAAATGGGAAGATTAAGATAGGGAACCAATCTTGCTCAACCTCATAGATCATGATCTATGGCACACATTTGATCAAATGAACATGATCTAATGACATGAGATCAAAATTGTAAACTAAGCATATGGCCCCTTTTATTATGACATAGACTTAGCCTAAAGTTTTATCCTAATGTTTTAAGTGTATTTATCAATACAATAAAAACCTTAGGCTAAGAATTTATGTTATGTCTTCCATTATTTGTAGGGTCCTTTTTTATTATGTTTCTAGCTTGGGATAAAATCTTTATGCCAAGTATTTTTATGGGGTCCCCTTTTATTATGTTTTAAAGATTAGACTAAAATTTAGCGTAAATTTTATTTGTGTTTATTAACATAAATTAAAACATTAGTGAAAATAAATTTAGCGTAAGTTTTATATTTTTTTGGCCTAAATTTTGTGCTTATTTACAAAATCAACGATCTCCAATGGCTCAAGTGAGATTGATCCAATGAAACATAACAAGCATTGACAATTCAAAGACCTGAAATAATGGTAATTATTGTGAGTTCATCAATAGGATATTAATTATCCAATGATGGTACATACCTTGGATCATGATCCAATGGAGTGCATTCTCTTGAATAGAAGTGATTTGATGGTGTGAAGTAGACATTGACCTTTCAATAAAACTATGAATAGATGTGAGATTGCCATGTGATGAAAGCACATTAACCCTATAGAGCTAACATAATATGGAGTATAGTAGCCCCATAACTAACAAGTGGTACAACATGAAGTAGAGTTAACCCAAAAATTACAAGTGGTAAACTTAGTAAAGAGTCCCAAAGAAGTAATTTAAAACTGATGGTCACTGGACATCAAATATGGTTCCCACAGATGTCAAAATTAAGCCCAACAAAGATTCCTGAGGAGGAACTTACAAATTGATGGTCATGTGGACATTAAATACATTCCTATAGATGTCAAATGATAGGTGTGTAGATGTCAATTTTATGATAGTAATTCAATGTGGACATTGCAATAGGCCTAGGACAAATGACATTTAATCTTATGGATCAATATCAATGAACTACATTGATTTATGCAAGATAATCAAATGGTACAAGATTAAAGTAAGATTTTCTAAAGGTAATGGTTAATTTTTGAAAATTTATCAGCAAAGTGATATGAAAGTGCCATGAAGATGTCACGATGGTGCCACATAAATAGAAAACAACATATCTAAAGATCCAAATGCAAATCTATGGCACAAACTCACTTAAGTTTGAACAAATTCCCACAATTAAAGCTTTGAGAGGACTTGTAAAAAATCCCTAAATTAGGTAAAAACCCTAATTTAACCTTATATTGATCACAATTGAGCCTAAGAAATTTGGATTATCATTTGAGCAAGATAAATTTAACCCAGAGCTAAAGAGCAGCTCACTAGTGAGCAATTTAACTAAATCTAAACCATGATAGCTCAAAAAGGCACCTCAAAAGAAGATGTGGAACTTTATCTAATTTAATACATAGATGGAAGAGTCTTCAAAGATACAAAATTTTATTCCACCACCCTAAACATAGGAGATAATAACTGGTCCAAGTTAATCTAGACCATCGAGGAGTAACCAACCATCACAAGGGAAGAGGAGAAGAATCTATCTACGAGAAGGACATATTATGACATAGTGGATATTTAGATGGAAAGCCTAAAATTTAAAATGGACAAGACTAAGGTACTATATTATATTTATGTTCTCTCTCCTATTTTTAAAGTTTGAAAATTTTATAAAGGCATATTAATCAATGAGCACACTCACAAAAGTATAGCTTATGTCTTGACCATATCTTTTGAGAATTATTATAAAATACCTAAGCCCAAAATATACATGACCACAAAAAAAAATTGGGATAATTAAAATGACCTAAATACCATATTACCCCATGGTTTTATTTTGGGAATCAAGTATTCTTGAACTTTAATGGCAACATCCCAATTAGCTAATTCAGACCTAGGATCAGGATGATTATGACCTTGATGAATAGGCTATGTAGGAATACAACCACCACCTATGTGGATAAAATTTGGGTTCCCTTGGTCTATTTTTTGGTTAATAGGGAATTCATCCCTCCCCTTGGTGAAGTTATTATCACTTATTTGTGTAGACAGATTTCCATGATCAAGAAAAGGACTAAGGGCTAATTTTACATGATATCATACTTGTTGGATGCCTTGATCACCAAAACCAAGATCCCAAACCTTAGATAATGGTAACCTAAAGGAACATAGATGGTCTCCCATTATTATTCAAAAATGCATATATTCAAATACAGGGACCACATCCATTTCATATGTGATTGTGTCTATCCAGCCTTAACTAAGGCCATAATTAGGAATCTAATGGAAAGAGTTGTACTTTGGTCAATAAATAAATTTAATACATTGGTGAAATTTGGTTATATCTTGAATGTACCATAATTAGTATTAAAGAAACATAATTCACCCCACTTAGATTAATAGTCCATGTACCATTCAAACTAGCTTAACAAGAAGTAAAATACCAAATATGTAATGGTATAGATGGTCTTAACAAGACCAAAAGGAAGGGAATGCTTCAAACCCTCCCCATAACCATTGGTAAGACTATGTTTTAATAATGGGATAATATTGATACTACCTCTTTTTGAGGTCAACATACCCCAATTTATGAAAAATAGGGACCCTTCTATCAAATTATGCAAATTTGTACCTTAAAATTGAAAATTCACTTGATTTGAGTATCACTAGCATGTTTTCACATTATTTGTATTTGAAGATTATTCACACAATGATTTGGTTAGATTATTTATTCATGGATTTGGTTTAACCTTGTCTAAGTTTTCTAATAGTGGATCTTCTTGTTTTAGGTTATAGGTCTAATGGAGTTCATTTGGAATAGACAATATATGGGTTTCATAAATTTATGTTTTTATCTCAATCTGGTCTTTTACTAGCCTTTGGTCTAGAAAAATCAAAATTGAATGCATTTTGATCATCCTGAAACCCTTACTCAAAATACCCTAGCATAGGTTCCTTTGGACTAAATTCAAATTTGGTAAGAATAAATTACGTGGGAATAATTTAAAAATTATATAAACTTAGCCTAATTTCTACCCTAAGGCTTGGGTCATGTTTTTCAAGATGACCAAACCTTAGCCTAAAATTCTTGATCCCCTTTATTCCTAATACCCCTTTTCCCCTTTTATCTTAGCATGGTCTAATGCTATTATTTTTTGGTTCATTTTATAATGTTAAAGCTTAGCTCAAGACTTTGGCCTAAAGCTTTAATTCATATTTATTAATATGAATAGAACCTTAGTTTGAGTTATATATATCCTTAAGCCTATCTTAAATATTGTGTTTTTCCTCAATATCAATGACCTATGCTTTCTTGAGTGAGATGGATCAAAAAATGTGTATCGAGTTAAAGTTTCAATGGAACCCAAAGTAAACATGGTAATGACATACATCTTAACCACATTAGATAGAATAGTGAGCATCTAATGGTAAACCACTCCTCGGATCAAGATATGATGATATGTGTTCATCCAGATAAAGTAAATCCAATGGTGTGAGAGAGACATTGACTTTTAAAAATGAAATCAGACCAAATGAGATGTTGTTATGTGGTGAAAGTATACTGGCCTGACAGAGATTGACAATGTAGAGTACAAAAATCCCATAGGATTGCCAAGTGGCATGACTTGAAGGATAATACAGATAGGAGCCAATCTTACTCACCTCCATATATCTTGATCTAATAGAACATGTTTGTTCAATCAGGATCTAATGGCATGAAATCAAACTGGGAAGCTAAACATAGAATCCCTTTTATTGGGACATATACCTTAACTTAAACATTATGCCATGTTTATTTTTATTTAAGGGGTTAATTTAATATGTTTGGAACCTAACTCAATAATTTAGATTAAAATGATTTATTTGCATGGAAATTTTAATCTAATACTTTGACTTAAGCTTTACATGTTCCCCAGGCCCTAACTTCAATATTTCCTATTATTTGTAGGAACCAGTCTTGCTTGGACTAATGGACATATTTTTAGATGATCATGGTTTCCCCCTTCCAATGTTACTAAATTTGTTTGGTTTTGTTGTAGGATCAATGGGATCCCATTTATGGAATAAACATGCTTAGGGTTTGGTGATTCAAATGTAAAATAGACCTTTTATTAGTTGGTCTAAAATTAATTGGATCTATTTCAAACCATAATCAAAATCCTAGTCTAATGTTTTGACATAAGTCCCTTTTAATTAAATTCAAATTTACATGAGAACACTTATAAGTACCATTGACTTAGCCTAATTTTTACCCTAAGGATTGGGTCGTGTTTTTCAACATGACCGAACCTTAGGCTAAAATTTTGTGTTTGGTCTCTTTATATCCCATGAATGCATGGTCCCTTTTAATATGTTATAACTTAGCCTAAGGTTTTACCCTAAAGTATAATCATATTTATTTATACAATGAGACCTTAGGTTAAAACCTTATGATAGGACATTTTATTATTGGTAGGGTCCCCTTTTATTATGCTCTGAACTTATCATATAATCTTTATCTTAATGTCCACGTTCATGTTTATTAACATAAATAAAGACCTTAGTATTAAATATTTTATCCTAAGACCTATGCACTTTCCCAAGACTAACTTAAAAAGTTTACATCTCTATAGGATCAATGACATGTGTTTTCTCAGGCAATATTGATCTAATAGAGCATAGCCATTCAAAGTTTCAATGATGCCCCTGTAGATGGTAAGAAGGTGACAAGTGTCATGGTTCAAGCTAAATAACAATGAACAACCAATGGTGGTCCATCTCATGGATCATTATCAAATGACACATGCTCACTTGGATGACAAATATCAAATGGAGTGAGATCAATATTGAAAATTCAAGCCATGGACCCTAGTTTGAACATCGACCACCTTATCGAGAATCGATGGTATGAATTTAAGCATATATATCTAGATCAATGGAGCATAGTGGGTCAAAGATTCAATGAAGCTCAAGATGAACACGAGTCCGCCACATGGTGAAATCATGTTAATTGGTAGGACAAGTATAATATAAATCTCAAAAGACCTATGGGACTACCAAGTGGCACAAATTTGGGGCCAAGTATAAATAGTGACCAATGGAATTCTATTTATATGATCAAGATCAATGAAAACTATTGATCCATGTAAAATAATCCAATGGCATGAGATAAAATTAAATTTTCAAAGGGTAATGGTAAGTTTTTTAACATTAATGAGCTAAGTACCACAAAAATGCCACATTGATGCCACAGTGGTGCCACATAGGTAGAAAGCGACAAGTTTAGATATCTTATGGGCTCAAAAAGGGAAAGGTATAAATGCAAGGATACAAAAGTCACAATCTCACTTAAGTTTGAATAATATGTCACCATTAAAACTTTGAGAATACTTGAACAAAGCCCTAGCTCATGTAAAATCCCTAATTCAACCCTATATTAAGTACAATCAAACCTAAAAGAGTGAATTATAATTTGAGCTAGAGAAATTTAATCTAGAATTAAAATATAGATCAATAGTGAGTAATTTAACAAAGTTAATAGTCATATAAGCCCAAAAATTCACTTAAAAAGAAGGTACAAAGCTCTATTTAACTTAAAATGCAAAGGTTGGGATTTTTAAGGACATGTAATTCAATAGCATGGCTTTTAACACAGGAGATAACAATTGGTCCAAGATTTTTTGGATAATTGAGGAACTACTAGCCATCATAAGGGAGGATAAAATTAATGCATCTATCAAGAGGAGATATTACAACATGGTGGCTATTCAAATGATAGGTCTTCATTTTATTGTAGCCAAACCAGAGGTACTATATTGTATTGGCATTATCTCTCCTATCTTTAAAGACTAAAAAATTGATAAAGGCATGATAGTTCATGAACATAGCTTTAGGAAGGTTATATATATTTCTCCTATTGAATTTAAGAACTATTATAAATTACCCAAGATCTAGGTGGATGTAACCAAAATCAACAAATGGTCCAACTAGAATGACCTAAAGACCATCCTTACCCCTTAGATATATTCAAGAAACCAAGTGTTTTTTGACTTCAGTGGCAACATTTCAATCAACTAATTTAGGGATGAGGTTAGGATGATTATGAAATTAATGAAAAAATTATGTGGGAACCCCTTCACCACCTATGTTGACATACTATAGGTCCCTTTTATGTATTTCATGATCAAGAAGGAACTCACTCCCCCTTTAGGACAGATGATTAACACTTTCTTGATGAGGCAATTTTTTGTAATAAAAAAGAAAACCATCAATAATTTATGTATGACATCTTACGTTTTTGATACTTACATTCCACTACCAAGATCTCCACCCTCAGAGAATGTTCTCTAATGGGAAGTAGACACTCTACTAGTATTATTTAAAGTTCTATATTTTGAAATACAATGACTATATTCAATTCATCTATGATTATTTTTACCCATCCTTATTTGAGGCCATTTTCAAGGTCCCAATGATTAATTTTTTCCCTCTAATCAAGTATTATGTCAAATCCATTAAGGATATATGACTATATCCTAACTACTCCATAATCAAGATTAAAGGAACTCAATGTACCCTAATTAGGCTACCAATTCATGTGCCAGATAAACTAGTTGAACAAGAGGTATCATTCCAAATATGCAATGGTGTAGATGGTATTTACATAACCAATAGGAAAGTAATGATCCACCCCTTCCCCATAGCCATTAAAAAGACTATGTTTTAACAATGGGAAAATATTGAGGTTACCTCTAAACATAAGGCCTCTTTTAGATTAAAACATGATGAAATAAGGTAGTGGGATACTCAAGGAATAGTTGTGGGGAACTTGAAGGAAAAGGGGATCAATATGACTTATGAACACTATCCTAGACATTATGACCTAGTATGCACCAAAGCTTCTTCATTCACTGAGGTCATAGAAAGATTAAAGAGGCACAACATCAAGCCAGAGACTTGATTACTAAGAGAGCAAAATCCAAGTGATGGCATATGGAAGCTAGGGCCATGACAATACCATTTGATTGGTGGAGAGTCATGTAGACCTCCACAACCATAAAAAAAGATCTAAAAAACATAAGGCACCAAGGCTAGAATAAAGGAGACATGGTGAATGTGCTTCTTCTTCATCCTAAGCACAAGAATCGGGATCATAGGTTGAGAAAGTTGAAATAATAACATTAGATCCTAAAGAGATAGTGGAAGATGCCTTGAAGGCACTAGGTAGTGTATATCAATTTCATGAGGAGGAAGTACAGGAGGAAGAACCTTAGTCCAAAGTTAAGAAGGTAGAGAAAGATAAAGGGAAAGAATTGGCTTTGAGTTTAGCTCCAGTAAGTATCCCAAAGAAGAAAGTTGAGTTAACATTATTTCTAGCAGGAAAGAAGAGACCTAGGTTAACCTTCACTCATCCTTTGAGTGAGGTCAACCTCTTCATTAAGGAGAACCCTATCCAAGGTCCAATTATCCTTGAATGGTTTGTATATGGTAAGTTTCAGAAGGTTCATACTTTGCATCATCTGCGGACCATTTCTAAATTAGTCAACATCACTATCCATGATGAACTCAAGCCATAGATAGTTGTTCTACAAAAGGAAGAAGAATGAAAGATGTTAAATCTTGGAGAGCCAAACATAACGTAGATTGAAAAACCTACCCCTCAAGTGACACAATCATCATTTGACATTAGCTTTAACCTAACAATAGCTAGATTTCAAAGAGTTAGTGAAAAGAAAGACATGACTAGGGGAGAATAATTCCATTTTTATAAAGTGGAACCATTTGTTGGCTTGAATATTATTGAAGGGAAGAGACCTGGTGAAAACCCCATCTTTGAGGAAAATGTTCTTGAATTGGTTCAATCAAAATCATCTCAATTAGAAGCTACCATCAAAGGCTTGCAACAACAAAGGGAGAATATATAATAGTAGAAGGAGAATTTATAAAGGAAAACTTTTTTTTTAGTTCTTAATGCCATGATCAATATGTTTGAAGCATCTTTATATGATATGTTTGACTCCCTAAAGTCAGAAAAGGTAAGACAAAGTATATTGATCTAACAGGATGTAGCGAATAAAGGCTTAGTCACCTAATGGTAGAATTTAAAAGACAAAATAAAGAAATTGGTCAACATCTCGGTATAATATCAAATCCTTGGTTTCAATACCATTATCTTAGCTCACTTGAACACAACCATGGTATTGATTTTAGATAAGATCAAGGGTTTGAGTACATGGTCCAAGATATTGGAAAGACTCCTTGGGGATGACAAGGATATACTATATAGGATGGGACATCTCTTTGGGACCATGATCCTCAAACCAACTACACTCAGCTCCATGGGCTTCATTAAAGATGAGGAATTCAAGCACAATACCACCTTGGTCATGCAAGAAGTAAGGATTAAAATCCAAGGCAAATATAGGACAAATAATAATAGGTTCATGGATATGATCCTAACTATAGAGGAAAATATTATTGAAGATAGGAGCTTTAAAGAGGCCATGGGGAGAAATGATAGGGACTTTGGAGAATTGGTTTATCAAGAGGATGAGCTCTTCATGTAACTTGTTAATTTGAAATTGATTGATAAACAACATCAGGAAGTAATGAAACTATTATGATAGTAAGAAGGGACTTCATCGACACAAGTTCCTCAAACTTAGGAATTTTTTTTTGTAGAAGCATTGTAAAATTTGAAAGTAGAATATTAAATTTTTGTAAATATGTGTGAATCTTGTAATCACTTTGCCTATAGGTCAGTCCCCTTATAAAATTTTAGTGTATTCTAGAACTTTTGTAGAAAGGACTACTATCCTTACACCTGTACACTTATAATTGGATATGACTAACCGACATACTTCTTTGTATTATATAAAAGGATTACTTTCATTTATAAAAGAGGAGGAAGTTTTTTGAGCCAAAAAACTTGTGTAAACTTTTGAGAAACTAATACAAGTGAGGAATTATACAAAGATTTTCTAGATTTGTTTGTCATTTGTTATTATGGTTTCTCTCTCATTTGCTTGTTTTGATTCCTATATTTGAATAGTTCTTGTAAAATCTTGGTATACATATGTTATTTACAAATTTGTTAACTTGTGCTAATGCTAGGTTGACTAAAAGTTATTTATTTCATTTCATTTCCATTACTCTTATTGCATTTGGGCTAATGTTGTTTACTTGTAGGGGTAAATCTTTAAAGTGAACTAAGTTCTTATTTGTATTAATTTTCACTCCTTAGATGTTTTACTAATGTGTAGTAATATTTTAGCTCATTATATTTCATATTATACATTGGTTAAGTACATTGTTGGAGGATATTTGAGCTTTGTCATGATGTTTGGGATGAGTATCAACATCTATTTTCTACCTTACCCTTCTTTTTTCTTCTTTTTTAAAACCACATCACTCTAGATTATTTTACATTATAAATATCCATGTTAGATTAGTATTTATATTAGTTTTTATCATAATTAATTGATATTATCTAATATTGCTTCATTCTCTACATAGATATAGGCTAATGTGTCTCCCAACCACCAAACTTTATAAATATTGTGAAATAGTTCACTTGTTTTGCCTCTATTTCACTAATAGATAATAGGATTATCACAACCTCAAACTCATGCATTGAATTATCTAAATTCTAAAATGATAAGTGTTATTTAAACACTTTGAGCACTTGTGATACAAATTTAGGCATCAACAGGAAGAGCTTCACTAGTGTTAGAAGGAGGGCCATTCTTTGTAGATTTGTAGTATATTTGCTAGTGTTTGTGAATTATATTCAAACATCACTCTATTCTTTGAATATTTGTGTTTATTTTAGCATAATTGTGTAAAGGTTAGTGATATTTATGGTTTAAAATTGGTCTTTTTGCTTATTTAGACAAAGATTGACATTCTTTGAAGACATATGTTGAATTTTGGTAAAGATAGCTTTAGATTTATGAACCCAATAGGTTTAAGGTTAGTGATGACAATTTTGATTAAATATTGATAGATACTTTACAAATTTGAGTTTATTTGAATTCAAATGTGTGAATTTTAGTCATATTTATGTACTAGGATACATCTTTGAGCTAATCTAGTTAAAGATTACTATTATTTGTATGAATCTTTGAAAATTTTACTTAATGTGCATTTCTAATCATTGTTCTCTACAAAGATAGGATTGAGACATCATATTTAAAATAGGATTCAAATTTCTCAATCTATAATTGCCAAGAATTAGAATAAGGTCATGTTCGAAGACTAGGGAACATTTGTTTGAATTAGGAGTCCATAAGAGAGTTAGGTGACATAAAGGTAAGCACAAGATTTTAAAATATTTTTCAACTTCATCAATTTAGGTTGCTCTTGTGTTTGATATTTATCAAGGTATGGCTTGGCTAGGTGGATCTTCAATCAATGTGATAGGTGTGGTACATGACCTTCCTCATAATCTTGACAAATATTTTCCAATATTTAGTCTTAGTGATATTGTAACTACAGTAGAACATATTGAATAATTCAAAGCTACTTTAAGATTGTTAAATATCACTCATGAAGATGTAACATATAGGTTATTTCATTTTAATTTCAAATACGTTGCATATGAATGGTTTCTAAATTTACCTAAGAATTACATTACCATTTGGGCTAACTTTAACAATGTTTTCATTGACCAATTTTGACAAAATCATTAGTCCTTGTATCTTGTAGCAATAATTCACCATGATCAAGAGAGATGCAAATGAACCCATAAGATCCTTTACTATTAGGTTCCAAAACGTGTATAGATAAACATGTTTTGGAACCTAATAGTAAAGTCTAATGGTGCCTTGGCTTTACAAATCTATAAGGAGGATTTAGATCCCATGATGTTTGTATTTATAAGAAAAGCCACTGGACATGAATACTTTTGCCTTAGCCTATTCTAAAGTAATGATCATCAATGACCAAATTTAGCCTCAAGGATAGATGGCTTACTCTATCCCCAACATCAACCCACATTTTCCTACCTTGAGTATCTTCCTTAATAATAATTAGAATGTGTCTGATTTAAATCAAATCCTAACTTTGAACCAATTTCCCTTAAGCCATACTCATCCTACTCAGAACTTAGGATTCTTGAATAATACAGTAAATGGATTGAATCAAAGTGATCAAAAGGATTTGGTACCAACCATTGGTACTAATGATAACTAGGTATTCTAAGGCACCCAAGAATGAGAGTGACTCTATATTGAAAATGGTCCAAAAGCTAAGCACTAATTTCCTTTAATTGCAAAAGTAAGTTGGTAATACTAGGGAGAGTTCTAGTAGAAACTTTTCTTTTCAAAGATTCAATGGGCCCAGTAATAGGTTTTAGAATGATAGTTATTATATCAACAAAAATAATGAACCATCTACTAATAAGAAAACAATAGACAAAAATCTTATTAATGTTGATTTAACTGATTACTATAGAGTTAATTACACTACTAAACATGGTGAAATAAATTGCATTGAATTTTGTAAAGATTTTAAAAAAATTTAGGGGGAGTTAAACACTTTTGAAGTGGTCCTTAATAAATATAATGGTTTAGGTACATCAAGATCCAAGTCTACTAACTAGGCCTTCATGGTGGAGATGTTTGACTCCCTGTTCCAAGAAGATAATGAGCTTGATGATATTATTGAAGAAGTCAATGTTTTCCAATAATTTATAAAGAAGACCTATCTTCTAAGAAATAGGGAGTAAAAGAAAACCTTGACTATTTTAATGCATCCAAATAACTTTGACACTCCTCTAGATACTACCTCAAATAATAACCCAAAACCTCCAAAGGGAAGTAATTCTAAGCATAGTACTGATGCATCTAATTATTCCAATAGGATTGGGTGTAATATTATGGAAGACATGAAGAAAATTAAGGTGAATATCACATTGCATGAGTTGATGCAAATCACTAAAAAAAGGGACTTGTTGTTGGAGTCCTTATCTAAAAATCCTAGAAAGCCACCCAAAAATGACAATATCAATGTTGTTATGTATGAAGATAAGATAGAATCTCCACCTTTCTTTCTTACTGTCAAAATGTTTGGTAATAATTTACATAATTGTTTACTAGATTCTAGTGCATCCACAAACATCATGCTAATAGGTATTTGTCAACAACTTGGATTAAATCCTATTAAATATGATAGAGTTTTTACTCAATTAAATAAATCTAGAGTTAAAGTAATTGGAGAATTATTGAGTATCCATATGCAACTTGCTTTTGAGCTAAGATTTCAGTAATTTATTGACATCCAAGTGGTAGATATTCTTGATGTTTATGGGATATTGTTAATCAAAGAATGGATAAAATCCCTAAATGGATATATGTCCACTGACTACTCATATTTGTGGCTACCTTGGAAAGGAGTCCCAATCAAATCAGAGTAGAAAGAGAACCTTAAATGAAGCACATGATCACTGAGTACAATGTTGTTGATGAAGAGTCAACATGGTAAACTCAGATTTGGGTGTTTATACTTTGGAAACCCCTAAGGTATGTGATTCTAAAACTTCTCATGCTTTGCCTAAAATGTGGATATTATATTTTGATGGTGCTAGGTGTAAGTCTGGGTCTAGATTAAGAATTCTTCTCACCAATCCTATTGGGAAATAATTAAAAGTTTCTTATAAACTTTAGTTTCCTTGTACTAATAATCATGTAGAGTATGAAGCTTTGATTATAGGATTGTAATTTACCATTAATCATAAGGTTAAATAAATCTTGGTTCATGGTGACTCAAAACTTGTGGTTAATCAAGTGAGGAGCAAGTATCAGTGCAAATTGTCATACCTCAAGAAATATAAGTTTAGAGTATGGGATTTACTTGAATATTTTAATGATTTCAATATTCTTTCCATCCCTAGGGAAGAAAACAAGGTTTTTGATGAGCTTACCTTAGTTGTATCCAATCTCATGCCAATTCAAGACTCTCAAAACCTAATTATTGAGCTATTCCCATGCCCTTCGGTCCTTGATAATGTAAACCACCTATAGGTATTTAATTAAAACCAATAAATCCTAGAATTCATGACCATCTCAAGAGAATTTGAGGCTCATCTCATAGATGAGGCTAATGAAAATACTCTTGAAAAAATGATATATTTGATAACAAAGTCATTCAAATAAATAATAATAAGATTCTAAAAGATATGAATGCCTTGGAAAGGTTATTCGATTAGGATAAACTAAATGATAACACTAGGATTCCCAAATTGAATGGGAAGGATTAAAAAGCAGTTGATCTTAGACCTCAAGTTCAACCTCAATTAGTGAACATTGGTTCAACATGTACAAGTCTAGAAAATGAAAAAACCAAAGACTTGCTGACAAAATAGAAGGACATAATAACATGGTCCTATGATTACTTGAATATTTTCTATCGAAGATTCATCACCCATACTATACCCTTAAAGGAAAACCACAAACCTTTCAAATAAAAGTAGAGACCTATCAACCCTATTTTACAACCTATGATTTTCAAAGAGGTCAAGAAATTATTAGATGATAAGATTGTAATTCCCATTAGGCACTCTACCTGGGTCACTAATTTTGTGTAAGTTAGGAAAAATAATGGTGAAATAAGGCTATGGATTGATTTTAGAAATATAAATAAGTCATCTGAAAAGGATACTTATCCTTTTTATACTCTTAACCAAGTTATTTAGGTTGTTTCTAGTCATACTATGATGTCCTTTTTTGATGGTTTTTCAAGATAAAACTAGGTGCTTGTGAATAAAGAATATAGGATGAAAACTACTTTTACAATTAAATGGGGTATGTTTGCCTACAAGAGGATGCCATTCAGGCTGATCTCTACAAGGGATACATTCCAAAGAGCCATGGATCATGATTTCTAAGTCTTGATAGGTAAATGTATCATCATATATATGGATGACTTGATTATCTTTTCCAAGAACATGGAGGACCACATCATGCATTCATAGGAGGAATTTGAAAGGTGCAAAAGGTATGAGATTTATCTCAACCCAAAGAAAAGTAGTTTCTATGTTACTAAGGGAAAACTATTAGGAAAAGTTATCACTAAGGAGTGAATATTTATAGACCCAAATAGAGTAGATGCTATATCAAAAATAGAGCTTCCTAATAGTAAGAAATAACTAATGTCAGTCTTTGGCAAAATTAATTTTGTAAGAAAGTTTACTTCTAGCTTTGCAAAAATTGTCAATCCATTAAATGATATGCTAAAGAAAGATGTTAGAATAACTTGGAACAAAGAAAATAAGAAGGATTTTAAGGACATCAAGGAGGCAATTGGACAATCTCTAGTCTTGATAAGTTCATACTTATCCAAAGATTTTTACCTTTATTCCTTTAATTTTGATCATATTATTGCTATAATTTTAACTCAAAATTTTGAAGGTTGTGATCATCCATTTTCTTTCATGAGCACAAACTTTAAAAATGTTGAGTTAAATTATTCTTTAATTAAAAAAAAATCATATGCATTAGTTAAGTTAGTGAATAAATTTATGCACTACATTCTTAGGAATAAGGTGAATACAATCTTATTAGACCTTGCCACCAAGCTCATGATAAGTCAAAATGAGATAGGATAAAGAAGAGGTAAATGATGTCTATACATCAATAATATGACATTAAAATGAAGACTACAAAATTTTTAAGGTACCAAGGTATAATTAAATTTATTACCAATACTAACCTCAAGCTAAGTTTCATGTAGGTTGAACAATAAAGTTTTTAGTCCAATTATTGGTATGATCACATTATCCATCTACTGATCAGTGACACTTGTCTTGCATGGTTGACCAAGGAGCAAAGAATATCCCTAAGACTCAAGGTATCCCACTACCTAATCAAATATCGAGTGTTGTATAGGAAAAACTTTGAAGGCATTTACTTGAGGTGTGTATCCAAAGAAGCAGCAGCTAAAATCATGAACACTTTTCATGAGAAGCTAGGAAGTGGACATCCATCTAGAAGGACAACAACTAATAAAAACCTTAGAGCTGGTTACTATTGGACCACAATCTTGAAGGATGCCCACAATCATATAAGGAAATGCCATTCATTTCAAGTATTCAACATGAAATATCCTAATGCAGCCATGCCACTGTAGCCAATTATGTTAGATAAACCTTTTTACTCTGTGGGGACTAGATTTCATGGGGGTAATCGACCCTAATTCATTAGAATGTCATAAATACATTTTAATTGCTACTAACTACTACATAAGATGGAATAAAGTAGTGGAAATAAAGCAATGTAAAACAAAAGAAGTGATCAAATTCTTGGAAAAAAACATATACACTAGATTTAAAACCCTAGTCTCTATAGTCTATGATAATGGATTTGATTTTATATCAATTGAAATGATAGAATGGGTATATGATAACAACATCATTCTCAAGTTATCCTCAAATTATTACCCTCAAGGAAATGGAGTATCTGAGTTAATGAATAATAACTTGATGAAGGGAATAAATAATTCTACAATAGACAAACCTAGGACATGGCACAAACTTCTCAAATATACCCTTTGGGCAAAACAATTAGAATCAATCAGGCTCTCAAGGCATCTATGTTCTTGTTGGTGTATGGCCAAGATACCATCTTCCCATCACCCTCAAGTTACCAAAATATAGGTTCATACAAGAATACATGGAGGAGGATCAAGAATTGGCAAGCTCAAGGTTGCTTGACATTATTTAGATGGAAGATGCACGAGAAGTGGATTTTGATAATTTTAGTAGGCGCCAAACCATAGTGAAGAGGTGTTTTGATAAGAGATCAAAGATAAAGGGGTTCAGGAAAAGAGACTTAGTTCTTATTTAGGACAAGGAATCTGAGCCTAAAGGTAAACATGGTAAGTTTACATCTTTGTGGATAGGTCCCTACCAGATTGCAAAAATACTTGGAGATAACACCTTTAAGCTAAAAGACCTACAAGGAGTAGAGTTCACACTACCCACCAATGGGTAGTACCTTAAGCACTTATTTTATACTACTCCCCCTAGGGTATTCATGGAGTAAAATGTAAGGATAGTTAGAGTTAGTGTAGGTAGGCTAGATTAGTTTTTTTCTATTTTTTCCTTCTTGCCACTTGTTTATACAAAAGTTTTTACATATTTGTTTACTTTTCCTTTGATTTCTACTTTGTTTCTTTCTGTGAGTTTGTTTGCTTTCTCTACTTGGTTCTTTTCTCTTAATAAGTCCTTTTGGATAAGCCTTAGCTCAAATTTCATATAATTACTCAAGAACTCCATAGTTCAGAAATGCAGGTATGAATCTTAAGCGTATGTTGACCATGAATTTGAAATAGGAGCTTGACGTTATAGTTTAGAGAAAATAGTAATGAGTAATGGATAGGTTGGTTGTTTTATAAGGTTTCAAACCTTATTTTTTTCTAATCTTGGTTTTAATAAGGATTACACATATGGGATGAAAGCTTGAATTATTAAGACACATTCATACTTGCACTTAACAAACATCCTTACCCAGGATAAATGTTGTAATCATAGGTGATTGTCTAAAGATCAAACATTTGACCTAATCTCCAAATATATCTATCTTGGTTCCCAACCTTTTATAAAAATCCAAAATGATCTAAAAAATATAAAATAAGAGCTTATTGGAAAAATCAAAATCTCTCCGAGCAAAGGTGAATATGGTAATCTCCATCGAGGCTATGGATGCCTAGCTAGCAATGGATCAAGGTCTCTAGTGGATCCAAATGCATCTCTATCAGGGCTATGGATGCTTGGATGGAAACATAGCAATGACCAAGCCTTCCCTAAGCTAAAGCATGGTTCTTAATGGATATCCAAACATGTTAGAAGTTAATGTTAGTGATTAAAGGCATGAAATTTAGAAGTTATTTCCTAAATCACATGGAAAATAGTAATTGGAATCAAATCACACACATAACATGACTTGGATTTAATGTTTGATCCTATTTGTATAGGCACCAAACTTATTATAACTAGGAACTGATTTTGATAATGGTATTGATCAAGTGGAATAGGTAATCTAGTTATTTGTCTAAAATGGATTCTCTGAATTCTAATGTATTGTTATGCTTCCCCCAAAAGTCAAAACTTATTGAGGTCAACATACCCCCATTTCTAAAAAATAGGCACCCTTGCATCAAATTATGCAAATTTTTACCTTAAATTTGAAAATTCACTTGATCAAAGTATCACTATCATGTTTTCACATTATTTGATCCACACCATGATTTGGCTAGATTATTTATTCATGGATCTGGTTTAACTTATCTAAGTTTGCTAATAGTGGATCTTATTTTTTTAGGATAGAGGTCTAGTGGAATTCATTTGGAACAGATAATATCTAGGTTTCATAATTTTATGGTTTTATATTAATTTGGTATTTTACTAGATTTTCATCTCAAAAAATCCAAATTGAATGCATTTTGATCATCCTAAAACCCTTACTCAAAATGCCCTATCACAGGTTCCTTTTGACCAAATTCAAATTTAGCAGGAATAAATTACATGGGAACAATTTAAAAATTATATAAACTTAGCCTAATTTTCACCCTAAAACTTGGGTCATGTTTTTCAACATGACCAAACCTTAGCCTAAAAATTATATGCTTGGTCCCTTTTATGTCCTGATCCCCTTCGTCCCCTTTTATTTTAGCATGGTCTAATGTTATTATTTGCCAGGTCATTTTATTATGTTAAAAATTAGCTCAAGACTTTGGTATGAAGTTTTAATTCATGTTTATTAATATGAATAAAACCTTAGTATAAAACCTTAGTATGTGTTCTATATATCCTCAAGTCTAACTTAAACATTGTGTTTGTCCTCAGGATTAATGACCTGTGTTTGATCAGGTGAGATGGATCAAATGGTGCATACTGAGTCAACATTTCGATACAACCCAAATCAAACATGGTGATGACACATGTCTTAAGCTCATTAGATAGAATGGTGAGTAGCTAATGATGGCCCACCCCTCAGATTGAGATTTGATGAAACATGTTCATCTAGATAAAGTAAATCCAATGGTGGGAGAGAGACATTGAATTTTTGAAAAGGAACTCAGACCAAATAAGATGTTGTTATGTGGTGGAAGTACACTAGACCAATAGATATTGATAATATAGAGTACAAAAATCCTATAGGATTGCCAAGTGGCATAACCTTAGGGATTAATGCAGATAGGATCCAATCTTTCTCAACTCCATGGATCATGATCCAATGGATTGTGTTTATTCAAGTAGGATCTAACGATGTGAAATCAAAATGGGAGGCTAAACATATGGTCCCTTTTATTTAGACATAGACCTTGTCTTAAACATTATGCCATGTTTATTTTTATTCATGGGGTCACTTTAATATGTTTGGAACCTATCTCAAGACTTTAGATTAAAAGGATTTATTTTCATGGAAATTTTAATCTAAGACTTTGACTTAAGCTTTATATATTCCCTGAGCCCTAACTTCAATTTTTCCTATTATTTTTAGGAACCAATCTTACTTGGACTAATGGATGTATTTTTGGATGATCATGGTCTCCCCTTATAAATGTTGCTAAAGTTAGTTGCTTGTGTTTCAAGATGAATGGGATCTCATTTATGAATAAACATGCTTAGGGTTTGGTGCTTCAAATGTTATAATTGACCTTTTCTTAGCTAGTTTGAATTTAATTGGATCTATTTTAAACCATGATTAAAACCCTAGTCTAATGTTTTGACATAAGTCCCTTCTAATTAAATTCAAATTTGCATGGGAACACTTATAAGTACCATATACTTAGCCTAATTTTTACCCTAAGGCTTGGGTCATGTTTTTCAACATGACCAAACCTTAGGTTAAAATTTCATGCTTGGTCCCTTTATATCTCATGAATGTGTGGTCCCTTTTACTAAGTTCTAACTTAGCCTAAGTCTGTACCCTAAAGTATCATTATATTTATTTATAAAATGAGACCTTAGGTTAAAACCTTATGGTAGGACCTTTTATTATTGGTAGGGTGCCCTTATATTATACTCTAAACTTAACATAAAATATTTATCCTAAGGTCCATGTTCATGTTTATTAACATAAATAAAGGCATTAGTTTTAAATATTGTATCCTAAGACCTATGCATTTTCCTAATCTTGACTTAAAAAAATTTCATCTCTTCGGGATCAATGACTCACATTTACTAAGGCAAGATTGATCTGATGGAGCATATCCAGTCAAAGTTTTAATGATGCCCCCGAGGTGGTAAGAAGGTGAAAAATTTCATGGTTACAGCTAAAGAATAATGAATAACCAATGGTGGTCCATCCCATAGATTATGATCTAATGACACACACTCACTTAAATGATAAGGATCGAATAGAGTGAGCTCAATGTTGAAAAGCAAAGCCATAGACCCTAGTTTAAACATTGAGCATATTATCAAGGATAAATGGTACATGTCTAAGTGTACATATCCAGATCAATATAGCATAGTGGGTTAAATATTCAATTAATCTTAGGATGAATGTAAGGTCACACATGGTAAAAGTGTGCTAACTAGTAGGACTAACAAAATATAGAGCTTAGAAGGCTCGTGGGAAGTCAAGTGGCACAACTTTTGGGCCACATACAAATAGAAACCAATGGCATTCAATTTAAGGGATCAATATCAAAGAACAATATTTATATATACAAAATAATCCAATGACATGAGATAAAAGTATATTTTTAAAGGGAAATAATGAGTTTTTAAACATTAATGAGCTAAGCATCATGAAAATACCACATTGATGCCACAATAGTGCCATATAGGTAGAAAGTGACAAATCTAGGGATCTTATGGGCTCAAAAAAGAATAGGTATAAATACAAGGATCCAAATCAAATCTTAATCACAAACTCACTTAATTTTGAATAAGTTTCCACCATTAAAGATTTGAGAAGACTTGTAGAAAATCCCTAGCTCAAGTAAAATCTTAATTTAACCTTATATTAAATACATTCAAACCTAAAAGAGTGAATTATCATCTGATCTAGAGTAGTTTAATCCAAAATCAAACATAAATAACTAGTGAGCAGTTTTAAAAAGTTTATAGTCATGACAACCCAAAAAGGCACTTTAAGGGAAGGTATAGAACTCTATTTGAATTTAAACGCAAAGGGTAGGATTTTTAAGGACATAGATTTTGATGCCATGGATTTGAATAAGAGAGACAACAATTGGTTCAAGCTTTTCTGGATAATTGAGGAACTACCAACCATCACAAGGGAGGATGATAAGAATGCATCGATCAAGAGGAGGTATGATAATATGGTGGCTATTCAGATGACAAGTTATTATTTCACTATAGCTAAACCAAAGGTACTGCATTATATTGATGTTATCTCTCCTATCTTTAAAGACTACAAAATTGATAAAGTCATGATAGTTTATAAATGTAGTTTTAGGAGGGTTGCAAATATTTCTCCTATTGCCTTTGATAACTATTATAAATTACCTAAGCCCTAGTTGGACACAACTATGATCAATAAATGGTCTAAGAAGAATGACCTAGAGACCATCCTTCCCCTTGGGTATATTCAAGAAACCAAGTGTTCTCTCACTTTAGTGGAAACATTCCAATTATCCAATTTAAGGCTGAGATTAGGATAATTATGACATTAATGAATAGATTATGTGAGAACCCCTCCACCACCTATGTTGATAAACTTTTGGTTCTTTTTGTGTATTTCATGACCGAGAAGGAACTCACTCCTCCTTGAGGAGAGATAATTAGCACTTGCTTGATGAATCAATTCTCTACAATTAAGAAGAAAAAAAAACAATTTTTTTTATATGATGTCTTACCTTTTGGATGCCTTACCACTACCAAGATACCCACCCTTAGAGAATGGTCACCTAATGGGAAGAAAATAGTTTCCTACTATTATTCAAAGTTACATATTTTAAAATACAAAGACCATACTCAATTCATATGTGATTGTGTTTACCCAGCCTTAGTTGAGGCCATTTACAAGGTCCAATGATGAGGTTTAGATGTCTGATCAATAATTATGTTGAATCCATTAGGGATATATGGCTATATCCTAATTACACCATAATTAGGATTGAAGGAACTCAATGTACCTAACTTAGAATACTAGTTCATGTGCCAAATAAACTAGTTGAACAAGAGGTAGTATTCCAAATATGCAATGGTGTAGATGATATTTGAAGGTCTAAGTTGAAAGGAATGTTCCATCCCCTCTGCATAATCATTAGGAGGACTATGTGTCAACAATGGGATGATTTTGAGGCTGCCTCTAAACATACATAGGGATTATTTTAGATTATAATAGATGAACTAAATTAATGGGATCCCTAGAAGAGTTGTGGGGCACCTGAAGGTAAATGGGATCAATATGACCTATGAAAACCAACTTAGACCTTATGACCCAATATAAAACAACTTTTTTTCATTCACCAAGGTCTTGAAAAGATTAAAGAGGTATGACATCAAGCTAGAGGTTAGATTACTGAGAAAGCAAAATCTAAGTGATGACATATAGTAGATAGGGCTAAGACAATACCATTTTATTCATGGAGAGTCATCTAGACCTCCACAACCATAAAAAGAGATCCAAAAACTTAAGGCATCAAGGTCAAAAGAAAGGAGACCTAGTGAAGTTGCTTCTTCTTCAATGTAGGCATAAGAACTAGGATCACAAGTTGAAGAAATTGACATAATAGCTTTAAATTTTAAAGAGACAACGGAAGATGCCCTGAAGGCACTAATTAGTGCTTATCAATTTGATGAGGAATAATTACAAAATGAATAACCTCAATCCCAATATGAGAAGGTATATAAGGATAAAGGGAAATAATTGGATTTGATTTTAGCTTTAATAAGTATCCCAAAGAGGAAAGTTGAGTTAGCATTGGTTCCAGTAGGAAAGTAGAGACCCAAGTTAACCTTCACTCATCCTTTGAGTGATTTCAATCTCTTCAGTGAGGAAAACCCTATCTAGGGTCCAATTATCCCTGAATGATTTGTATGTGGCAAGTTACATAAGGTTCCTACTCTACATCATCCATGGGACATTACTAAATCATTCAACATCAATATCCATGATGAACTCAAGCCATGGATAGTTTCTCTACAAAAGGAAGAAGAATGAAAGATGTTAGCTCTAGGGGAGATAGGTAGAACTTATATTGAAACACCTTCCCCTTAAGTTACATACTCATTAGATGGCATTAGTTTTGACCCAACAATAGTTGGATTGCAAAGAGTTAGTGAAAAGAAATCCATGGTTGGGGGAGAAGAATTCACTTTTTAGAAATTGGAACCATTTTTTGGAGTGAATCCTATTGAAGGGTAGATACCAGGTGAAAACCCCATCTTTGAGAAAAATGTTCTTGAATTGGCTCAAACATAATCATCCTAGTTACAGGATGCCATCAAAGGCTTACAATACCAAAAGGAAAATTTGTAATAACAAAAGGAGAATTTACAAAGGCAAGCTATTTTTTCAATACCTGATGCCATGATCAATATGTTTAAAGCATATTTCTAAGATATGTTTGACTCCATAAAGTCAATAAAGGCAAGACAAAGTGTATTGAGACAATAGAATGTAGTAGCTAAGGGCTTAGTCATCCAATGATAGAATTCAAAGGATAAAATAAAGGAATTGGTCAACATCTTGGTATAGGATCAAATCCTCAATTTCAAGACCATTAGCTTAGCTCACTTGAACACAACCTTAGGATTGATTATAGATAAGATCAAGGGTTTGAGTACATGGTCCAAGAGATTGAAAAGACTCCTTGGGGATGACAAGGAGCTACTAGATAGGATGGAACATCTCCTTGGGACCATGATCCTCAAACCAACTACACTCAACTCCATGGGCCTCATAATAGATAAGTAATTCAATCATAGGACCAGCTTGGTCATGCAACAAGTAAGGAACAAAAGCCAAGGCAAATCTGGGACAAACAACATTAGGGTCATGGATATGATCCTAACCATAGAGGAAAATATTATTGAAGCTAGGAGCATTAAAGAGGCCTTGGGGAGAAATGATAGGGACTTTGGATACCTAGCTTATCAAGAGGATGAACTCTTCATGGAACTTGTTAATTTGAAGCTAATTGATGAATAACACTAGGAAGAAATAAAACTACTATGACAACAATAGGGGACTACATCAACACAAGGTCCTCAAACTTAGTTAAAAATATTATTTTTTTTATAAGCATTGTAATATTTTAAAGTAAAATATTCTATTTTTTTAAATGCATCTGTAAGCACTTTGCCTATAGGTCAGTCTAGTTAGAAAAGTTTAGTGCATTCTAGAAATATTGTAGAAAGGATAACTATCCTTACACCTGTACAGTTGTAATTAGATATGACTGATCGACATATTTCCTTACATTTTATAAAAGGATTATTATCATTTGTAAAAGATGAGGGATTTTTTTGGGCCAAAAATCTTGTGTAAAATTTTAAGCATTCAATGCAAGCGAGTAATTTTTCAAAGATTGTCCATATTCATTTGTGTCATTTGTTATTATGGTTTCTCTCTCATTTGCTTTTTATGATTCCTAAAGTTGAATGGTTCTTATGAAATATTGGTGTGCATATATTATTTGTAGACTTGTTATCTTGTGTCAATGTTAGGCTGACTAAAATTTCTCAATTGCATTTCATTTCCTTTGCTCTTCTTGCATTTGGGCTATTGTTATTTGGTTGTTTGGGTAGATATTTAAAGTTAACTAGGTTCTTATTTGCATTAATTTTAATTCTTTAGATGTTTGCCTAATATATAGTAAGATTTTAAATCATTATATTTCATATTATATATTGGTTAAGTGCATACTTAGAGGACATTTGCGATTTTTCATGATGTTTGGGATGAAGATCAGCAACATCTCTTTTCTTCCTTACCCTTCCTTTTGCCTCTCTTTTTTAAACTAGATCACTCTAGCTTACTTTCCATTGTAAATATCCATGTTAGATTAGTATTTAGATTATTTTCTATCCAAATTAACTGATATTATCTAATATTAATTCATTATCTACAAAGATACATGCCAAGTTGGATCCCAACCACCATACTTTATAAATATTATGAAATGGTCCACTTACTTTGCCTCTATTTCACCACTCTATAATAAGATTATCACAACTTACAAGTAAAGCATTGAATTCTCTAAAATATAAAATGAGAAGTGTTCTTTAAACACTCTGATCACCTATGATACAAATTTAGGCATCAACACCTCTAAACATAGAACCTCTTTTAGATTACAACATGATGAACTAAGGCAGTGAGATCCCAAAAGAAGAATTATGGGGAACTTGAAAGCTAAAGGAATCAATATGACCTATGGGCACCAGCCTAGACCTTATGACCTAATGTACACTAAGCTTCTTCAATCATCAAGGTCTTGGAAAGATTGAAGAAACATAATGCCAAACTAGAGGCTAGGTTGTTGAGGGAGTAGAAAGGAAGTGATGATATATGGTAGTTAGGACCAAGGCAGTACCATTTACTTGGTGGAGAGTCATCTAGACCTATAAAACCAAAAACAAAGATCCAAAAATTTTATACATTAAGGCTAAAAGAAAGGAGACCTGGTGAAGTTGCTTCTTCTTTAGCCCAACCACAAGAACTAGGATCATCAGTTGAAAAGATTCAGGTGATAGCCTTGGACCTGAGTGAAATGGTTGAGGATGCACTACAAATGTTATCTAATGCTTATTAGTCATATGAGGAATAAATCCAAATAGAGGAAACTTAGACTAGGGAAGTAGAATAAAAGAAGGGGAAGGAAGTTACATTAGATTTATTACCTATTACCACACCTACCCCAAAGAGAAAAGTTGAGATAGCATTGGTTCTAATAGGGAAGAAGAGAACCAAGTTACCTTCACTCATCCTTTGAGTGATTTCAACATTTTTAGTGATGAGAACCCAATCCAAGGCCTAACCATTCCTAAATGGTTCATTATGACAAGTTGTAGAAAATTCTAGATCTACACCATCCTTTGGAATAACCAAGTATATAAACATAACTTTGCATGGTGAGCTCAAGCCATGGATTTTGTATTTAAAAAAGGAAGAGGAGAAAAGTATGGCTAATCCAAGAGAATTGAGTGGAACTTAAATTGAAACCCTTGCTCCTCAAGTGACACAATATTCAGTTGGTGTCAAGTTTGACCCAAAAATAAATAGGTTACAAAGAGTAACTAAAAAGAAGGCCATGATAGGTGGACAAGAGTTCACTTTTCAGAAAGTGGAACCATTCATTGGACCAACTCCTATTGAGGGAAAAAGGCCAAGTCAAAACCCCATATTTGAGGAAAATTTACTTGAATTGGCCCAAGAATAGTCAACCCAATTTTAGGCTACCCTAAAAGGCATGAAAAAACACAAGGAGAATATACAAAAGGAAAAGGAAAATTTAGAGAAGTAAGATATATTTTCAGTTCTAGATGCTATGATCAAGATGTTTAAGGAAAATATATTGGGTCAATAGGATGCAACAACTAAGGACTTAGTCACCCATTAGTATAATTAAAGGGATAAAATGAATTAATTTATCAACATCTTGGTATAAAATCAAATCCTTGGTTTCAAAGCCATCAGCCTAGTTCATTTGAACATAGTAATAGGACTACTTGTGGACAAGATCAGGAGCTTGAACACATGGTCTAAAAATTTGGAAAGACTCCTTAAAGATGACAAGGAGCTACTAAATAAGATGGAACATTTCTTTGGGATTATGATCCTCAAACCAAATACATTTAGCTCCATGGGCCTCATCACAAATGAAGAGTTCAAGCATAGAATCACCCTAGTCATGTAGGAAATGAGGAGTAAAAGCCAAGGAAAATTTGGAATAGACAATAGTAGGGTCATGTATATGAACCTAAAAATAGATAAAAATATTGTTTAAGATAGGATAATTAAAGAAGCCTTTCAAATAAATGAAAGTGACCTTGGAGACCTGGTTGATCAAGAGGATGAGCTCTTCATGGAACCTGTTGTTAATTTGAAGTTGATTGATGAACAAAACTAGAGAGCAATGAAGATACTATAATAACAACAAGGGACTTCATCAATATAAAGGCCCTAAAGTCAATCAAGTTGACTTAGGACATTTTGTTATATAAAATAATTATAATATTTTAAAATAGAATATTCTTTTATAAAGGCATGTGCAACTTGTAAATCACATTGCCTATAGGTCAATCCATAGGGAAAAAGTCTAGTGTATTCTAGGACTTTGTAAAAAGACAACTATTCTTTACACTTATTCTTTTGTTATTGCATATGACTAACCAACATACTTCCTTATTTTATATAAAAGGAGTATTGTCAATTGTAAAAGGGGGGAGATTTTATTAGAGCCAAAAGCTAATTTTAATTTTTGAGCAATTAATATAAGCAAGGAATTCTACAAAGTTTGTCTAAATTTTCTTGTGTCTTTTGTTATTCTAGATTTTTTCTCTCACATGTTTGTTTTTATTTCCATATTTGAATGGTTCTTATGAGTTTTTGGTGTGTACATTTGGATGTAGAGTTGTTAACTTGTGCCAATGCTAGGTTAATTGAAAGTTCTTACGTTCATTTAATTTTCTTACTCTTCTTGCATTTGGGCTAATGATGTTTACTTGAAGGGGTAAATATTTAAAGTAAACTTGGTTCTTATTTGCATTATTTACTACATTACTTAGATGTTTTACTAATGAGTGAAAATATTTGAGCTTAGGCTATTTCATGTCATACATTAGTTAAGTGCATGCCTGGAGGTTATTTGAACTTTGTCATTGTATTTGGAATGAAGATCAACAACACCTCTTCTCTACCCTACCTTTCCTTTTATTACTTTTTTTACTAGATCACTCTATCTTAATTTTAATTGTAAATATCCATCTTATATTAGTTATTATTTTAATTATTGATCATAATTCATCATTCTTAGCATAATATACTTCATATTATGCGTAGACTAACTATTAGGCCACAGTGGCTCCCAACCACCAAACATTATAAATACTATGAAATAGTCCACTTATTTTACCTCTATTTCATCAACAAATAAAAATATTATCACAACTTGTAACTCATACTCTAAATTCTTAGAATTCTAAAATGAGAAGTGTTCTTGAACACTATAGGCACCTATAATACATACTCAAGCATCAATAGGACCTATACAAGCTTGATATTCATGGAGATGACTTGAGTAAGGTGAAGAAAAACTTTGAATATGTTTTCACCTGAATATGGATCCTCTAAGTCTATACAAGTGCCTAAAAATACCCTTTTGGAGAGATTTTCTCTCATTTGGATGTTGAACCTACAAAAATGACATGATCTAACATTCCTAACATGTATGCAATTTAGATAACTCCTTAATAATCTTTGAAAATTATGTTTGATGGATATTTCATCTTTATTATCTTTTACATGCGTTGGTCTTGACTACATACACCTTTATCTCGCATGACACTTTACCTTAAACTTTAAAAATAACCTTAACTTATCCAAACAAGTAGAAAATGTTCATGCAAGGTGGTCAAAGGGTGAGATGACTTTAGGGACAACTTATGAATATTTGACACCTTTTGTATCAAATTTATTCATATCAATTTATGAATAGACTAACACAAGATAAACATAAGTCATTACCTTATTTTTGTCAAATTTGTTGTCCCCCAAAAATATCACTCATTTTTGGGACAATATTTAAACTATTTTGGTCCTACAGACCAAAATAGTCTCTTCCCTTTTCAAAATTTGTCTTGGGCATTCAAATTCCTCATTTTTAAAGCTTCTAAAAAATCTACGGACTCTGTAAGCTTAAATCTACAGACTCAATAGGAAGAGAAAATCTACGGATTTTGTAGGTCAAGTTCAATGGGCTTTACAGGTTGAAATCTACAGACTCTATCAAGGTTAAAGAAGACTATGGACTTGTTTTCTATGGACTCTACCGGCAGGTTCAATTCTACAAGTTCAAAGGCTTCCACAGGGGGTTCAACCAAAAGAATCAATTTCTAACACTTTGGTCATTTTCAAGATTGGTTCATCCTTTGGTTCGTCAGTCGGTTCAAGGCTTTGTTTGAACTGTTGAACCAAAACTTGGTTCAATGGTTGGTTCAACGGTTAATTCATCACTTCAGTTCAATCAAATGAACCATCGACTTGAACCATTTTGGTTCAAAGCCTTGGTTCAATGAAGAGGTTCAAAGCCTTGGTTCAATGGTAGGTTCAATATCTTATGGTTCAATGGAGTGGTTCATCGACTTGGTTCATTCAATTGAACCATCAGCTTGAACCCTTTTGGTTCAAAGCTTGGTTCAACCGATTGGTTCAACGAAGTGGTTCAATGGTTGGTTCAAACAAAGGGTTCATCAGCTTGAACCATTTTGGTTCAACCAAGAAGTTTCATCAAATGGTTCAATAGATGGTTCATCACCTTGGTTCAATAGAGTGGTTCAATAGCTTGGTTCAAAGGAGCGGTCCAATTTAAAATTTCAAAGAGCCTCCCGAAGGACAAGTGCCCTTGCAGAGGGCACTTGGTCAACGAAAATACCCTTCGAAAGGGTCATTTTAAAAAATACTAAGGAAAGTCTAAGGCATAATTACTTCAAATTTTTTTTTTGAAGGAATTGCTTCAGACAAAAAGTCTGATAGAATTTTGAAAAGTCGTAGGAGTAAATCCTGAAGGAATTCACGTATATGGCAAACAAAATAATTTCCATGGACTTTTTGGCTATGGGAAATTTCTACAGACAATTTGTCTATGGGAATTGTCCACAAGAATTTACCTGGGGAAAAGCCCAGCGAAAATACCTGTGGGAATTGTCTCCGGGAATTTGTGAAAGGCCACTGAAGGACCCCGAAGGGCAGGTGCCCTTGTGGGAGACTCTCGGCTGCCAATTTGAAAAATACTTTCCTGAAGCCAAAGGGTTGCCTGAAGAAGCCTGAAGGCCATTCAAAGACTACTTGAAGGGTAGATACCCTTGTGGGAGGCTCTTCTTGACCCAAAGCGGGTCATTTTTTAAGGCCCAAAAGGGCAAGTTCAATCTGGGAAAGCACTAAATAGAAAAGTTGAAAGAAGACCAAGGGGTGACGCACCTAAAGACATCAAATTCAAGACAAAAAATAGCCATTGATCCTTTAAACCTATAGACTGGAATGCATTCACAAACTTCAAGGCCAAGACCAACAAAAGGCAAGGAAGGAACAAAACAACAAACTGAATCTAGGACCCAATTCAATTAACCAAAAAAGGAGGAATGATGAAGGTAAGATCGGATTGCCAGGTGGACATTGAAAGTTGCAAACTTTCAATAAACGTGACTTGTTTCCTTGCATTGATAAAATCAAATGGGTAAAATGCCCCTAAGTTCTAGCTTGTCTTCTTAATAGATTCCAACGCAACATGATGTGTTACTGTTCTCAAGTCCTTCTTGAAGTGGCTATATAAGGGACTCTCTTCTATTGTAAAAGGATCTCTTTTTGGACAACCAAAATGAAACTCTACCCAAATTGAAAGACACTTCTAAGAATTTGAGCTTAGTTTGTTTATCATATTTTGTTATTGGAATAAGAAAGCAAGTGGTTTTTAAGACTTTGTGCTGTAATATATTTGTTGTTGGGGAAACTATTCTTATGTCTTTTTCCTTGATATATTTTTTGTTCCTTTAATTCAACAAGGAGGATTAGTGAAATTAGTCAAGAAGGTGTCTTGAAGAGTCAACTATGGAGAGACTTTGTGCCCCCATAATTTCCTTTCAGTGTCTTTTCTTTTCATTTCTGTGTAAAGGACTCTGGGAAGACTTTGTGCCCTCATTGTCCTTCGTATCTTACTCTTGAGCAATTTAGGTGGAGACTTTGTGCTGCATCTCGATTTACTGGTTACTATGTCCTTTACTACATTTTGCATTTACTACCAGGAGTATTCTTGTGGTTTGCTGAATAGTACTTCTAAAAGAAGAGGAGTGCTATCTGTTATTTCCATTGAGTTTTTCCTTTGATTTGTATGCATCATCTCTGTTGTCCTACCCTTGAGTACTATTTTCTGTTTATATATATATATATATATATATATATATATATATATATATATATATATATATATATATATATATATATAGCATACCTACAGGGAACCTCCCCTTGATGAGAGGAGAGATCCATGTCCTTTTGATGTGGTAAACCTACACATTTGGACAACTAATCTTCCTACTTTAGCTGATCAGACCTATTTTATTTATCAGTACGCTGATCGACAAAATATTCAACCAACAAAATTAACATTAACTTTTACTAATAAGACCTCAACAAGACCATTTGAAGACCTTACAAGGCATAAAATGTCTAGGAACAAGGTTATTAAGACATGACAAGTCATGTTTTTTTTGAAGCTCATTAGTGGTATCCAAAATTTGGTTGAATAGAAGCAATGAAAAATTATCGATAGTAGTGAATTGTTGAGTTATATTTGTCACCAAAATCTAAGAATGAGCAACATTTACAAGAGGAATATCAAGTGTAGTAGAAATACCAAGAGTACTTGAATATTTTTATTCAAGTCTTTTTATATTGAGCTTGAGTGTTTTTTGTAATTGAGTAATAATTGGGACTAATTTAACTTCTTCTTGAATTTATTATATATCTTCACTTGTTTCTTTTGCATAAGACCTACCTCTAATTATTGTCGATCAAAACTTCTCACCTCTATTTCTTTCATTAGTTGGGGAAATCTTGCTTGGTTTACATTGATGCCTTTTCTTTTCAACCATCTAATTTTTCTATCTAACACTTTTTGAGTTCTTCAAATAATGTGGATTCTACTTTGTTCTAATCAATCCTTGGTAGAGGTTTTGATTCAATGTTTGCTTCTTCATAGATGTGATATACAACATCCTCATCATCTTTAATGTTTTTTGTGATTTTTATTATATTGAACTTAATGACTTGATCCAAAGTGAAGTGGGAATAACCAATAATTCTATCTTTTGCTTCATCATCACAATCCATCCAAAAGTCTTCAAAGTGAGGCACATGTTGGTATGATGAAGTAAGAATGTTCTTGACCAGAGCTCAGGCATCAAAATAAGGTATGTTATTAAATGATAAAATGGTGAATTAAGTCATTTTTGCATTAATATCCTTTACCTTGGTCAATGAAGCACATGAATACCTATCTATAGAGCTTGGTAATTTAAACCTAATTTTGTGTTTATTGGATAAGATCTTATGTGCTTCAACCAACTATCTTACCAGCTCCATCAGGGCCCACTTATCATTTTAAAATCTTGGAATCATATATACTGCTATTTTGCATCCATATATTCTTAGGTATGTCAAAGTTTGAAATTGTATGAATAAATCTCCCCATATTTCAATTTCAGTAGAAGCTTGAATTAATATTCTAACTTTGTATGGATCAGGTTTGAACCTTTGAATATGTATTACAAAAATACATCATTACCTTATGGAAATCATGTGAGTTTTATTTTAAAGTTAGTTTAAGATATAATTCATAAATTTTAGATGAGTCTATGTCACCAACTATATACAACCCACTATATATCCTTCTATGAGCAACCACATATACTAGATAGGAAGTTATATCAAATTTGGATGTTGTGGTGACTTATATCAAATTTTTGTGAATGGAGTCATTAATAAATTGAACCCAATTGATTAAATATTGATTATTGTGAATTATACATATGTAATTATAAATCTATGTTTAAAAATACTTGGAAATGGGGTTGTTAATGACTCTGGTCAAAAGTGTGATGATTTCATTGACTTCATATTTGAACTCAAACATTGTAATGGTTTTAGTAAATATTGTTGTTGCACTTTTTGGCTTTATTATCCATTCCTTGTTGACCCATTTAGAATAATATCTAGTATTATTTTCTGATAATTATGTAGTATAAGTTGGAAAAAGATATACATATGATTCATGATCAAGCTATCTGAGCATGTGATTAATACATTTTGGTCGTAGATAAAGTATATAGTCACCATTAAGATTCTTCACTTCTCTCTTTTTTTGGTCATGGTGTTGAGCCATGGTGAGTGCCAATTCTAGATATTACACTAATTCTGATAAAGATATTACTTGGGCTATACCACTATCATGAATGTTATGTCCCCAGTTTGTCCTATGTACTGCATTGATTATCCACCAAAAATCATTTATTTTAATATGACCTATGTATGTGTCCATTGCCTTGTAAATGTTAGATTCAAGACTGGAAGGAGGAATAATCCCTTTGAATTGATATTTCATATTCATATTATCTTTTGTCAAAGTATCCTTCTTTGGAATATTATTTTTTGGAGTATCCTTATTTAGAGTGCCTAATCTTAACATCTAGCAAAAACCTTATGTTTGTGTGACAAACAAAGATTTTGATCTGATCTATTTAAGAGGTGATTTTTTAAATATGTTTTAGTATATACTCTAAATTATAGTGTGCTTAGATGAGAGGTAGAATTTGATGATGTTATTGGTAGATGATCAAGTTTTGAGGTGTGTTGGAGTAGAGCATGGATTATAATGAATGTTAAAGTAGCTCACATTAGATTCTCTAGTATTTTTGAACAATATTTAAGATCTGAGGTTAGTTTGGGAAAGCCATAAAATACTTTATATATTTAGACAAGTCTTGGAGTCTAGGTAGGGTTAAAGTAGGCCATGAAATCTATAGCATATTTGAGTAGATCTAGGGTTTTGTGGTTGGTCTAGTCAAGTTGATAAGTCCACCAAATAGTGAACTAAGTTCAAAACCTTGGTCAGAAATATAAATAACTAACTCAAATTTTTGGTGTGCAAACTATAGACCATAAACTTGGAAGTAAACCTTAATTCCCTGTATGTAGTAATATGAAAAAATCTAGAGGGAAAATATAATATTTCTTCAATATATAAATAAAATGATCAAAGTTTTAGAGTAATTAGATGTAGAGGGGATAACGGTAAGGAAGGAATGCAATGGAGAGTAATTTTTAAAAAATACCCAAAATCTCCACATGTGTGGAATAACTACCTATATAATGATGATATTTAAAGTATGCTCAAGTAGGGTGTAGTATTTGTAGAGGTATCTAACAAGTCAACAAGATCTAGGTGTGTCAGAGCAAGTCATAGGATCTTCCATTAGTCTAGACATGTTTTAGGTTCTGGAGAAGTGTTAGACAAATCATCAGATTTTGATGTATGTTTAGACATACATCGGGTTCCATGATATGTTTAGACATATGTAAAATTATGGCATGTGTTTGAACATGATTAAAGTTATGTGAATGTGTAAAATATATGGTTAAAATATGCCATGTGTTTAATAAAACTTAAAAACCCACCAAGTGTAAAGAACTTGGTTTTTTAAAATCTCACCAACTTTTTCCAACACTTATAATTTTTTAAAGGAACACTTTGACCTTGAACATGTAACATATTGATGGAAAGTTATTTGAAGTAATAGACTATATTTTGACCATTTTAAAGAAAAACATTTGAATAATTCATATTTTTTCACATGCTTAATTTTGGGTATTGTTTTTTGCTCTATAATTTCCTCAATGTAATAGTGGATCTTGTTACCCATTTTGAAACATGTTATAATGTAGGTAAATGGCAAAGTTGTGGAGGTGTGAATGAGGATTTCAAAGATTTCATTGTAGATATTTGATGTAAAGGCCTCTTAAGTATGGGGTGCCCATGAAAGAGGATTGCCTATTGCTTACCCTTTTTTGCATGATTAACCTTAGTAGGTTGTATAATCAACTTTCATGGGACAAACGTTTCTTGTTACAAATGATGTTAATATAAAATCGAAGAAACTGTAATCAATTTGTTAAGAATAACGTAATTAATATAGCCATGCACTATGGAAGGTATTGCATGGATCTTATGTATTCAAGGGCATCCCAATAGCATATTAAAGACTCTCATATGTGGTATAATTAAAAATATAGTGGTTATGTGTGTTAGACCAACTTGAAGAGGTAAATCAATCTCACCAAAAAATTGTTGTATCTTATCATAGAATTATTTTATAATTTTAGTTGAATGTAATAAATTATCATGTGTATATCCCAAATGTTTGATTAATGTCATAGTATATACATTTTTACTAACACCACTATTTATCATAACATTGTGTATAGGTTGATGATAAATATATGCCATAGTAAATAAGGAAAGAAGGTATGATTCATCATCCATAATCTCATCATCATCAAATGAAATGGAAGGTATTAGTATCATAGGAGGTATCTCACATATAGATGTACCAATAATCCCATAAAATGGGTGCCCATGATGTGATGGATGAGGATGTGCATGATATGCTAGTTTCACTTTTAAATTTGTATTAGATTTATCATGCAATGGATTGTTGAATATCTTTTGTTTGTGATAATCATTTGGTTGTGATCCTAAATCTATGGGAGGATCCTTAAAGGTAACTTGATCACTATCAATAAGGTCTTGTATTTTGTGATTTAATTTATAATATATGTTCATAAAATGACCACACATTGGTGATAATCATAATAGGTATTGACATCATATCTTTTTGGTAAATTTCAACTCATATCCACCACCATAAGAGGAGGGAGAGATATGAGATAACACTCTACCCACTTTTCAAGTAATGAAGTTGGAGACTCAAGTAAACGTGTAAGTTATTTCTTAGGTGCATTGGATAAGATGAGACTATTAGATTATTATGACACTATATTAACTATGTTAGTTTTACCTTTTAAACCTCAATAGCCTTTACCTTGTAACTTATTTTAATATGAAACTTATAAGTGGATGTAGTTGGTGTGTTAGATACATACTTAAGCTTGTTTAATGTATTAAGTTTCATTTCTTTATCTTGAACAACATGGCATAAGTCATCAAGTGATTTGAATTTCTTGAAAACAATAGACTTGTGTAAGGGAAAAATTAAACTTTGTTTGAATATGCACCATTGGATTTATCATTTTAGCTAACATTGTCTTATATCTCAAGACATATTCATTAATTGCTTCATTGGTTTCATGTTTGATATTGGTAATTTATGCTTATGACATTTTTTTCAGTAATGTTAATTCAAAAATGTAATAAAAATTGATCAACTAGGGGTTTGAATACTCTTACTAATTGTATTTTGAGATTATAGAACCATCTCAAAGAATAGTCCTTTAAGCTTCTTGGAAATAATTTAGTAAAAAGTTTGTCGTTAGAAGCATAATCAAGGGATGTTGCATAAAAGGATTTAATATTTTTCTCAAGATCACCTTTCCATCATAAAGCATGAACTTATATGCAATAAAACTAGTTGGAAAATGGTACAAATATATCAAGAGTGCAAGAGGATTATGCAATATATATGGTGAATCAATAACATGGAGTGATTTATTAAAATTTTTCTCAATGTTGGTAACCTTAACTTCTAAAAAATTTATAGTTTGTATAAGATCTTGCACATTTTGACCACTAAGGTTTAAATTTTGATAAGTCACCAAAGGGGATGAAAATACCTACATTGAAATAGGCATTGAAACTGGTAATTAGGTTGAATTACTAATGGTTCTCAGGGAACATTTAATAATAAGTGTATTTTTTTCAAGAAACAATGGTTTAAACACATAACCCATGCTCTCACTAGATGTAACATGGAATGTGGTGCTAAAGTGGAGAGAGACATGAATATGGGTATGTTCCATAGGTCTAAAGCATGATCAATATATGCATGTGGTTTTTCATCAATATTTTTATTTGTTTTAGTGTATAAAATAGTATGGAGGATAGATCTTCATGAGATGCATGAATGTGTTCTTGAAATAATTCAATAGAATTATCTTATTTTTTGTCAACTTGGTAATTTTCATTATCCTCATGTATTTCATTATCCTCTTGATCATATATATCTTTTATAATATTTTTTTTAGTATGTGTCTCATTATCATTATTTTCACTCTCATTATTAGGATAATTTGACATGACATTAGCTTGAGACATTTTATGTGGCTCAAGGGGTAGATCAAGATATTAAAATATGAACACCACCTAATATAGGGTTATGCCTAGGTTTCAAGTAAAGAATAGACTAGATCTGACTAAAAATAAGTAAATATCTTAAGAGGCTAAAAGCCTTAGAGCAAGTTAGGATTTACATGGAAAGACATTGTAGTCAATTTCACAAAATGTTTAACCCTTTTTGGGATTAGGGTTATGAAGAATAGAATATTCAAGAGTTAAGTAAACTATTCCAAAAATTAGGCCAATTAAATAATTTTGTGATATTCAATTTTAGTGTTGAATTTTAGAAATTCTAAATATAAAAAGTACAATGCCAAATAATATTTTTATTGCATAATCACAAAGAAGAAACAATACTTAACTTATGCAATGATGCATAGATAGATTTAAGATGTAAAGGTGTGGAAATAATTTGTCTAATGTTTAAAGACCATTCATCAAATTCTAAAAATATTATTTCTAACTACCTAGACACTTGTGTTGATGCTATTATCTAAATCTCAATGTAATTATCTTATACATATTGTTTATTATATTGAGATGCAACCACCTAGCTCTTTCTAGGTTTTATGTACGTATTTGGATCTTGTGCACAAGCTCTTTATCATTATTTATAACTCAAATCTTATTTCTCCACCTTAAGTTAGGTTACCTTACCAGAAATGGGTTAGTGGGCTCATGATGTCAATCTAACCTTAAATACCCCTCTGTCAATGAGCATTACCCATATAACAAATAATCCAAGGAGGGCCTTAGACTTATGTATTTATCCCCTATGTGTTGGTATGTGTGTGAGCAATAGTTTAGAATGTTATATGTGAGTACATGGATTGATATAGCTTGTAACTTGACAAATATGGCCATGGGTTGTCTTTTGAGTGCTTTAGGCCTGTAATATGACTACTCCTATGATTGATATGCAAATAGGGATGAATAGGGTATAATATCTTAGTTTTATGCTTTGAAATTTAGTAGTATTTCAAATATTGATAGGTGATTGTTTGATGCCTTGCTAGAGGAATAATGAGTAGGCTTTGACTTGTGTTTATACTAGCTATTTTGAAATGATCCTCATAGAAGGGTTAATGACATTCTTAGGCTGACCATACACATCAAAATAATTTCAAATTTTTTATAAGGTAAGGACACTTTGTTGGATCAAGGACAATAACATCAATGTTATTGTCCTATCCTAAACATAGCTATTTGTGATGGAGTTGTTTCTATAAGTTTTTGCTTTTTACATTTAGAATATGAAAGAAACTAAGATAATGGTCAGGGTTTAGATGATACCCGGATGAAGTTGTGCACCGTATCCAGACAATTGAAGGAGCTCCTCTTTGGCTATGGAGGATGACACCTATAGATAAGAAGAAAACTAAAATAAATAAAATGTTAGATAGATATATGGTGGACTGCCAAGCAAAGCTCGATCCTAGAAGTGCAAAGAATTCCTTGAGGGATGACAGTCCACTAGTTGATAAAAAGAATGTCAGATAAAGAAATAATGAAAGACTAAGAAAGAGAAAGAGATAACACGTACCTGTATTCTGTTGTCAGTCTTCCACAATCGCTGATGTTGGTAGACCTACCGGCACCGGTTGGTCAATATGCCGACGTCAGTTATGTTTCTGGCATCGATAGGGGCAATGTTGCCATCGTCAGTTAGTCTACCAACGTCGATAGGGGCAGTGGGATTTTGGATGGGTTTCAGGTATGTCTATGGTCAATCAGAATGGTCTAGGAGATTCAAAAGGGTTGTGCTGGGATGCAGGACAGTGGACAGAGTCTTAAAAAGGACAAAGGTAGGGGACAGGTTGTCAAAATGGGTCAGGATAAAAGGAAGGCTTTTTAGCCTCTACAGGAAAAAAGGCGGATTTGGTTTCAACAGTACTCAGAAATAGCCAATGGACTAATCACCAATGCATTCTAAAACATACTGGAATATAAACTAGAAGAATACTTAGCTCTTGGTGGAGAACCAAAAGTGTGAATGCTTGTTCTTGTTGTAGCCAGGGGAGAAGTTTGATGCTTGGTCTTCAAAGAGTGCCTGTTGATGTCAAAAAGTCCAGGAGGAAGAGAGAGAGAAGTAGATCAGAGTCCCAAAGAGCATCCAAGAGTCCAAGAGAGTCAAAGAGAGCATCCAAGAGTTGAAGAGACTAAGAGAATTAGCAGCCGTGAGTAAGAGAATTTACATTCTGGGCCAGAATTTTGGGGTCAAAATTTAGTTTTAAGCAACTAACGTTGGTGATCCCGCCGGCGTCAGCCGATGGTTGACCAACGTCGGTGGCTAGAGAACGGGAAAAAGGCTATTTTTAGCCTTTTGTCCATTTTTCCATCTGCCAAGTTTGGCTGTCATTGTTGAACAGTCCAAAGGCGGGTTTAATAGGTGTGAGAATTAGTGGGAGAGTTGAAAATAGGTCTTAGGTAATTATGATTAGTCATAGGGTGATAAATGGTCTAAGTGCAAGGTATCCAAGGTGGGGTGTTTAAAGGGGATGATTAATTTAAAATAAGTATTTTAAATTGATAAAGTATAGGTTAGGCATGTTAAAGTTAGAAAGGGACCAAGGTGGGGTTTGACACTATTTTGGTGTCTATATTTGCCCCTTTTTGTCTTGTTGGTTGTTCTTGATGAACTGCAAGACAAAAATAGGAGTAAGTTGCCCCAAGTATGGGATGAGGTGGTTTTTGTCCTATTGGTTGTTTTAATGAACTGCAAGACAAAAATAATTGTTGATTTCCCTAGATGTGGGATGAGGTATTCCCCCTCAAAGTGGGAGTCGAGGGAAGGTAACCTGATATCGAGTGCCAATTTGATAGATAGTGGATGGGTATGGTGAAGTTGGAGTGTGAATGCTACAATAGTTGAGATTGTGCGTATACCACTGCACATGATGGTCAGGTAAAATTATCATAGGTAAGGTCAAGGAGTGCTAAAATTGAAATAACTAGTCCCCAACATTTAGTCGTAGCTAATTGGGTTATTCGATCCAAGCTGTAGCTCTAATGGTCATTGTGTTCCAAGTATCTTGGGCTTAGGAAGTGCTCCTAGAAAACACAAAAATGTCACAAGTAGTGGGGATCAACTTGGGCACAATCCAATACTTATGAGGGTTGTAATGTGGTGTGTGTACAATTTGCTAACCATTCATGAGGTAGCATATATGCAATCAAAACAACTAAGGCAAAGTTGTCTCAAAAATTTACATGGTTTGAGGAGATAGTCGCAATCTCCAAAGTTGTTGGTCGAGTCAGGCTGAGATATAAGTCATCTCAAGTGGTTGTTTGATGTGGTCAGGGAGATGGCTGTGATCTCTAATGTGCCCCCTGAGAAGTCTAGGTAACTCATTCAGTGTCAGGGCTGATTGTTTGGTTGCGATTTTGGGTTGGTATAGATAGTTGGTCTATTAGATGGACAGACGAAGGAATGGCCGAGCTAACCTCAGAAGACCCCATGTCAACTGAGTGCTACCTATATAGCCCCCTATTTGAAGGGCCTCAGGCCAATGTAGTTCTCCCCAAAAGGGAAGAAGAGGGTAGGTTATAGATTGGGTTGGACTAAGTTAAGTCATGGTTTAAAGGTTAAATGGTTTGTGCATCAAATAGATGAACAAACTGATGGCCGAGCTAACCCTAGAAGACCCCATGTCAACTGAGTGTGGCCTACATAGCCCCTATTTTAAGGGCCTCAGGCCAATGTAGTTATCCTCAAAAGGGAGGAAGAGGGTTGGTTATGGATTGGGTTGGATTAGGTTAAGTCATGGTAAAGGTTAAATGGTTTTTCCATCAAGTAGACGAATAAATGGATGTGGCCGAGCTAACCCCAGAAGACCCCATGTCAACTGAGTGCTGCCTACATAGCCCCTATTTTAAGGGCCTCAGGCCAATGTATTTCTCCCCAAAAGGGAGGAAGGTGTAGACACCAAAATCATGTCTACCCCTTGGTCGATTCCCCCCTTGGTCCCTTTGGTCCACTTCTAACACATTCCTAACCCACACACTTATTAATTTAAAATAATTAACTATTTTAAATTAATAACACCCCCTTTGACACACCACCCATGACACCTCATCCCGCCTTGGATACCTTCCCTTGGATGCCTCCCATCACCCTATGACCAATTTATGACTTATTTCAACCCTCTCGCCCTTATTTAATCCACCTTAGACCATTTTACAATGATAATTAGACCTGGCAGTTGGAAGAACAGGCAGAAGGCTAAAAATAGACTTTTTCCCATCTTCTAGCCACTGAGGTCGGTTACTAGTCGGCTGATGCTGGTGGGATCACTGACGTCGATCGCTTAAAACAACTTGAAGGTGAATTCTCTTCCCACTGGGATGTTGAATCAATCAATCACAGACCATGAACATGAATTCTATCTCGGAATCTCTTCCTCTCTCGGCTCTCAAACCTGGACATCAACATGAACTCTCTGAAATTAATCATTAGACTTTAACCAACGCTCTTCTAGCTACAGACACAACAGGGACAAGCGTCTCAAACACCTCTGGCTCTACACCAAGCAGGATGTAAGTATTCTTCTACCCTTTTTATTATTTCAATAATTTAGAATGTACTTAGAATGTATAAGCAATTAGCTTCTTTTCATTACTTCTAAGTATTATCAACCAGACTCAGCTGTCAACCAGCCCCGACCTAACTTCTTCCTACAAAGGCTAAGAAGCCTTCTTCATACTCTTATTCCTTTTTGACAACTTATCCTCTCCCTCTGACCCTCTATAGACCTTATTAGTCTCCCTGCAACCCTACATAGAGCCTTTTACCTCTCAAACCATTCTGTCAACCACATACTCAACCTGACACTCGTCCAAAGCCCCATTGCCCTGACCGACGTCGGCCTCCAAGCCCATTACCCCTACCGACATCAGCAAACTAATTGATGCTGGCAACCTTAAACAACCGACGTCGGTGACTGTGAGAGGTAGACAACATAATAGAGGTATGCATAACCTTTATTTATTTTGTTTAGTCTTTCATTATTTCTTTCTAGCAACATTCTCTTTTATCAAAAGTGGACTGTCATCCCTCAAGGAAGTCTCTGCACTTCTAAGATCGAGCTTTGCTCGGCAATCCACCATCCATCTATCTAACAATCTCTTTGTTTAAGTCTTTCTCTCTACAGGTGTCATCCTCCACAGCCAAAAAGGAGCTCCTACAATGTCTGGATAACGGTGTGCAAACTTCATCTGGGTACGTACAAACCCCTGACCATTATCTTAGTTTCTTATTTCCTTTGAATATAGAAAAGCGAAAAACTTATAGAAACATTTTGGCACGCCCGGTGGGACCCTAGGACTTTTCCTTGGGTTCATACTTTTTCTTCTAAAAAACAAACTTTTCATATAGGTGCATTAGGTCTCTCCTTGCATCCTTTTCTTCTATCTCTTTCGAAAAGACACTATCAGCAAAGTTAAAAAGAATCCTTCTTTTTCTTTCTTTCCTGCATCTAGAGTAGTGAAGTTCATACTCTTAACCTTTTCTCCACTTGTCAGCATCCGAACACACATTTCAATTTGGGCTTAAAAATCTATTGCATTTCATTTCTGCCTGAATGCATACTTAGCTCTCTCACCTAGTAACTTAAAAGGCATTATGAATAAAGTGTAGTCCACTTATGTTACACATCCAGACCACTATCACAAACTAAACCTCTAAACATACCTGAGACAAGGCCCAACTAGGATTTCATCACCTAGTGGATACCTTACCCTTCTTGGTAATCCTACTTGGACTTCACTACCAAGGGGAGAGCCCACTCTGTTCTCTGGCAGAGTATAAACTCTAGGGGAAGTATATACTGGCTAAGCAACCTAGCTTATCTCTGGGCTCGTGAAGTGAGGGGAGCTTGCTCCTTAGCACCAGGCCACATATACAACCTAACATAGACTCTTGAGCACCAAAACTAACCCGAAACTAGCCTTAGACTACTTCTTCTAGGACCCATTCTAAAAGCCAACCTCCCACACACTCTTTTAAGGCATAAGCCAACAAGACTCTAAAACGTATTCTTAGGAATTAACGTTAGAGTTTGCTTGTCTTCATCTATTTTTCTATCTGTATCTGATTTTTTGAGCTGGTGAGGATGCATTTTTTTGAGCTTCAAACAACTTAGAACCTTTTTTTTCTTCCTTCCCAATAACACAGTAACCGACATCTATTTTACCACCAATGTCGGCAACCTTTTTTCACTGACATCAGTTTTTCTATCGACGTCGGTCACTGTCAAAATTTTTCTTCCAAAAGAACAGGCTTAAAACCCGACTTTCTTGCTGTTAGACACACATTTTGAGTTTCTGAAATTGAAAAAACATAGTTTCTAAAACCTGACCCTTTTTGCCTTGGACGGTTTTGACACGCAATCAAACCAAAACTCTTGTTGACCACGCAAGGCAACAACCACTTCTACCTCCACCCTCCATAACAAGTCCCCTAATGGAGAGTAATTTAGACACTGAATATTCTCTTATCCAGTCAACCCCTGATCAATCTCCAATTGTTCCCAAAGGGGATCAAAACTTTGAGAGACTCCTTGACCACAACATCAAGGCTCTCTAACACTATCTCGCAAGAAACCAAACGCGAGACCTTTCTGGTGAAGCGGTGATGACATCAACACCATCCGCTACCTAGCATTTTATGACTCAAGCTATTGCCTCAACCATTAACCCGACCATGACCAATACACAAAGTTTGGCCTCCCCATCTATTTTTGGACTGACCTCCATCGGGGTTTCATTACCCCCTCAACCACACGCAATTCAACCGAGTTCTACATCATACCAGAACTTGATTGTCTCGACTCCACACACTCTTGCACCTATACACGTAGGAGTGACAACCTACCCTTTTACCAATGCTACCATTCAACCACCTTTGGCGGTATCTAGTCAACTTGTGCCTTCCAACTTCACGGTGCAAGCCCGTTTGACCTCAACCTCAGTCCCTATGACTAGTTACCAATATGTTGTGCCTACACAAGTGCAACCAACTATGTCATATGCCCCTCCTAACACCTTCCAAGCACCTTACAATATAGGGGGTGCCCCACCTACAAATCCATCAGCTGATCTTATTAAGATGCTAATGGATAAGATGTCTAATCTTGAGACATCCATTTCTGGTTCGAGTAATGTCCTTTCATTTGAACAAATTTGTAACGAACCCATTCATCCCTCTGTCCCAATCTGACCGTATCCCAGTCAGTGGGAAATTCCCAAGTTTACTCACTTTCAGAGTAAGGAAGACCCACAACAACATCTACGAGCATTCATATATGCTTGTTATCTTATAGCTCACGATGACACGTTATTACTGCGCACATTCCCCATGTCACTTTCGGGGGCTGACCTTGACTGGTATAGCTCTATTCCCAGTCATTCTCTCTTTTCCTTCATTCAACTCACCCAACTATTCTTTGACCACTTTTCAATAAACATCACTAAAAAGGTCTCCATTATAGACCTATACTCTATCAAACAATTCGACGATGAATCGATAGCTGACTTCGTCGCCCGTTGGAGAGGTTTGATTAACCAACTCTCCTTCTCCTTACCTCAAACTGAGCTCATTGAGCTCTTTTCTAGAGCATGTGCCAAGCACATCTCACTTACTTTGCGGGTTCAGACATTCCACACTTTTGATGAAGCTTTCACGATGGCCCGAAAGCTTGAACTCTGCACAGTCAAAGAGAACAAGGTCAAATTGTGAAATAACAACACAAAATCCAATGAACCCCCTTCATCCAAACCTTATTCATCCAAATCCAAACCCAAGGAATCAACAAATGCTGTAGTCCGAAGATCACCATCTTCAACAATAACTAACCAATCTCAACCTTCCACATCACAAAGCATCACCAAACAATTCTAACAATGGTATATACAGCATCAATACACTCCAATTGGAGAATCATACGCTTCCGTGTTGGACAAACTCGTCACGCAGGGGGTCCTCAATCTCCCTCAAATTCAACCACCTCAATTCGACCCCTCAAAACCTATCCCTGCATGGTACAGGGAAAATGACTTTTGTCAATATCATCATGTCAAGGGTCATGACACAGACAACTACAAGACCTTCAAATACATTGTCCAAGACATGCTAGACAAGGGGGATCTTGTTTTGGATAACCCAAACACGCTGCCTAACCAAAACTTGGACATCTTTAGACAACCTTTCCCTAATCATCCCCCTAATCAAAACAACATTCAGACCATGGCCGATGACCCCCCAAGAGCGTAATATACACACAGTTAACATGGTCTTGCCTCTTATGCCTAACCAACCTCTCTCATAGTCTGAAGAGGTTAGCCCACCCATTTGTCCATCATAGGTAGAAGAGTCTTCTTCTCCTACTTGTCCACCACAGGTAGAAGAGCCTTCTTCTCCTATTAATCCTCCATCCACACCTCTTTCACATGTGGGAGAATCTGCTTTGACCTCTCACATATTGGAGGATGCCTCAATGACACCAACACCGACTACCTCACCCTCATCCTTCTTATCACCAATAGGGGATCATACATTTTCTGCTCCTCAACCACACAAAGAAGCCATTATCATCCCAATGCTCTCTCCAACTAAAGAGCCACATTATCCAATTCCTTCTCCACTGAGAGAAGAACTTATCACTTCACCAACTTTGACCAAAGAAGATCCGGTGATGATTCTCTCACAATCACCTCAATCTTTTAAATGACCAACTATAAAACCTCACGCAACCTCATCCAAACCCTTGCAATCATCTACCATGCCAAAATAGGTTAAATCCCTTGATGTTCACCCTACATCCAACCTTAGTCACCCACAAGTGACGGTAGACTTAAACCTCACCCCGCACAATAGTAGTCCTCACACTAAACCAAAGAAGGCTACTAAACCCCGTCAGAGAACTCCTCCCCCACCTTCACCATTACCATCCATCTTGGGTCCACATCTATCTACTTTAGTAGGATTGCTCCCACATCCAACACCTCTCAACAAGAATGTGCCATCTCCACATGTGGCCATACCTCCAACTAAAAGGGTGACACGGCAAACCCTCCAAATAACTCCTAAACAGAAATGGTCAACCTCTACTGCAACAAAGAGCACAAACCCATTAAAGGGTTATTATGCTTCGATGTTATGTTGATTATTGTAGTCATCTAGCATCGTCCTCCCACCTATCAAACCATTTCAACCTCTTAGACCAAAACCACCTTGGTTTGATGACACTAAAATATGCTGGTATCATCACACACCGGGGCATGACACTGAGCATTGTTGTGCCCTTAAGGCTGTCATTCGTCAACATCTGGCAAAGGACACCCCTCACATTGAGGCTTATTTTGACCACATTTTTGACCAACTACCGACACCATCTCATACCTCTCAAACCTCTTCACCTAAACTGGGATCCCCATATAAGACTATGGCCCCTCAACCACCTCCTCAACTTTTATTCAAAATCAACACTGTTAATGTGGCCACCAGGCCCCAAACTGTGAAAAATAAAGGAACAGACCATAATTCTACACCTTTGACATATCCATTATTCATCAAGACCTCTCAACCAACACAACCCAAGATTTCTATCTTGGGCTCGTCTCGACTATCATCTTTGGGAGAAATTCCTCCTAACCTCACTAGTCCACATGACGCTTGGTATAAGCGACTCGTGGACTACTTGACATATTTTATCATCCCACCCAAACTCTCTAGCAATAGACGGTGAGCTTTTATCAAGAACACTGCTCGCTACACCATGCTAAGGGGACTTCTTTACAAGCAAGGTCTTGATGGCCTCCTTATCCAAATGCCAACAGCACCGACCAAGCCTCGACCAAACATCAACCTCGACCAAGCCGTGACCAAACATCGACCCAAACCAAGCCTTGACCAAACATCAACCTCAACCAAGCCTCGATCAAACATCAATCGACCAAGCATCGACTTCGACCAAGCCTCGACCAAACATCGACCCCGACCAAGCCTCGACCAAACATCGACCTCGACCAAGCCTTGACCAAACATCAGCCTCAACCAAGCCTTGACCAAGCATCGACCTCAACCAAGCCTTGACCAAGCATCGACCAAGTCTCAACCAAACATCAACCTCAACTGAGCCTCGACCAAACATCAACCATCCCAGCATCGACCAAACATCAACCAAATTATTACTCATCTCCAACATGTGACCAATTTGGAATGAAACAAACGGGGTAAGTTTGCTCCTAATTGACTCGGACCTTACATCATGGTGTACAAGCATGGGTCAGGGACTTATCAAAACTTGAGCCCCTTTATGCCTTGCATCTTCAACTAGTCTACTATTAGTCAAGTAATTATTCACTTGACATTTAACTTGAGCTCAATCCCTTGAGTAATCCCCATCATCGTCATTCCTATTCTTTTCAACCCTCAACGCTACAAACATCAGTTAACCCTTTTGTCAAGCATGGATGCTTTGTCCTAATAAAAGGGAAACCCTCTAAACCTCTATAGTCAAGTCCATGACCAAAACTTTAGTCAACAAATATATATATATATATATATATATATATATATATATATATATATATATATATATATATATATATATATATATATATATATATATATATATATATATATATATATATAAAATTGGGATGCTTATTCCAAGGTCATAAAACTATAAATGTAGACTGCTCCCTCGAAGGACAGCTGCATAATTGCTATAATAAATAGACTGCTCCCTTGAAGGACAGCTATTTAAAGACATTCATCATACAAAGTAGAATATAGACCACTCCCTCGAAGGATGGCTATGCCTAAATCTTGCTATAAATAGCACTATCTCAAAAGCTTCCCACATCGATCAGCTTCACAACATGACCACAAAACAAAACATCCCCTCGTAGACTTCCCGCATAGATCAGTCTGCCCCTCCCCCCCAAAAAAAAGGACTGACAAACTATAAAGTCATGGACTTGTCTATAGTCATTCTCGGGGTCACCTATAAAAGGGGCAAAGTTATCCCTGCTAAAAGGGTTACCCTATCCTTCCATCTCACATAATCAAACCTATCACCCCAATATACTCAAGGGATTTCGAGCTCACTTAACGTCAAGTGATTCAAGTACTTCTCTAACACAATCAATGGTCAACGACGTAATGCATGAATGGGGCTTTTGTTTCCAAAAACCCTTATCCATGCCATCATTATGGTCCTTGTCAATGAAACAGCAATGTGCCTTTCACTTCTAACACATCTTGGTCACAAATATTCCAAACCAAATCATTTCCAACCAAAACCCAACCCAATCGAATCAAACCAAACATTTTCAGACCACCAACATGACATAGTCTATTTCACATAGTTTCTATGGAAAATAATACACATGGAAACTATCGACCAGACACAATTTATGTCAAGCATAAACCATTACTTGCTAAAGCATAAATCATCTCAATTCATTTTTAGCATACACCATTACTAATATGGAAACTTGCTAGGGATGAAAGACCACTCAACCAATGTTACATAATACACCATCACACAATATGGAAAAGGCTGTAACATGATCATACTCTCACCATAACATAACTTGACCAAACCAACCTATCAACTAGCCTGAACTACATTGGTCTGAGGCCCTCAACATAGGGGCTATGTAGGCAACACTCAGATGACACAACATCTTCTGGGGTTAGCTCGGCCATATCCGTTTGTTCATCTATCTGATGGACAAACCATATTACCCTCATCATTTCACACATGACCAAACCAATCATCAACCACTTTGACTCTTCATCTAAACTACATTGATCTGAGGCCCTCAACACAAGGGCTATGTAGGTAGCACTCAGATGACACAATGTCTTTTGAGGTTAGCTCAGCCACATCCATTTGTTCGTCTACCTGATGAACAAACCATTTTACCTTTGATTATGCTTCAACCTAGTCTAACCCAATCCATAACTGACCCTCTTCCTCCCTTTTTAGGGAGAACTACATTGGCCTAAGGCCCTTCAAATAGGGGCTATGTAGGCAGCACTCAGTTGACATGGGGTCTTCTGAGGTTAGCTCGGCCATTCCTTCATCCGTCCATCTAATGGACCAACTATCTATCTCGGCCCAACTCAACCAAAAACCTTGGAGATCATGACTATCTCCTCAGACCACGACCATTTTCAAGGAAAATTTGCCTTAGTTATTTTGATTGTATGTAGGCTACTTCACGAATAGTTAGCCAAAATTGTCTGCAACCTGCATTACGACCCTCATAAGTATTGGATCGCGAGCAAGTTGATCCCCACTACTTGTGACATTTTTGTGTTTCCAAGAGCACTTCCTGAGCCTGAGATACTTGGAACACGATGACCATTGGAGCTACAGCTTGGATCAAATAACCCAATCAGCTATGAATAAATGTTGGGGCCCAGTTATTTTGATTTTGGCACTCCTCGACCCTTGACTTGCGATAATTTGACTTGACCATCTTGTGAAGTGGTATGCACGCAATCCCAACTATTGCAACGTTCACACTCAAACTTCACCATATCCATCCACTCTCTATCAAATTAGCACCCGATTCTAGGTTCCCTTCCCTCGACTCCTGCTTTGAGGGGGAATACCTCATCCTATAATCGGGGTAACTTACTTTCATTTTTGTCTTGCAGTTCATTAGAACAACCAACAAGACAAAAAAAAGACCTTATCCCATACCTGAGGCAATCAACTCTTATTTTTGTCTTGTAGTTCATCAGAATAACCAATAGGACAAAAATGACCTTATCCCATACTTGGGGCAATTTACTCCTATTTTTGTCTTGCAGTTCGTCAGAACAACCAACAAGACAAAAAGGGGCAAATGTAGACACCAAAATCGTGTCTACCCCTTGGTTGATTCCCCCTTTGGTCCCCTTGGTCCACTTCTAACACATCCCTAACCCACACACTTATTTATTTAAAATAATTAACTATTTTAAATTAATAACACCCCCTTTGACACACCACCCATGACACCTCATCCCGCCTTGGATACCTTCCCTTGGATGCCTCCCATCACCCTATGACCAATTTATGACCTATTTCAACCCTCTCACCCTTATTTAATCCACCTTCGACCATTTTCCAACGAAAATTAGACCTGGTAGTTGGAAGAATGGGCAGAAGGCTAAAAATAGCCTTTTTCCCATCTTCTAATCGCCGACATTGGTTATTAGTCAGTTGATGCCAGCGGGATCGCCAACGTCGGTCGCTTAAAACAACCCAAAGGAGAATTATCTTCCCACTGGGATGCTGAATCAATCAATCACAGACCGTGAATGTGAATTCTATCTCGGACTCTCTTCCTCTCTCAGCTCTCAAACCTAGACATCAACAGGAACTCTTTGAAATCAATCATCAGACTTCAACCAATGCTCTTCTGGCTACAGACACAATAGGGACAAGCATCTCAAATACCTCTGGCTCTGCACCAAGTAGGAGGTAAGTATTCTTCTGCCCTTTTTATTATTTAAATAATTTAAAATGTACTTAGAATGTATAAGCAATTAGCTTCTTTTCATTACTTCTAAGTATTATCAACCAGACTCAGCTATTAACCATCCCTAACCTGACTTCTTCCTACAAACGCTGAGAAGCCTTCTTCATACTCTTATTCTTTTTTGACAACTTATCCTCTCCCTCTGACCCTCTATAGACCTTATCAGTCTCCCTGTAACCCTGCACAGAGCCTTTTACTTCTCAGACCATTCTGTCAACCACAGACTCAACTTGACACTCGTCTAAAGCCCCATTGCCCCAATCAACGTCGGCCTCCAGGCCCATTTCCCCTATCGACATCAGCAGACTAACTGACGCTGGCAACCTTAGACAACTGACGATGGCAGACTAACCGATGTCAGTGACTGTGAGAGGCAGATAGCAGAATAGAGGTACGCATCACCTTTATTTCTTTTGTTTAGTCTTTCATTATTTCTTTCTAGCAACATTCTCTTTTATCAAAAGTGGACTGTCATCCCTCAAGGAAGTCTCTGCACTTCTAGGATTGAGCTTTGCTCAGCAATCCACCATCCATCTATCTAACAATCTCTTTGTTTAAGTCCTCTCTACAGGTGTCGTCGTCCATAGCCAAAGAGGAGCTCCTACAACATCTAGATAACGGTGCGCAAACTTCATCTGGGTACGTACAAACCCCTGACCATTATCTTAGTTTATTATTTCCTTTGAATGTAGAAAAGTGAAAAACTTATGGAAATAGAAGGGTCAAAGTAGTTGATAGTTGGTTTTGGTCAGGTTATAAATGATGAGTGTATGATGATGTTACAGCCTTTTCCATATTATGTGATGGTGTATTTTGTAACATTGGTTATGTGGTTTTTCATCCCTAAAAATTTTCCATATTGGTGATGGTGTATGCCAAAAATGAAAAGAGTATATTTATGCTTCAGCAAGTAATGGTTTATGCTTGACACAAATTGTGTTGGGTTTATAGTTTCTATGTGTATTGTTGTCCATAGAAACTAGTGTGAATGGGCTATGTCATGTTAATGGTCTAAAAATGTTTGGTTTGGTTTGGAAAATGGTTTGGTTATGTGTGACCAGGATGTATAAGAAGCGAAAGTCACATTGCTCTTTCATTGATAAGGACCATAATGATAGCATAGATAGGGTTGTTACAAACAAAATCCTCGTTCATGCATTATGTCATTGACCATTGTTTGTGTTAAAGAAGTATTCAAATCACTTGATATTAAGTGAGCTCAAAATCCCTTGGGTATGTTGGGGTAATAGGTTTGATTATGTGAGATGTGAGGATAGCGTAACCCTTTTTAGCAAGGATAACTTTTCCCCTTTTTATAGGTGACCCTGAGAACGACTATAGGCAAGTCCATGACTTAATAGTTTGTCAGTCAATTTTTTTTGGTAGACTGATCAATGCGAGAAGTCTACGTGGGGATGTTGTTTTGTTTTGTGGTCATATGTGAAGCTGATCGATGCGGGAAGCTTCTGAGAGAGTGTTGTTTGTAAAAAAATTTGGGCATAGCCATCCTTCGAGGGAGTGGTCTATATTCTGCTTTGTATGGTTGAATATCTAGATGTCCTTCAAGGGAGCAGTCTATCAATTACAACAATTATGCAGCTATCCTTCGAGAGAGCAGTCTACATTTATAGTTTTATGACTTTTGAATAGACATCCCAGTTTTATACTTTTTGTTTTTGACTAAATTTTTGGTCATGGACTTGACTATAGAGGTTTAGAGGGTTTCCCTTTTATTAAGACAAAGCATTCATGCTTGACAAAAGGGTTGACTAATGTTTGTAGGGTTGAGGGTTGAGATAAATAGGAATGAAGATGATGGGGGTTGCCCAAGAGATGAGCTCAAGTTAAATTTCAAGTGAATGAGTACCTGATTAACATTAGAATGGTCACAAATGCAAGGCATTAAGGGGCTCAGGTTCTGGCTGACCTTCAAGAGAAGACAGACGATAAGTCCCTGATCCATACTTGTGCGTTATGATATAAGGTCTGAGCCAATTAGGAGCAAACTTGCCTTGTTTACTTCTTTCCATATTGGTCACGTATTGGTTTTATTTAAGGATGAGATCCCCGATTTTGAAATCTCACTCTTTTAGATTTCTGTTATAGGCATGTTTGATGCGATTGTGGTAGATATGGAGATGGTTAAGCGTGGCAAGACGACGTTCATCAAGTAACTCGAGTTGAGCTAATTGGTCTTAATGAAAGTCATCATTAGAAATTATGTCATGCAGAGAGATTGTATTTTTACTTCAAGAGGCAAGACGGCCTCAGTTCCATACACTAAAGAGAAAGGTGTAGCACCCGTAGGGGTTTGAATGCTAGTGCGGTAGGCCCATAAAGTGAAGGGAATGTGAATGTGCCAATCCCTTCTAGTGTCATTGACCACCTTCATTAGGATTTTGGTTAATATTTTGTTAGAAGCCTCAGCCTACCCATTTGCTTGTGGGTAATAAGGTGAGGAGAAGTTGAGTTTGATGCCAAAAGAGTCACAAAGTTTTTGGATGGTTTTGTTTTTGAATGATTTGTCGTTATTAGTGATGATTTTGTGAGGTACACCAAAATGACAAATGATGTGGGTGTTGATGAAGTCGATGATGTTTTCAACTTTAGTGGAGATGAGGGGAACAACTTCCACCCATTTAGTGAAATATTCAGTTGCGGTGATAATGGACTGATGTCAGAGAGATGAATGAGGGTTAATCTCACCAATTAGATCTAACCCCCATTGTGAAAAGGGCCAAAAATCCTTAGCAACTTGTAAAGCATGGCTAAGGACATGAAGCAAGTTAGCGTGTTGTTGGCATTTGATGCAACGCCAAACATAATCACTGCAGTCTTGGTGAAGAGTGGACCAATAATAGCCCAGGTGAATGATGCACTTGGCAACCGAATTACCACTGAAATGTCTGCCACAAATCCCATCATGGACTTTTTTAATGGCATGAGTTGTTTCAGTGGAAGTTAGACATCGAAGAAAGAGGCCATCGAAACCTCTTTTATAGAGAAGACCCCCTAGCATGGTATACCTAGCAGTACTTTTGATAAAATCCTGTCGTGCATTGCTAGAGAGATCAGGAGGGATAATAGAATAAGTTAAATAGTCCACAACTTGTTTATACCAAACATCCTGTGGACTAGAGTCGATGGTGTTGACAAGGTTGATGTTAGTGGAGATATATGAAGGCAATGCCAAATGGTGTACCGTAACATAAATTCTCGAAGAAGATGATGAGGATGGGATATGTGAGGCTAGAGAAGCCATAGTGTCAGCAAACTTATTCGTAGAGCGAGGAACAGTTTGCAAGAGAATGGTCAAAGGACTCTAGTAATGTGTCAACACGGTGTTTATACCATTGCAAAACTTCATTTTTTCAAAGGTATGAACTGTTAATCTGATTAACGAATAGTTGTGAGTCGCCAAAGATGTTGATTGTATTGATGCCTAAGGAAATGGTAGTTTGAAGTCCCAAAATTAAGGCTTCATATTCAGCCATATTATTGGTACATTCAAAGTCATGTTTAAAAGAGAGAGGCATGGGCTCACCCTCGTGAGGGATGAGAATGACCCCCGCACCCCCACCGATTTGAAATTTGGATCCGTCAAAGAACATTGTCATTTGATAGAATTTGTCATCAGTGGAAAGTGTGGTGATAGATTCGTTAGGGAATTCACAATGAGAGGGTTGGTTGTCAGGTAGAGGGGCATCCACTAGTTGGTTAGTGATTATTTGCCCCTTTATAGATTTTTGTTGGATGAATTCCAAATCAAACTCAGTAAGAAGCATGAGCTAATGAGCCATACGTTGGTCTTAGAATGCATGTATTTGAGAGGGTCGGTATGAGTGATGACGTAAGTTTTGTGATTGAGAAGATAATGACGGAGTTTGGTAGCAGCAAAGACTAATGCCAAGAAAAGTTTTTTGGTATGAGAATACTAAGTTTCATAATCAATGAGCGTTCAAATTATATAATAAACCGCTTGCTCACGATGTTGGTTATCTCGGTGCGCGATCATGGCACCTAGGGAATGATTTGTTGTTTAGATGTAAAGGTAGAAGGGTTGGTCATCTTTAGGTGAAATAAGGACTGGTGGAGAGACAAGATAACATTTAAGAGCCTCAAAAGCCTCTTGGCAATCCTTATCTCAATTAAAGGAGATGTCCTTTTTGAGGAGGTGATGAAAGGGTTGACATCGGTCAGACAACTTTGAGATGAAGCGATGGATGGATTGAAGCTTCCCTTGTAGGCTGTGAAGTTGCTTCAGATTAGTTGGTGGTGGCATCTCGAGTATAGCTCATATTTTAGTAGGATCAATCTCAATGCCATGAAGAGAAATGATGAAGCCTAATAGCTTCCATGAGAGAACCCCAAAGACCCATTTCTTGGGGTTTAGTCAAACGTTGTATTGGAGGAGGCGAGTGAAGATTATTTTGAGGATGGTTAAATGGTCACAATGAAGTTTAGATTTGCCTAGTAGGTCATCCACATAGTCCTCCATGATTTTGTGGAGAGATCGTGAAAGATGTAAGTCATAGCGCGTTGATATGTGGCACCTGCATTTTTTAGCCAAAAGGCATGACCCTATAGCAAAATGTCCCCCATGGAGTGATGAAGGTGGTTTTGTGTTGATATTCTTGTGCAATCAAGATTTGGTTGTATCCTAAAAACCCATCCATGAGTGATAGCATCTCATGACTGGCTGTAAGATCAACAAGTTGGTTGATGTTGGGTAGAGGAAAGTCATCCTTTGGGCAAGCCAGGTTAAGGTCGTGATAGTCAGTACAGATTCGGATCCCCCTAGTTGCTTTGGTGATAGGGACAATGTTTGACACCTATTGTAGATAATTAATGGGTTGGATAAAGGAGACAGAGAGAAGACGTTGAAGCTCCTCTTTGACAAGGAGGGCGACTCGAGGATGCATCTTGCAAAGCTTTTGCCTGACAGGCTTAGCCTCTGGGTTTGTGACAATGTTATGAATGACAATGTTAGGGTCGATGCCAGGCATATCGTTATAGGTCCAAGCAAAGGCTTTGCTATGATCCAAAAGGAATTTGGTATAGTCAATTTGTTCTTGGGCATCCAAAGATTGACCAATCTTTAAAAATGTGAGGAACATCGGAAGATGGCAGGTTAATGTCAATGGTTGATTCATTTACCATAGCCTACATTTCTGAAGGAAGCGATCATTGAATGAAAGAATCATCCACACCCATGTAGGTGAGAATGGCATCATCATCTACGCATTGGACAATGTTGATGGTAGCAGATTCATCATCTATCATGTTTGGATAAACGAGAGGGAGAGACCTGGATACCCCACCTAGTTGATAGGTCAGGGGTTCCAAGTGAATGGCGTTAATGCAAAAAAAAACTAGGAGGGATGAAAACCACTGACTTCATAGGTGAGGATGGGGGAATAGGCAAGTTTTGAGGTGATTGTTCTATGATAGGTTTAGGGCAAGGGTTTTTAGAAGTTTTAGTAGGTTCTTTAAAACCTAGGCCATGTCATTTCTTGGCATTCTTTATGGCCTCATCATTTGGTGGTTCAACGGGTTGGTGGGAGCCTTGTCCTTAGCGCCCAAAGCCAAAGCCCTTCCATGCACACCTATAAAGATAGGTATGAGCAAAGTTTGGGTTGCCAAGAAAAGAGAAGTCAGACATAAATAGTTGGGGTGATGAAATAGGATTCCCATTAGTGGGAGCTCGATCTAGCCCTCCATAGATGAGATTTGTTTGAAGATTGGGAGGACCATAAGGGATGACCATTCTAATACAATGGTCATAGCTAGGATTGTGATGAAGTTTCCCATACTCTTGAGGAGTCTGGAACATGTCTAAGTTGAGTAAATGATACTCCCCAAGTGAAAGCTGCTGGAAGGTATCTTCCATAAGATCTTTTGTTGTCACTTGAGGAGGTGGTGTAGGTGTAACCACCGTTTGCGTACTTATTGATGCTTTTGATGGTGTTTGGGTTGATGTTTTTAAAGGAATGAGAACATCCTTGGGTCAATAAGTTGTGTTTCATGTCTTGAAAGGGGAAGGGTCTGCAGGAATGACATGGACTTGATCGTCGTGTTCAAATTTGACACAACGGTGTAATGTAGAAGGGACACAGGCCATGGCACGGATCCAAGGTCATTTTAATAACATGTTGTATTGGAACTCTCCCTCGGTGATGTAGAAGAGCTCTAGGATTTTTCATGGACCAACATGAATATGTAAGATGACGGTGCCAACGGTAGTGGCAGTGGAATCATTAAAAGATTGAAGAATTGTGTCAGTTTTAGACATACAATTCTTTGGGAGGGCTAATTGGTCAAAGGCATGGGTGGAAATGATATTGATGCTGGCACCCCCATCAATCATAACCCGCTTAACATGAGTTTGATCAATGTAAGCTGTGATGAAAAGGGCAGCATCCTGATCTTCTATATTTGAGGTAGGAATTTTAGAATCACTAAAGGTAATAGAGGCGATGGTGGGTAATGATTGGACTAAGGCAACGAGTGGTTGGGGGTCCTCGAGTTGGGCCTCCACTGCATGTAAAGCTTTGATTAAAGCTTGATGATGTTGTGGAGATCTTTGAATGAGGTCATACAAAGTCATCTTCATAGGAGTTTGGTGAAGCTGTTTCACCATAGAATCATAGATTGCCTTCGAAGAAGTTGGTTGGGATGTACCTAAGATAGAAATCTTGGGTTTGGGTGGTTGAGCAGGTTTGACAAATGGGTAGGTCCAAGGAATAGCAACTTTTTCTTTTGCTTTATCCTTAAAAGTTTGTGACCTAGTAGCCACATGAATGGTGTTAATCTCAAATAGAGGGGGTGAAGGAGATAAAGGGACCGTAGTCTGATGATGGGATCTCGATGAAGGTGAAGAGGTTTGAGAGATATGAGATGGCGTCAGAGATTTTTTGATAGTATCCTCAACAAGAAGGGTGTATTTTTCCAAGTATTTGTGAATGAAAACCTTGAGGGCATAATAATTTTCAATGTCATGCCTAGGTGAGCGATGATATAGGCAGATTTTGGTGTCATCGAACCAAGATGATTTTGGTCTGAGAGGTTGAAATAGTTTAATAGGTGGGAGAGTGATGCTAGAAGATTGCAAAAGTCAGCGTAGTATCAAAGTATATGAACCCACTAATGGGTCCGTGCTTGTTGATGCACTAGGTGTTGATGACTTTTGTTTTGGAGTTGAGGGAGATTTCCGTACCACCTTTTTGATTGGTGGTGTGGCCACTTGTGTAGACAACACTTTCTTTGTGAGGGGTGCCAAATTTTTTAGAGGAGGTATTTTTTTGGTAGGTAAAGGGAGTAATGGAGGCAATTTGTTGTTTATAGGTGTTGGAGTAGGGAGTACTCCTATTAAGGTAGAAGGATGAGGGCCCAAAATAGAGGGCAATGGTGATGGTGGAGAAGGAGTTCTCTGACGTGTTTTAGTAGCCTTCTTTAATATGGTATGAGGACCACTATTATGGGGGCAAGATTCAAATCGACCTTCACTTGTGGGTGAGTGAGGTTCGAGATGGGGCGAACACCAAGGGATTTAACTTGTTTCAATATAGTGGAAGTTTGTGAGGGCTTAGGCTCAGATGTGGATGGTTGAGCTTCTAAAGATTTGGAAGTAGAAGCCTGATATTCATTGGTGGCTCTTGGAGATTTTGTCATAAAAGGGTCGATAGTACGAGATGAAATAGGATGTGTAAGATAAGGAGCTTTAAGTCACTCCCTTAATGCCTCATGTTCTAAGTTCCTCGAATGGAGAAATCCTAAGTTTTCAGCCAATCAAGAGAATGGTTTTGAAGATGTTAGACGAGGCTTTAGTTTTTTAGAAGATGTGGGTGGTTGTGAGACCGGAAATGTGTTAGATGCAGCGATCTCAGGCCAAAGGCGTGAGAGAGCCATTACTGAATCATTTTCGGTTGAAGTAGGTGAAGGGACAAGTTCTTCTCTTGGTGGAGAAGGAATTGGAGAATGTGACTCCTTAAGAGGATAGAGGGCAGGGATGATTTTACCTTCTACTTATGGTTTAAGAGTAGGAAAGGTATGGTCCTCCATTGGTAGTAGGAAGGATGAAGGTGGGGCTAGTGGTGTTGGTATGGTTAAAGCATCCTCCAATATAAGAGGGGTAAATGGAGGACTATTAGGAGAAGAAGGTTCTTCCACTTGTGGAGGAGAAATAGGAGAAGAAGGTTCTTCTACCTATGGTGGACAAATAGGAGAAGAAGACTCTTCTACCTATGGTGGACAAATAGGAGAAGAAGGCTCTTCTACTTGTGATGGACAAATAGGAGAAGACGACTCTTCTTCTTGTGATGGACAAATAAGAGAAGGCTCTTCTTCTTGTGGTGGATAAATAGGTTGACTAACCTCTTCAAATTGTGGGAAAGGTTGGTTAGGAATGACAAGAAAGACCATGTTGACCGTGCGTATATTATGCTCTTGGGGGTCTTCGGCCGTGGTCTGAATGTTATTTTGACTAGGGGGATGGTTAGGGAAAGGTTGTCTAAAGATGTCTACGTTTTGATTAGGTGGTGCATTTGAGTTATCCAAGATGAGATCACCTTTATCTAACATGTCCTGAATGATATTCTTAAAGGTTTTGCAATTGTCTGTGTCATGACCCTTGACACGATGATAGTTACAGAAGTCATTTTCCCTATACCATGTAGGGATGGCTTTTGAGGGGTCAAATTGAGGTGGTAGTTGAATTTGGGGGAGATTGAGGACTCCCTGTTTGACTAGTTTATCCAACACGAACGCGTATGATTCTCCTATAGGAGTATATTGACGCTGTACGTATCATTGTTGGAATTGTTGTGTAATGCTTTGAGATGTGGAGGGTTCGGATTGGTTAGTTGTGGTAGAAGAAGATGAGCTAAGTACCATAACATTTGTCGATCCCTTGGATTTGGAATTGGAAGAAGAAGATTTGGATCAAGTGCCATTTGATTTTGTATTGGGGTTTTTACTATGCAATTTGACTTTATTTTCTTTGACAACACGGAGTTTAAGCTTCCTAGCCATGGTGAAAGCTTCATAAAATGTATGGAATGTTTGGACCCGCAAAGTAGATGAGATGTGTTTGGCACATGCTTGTGAAAAGAGCTCAATGAGCTCAGGTTGAGGTAATGAAAAGGAGAGTTGGTTGATTAAACTTCTCCATCGAACAATAAAATTAGCTACTGATTCATCGTCAAATTGTCTGATAGAATATAGGTCCATGATGGAGACCTTTTTAGTGATGTTGATTGAAAAATGGTCAATAAAAAGTTGAGCTAGTTGAGTGAATGTAAAAAGAGAGTGACTGGTAATAGAACTATACCAATTGAGGGTAGCGCTAGAAAGTGACATGGGAAATGTGCATAGTAACAATGCATCATCATGTGCTATAAGGTAACAAGCATGTCTAAACGCTCGTAGATGTTGTTGTGGGTCCTCTTTACTCTGATAGCGAGTAAACTTGGGAAGTTCCCACTAGCTAGGATATGGTCGAATTGGGACCGAAGGATGAATGGGTTCATTACAGATTTATTCATATGAGAGAACATTCTTTGAACCTAAAATAGATGTCTCAAGATTAGACACCTTATCCATCAACATCTTGATTAGATCGGTTGATGGATTTGCAGGTGGGGTGCCCCCTAAGTTGTAAGTCATTTAGAAGGTGTTAGATGGAGTGTATGACATAGTTGGTTGCACTTGTATAGGCGCAACATATTGGTAACTAGTCATAGGGACTGATGTTGAAGTCAAGGGTGGTTGTGTCATATAGCTAAAAGGCACAACTTGGCTTGATGTCTCCAAAGGTGGTTGGATGGTGGCAACACTAGCCAAAGGATAAGTAGTCACTCTTGTATTTATGGGTGCAAGAGTAGGTGGGATGGAGACAATTAAGTTCTGAAATGGTGTAGAACTTTATTGAATGGCTTGTGGTTGAGGGGGTACAAAAACCCCAATGGAGGTAGATCCAGAAACAGAAGGAGAGGCCACACTTTGAAGATTGGTCATGGTCGGGTTGTTAGTTGAGGCAATGGCCTGGGTGACCATGGGTTGGGTTACAGAGGCTGTTGATATGATTTCTATTTCAACTAAGGAATTTGGCATCTCATAAACTGGGTTGCCTGAAGGATCTCGCATTTGACTTCTCATGAGATAGTGCTGAAGAGCCTTGACATTGAGGTCAAGGAACCTTTCAAAGTCTTGATCCCATTTGGGAACAATAGGGGGTTGATTTGAAGTTGATTGAATAGGAGTACGTTCAGTTTCTAAATTATACTCCATTAGAGGACTTTTTTATGAAAGGTGAAGGTGTAAGTGGTTGTTGCCTTGCGTGGTCAACAAGAGTTTTAGCTTGACTACGTGTAAAAACCATTCAAGGCAAATTTTGATTCAGGTTCTAAAAACTGTATGTTTCAGCTTCAGAAGACCAGAATTTGTTTTTGACAGTGAAAGAGTCAAGTTTTTAGCTTGCTATTTGAGAAAAAAATTTGACAGTGACCAACGTCGGTAGAAAAACTGATGTCGGTGAAGTAAGTTGCTGATGTCAGTTAGATAACCGATGTCGGTGAAGATCAGTTGCCTACATCGGTGGAAAAATTGATGTCGATTACTGTGTATTTATAGAAACTCAAAAAAATTGAAAGTTTTTGGAAGAAAAAGAAAGTTCTGAGTTGTTTTTGAAGCTCAAAATAATGCGTCCTCACCAGCTCAAAAAATCAGATAAGAACAAAAAAGTAGATGAAGGCAAGCAAACTCTAAATGTTAAATCCCTAAGAATAAATTTTTAAAGTCATGTTGGCTTATGCCTTAGAAGAATATGTGTGGTAATTGGGCTTTTAGAATAGGCACTAAAAGAAGCAATCTAAGGTTGGTTTCGGGTTAAGTTTTGGTGCTCAAAATCTGTATTAGGTTCCGTACGTGGCCTGGTGCTAGGAGCTTGCTCCCCTCACTTCACGAGCCCAGAGCCAAGCTGGGTTGCTTAACCAATATATACTTCCCCTAGAGTTTATACTCTGCCAGAAAATAGAGTGGGTTCTCCCCTTGGTAGTGAAGTCCAAGTGGGATCATCGGGAAGGGTAAGGTATCTGCTAGGTGATGAAATCCTAGTCAGGCCTTATCTCAGGTATGTTTAGATGTTTGATTGTGAATGTGGTTTGGTCGAGTAACATATGTGCACTATGGTTTATTCATAATGCATTTTTAATTACTAGATGAGCTAAAAATGCATTCAAGCAAGAATGAAAATGCAATATATTTTTAACCCAAATTGAAATGTTTTGTTCAGATGCAAACAAGTTGAGAAAAGGTTAAGAGTATGAATTTTCACTACTCTAAGATGCAAGAGGAAAGGTGACAAGAAGAAAAAGAAAGTGGTTCTTTTTAATTGGTGCTTATGGTTTCATTTCAAAATAAAGAGATAGAAGAAAAGGATGTAAGAAGAAAATCTAATGCATTTATATGAATGTTTGCTTTTAGAAAAAATGAACCCAAGGAAAATTCCAGGGTCCCACAAGGCGTGCCAAAATGTTTCTATAAGTTTTTGCTTTTTACATTCAGAATATGAAAGAAACTAAGATAATGGTCAGACGTTAGATGATACCTAGATGAAGTTGCACACCGTATCTAGATGATTGAAGGAGCTCCTCTTTGGTTGTGGAGGATGACACCTATAGATAAGAAGAAAACTAAAACAAAGAAAATGTTAGATAGATATATGGTGGACTACCAAGCAAAGCTCGATCCTAGAAGTGCAAAGACTTCCTTGAGGGATGACAGTCCACTAGTTGATAAAAATAATGTCAGATAAAGAAATAATGAAAGACTAAGAAAGAGAAAGAGATAACACGTACCTATATTCTGCTATCAGTCTTCCATAGTCACCGACATCGATAGTCCTGCCAGTGTCGGTTGGTCAATATGTCAACGTCGGTTATGTTGTCAACGTTGGTAGGGGCAATGTTGCCATCGTCAGTTAGTCTGTCGATGTCAGTAGGGGCAGTGGGCTTTTGGATGGGTTTCAGGTATGTCTATGGTCAATTAGAATGGTCTGGGAGATTTAAAAATGTTGTGCTGGGATGCAGGATAGTGGACAGAGTCTTATAAAGGACAAAGGTAGGGGACATGTTGTCAAAATGGGTTAGGATAAAAGGAAGGCTTTTTAGCCTCTCCAGGAAGAAAGCCAGATTTGGTTTCAATAGTACTCAGAAATAGCCAATGGACTAATCACCAATGCATTCTAAAACATACTAAAATATAAACCAGAAGAATACTTAGCTCTTGGTGGAGAACAAGAAGTGGGAATGCTTGTTCTTGTTGTAGCCAGGGGAGAAGTCTGATGCTTGGTCTTCAAAGAGTGCCTGTTGATGTCAAAAAGTCTAGGAGGAAGAGAGAAAGAGGCAGATCAGAGTCCCAAAGAGCATCCAAGAGTCCAAGAGAGTCAAAGAGAGCATCTAAGATTCAAAGAGAGCAAGAGAATTAACAGCTGCGAGCAAGAGAATTTGCATTTCAGGCCAGAATTCGGGGTCAAAATTTAGTTTTAAGCAACCGACGTCGGTGATCCCACCGGCGTCGACCGATGGTTGACTGACGTCAGTGGCTAAAGAATAGGAAAAAAGGCTATTTTTAGCCTTTTACTCGTTCTTCCATCTGCCAAGTTCGGCTGTCATTGTTGAACGGTCCAAAAGTGGGTTTAATAGGCATGAGAATTAGTGGGAGAGTTGAAAATAGGTCTTAGGTAATTATGATTAGTCATAGGGTGATAAATGGTCTAAGTGCAAGGTATCCAAGGTGGGGTGTCTAAAGGGGATGATTAATTTAAAATAAGTATTTTAAATTAATAAAGTATAGGTTAGGCATGTTAAAGTTAGAAAGGGACCAAGGGGGGGTTTGACACTATTTTGGTGTCTACAGGAGTAAAGTTGTTGTGGTTCTATAACTAAGAGTGAAGGATATATATCATATTTTAGGCATTTTTTAGTTACAAATGATCTATAAAATTAGATTAATCAAGGTTGGATTAAGAAATAAGTAATTGGGCTTAGTGAGATGGTGAGTGTAAGCCTTTTGGATACAAGTAATTCCAAACTAAAGGGTCGCGCCTTGACATATATTTTTCAAGTATACATGACTAGTTGTTAAGCACATGATATATTAAGAGGGGGGGTGAATCAATATATCATAAATCTTATAAAATTTCACTTAATAAAATTCCACTTAACCATACATTCAAGATATGTAATAAAACTAAAATAATGAACACCACACAAGAAAGAGAGAGACACCAAATTTAACGTGGAAACCCAATGTGGGAAAAACCATAGAGAATAATCTCAAGTATATGAATGAGCACCAACTCAAAATATAATATTCAAAAGCACCAACTTGTAAGACAACCAACCCCTTTTCTAGGCATCAACATAGCAAATATTTGTGATTACCAACCCACAGGAGCACCAACCCCTTTACCGAGCACCAACACAACAACTATTCATGAGCACCAACCCATATGAGCACCAATACCTTTTGTGTGTACCACAAAACTATCTCTTAATGTTTCTTTCTCAACAAATGATATCACATTACAATATCTCTTTCCTCTCTCTCCTCTGCTCTTCTAATCTAGATATAACAATTACAAATCATATTCACTTTTCCATATTACAAATGGCTTCTCAAGCCTTTATTTATAGCTTTCCAAATGACCTTTGGCCTTCACCTTTTGTGACCCTTCAATCCTCATGGAAAACTGCACCAAACTTGCATGACCATTTGTATCCTTGCATTTGAAAATTCATAAGCATCATTTCCTCTTTTGTCTTTATCCTGGTGACTTATTGTATTCCTCAAAGTGTCCCTTCATGAGAAATTGTGCCCTTCCTCTTTTGTCTTCACTTGGTGAATCTTGGAATTCCTCAAGATGACTCTTCATGGGAAAATGCATCCCATTCTTATTTTATCTTTACCCCATGACTTTTTAACTTCTCCATGGGCCCATCTTTTGACTTTATGTAACCAAAAATATATTCATTAATATTAAATAAATATTAACACACATTAGTCAAGATATAACTATTAAAAGCATCATTAAATGCAATGGGGCCTTTATCACCAATAATGCTAGACCTTTGACATTAATGACAATATTTCCAACAATATCCCCCTTTGTCATTGATGGAAACCTCAAATTGAAACTACCACATCCTAAAACTTGCAAATAATATCATCTAAAAAACATACAGTAACTCCCCCTTACTGTAGTAACCTGTACCTATTCCTTGTACCTATTTTTGCACCTATACCTGTACCTATTATTCTACCCCTTTGACATCAATGGAAAATAGCCCACCTAGAGCTAAAACTTAGCTACCCCTCCACTGATGCTAACCCTCAATGGTAGGAATTAAAATAAATCACTCCCAACTCCTCTCGCAAATCCTTGAATGTGTCCTTTGATTGTGCCTTTATGAAGATATCTGATAATACATATAAATTATTGTCTATCCTCTAAGCATCTACAATCAACTCATTTGAATCTTTTCTTCTAATATCACATCCTTCTACATAAAATTTTAATGTGTATCCCTGATCACATATTTGACTTACACTCAATAGATTATGCTTAAGACCTTTTACATATAATACAATCTTAGTCTTGGTTCTACCATTATCCAAACTCAAAATACCCTTTTTGGCTATTCTGGCAGTGGTTTTATCTCTGAATTTCACTATGCCACCATTGATCTTATTTAGAGTTATGAAATTACTCTTGTCTCTTGTCATGTGCCTCGAACATTCGCTGTCAATGAACCATGGCTGATCTTCATTTCTTGCATACAAAACTATCTGAACCAACATAGAATCTTTAGGTTGTTTATTCTATGATGAACATGTCTGAACCTTCTTCTTGATGAATGGAACCTTGAAACTTTGGTCCTTCTTGATTGACTTGAACACACTTCTACAATACCGAGTTGTGTGTCCAAAACTATTACACTTGTAACATATTATGGCCTCTTCATCAAATCTTGATAGAGGAGCAAAAGAGTTGTAGCTTATGCTTGACTCTGATTGCATTTTGTAGCTTTGTTCCCTCCAGCATTCTTTGTTTGAGATGTCCTCTATATTCTTCACTTCTTCCATTTTTGTTTTCTCTTTTATAAGAACTTCAACATAGCTCTTTTTCTTTCCAAATCTGATACCTGTCTTATCTGATATTGCCTTTTGGCTTTCTAATATCTTATTCAACATGTTAGTGATATCCTTAATTTTGAATCACTAACTACTTTATCATTGACTGCTTTCTCAATATCTTCTTTTAAAGAGACAATTTCAATAACATACCTTTCACATTCTTTTCTTACTTTTTGAAATTGTGATATTAGACCTTTTTCATTCCTTTTAGCTTCTTCAAAGTGTGCTATTAGATGATCAATTATTTCCTTTGACTCCTTTTCATTTTTCTTGATCTGGCACTTTAATCTTTGATTCTTCTTCTCAACAACTTCTAACTCTTCTAAGGCACAACTGATTTCTCCTTCCAGATTCACTTTAGCTTCATCCTATTCTTCTTCTTGATCATCTATACTTTTTCTTACAGAGGCATCTTCATGTATGGCCATGAATAGAATCTCTTCTTATTCTAAATCACTAACTCCACTATCTTTGGTTGAAATAAGATCTTTAGAATACAAACTCTTCTTCTCAAATCCCTTCCTGAATTTACCTTTGAAATTATTCTTGTATGTAGACTTTCCTTATTCATTATCATCATTACCCTTATTTGGACATTTAGCTAAAAAATTTCCAATCTTTCCACAATTAAAACCATTGAAAGATAATTTTTCTTGATATTTACCTATGCCCTTTTTCAGCTTGTGAATGAAAAGAGCTCCGTTGTCATCTTCATCATCACTAGAACTATCACTTGATTCTTGAATATTAGCCTTCGCTTTCTTTGATATCTTGAAAGTTGCTTCTCTCTTTGAGGGTTTATCTTGTTCAGTCCACATCTCATATTTCATAAGAATACCATGAAGTTCATCCATCTTTAGCTTGGCTAAATTCTTCATCTCTTCAACTGCTGAAACTTTTACATCATATCTCAATGGTAGAGATCTTAAAACCTTTTGAATCATAGTTGATTATTCTAAATTTTCTCCAAGACCTTGAATTTGGTTAACTATCTGATCAACCCACAAGAGATAACTTTCTATATTTTTTCTTCTTCCATCTTCAAACTCCCAAACTATCTTTTGAAAGTCTGAAGCTTAGCTTGCTAAACTTTTCCATCACCTTTGTAAATATTCTCAATTTTTACCCAAGTTTCATGAGAAGATTTACATTGCATAAATTTAACAAATTTAGATTCACATAAACCACATAAAATAGCATTTAAATATTTAGCATTATTTTCACTTGCCTTCTTTTCTATTGGAGTAGTTGCAAGTGTCTGTGGCTCTTCATATTCCTCCAACACTACTTTCCATATGTCAAATCTAAGGGCCATCAAATAAGTCTTCATTATTATGCTCCAAAAAACATAATTCATCCCATCAAACAAAGGTTCCCTATTTGTAGAAAATTCTTCATGTGATCCAGCCATCATGCTTTCTTGATCTACCTTCAAGCTGTAAAACTTTTTCAAAAGGAACCTGCTCTGATACCAATTGTTAAGCACATGATATACTTAGAGTGGAGGGGTGAATCAATATATCATAAATCTTATAAACTTTCACTTAATCAAACTCCACTTAACCATACATTCAAGATATGAAATAAAATTGAAATAATAAACACCACACAAGATAGAGAGGGATAACAGATTTAACATGAAAACTCAATGTGGGAAAAATCATAGAGAACAATATTAACTATATGAATGAGCACCAACTCAAACTACAATATTCACAAAAACCAACTTGCAGGAGGACTAACCCCTTTGCTAAGCACCAACACAATAACTATTTGTGAGTACCAACCCATAGGAGCACCAACTCTTTTTGTGTGTACCACACAACTATCTCTTAATGTTGTTTTCTCAAAAAATGATAGCACATTACAATATCTCTTTCCTCTCTCTCTTCTGATCTTCTAATCTAGATATAAAAGTTACAAATCATACTCACTCTTTCATATTACAAATGGCTTCTCAAGCCTTTATTTATGGCTTTCCAAATGACCTTTGGCCTTCACCCTTTGTGACCCTTCAATTTGCATGGAAAATAGTGCCAAACTTGTATGACTCTTTGTATCCTTGCATTTGAAAATTCATAAGCATCCTTTCCTCTTTTGTCTTTATCTTGGTGCCCTTCCTCTTTTGCCTTCACTTGGTGACTCTTGGAATTTCTCAAGATGACTCTTCATGGGAAAATGCATCCCATTATTCTTTTGTCTTTACCCCATGACTCTTTGACTTCTCCATGGGCCCTTCTTTTGAATTTATGTAGCCAAAAATATATTTTTTAATATTAAATAAATATTAACACACATTAGCCAAGATATAACTATTAAAAACATCATTAAATGCATTGGGGCCTTTATCACCAATAATGCTAGATTTTTGACATCAATGAAAATATTTCCAACACTAGTTTAACAAATAAATCTAGATTTAATCATATACAAATGTTTCCTTTAAATTAATTTTTTCATATTTATTCTATTTTCTGAAGGTTTTGTGTATGGTTCTCTTTTACCAAAAACATGACCTTTTTCTTTCTTCAAAGGTAGAAACTGAAACCCATTGTAAATCATTAGTTTCTTGGTTGTGACAATCATAAAATTATCTTTTATAGTTTAACATTTAATTTAATTTAATTTTTATTAGTATTCACTTTTGAATGGAGCTAAGAACTAGTTTGGGACACAATATGGGGCCTAGATCCCCAAGTGATCATTTACCACATATGCTAGATATACCAACAACGACCACAACCAGCCCAAGAATACCAATAATGGCCACATCTTGCATCATGTACCTTAGTTAGATTTGAACTTGGGTGGACCTTGAAGTAACCAAGCCACTTTACCAACTCACCCACATTTCATTGGTCAATATTAATATTTAAATTTTATTAATATATTATTAAATTTTATAATTAAATTATTATATTTTATTTTAAAGATTTATTATAAATATTTTTTAAAAATTTAATCATAATAATGGTAGATAAATTTATTTGTGTCGATATATTTATATAAATAAGCTTTATTTATATATATACATATGTACATATTTTTTTATATGCAACCTTTTCACTGTTTATATAAATTAGTATACATACATTTTAAATAAATATATGTAAAATATGTATTATTACACACACACGTATTTGTATGTATGTATATGTGTGTGTGTCTACACACACACACATAATATTTTCAAGTTTTATATAAAAAACATACATATCTTAGATAAATCTATGTCAAAGATGCCAAAACATATCATTCTCAAGGTGCTTTGAGAGCGATATATCTTGGCATATTTTACGTAGATTTAACTAAGATATTATGTCAATTTTATATAACAATATATATTTATAATATTTACAATATTAATAATATATATAATATTATTTATCTATTATTATATATTATTTTAAATATTATATAAAAATATATAATATTTAATATATTTTATAATTTACTATACATAATATAATTATATAGTGTATCTTATAATATATTATAGTATTATGCCAATGATATGTGGGTAGATTGGTTAAGAGGTTTGGTTGTGTTTAGCCCCACCTAGGTTCAATTTTCACAAGGTATATTAGACCGATTGTGGTTGTTGGAGATGGTTCAAATAGTTGGAGCAGTTGGCAATATTGGTGTTGATGGCTATAACATCTCATTGATAATGGTTGGTGATTTATAAGGGGATATGGACCTCCCATTTTTATTTAGACTCATAGCTCTAGTAAATGCTCCCCCTTTTGGTTCATAACTCTAGATTCTAAAAAAAACATTTACCCATTATGTGTGTGTGTGTGTTATTATATATAATTTTATATAAAGTATTATAATTACATAATGTATTATATATTATATATTATTTATTCATAATTATATTAATATTTATATTATATTATATATTATTTTTATGTGAAATTCTTACTTGTTTATGTTTAATTCATTACCCAAATGACCTCCATGAGTAGTTATACAAATGACATTTTTTCTCATGTTTTTTTGGTATATTTATATCATATATATAATGTTACCTAGTGTGACTAATGCTTGTAAAAAAGCATTTATAACTAATCATACAATGGACTTTGGACTCTAACTAGGAATATTAGGTTTTTATTGGGTCACATGTAGTTTTAAATTTCAATATGTGTATGGAAAATAAAATGAATTAATTGTCATTGATGGCATTCATTCATTTTTTATTCCTTCATGTGTTTTCCTCTTATTTTTAGGTGTCGTAGCCAAATTTTCACAATTCCCACTTCATGTATGGTTATTTGATGGTATGTTAGGACCTACACCTATTTCAACTCGTATACATGTTATTCCCATACTATCATTAAAAAAAAATCCTGTAGCTTGATTGTTTCCTATATTCAAAGTTCTACCTTTAATAATAAATCTTATCTCTCAGATAGGTAGAATAATATCTCTATTAGGAGTTGCTATGGCTCTCACTTAAAAACATCGTAAAAGAGGCTCAACATATATCACTATGTCTCAATCAGGTTATATAATATTAGCTCTAGGTATATATTTGTATAAAATCGCTATGTTTCATTTGATTAGACATGTTTATTCTAAGGTATTTATGTTCCTAGGATCTGAATCATTGATCCATTTCATAGAACCCTTTATTAGATACTGTCATGATAAAAGTTAGAATATGGCTCTTATGGGTGATTTACAAAAATATATGTCAATTATGGGAATTATTTTATTTTAGGGATGTACTTTATAATTCTAGGGTTCCACCTTTTGCTTTTGTATTGGTCCAAAGACCAAATTCTTATTGATAGTAAATTATATTCCCCTAAAACTTCAAAGTAGGGTTAGTTTCCTTTTATATGTTTTATAGGAATTTAATTAATTTTTAAGGGGACTTCTATATAAACATAATTAATTTATATAACAACCATATTACATTATATTCAACTTATATGTGGGGAGAGGAAGAATCTAATACATTCAATAGAATGAGAGTGGATTTTATGTCTAATCAAATTACAGTAAGGAATAAATCCTTCACCAAAGAAGCATTTCAAATTTTGAATAAGATGGAAGGATTTAAAAAAAATAATAGGGGGTTGGTTGTCACTTATCCTTTCTTCCATAAAGGATTTTGCATATCCAAAAAAATTGGGCAAGGAAATGATATTACCTTTAGTTGTATTAGGAATATTTACTATATTTTTTTATTGATAGGAATTTTTTTTAATGAGGCAAAATGAGTTATGATATATTATATCAATGGTTTAATTCATTGATTATATATATATATATATATATATATATATATATATATATTGTGTGTGTGTGTGTGTACACACTATCATTCATATCTTAGATAAATATAGGTAAAAGATATTGAGAGAGATCATTTTTTAGGCACCTATTCTAATTATGTCACAAATTTTATATAGGCATCTCAAGAATTATATCTCTTCACATCTTTTACATAGATTTATTTAAGATATGTACACTAGATTAAAACTATAAATACATATCAATACCACCTAAATGTTAAGTGTTTCTTTATTATATCATTATCAGTTTATATTTTCAAATTCATGATTAAATGTTGTAGCCATATAATTAAGAGTTCAATTTGGCATTCATGAAAGTCTTTAATATTAACATAAAATATGGGGAAGATTTTATGAAGACCGTAAGGGATGAAAGGGGTTAATAAGGATGGATTATCAAATTATTTGAAGGATTACAATATATACATTTTAGTTTCTCAAGGATTGTACTGAATATGTATTTATTTAATATCATAACTAGAAAAGTTTTTATAATTTTTAATTAAACACACATGGCATAACCAAGGATGAAAACAACACTAATAAATTTAAAAATTGGGATAGAACAATAAATTATAGCCACTTTAGGTTTGATTGAAATTCATTTCATTGTTTAGACTATAAATCACATCTGCTTAAATTTTTATCATTTTTTTAACTTGGAATTAAATATAATACTATTTATTATTTTTATTTTTTACCTTTTTTAAAACCATACAAATAGATTTAAGCTCTCTGATATATGGAGAGATTGTAAATGCATATGTAAAATTGAGACTCAGGGAAACCCTCTTCTTCTCCATTCTCAATTTTAGGCTATTTAGAGATTACAATTAATAATGACAACATGGCAAAGTACTATGTTAAATACACAAGATTATTGTATCTTTATAAAGATGAGTTATACCATCAATCCTAAAATATTTCATAACCTCAGAGATTTAAACAAAATAATGAACTATCTAGGTTCCCTAATATGGTTAAAATACTCAACCTGGGTATCAAACAGAGCAAGGGTGTGGAACCCATAACGTGGGCATCAAACCTAGGTTAGTTTCATTTTTTCCTGTATAAATATGTATTGAAAATCGTAAGTCTAAGCAAAGTGATAGTATGTGGGAAAAAAAATTATTGATAATTTGAAAATGTATCTATTAAATATTTAATATTTCTACAATACATAAAATCAATCAGAATGTTTTTGGGATAACCATGTTTCCATTTTTTAACTCGATGTTTTAATTCACTACCAATTATCCACAAAATATTTTGATTAATGTATCTAATGTTGTATACCTATTCTACCATATGTCAGTATTAATTTCGAAATTCTTCATTAACTTAAAATTTATACCTATTAAATGTTCAATATTTATTGTGCATAGATTACACCATGTTCTGTAATTCATGAAGTTTTAAATGGTTGTATTCATCCAAATAATGAAAGGAATATCTATGGGATATTTTAGGTTTAAAATTATGTAAAAGTAAAGATGAGAACTATGTTGGGTCACACTCCTCTCACTTTCAAAATATTGATTAGCTAATATTTCTCCTTTTCAATAGCCCACCTATCCCTGCCTCACTTAGATATGGATAGTGTGTAAAAGTGATGAGTTTTTCCAATATTATTATATAAAGTTATCATATACAAATGAATTATTTGACAAAATGCCTCAAAGAGATGTTATGATTCATTATAATAATATAACCAAAGTTATAGGAATAAGTCTTAGCAATAGTGATATAGAGAAACTCTTTCATTCTCTACTAACCCATGCTCTAATACCTACAAACACAAAACCTTTCATGTTATTTTCACAAATCTCCTCTCAATATATCAAATCCTTCCTGAGTTTGTCATCCTCTAATGTTTGATCCTAATTCATAAGCTTCTTCATTGACTCTATCTACCTTTGGACTCTTCATACAACTCTAAAAAATAAGTTCATTTTCTCATTTTGTTTACCTTCTCAATCCTTCATTCATCCAATACACTAGTCTCTCACTATACTATAGACTTATTTACCAAAAAACTTGGAATCTTGATTTAGGAATTATATAGTTAGTTTATAACTTGGTTAACTTATGTTAGTATTAACAAACTTATCTCAAATTACTTTAATCCCTATCTCAACCTTAACTATCTTCTTGACATATCAAACCTTCAATCACCCCTCAACTCTTTCAGTTAGTACGAATAGGTACCATTTTTAAAAAAAAATAAACTCATATTATTCCACCTTATATTTTTAATTATCTTTCCAAAAAAAATTAGGGTCTAACTCTTTTGGTCTCACCACTTATTCACCACTTCTTGCAAATTAGTCCTCCAAAGACCTAGTTACCTCTATTTTAAAAAAAGTCTCTTGTACCTCATATGTAAGGATCCAAAAAATTTAAAATAACATTAATAAATTCAAACCCCAACATACTACCAAGTTTCATTGAATTTCACTAGCTCAAACATTTTCTATCCAACTTTTTATGTTTTGCCCTAAACTAGGATTTATGCAAACCCGAGAGGCTTCATTTGGGCTTTTATTGAATATTAATTATTATCAATCCTTCCAAAGAATTTATTAAGGTATGTATTGACTATTTAAACCTTTACCATTCTTTAACTCTATTTTAAAAACTCCCAATCATGTTCCATTAGAGGATTCAACAAAAGTTTATGACATAGTCTGTCTGTTGCACCTTGATACAGGGTTTAAATACATGTTTAACTTACTTTAGGGTTTAGATACTTTCCTTCAAGGTTCCCATACATATTAATATATTTATACATAATATTTATGCCATATAAAGCTACAATTAATTATTATATTATTTAATATGTTCCTTGCTTGCCTGCCATAAACAAGGTGCTTACACACTTCTTAAACAAAACACTTATAGGCTTCTTAATTTGAATATTTTACCCTTATTATCAACAAACAAAATATATAAAATTACTCATTGATGGTTCTACTCATGGATTCCACTCACATTGTAATTGAACTTGATTGACAAGTTCTTGAACATTAGTCTTTCAAATTAAATGCAGTATATTGACAAAGTCCTACAAACACTTACCTTTCTCCTTTCCTTACAAACATTGTTTCAAAGGTTATAGGCTTACAATACATAAAATTTCAATTATAAAATAATAAAAACATGAATAATATAATGACACCACTCTAATCATTCAACTTCATTGATTCTAAGCATATATACATTACAACTCTATTTCATGGACAAAATATAGAGGTTTTACTTTTTCTCTCCTCTTTATCCTCTCTGTACCTCTATCTTTTTATCCCAAAGACTTCTAAATAACTCTCTCTAACTTATTACTGGATACTTACTGACCACTAACTACTATTACCATCCAATATCTCATTTCATTCTTGACAAACCACCTTTTTACATAGTTACCTCCTAGGGAAACTACCTTTACATATGGATATTACATACACCATTCTTGGTTTATTCCATTTTCTCCATGTTACGTATATATAAACCTAATGACTCTTATAAGGATTCAAATTCATTCTAAGACATGTTATAATACCTAGGACACTAACTCATGACCAACTTCACATCATTTATTAATTCCCCTACATCATACTCCTAGGCAATAAAGAAATTGAACTCAAATTCATTTTTTGTGTTTTCTTCTTTGTCTTCTAATTCAGGTTCCTTGGATCATCTTTGTCTTCTATTGCTCCACCATGATTTAGTTACTCATTTTATTTGCTCTCATTCTTTCTTCTATCAAAGACAAATTTTTATCTTGATTCATAAGCTTCTTCATTAACTCTTTCTCTACCTTTGGACTCTTCATACAACTCTCAAACATTAGTTCATTTTCTCATTCTATTTAACCTCTCAATCCTTCATTCATATAATATACTAGTCTCTCACTAGACTATAGGCTTCTTTCCCAAAACACTTGGACTCTTGATTTAGGAATTTTTTAGTCAATTTATAACTTGGTCAGCCTCTATTAGGCTTTAAAAACTTAACTTAGTTAAATCCCTCTCTCAACCTTAATTGTCTTGACATATCAAACCTTCAATCACCCCTCAACCCTAGTAGCCTTTTTTTATCAATTTTAGTTGGTATGAGTAGGTACCATTGAGTTTTGGAAAAATTAACTCATATTGTTCCACCTTATATCATCAATGATATTTCCATAAATTTTTAGGGTCTAACACTTTTGGATCCACCACTTATTCACCACTTCTCCTTGTTAATTAGCCCTCCAAAGACCTAGTTACCTTTATTTTAAACACACTCTAATGTATGTTATACGTACAATTCCATACGAGTTCAAAACCTTTAAAGTCACCTGCCTCACTTAAAACACTAACATACTATTAAGTGGCATCAAATTTCACCAATTCAAACATTTCCTATCCAATATTTTGTGTTTTTCCCTAAACTAGGGTTTCTATAGACTTGAGAGGTTTCATTTGGGATTTTAATGAATCTTGTTTTCAATCCTTCCAAAGACTTCCTTAAGGTTTTTATTTATTATTTACACATTTCCCATGCTTAAAATCTGATTTAAAAACTCCCAATCACATTCCATTAAAGGATTTAACAAAATATTAAGACACAGTCTGCCTGTAGCACCTTGATACATGGTTTAAATACACATTCAACTTAATTTAGGGTCTATATATATTCCTTCAAGATTCCATTAATCCTTAATATATTTCCACACAATATTTATGCCATAATAAACTACAATTAGTTCATTATTCTATCATTCAATAGGTTCCTTGGTTGCCTAACATAAATAGGGTACTTACAGAATTCTTAAATAAAGCACTTACAAGCTTCTTAATTTGAGTATTTTTCCCTTATTATCAAAAAAAATAATATACAACATTACTCATCAATGTTTCTACTCATAGATTCTATTCCCATTGTACTTGAACTTTCTTAATAGGTTATTGAACATTAGTCTTTCAAATTAAATGCAATATATTAACACAATCCTATGAACACTTAGTTTTCTCCTTTCCTTACAAACACTATTTCAAAGGTTATAGGCTTTCAATACATAAAGTTACAATTATAAAATAATAAAAACACAAAAAATATAATGAAACCACTCTAATAATTCAACTTCATTGATTCTAAGCTTATATATATTACAACTTTGTCTCATTGACAAAATATAGAGGTTTTAGTTTTTCTCTCCCCTTCATCCTCTCTGTACCTCTGTCTTTCTCTCCCAAAGACTTATAATTAACTCTCTCTAAATTCTTAATAACTAATTACTAACCACTAACTCCAATTACCATCCAAAATCCCATTTCATTTTTGAGAAACCACATTCTTGCATAACTACCTCTTATGGCAACTACCTTCATATATGGATATTACATTCACCATTCTTGGTTAATGACATTTTATCCATGTTATGTGCATAGACACATAATGACTCTTCTAATAACTCAAATGCCTTCTAATACATGTTATAAGACCTAAGACACTCACTCATGACCAAATTTACATCATTGTTTGATTCCCCTACATCATACTCCCAAGTTATACATAAATTGAACATAAATACAACTGCTATGTTTTCTTCCTTGTCTTCAAATTTATGTTGCTTGGATCATCTTTGTCTTTTGATACTCCACCATGATTTAGTTGATCATTTTATTTGCTCTCATTCTTTCCTCTATCAAATATAAATTTGCATCCTGATTCATAATATTTTTCACTAACTCTCTATCTTCCTTTGGCTTCTTTATACAACTCTCAAACATTATTTCATTTTCTCATGTTGTTTACCTTCTCAGTCTTTCATTCATCCAATACACTAGTCTCTCACTAGACTATAGGATTCTTTCTCAAAACACATAGACTCTTGATTTAGGGATTATGTAGTAAATTTATAACTTGGTCAGCCATTGTTAGCATTTAAAAACTTATCTCAACTTCCTTCAATCCATCTCTCAACCTTAACTATCTTCTTGACATATCAAACCTTCAATCACCCCTCAACCTTAATAGCCTTTTTTTGTCAATTTAAATTGGTAAGAATAGGTACTAATACGTTTTGGAAAAATAAACTAATTTTATACCACCCTATATCATCATTTATCTTTCCATAAAGTTTTATGGTCTAACTCTTTTGTACCCACCACTTATTCACCACTTCTCCTTGCCAATTAGCCCTCCAAAGACCTAGTTACCTCTATTTTAAACACAGTCTCTTGTAAACCATATGTACAATTTCATATGAGTCCAAAAACTTAAAAATCACCTTCCTCACTTAAAAAACCAACATAATACCAAGTTTCATTGAATTTTACTAGTTCAAATATTTTTTATCCAATTTTTTTTGTTTTGCCCTAAACTAGGGTTTCTGTAGACTTGAGAGGCTTCATTTGGGATTTTAATGAATCTTACTTATTTTAAATCCTTTCAAATAATTATTTAATTTATATATTTAATATTTAAACCTTTCTCATGATTCAAATCTACTTGAAAAACTCCCAATAATGTTACATTAGAGAATTCAATAGAAGTTTATGACACAGTCTGCCTGTGGTACCTTGATATAGGGTTTAGATACATGTTAAACTTAACTTAGGGTTTAAATACATTACTCAAAGGTTACCTTACATATTCATTTATTTATACACAATATATATTCCATATAAAACTATAATTCATTCATTATTCTATCATTTAATGGGTTCCTTACATGCCTATCATAAACATGGTACTTACAGACTTCTTAAACAAAGCACTTATAGGCTTATTAATTTGAATATTTGTCCCTTATTATAAAAAAAACAATAAATAAAATTACTTACCAATGATCCTACTCATATTCTCCATTCCAATTATACTTGAACTTTCTTAATAGGTTCTTGAACACTAGTCTTTCAAATTAAATGTAGTATATTGACACAGTCCTACAAACACTTAACTTTATCCTTTCCTTATAAACATTATTTAAAAATTAATGGGATTTAAATATATAAATTTACAATTATAAAACAATAAACACACATAAAATAGAATGGCACCACTCTAATCATTCAACTTCACTCATTCTAAGCATATATACATTACAACTATGTCTCATGGATAAAATACAAAGGTTTTACTTTTTCTCTCCTCTTCATCCTCTATGTACCTCTATCTTTCTCTCCAAAATAATTCTAAACAACTCTCTCTAAATTATTACTAAGTACTTATCACTAACTCTTATTACCATCTAAAATCTTTTTTCATTTTTTAAAAACTACCTTCTTGCATAACTACCTCCTATGGCAACTACCTTTACATATGGATATTACATTCACCATTCTTGGTTGATGTCATTTTATCCATATTATGGACATAGAAACCTAATGACTCTTATAAGGACTCAAATTCATTCTAATACATGTTATAAGACCTAAGACACTCATTTATGACCAGCTTTACAACATTTCTTGATTCCCTTACATCATACTCCTAAGCAAGAAATAAATTGAACTCAAATGCAAATGCTATGTTTTCTTCCTTTCTTCCAATTCAAGTTCCTTGGATCATATTTTCCTTCTTCTACTCTACCATGCTTCAGTTGCTCATTTGCTTTGTTATCATGCTTGCCTCTGTCAAATACAAATTTTCATCCTGATTCATGAGCTTCTTCATTGACTCTCTCTACCTTTCAACTCTTTATACAACTCTCAAACATCAGTTCATTTTCTCATTATGTTTACCTTCTCAATCCTTCATTCATCTAATACACTAGTCTCTCACTAGACTATAGGATTCTTTCCCAAAACACTTAGACTCTTGATTTAGGAAGTTTTTACTCAATTTATGACTTGTTCAACCTTTTTTAGGCTTAATAAAATTATCTCAACTTACTTCAATCCCTCTCTCAACCTTAAACTATATTCTTGACATATCAAACCTTCATTCACCCCTTAACCCTAGTAGCCTTTTTTTATCAATTTTAGTTGGTATGAATAGGTGCCATTGAGTTTTGAAAAATTAAACTCATCTTATGCCATACTCTATCATTAATTATATTTGCATAAAGCTTTAGGGTCTAACTCTTTTGAACCCACTACTTATTCACCACTTCTCCTTGCCAATTAGCCCTCTAAAGACCTAATTAGATATGTTTTAAACACAACCTATTTTACGTCATACACATGATTTCATATAGGTCCACTTAAAAATCACCTTCCTCACTTATAACCCAAACATACTTGGGAGTTTTTCAAGGTTCAACTTAATTTAGGGTTTAGATACATTATTTCAAGGTTCCATTGAATATAATTTCCTTTATACACAATATTTATGCCATATAAAAATACAAGTAATTCATTATTCTATCATTCAATAGGTTTCTTGCCTCCCTATCATAAACAAGTTACATACTTTTTAAACAAAGCACTTACAGACTTCTTCATTTAAATATGTGTCCCTTATTATCAACAAACACAATATATAACATTACTCATAGATGGTTCTACTCATGGATTCCATTCCCATTATACTTTAACTTAATTGATAGGTTCATGAACATTAGTCTTTCAAATAAATGTAGTATATTGACACAGTCCCAAAAACATTTACCTTTCGCCTTTCCTTGCAAACATTGTTTCAAAGGTTATAGGATTTCAATACATAAAGTTTTAGTTATAAAATAGTAACAACATAGAGAATATAATGACACCACTCTAATAATTCAACTTCATTTATTGTAATAATATATACATTGTAAATCTATCTCATGGATATAATATAAAGGTTTTACTTTTTCTCTCCTTTTTATCCTCTCCATACCTCCATATTTCTCTCCCAAAGACTTATAACTAACTCTCTCTAACTTATTACTAACTAATTAATAACCTTCCTATGATACTAAATCCTATTACCATCCAAAATCTTGTTTTATTCTTGAGAAACCACCTTCTTGCATAACTATATCCTATTGCAACTACCTTCAAATATGGATATCACATTCACCATTCGTGGTTTATGCCATGTTCTCCATGTTACGTACATAAACACATAATGACTCTTCTAAGGACTCAAATTCCTTATAATACATGTTATAAGACTTAAGACACTCACTCATGACCAAATTTACATCACTACTTGATGCCCCTACATCAAATAGCCTTTAGAAAGGAACTAAAAGATGCAAGTAATTTCCATGGATTGGGTAGAAAGTCATCTTAATGCTCTCAATCAAGCCTTTGATTCACTACAAAATTTGAGAAAATATTACTCTTATTATCAAAAAAACCCCAAATTATCATGTGTTGAAATAAATTATTATACATGTTATTGATTTACTAGATAACATTTAAATAAATAAATCTGCTCACTAGTGAGCTAGGTTTCTCAAAACCGAAGATGGAAAAGTTGTATAGCCTAGTCAAAATAGTGATATACATAGAAGAATAGGATTATCTAGAATTTATTGGATATGTCAATAACTTGTTGAAAATTTGGGTTGGTTAAACTATTGAAAATGGACCATCCTCATCATCTACCCCAAGCTTTGTAGGAAATAAACTTTAAAAACATCACACATGATTCTACTTAGCACAGTTAAAATCTTTAATGTATTACAAGCATGTTGACTAGTCATTATTAGTGGTGTCTTTCATGCCATGATGTTTCTCAGGATATTATGTAGAGTCTAGAATAAAATTGACATTCATTTTTCAAAAACAAACATTGGTAAATAAAAGTCATTTAACATAGTTATTTTTGATAGATGTCTTCATGTATTTCATAGATAACCAAAATTTCATAGTTTTGTCCTTCCTTTTAGCACACCATTTTGTTGAGAAGTATAAATTTTACTAATTAAAAAAATAATACTTATAATTTAGAAAACTTATCATATCCTATGATCTAATTTTATCCTTGATAGGCCCAAAACATTGATAAAGGAAAGTGGTTTGAATATAGTTGTTTGTGATAGATGTCTTCGTGCTTTGACAACACTAATTTTCAACAAGTTTTGAGATTCTTAAACCTATCTAGGAATTTAATTTTTCTAATTCAAAAATAAAACCCAATTATATTTTATATTCAATTCTTATGGTTCTATCTATGTCTTCTATGGTTTTTTGGTATGAAGGTGCATAGTTGTAGGAATGCATTGTGGTTACCTTAAGTCCTCCCTTAATCATGAACACATTGATCAAGAATATTAGTATAACATTAATAAAATTATCAAGCCTTCCCATTAGATATATTTATTTAGGAATATTAGAAGTTAAATAACAAACAAATATTTATTTTGTTTACATGAGAATAAACCACACTTTGAGGTGTATGTATATGTAAAACAATTCAATGTCACAAAGATGTTTCAAACTCAATTTTACCTTCCATCCTTCATCCATTCAAAGGATATTTTATATCTTAATATTATTACTAATTTTATGCCTTAGTTTAATTTAACTCTTTACACATGATTCTAATAATAGACTCATGTTAATTTAGGTAATAAGCAGTGGTCAATTTTTAATCCATGCTCCATAACATATCCTAGCAAGATTGGTAGGTATTAAGCATTACTAACATTATGTGTGGTTCTCTATAGCTTCTATGTGGTAGGGGTATATTCTTGGTAGAATAAATTCAAATAAAACTAATATTATTTATGGTATGGCCTCACCTTTATAATTCTTTGATAAACTATTCAAAACATTGATATTATTGATGTATAATTGACTGTTGATTTTCTTTATCTAGTTAGACTATATTGTTGGATTTGATGCAATGATACTTTGACTGCAGGTTGATGACATGGCACATTTTAATTTTTGAACATGATGATTATATATATTTCTTAATGTAATTTATATTTTATTATATTTATGTAATTATATATATTATAGATCTGGTAGTGCTGATGTATATTCTATGGTTGCGGGTACCGATATATGAGCTAGGTTGATGTTGGTATTGATACATTAGGGTACCAAAGTGATTTTTGGGTAGTCATATGAATTTAGATAGGTATCGATGTATTTTGGTTATTTTCTTACCATTGGACACTCTTGATTATTTTATTTGTTTTGTCGTTATCTTATCATCATGCCTTGTTACATTTCATCTTGTGTACCATATCGTCTCATTGTTTGTTACTGCATGATTGTCTTGGTGATTTTTTGGTTCTATTATTCTCATTTTAATGGTCCACTATGGACTCCTTTTCTCTCCTTCATGAAAACACTCACCACTTCATCTTCATGTGAACTCTCCTTTATAAGACATAGACTCCCTAAAGGACTTACCTAGACCTACACCATGACACCCCCACATGGATTATTACCTTGGTCACTTGATAATTATTGGTGGCTTGGTTTATTTGATTTTATGGCCTTAAACAATTTAAATATATTTTAAATTATAATTATATTTATTATTTTTATTGTTTAATGTCTCAAGATTTTCTAGATGGTCATTTATGACCATTGTATTTGGGAGTTATTCAATGGTAATAGAGGAGGCTTTCTCTCTCCTCATAATGAATGAAAAATTCAATTGGGTTATGGGGAGTTAGATGGAAAGAATGGGGATTTAGTTAGTAGTGTTTGGATTGGATGTGGGTAGGAAGAATGAAGAGGGAATGGAGAAAAATGTAGAGAAGACATGATGGGTTTTTCACTAGCTTGTTTTGTGTTTTCAACTTGTTACATGGAGAAAAGAGGTTATTTTAGTTTGGTTTTGCAACTCATGGCATTATTTTGTGTTTTTTCTTCCTCTACATTTATCAAGTAATCTTCCTTGACTAGTTTGTCTAATTATTATTTTCTTTTGAAGAAAATTATGAAAAAGATTGAATATTGCATAAGTAATCAAAAGTCTTAGGACTTTTGGATGAGTATCCAATACTCAATGGGGTTCTATATTATAATTTTACATATGAACTTGCAAAATGAATTTGATATTTCATCTGGTTTTATATATAGATATATATAATCATTTAAATCTTTATCTTGGAGAGTGTATTATTATTTTGTGGGTTGCATGTGTATTCATCCTACACATAAAGTTAATGGTTGTGTTAAATGAAATCCATGTGTCTCTTAAATAATATCTATACCTAGTTAGGTCATCAACTTGAATGTTTGGGGTTTTATTGGTAGTGACTATGCTTATTTTTATTAGATGGGTTTAGTTTTAATTAAACTTGGTCTTAAAATTAATGATTTTGTGCTTTGAGTTTTCCTTTACTGGTTATTTAAACTAGTTATATTCTAAAGTGGGTCATGGCACCTTGACTATGTGATTACATGCTAAGGTATTAAATTTTATTGAAAGTTTAGAAAGCAATTGGGTTTTCTTTATATGTTTTTATGGCTAAGTTTATATGTGTTTATTTTGGGATTATTTTTTAACAAAACTTGATTGGGTCATGGTACCTTGTTATCAACTACATGCTAATGTGTTCAAATATCATTGAATTTTGGAAATAAATTTGGGTGTTTATTTAATATTTAAATGATTGAGTTGTTTTTTTATATGTTAAACATGAATTTCTATTGGAATGAACTTTGACTGTGTCTTTATGTTGATAAACTGGTTATTCATGTTTTTCATGACTTGTATATATATATATATATATATATATATTTTTTTTTTTAATTTTTTTTTCATTTGAATAATCCTCTACATGATTTATTGAAGGGTATGAATTATTGTGATTAAGTTGAGACTAATTGAGGGTTTCTATGTGTTTTCATTTTGGAGATTCCTTCATGTTATTTTAAATGGCTTGTCTTTGTCAAAGTTTTAATATGGAAATATATGAGTTTTGTATTATGTGGACCATGAGGATTTAGGTGAAGCACACTAGAATGTTATTTGTTTGATAAGGGTTTTAATTTATTTAAAGCATGCAAGTGGTTTGTTACTTAACTTAAGAAATTTTAATATCGATTTCAATGTTTTGAGGGAATCATATGAGGTCACAAGACCTCATGATGATCCTATGAATCCCATGGATCGATTATTGACTTTAAAATTGATTATCATTTTGAATGATTACTGGAATCATTAAATGTTGTTTGAGAATTTTTTATAGTTGAGTCACAATGAATATGTTGACTGGTTTATTATGATTATCTGGTTTAATTTTTTGACTATGGTTTGCCTACGTATAAATTGTTTGAGTTAAATGTTTAAGATTCATATTTTTTATGTGTTTTTTCAATTTCATTACTATTGTGTAACCATTCATAGACTAGGCCTAAATGACTAAGTCGTAATCTATATGCCTGTATCCTTGGGTTATAAATTAGTAGTTAGGCTATTAAAGGTTGACTGTACACCTAGAGGGTTTCCAAGTTGTTTTTTCCAAATGCTATGGACATGTGTTTAGTTGCTAAATCCATTATTATATCCTTCAAATAGCCTATAATGTATATCCTCACTCTCAATTTATATCAATGTTGGGTTTGGTTATTTATATCTTGACACAAAATGGTGTTTGATTGTCACTTGTTTGTGATTCATTTATTTGTGATGAGATGTTCAATGGTTTGGAATCTAACTTGCCCAGAATCCCTTTTTGACCCTAGTTGTCAAAAACACCATCTAGTTGATGGTTGTGGTGGTAAGAGCCACCAATGGTTGGGCTCATAGGGCTAGTTGGGAGGGTTTATCTGATTCGTTTAATTGTTTCTCCATTCCTAAATGATATTATGGATATGCATGAATTAAATAGTAATGATTCATTATATGTTCTTAACTTAGTTTTTATTGCTTCATATTATATGGTTCATGAGTATAGTTATAATTTTACTTCATTTAATATTGGTTTAATTATGCTTAATGATTTGTGATATATTATCCCTATGTTTGAAATGGGATACAATGAAAAATAAAGTAAAATCTTATAACTTTGCTTATGTGGTAAGATATTGAAGTTAGAGTTTATTTGTTGAAGGTAATTTAATTACATGTAATGATTTATTTGGGATATTTAGATGAACATCATTCATATTGCTAACTTAGAATATTCATTTGATAATATTAGTAAAACATTAATCTCTTTTTAACTAATATAATTTTGTTTAGTTTTGGGCAGGAATACTTATGGTAAAAGTGTGTAAAGGATTACTCAGGCATATACATATATATTGTTTAAATTGATGTTAATGATTACATAAATATGTTGGTTTTATTTGTTAGTAAGTTAAAATCTCAATTAATTAAATGTTCATTGGGAATCATTTAACTAACTCTCTTTTGTATTTCCATATATAGATACTTATGATTTTCGTATATCCATTGTTATAACCATTGAGGTAGTAAAGAATATAGAGATTTTTTCTAGATGTTTCAGCTGTGCATGGATTATATAAAATAGTTTGGTTATACTTGTTGTTGGTATATGAAGAAAACATAAATAATATTCTTTCTCTTGCATACCTTAGACCTACATGGTTGTGTACAAAGTTATGTATATTATTATTAACAAAATGTTATTGTTGATTTATTTTCTTAATGTTGATATTAGACATTACTAAAATGAGTAAAATTTTTGAGTTTGATTATTATGCTACTGGCTGCCTAGTATGAAATTAAGTTGAAATGGAATTCTAGAATGAATTTTTATTGAGTTGATTAAATAAGCTATCTTAGATTACTCACATTTTGAAATGGAATTATTAAGTGAGATACTCTCCCTTATTTGATGCTTATATGAATGTATACTTGCTGATATTTATTCCTTTGAATTGAGTGTGATATCATCTTCTTTCCTAATGGCTAAACTTAATTTTCACTACTATGTCATGACATTCTCAAATAGTTATTTTATAAGGGTCCCTTAAGTTGAATGTTTTATTTGGGTTCCACTTAATTAGAACTTGGTTAGAATTCTTGTTATATATAAAACACTTGTTGATTGTATTAGTTTTGTATGAATTTAATTAAGTATAAACTTTTATTACTCATGTGCTTATAATTGTTGGTTCATATTAAAACCTATTGCAAGCATGCATAATTTTTAGTTTCTCATATCTGAAACACATTACCTTACTATGTTGGTCATACTTGGAAATATGTTGTATAAAGATGGATTATTTCTTTAATGAACTCCTTATTATAGGAATGGTTAATGAGATAGTTGTTCAATGTTTTTAATATAATTCTAAGTTAAAATATGGATAGAAAATGTTAAATCATATGTGAAAGATATATGAATTGAATATGTTCCTTTTAATTTTAACCTTACAGTTGATTGAGTCCTCAATGGGAAATAAAATATACTAGTAGATGCAATATGATTTTGATTTCAATGATTTATCTTTTATTAGATATAATGCATTGGTTATTACCAATTAAATATTGTTAACATAAATTTGACTATAGGCTATCAATGAATCTTATCTAATGAATAACAAAGTTGATCATAATTATATCACTATTCATTAATCAGATAGTGATATTCATGCTTATTAATTGAGTGTTATGTGAAGTTAAAGGATATATTGGTAATGGTGCAGTGACCTTTAGGCCATGAGGTAGTTGACCACCTCTACTAGCACTTCATAATTGTCTATGATGCTTGGTTTTCATTTTGTTCTTGATTATTCTCTCTTTTATGCAAAAATATTTTTGTTGTATAATTATGGGAATTTAGTATAATTTGAATGTGTTTAAATTGATTACTGGTTTATGTTTATGATTTACATTTGTAAAATCATACCTGATTACAAAATTAGTACAAAATTATATCATGTACTCTTATCGGATACGTTTTAGAGTTATCCTTTTTTATTAGATTGATTTTAACTACTTAACCATCCTTGAGCAAAACTGAAACCCACTGAGGAGAGTGAGGTATTTACCAAGGGATATGAACCTATAAATGGTCCTATGTGAAAGAATGAGTGATATATATGGCATTGATGACCTATCCATGTATGCATATATTGATACACCCCAAACCCCATAGACACCCTTAAGGAAACTTACTTCCTCATAACACCCTTTGTGAGTAGTTACCCCTAGATAATTACCTCAGTTCACCTCCTTTAGTTTTGGTTGTGTGTATGTGACTATGCTAAATGAGTATCACTTGCTTCAATAAGTGAGGTATTGGGTTTGAAATGCATCCATAAAATTAATCTGATATACAATTCCATTTTTCTAGGGGGGGTTGTTTCATATAGTATTAGAGTAATGTTTTATTCTAGGGAACTTTGGGAATGAATGTTTTTAAGTTTGTAATATTTTGAGTTATTAATTTATAATTTATCAGTATGGTTAGAATGGGGTTGAGTAGTGGAAACATCTATAATAAACTGTACAATGTTAATTCAACTAGTGTTAGAGGTAGAGGATGAGGTACGGGTAATCATAGTCACATCCTCATTAAAAACTAAGAAGAGTTGCCTATAAATAATTTTGATAGAAATAATGAGGTTTCTAATGGTGATGTAGTCAATGGAAATCTAATTGAAAAGTATGAGGAAATCCTTAGATGAATTTTGATAGCCTTAAACACTTTGTAAGGAAATATTGACAACCAAGAATAAAGGTTAAATAATCTTGCAGGAGTATCCCAAAAAGAAGTACTGAGATTGGAAATGGGACAAGTAGAAGGACTTGTAATACAAGAATTGCCTTTGACCATGATTGACCCAATCATCAAAGAGATAAAATAAACCTCCACCACCTACCTTTTTAGGTGAGGAATTAGGTGATGCAGTTGATGTATGGCTGGTACACTTGCAAAAATATTTCAACTTGCACAACATGCCATCAAATGTGAAAGTAAGGGGTGACATCTTATTAGTTGGTTGGACCTATAGCCTTGTGTGTTGGAATCATCTTTGTGCCATTGAATGATATCTATCAATGGACCTAACCTAGTCAATTTTTGAGATATAGTTTCAAAAAATATACCTGAATGCCAATTACATAGAGCAAAAAATCATTAATTTTTAGCTACTAAAGTAGGAAAACATGTATGTTGTTGAGTATGAGAACAAGTTTATAAATATGATACATCATGTAAATTACATGCATGATGAGGATACCAAGATCACTAAATTCAAACCTGGGCTCAAGGAGATATTGATACATGATGTCAATATAACAAACTTGATAACCTTGGCAATAGTTATTGAATCAGCCTATAGGGCTAAAGAAAAAGAGAAATCTTGCCAAAAGGCATGGTATGAATTTAAATCAAATAAGAATTAATCTAAATATAAAATTCTTTTTCTCATGAACAAAAAATTCAAAAAAATAGACTAGAATCACAAAAAATCTGGTAATAATAAGAATTTTAACAAGTTTTCAAATCAGAATAAAAACTTCAAATCCCAAGGATTATATAAATATATTTTTTAATAAGGAAAAATTATCACTTATATTCACCCTATGAGAAGAGGTTTTATATGCCTCTTATCCAAGTGGTAAAATGGGGACATCTCACTTACTATGTGTGAGAAAACTTGTGAGATAAACCTCTAGATTAAGGGCTAGTTCCCTTGATGCACCATTTAAGCTCATGCTTCTACTAATATCAACTTGGGGGGTTGAAAAGGGTTGAGAATAACATAAATAAAACCTAAAATATGAAGGTGATACACCAAATTAATTTGATGAATTCCAACCACTTGCATTCCACACTTGAGACCAAAAAACCAACTAAAACATACTCTTTCCCAAATATATACCTTCTTGCATCAATATTACATTGTGGGGTCTTAGATGATGTATAAGGTTAGGAGGAATATAAAAAAGGTCTTGAATGACTATAATGGAAATTAAAAAGGCTAAACAAGTTGAATCTTCCATTCCTTTAGAGCATCTAGTTTCAAATGACACTATAGGGAAAATTATGTCTCAACAACCCCCTATAGTATCCCAACCTTCCTTTATGATACCAAATACATCTAGTACATCTTTGTATCCTAATGTGATATCCATTGTGTAAGAAATATGATCTATTAAATCCAAGGTGCTACATCTTGAGCAAGGTGCCTCTAGACCTACATAGGCTTTGGATTCTTTTGCTTTATTGCATACACCATTGGAACATCACATTACTTCGACACTCTTGCAACCAAGTTTTGTTCAACCTAAGCTTACTCTTTATGATGGAAAGGGTGATCCAGAGACACAATTGAGATCTTTTCATGCAACATGCTTGGACTATGTACCAAATGGTTGGCTACTTACCAAGATATTTCCATGAATCCTAAAGGATTATGCTTTACAATGGTTTTATAGTCTACTAAATCAGTCGATCAATGTATGAAATCATTTAGCCAACATGTTCCTATCTCATTTTAGCATTAACATTGGTGACAAGGTTTCATATGCCTAGGTTGTATAATAGAAATAAAGGTCAAATGAGCATCTCACAGATTATGTTCTTCGATATAAGACTATCTTGGCTATAATTACTATCCCCATGACCAATCAAGAGTTACAAGATCTCTTCAAATAGAGTCTTCTCCTAGATTTGCATGAATCAATTATGTTTAAAATATTCTCTTCCTTCACTAAAAAATGTCATATGTTAAATAAAAGAGAATTCAAATAAATTTCAATGGGCAAACTCAAGTACATGAGCATATCAAAAACAACTAACAAGAGTAATAGAAAAGTCCCATACAAAGTCAAGGTCAATGATAATAAGAGTCAAAATCAATTGATAGTTAATGTAGCTTCTGATCCCCCTTAGCATGTGGTTTTATCATCACCTCCTCGGCATATATTTACCAATCTACCAATTTCTCCATATAGAGTTTAATAGTGGTTATTGGAATGTAACATTATATCTCTCCCTCCTATTCAAGAAGTTGAACCAACCAAAATTCTTCTATGAGGATATGATTAGCATGCATTCTATGAGTTTCACATGACACCAGGCCATGCAACAAATAGATGCATTAGTTTGAGACACAAGATACAAGATTTGATAGATGGAAATCATATTAATCTTAGCACTTTAGTTGAGCCTCCGTAGGTAAGAAAAACATAGGATAAAGCTTTGAAAAGCTTCTCTAATCCCTTTCTATAGCATTATAAACAAGATACAGGGGATACATCAGGTGTTCATCATGCATATCATGCACATCCCCCACCAAATACATATAGGACACCTTCAATTGAGTCACATCCTTTGAGAAACATGATTGGTGTTTATAATTCTAGAGTTCCAACTAGATCTTCCATCTCCTTCTTAGAGTAGGAGAGCATCAAGGATGATTTAGATTATCATGCACTCTTTATCAGAGCTTACATTCATAATCATCCTATTCATAGTGTTTTTATCGGCAATAGATCAAGGATATTTAGATCAGGATATTACCCTAATTGACATAGTTATTAGTAGATTTAGTGGGCACATATAGAGTTTATTGGGTGAGATTATACTTCCTCTATAGGTTGGTCCAGCACATGTAGCCACACCATTCACTATTATACCCAGTGTAGGAGTTTTTAATATGCTACTTGGTGGACCATGAATTTAGAAACTTCAAGTAGTAACTTCTATAGTTAATATATGCATGTAATTTATTCACACTAATGAAGTTATTAAAATTGGTGGAGTTTCATATGAGTTACCACTCCCCACTTCAAATCCATCTACTATTTCACAGTCACCAATTACAGTTTCACCATCAGTTTTAGTTTTGCCACCAATTATAGTTCCAATTCAAACATAGTTGAGGCATATATTGCCAACACAGAGAGCTCATACATATCCACAACTTTAGGACTCTAAACAACTTCCAACCATAGTATTCACACCCAAGTTAGTATCATTGATATCTCATGCATCTACACATAGAGCACATGTTTAGAGAGATTCTCCTACTTCCATATGGGTCCCTAAAAGACCTATAGTTGTATCCACTTCTCAAAGTTACAAGGGGACACCACAATTGGTTTCTACTTCAAATATTTCAAAGAATTTATAGTGTACATAGATTTTAGATCCATAGTCTTAAGATTTCCATTGTACTTCATTATCACACATGATTCCTCTCCTTGATATAGGACACCATGATAAGGATTCTCCCATGAGACTCATTGGTTAGTATCAACTCCTCTCATCATTGTACATATTGTCTTAGTTTTACCTATACATAGCTCAAAACATTTAAATATCTCAAAATTAAAAAATAATATAACATTTAAAAAATTCAAAAACATTAAAATAAATTCAAAAACATGAAAAATATTTTTATTGTATACATCATCCATGCTTTACATTGCTACTATCATACTAGACCTACATTCATTATTCTGTGTTATTGTTTGTCGATTTATCTACATTACCATGCTTCACTTGATCTTCTTTGATTGTGTGAAGTGACTTCCAGATCCTTGATTACTTCACTATACCCATTGAGGGGGCATCCTAATAATACATTCAAGATGCACATTGATATATCTTTCCCCTAGGGGCATCTTCTACATGACTACACCATCCAAGTTATGTCATTATTATACCACACACTCTAGTTATCATGATGATGAACATTATTTACTAGCTTACATAGATTACTCTATTGACACCTCACTAATATATAACACTTGTGTATTTCTTATCATATACCTAGTCTTGTATTACCATGTCTAACATACTTTCACATTCTTGCTTTGATTAATTAGATGCAATTATACTTTTGATGTTTACATGCTTTCTTTTCTTACCTAGCATAGCTTGATATGATTACATTTATCATTTCCTATTTATCTCTTATATGTGCCTTTAGACATTTTCCAATGTCCTTTTCATGTACTCTTCTATGTGATTATGGCCCTTATGCCAACTTTACTTGTTTCAATTGTATGTGTATGTGGAATTTGATCATGCCTTGTATGTTTATTTTCTAATTTGAGCAACATGTGTCCATGTCCCTTGTTTGCTTAGCCCTTTGGCCACTCTTGTATGCTTCTTGTTTTTTGCCTTATGTGCTTGTTACTTGTTTCTTGTTTGCTTCTTGATTATTTCGTAATGCCATGATCCCAATCATGCATTCTATTACTTTTTTGAATGTCATGATGGATATCATTCTTCATCCCTCCATGATAATTAATAACTAACCAAACTTCAAATTCTATTTTAGTACATTACACATGTTTTTACATTGTTATATCTATTTAGTTATACCCTTATTGATCTAATAATCTCTCAATATAAATCATGTTATGTCTTGAGATATCTTATCAATTATCATTTCTATATCATGTATCTTTGTAGCATAACACACTTGTTAATCTCTTTATTTTAAGGGTAGTCATAATAGGGTCTCCATTCCTACCCTCATAAGAGGGGGAAACAAATAGGGGTTTCATCACAGAGATCAGAGCTCCTAACAGTCAAAAATTTAGCTTTTACAATACCCATAATAGAAACCAAACATCAAACTAGTCACAACAAATTAGGCAGATAGTGAAAATGTCATAATAATCATCTAATTTAGCCGAAAACAATAACACCAAGATTGGACTACAGTACTGGGGCCACTATTATCCATTTTTGGCACTCCTATCCAAACAACAAAAAACCTAGATTTTTTAGAAGTAGGTAGAAAAGTAGGTTTAACTATAGTTTTGCATAATTAGACCAGTTCAAAATAAGTAGTTTTTAGTACACTTTTGTTGAGAGAATCTAGATATAGGGGGCATTATGTATGACATGATAATCTCTCACTTTAAATTTTAGATATTATAGTTGTTATAACTTCTAGATCAAAATCCATGTTTTAGACACCAGTGATTGGGGGTAATGGCATGGCACATTTATTTTCTTTTCTTTTTGAGTTCAGCATTACCTAGGCATTCTCTATAGTTGCATGCCTTATTCCATCTGTAGGTGGTTGGCATCATTTCAAAGTGGATTTTATATAATCCTAACCTCCACATTTTGAAATGACTTTAATACAATCCGAGTGCCCTATTTTAGAGTAGCTTTCATACAAGCTTAATCTCTATCTTTCAGAATGGCCAAGAGTAGCCTAGTTTTTAGCATACATTCAACTATCCACACCAACATTATCAGATTATAGAGAATTCATGGGCTTCAATAGCCATCTCATATGACACATTTAATACTCGTATTAGTTTATAACTTCACTTCATGGGGAAATGATGGAGCTAAAGGACTAGCTAGCCTTTGTATTCTTGAGCCACTTATTCAAAGGGATTAGATAAATAGTCCAAAAATCAATAAACACACATAGGATCACATAACTTCACTTAATGGGTGATGATGGAGCCAAAGGGAAAACCTTTGCATTCTTGAGCCACTCTTAGGGAATTGATCACTCAGCTCCATTCAATATATTACTCTTGGTACAACATTATCTAGCATCATGACAGGTTTTGTATTGGTTTACGTACCCAATGAGGTGTATTCATTCCTTTCTCTTCCTCTCTCTTACCTAACTTTGTACATTTTTATTTTAGATATATCATATCTAGTAAGAGCTAATATACTCTTTATTTTTTCTTATAAATTCACACTTCACAACATTATCTCTCTATGCACACCCAACATCATACAACTTCATGATCTTCACCCTTATAGGTAATATTAGGTACACTTTCTATTTTTCCTTTATCCTAGTATTTCATTATGCTACATCACTAGAATAAATCAGGGGAAATATAGTCATATAAAATATGAAAATTAGTAACTTGAGTGTGACTTGTGACACCCATCCCATAGGTCCCTCTTGCTTGAAATCATATCCCTCATAGGCAACTTTTCATTCATTCCCAATCATCCATAGCCTTCTATACTTGATCTCAGCTCAAATAGACTACTCTTTCCAAGACAAATCCATCCCCCTAGGTCCCGTCATCTCAATATAGTAGTGCCACACTTAAACTATAATGTTAGTGCCACTCCTGTCTGCTTTTTATATTTCTGTCCAAGTGTATTTTTGGCTCCAATGGTCAATTCCTTTTGGTTTTCCATCTTTCTCCTTGTCGGCCTAATCCAAGCACATTTAACCCATGACCAATATATCCCTATAAAATCCCATTCAAAGATCATTTGGAAAGGGTTAGAAATTATCACTAAGTAAGTAAGAATACAAGCAAGACCACTCAAGTAATCTTCTCTATTATCTACATACAACTAGCCAATACATTTACAAGCTTATTCAAATCTTTAACCAGTCTCTAACCACTTCAAGTACATCTAGTTTAGTATTTTACATATTAATACACTCTATTACACAAAGCACATCAAGTGGGAGAATTATATATGGCTTTATCCCTCTTTAGAGTATTGGTATGTAGGTAGCATGCCCACACAAGGGGTGTGAATACACATTCAGTGCATCTTACACATACTAACCCCCCCCCCCCACTCTTTCTCAAAATTGGTCCAAGCACATTTGAACATAGGGTTTGAAGATAAAATTTTCTCTACATGGAGATATATAGACTTCCAACTATCAAAACTTCATAGGCGAAGTCACATAGACCTAGCAAACAAAACCTAGAAAGATCAAACCTCTAAGACAATAGTGGTAGAGGTGGACTACAGTGCTAGTACTACTCCTATCCACTTTTCACACTACTATCCAATCAAAAAATTAAGTTCATATCCTAGTTTGTGATAGTATTTCAGTCCCGCATAGCAAGTTCTAAGCTTTGTCTCGGTCATTTTAGACAATTTTCAACTAAGTCTTATTTTCTCCCTCTTATTACTATTTTTTGTAAAGGTTAAAATTATAATCAAATTATACAAATTAGTAGATTTATTATTGCATATTTATTTACTTATTTTACTACTCAGACCCTTTAACTAAATTAGGAATAAAACCCCAATATTCCCAAAATTGTTAAATCAACTAAAAAACATAAAATAACTAAATAAACATAACCATGAATCATTAATGATTTAACATCCAAAGGGGTATATAAAATTAAAGAACTAGAACAATGAATTTGAAGTCATCAAATAAACTCAAAAGTAACTATAACTAATGTATTGTACATCTTGGCACTAACCAAAATTGATGCCATTGCATATATACGCTCTCCTTATGAGTTGTGGAATAAAAGGTTGAGAAACATGATCAAGACCTAGTCATCCCTAGTGATCATCATATTATACTATAGTAGAACACAATAAAGGCCTATCCAAATACATTAATCCATATAAATCTCTACCTAAAAACCCATCAAAGTGACTAAATTATACTATGTATGGCACATCTCCCTGATGTCCAATAAATGCTAATGACCTTTACTCAAAACTATTCATTCTAGTAACTCCTAACAAATCATACTATCATCGATGACTGATCAAATACAACTAATGCTATATCTTCTCCCCTATTAGGTGAGAGGTGAGAAGTTATGAAATGAGAGAAATAAAATTAAACAAAATTTTATGCTCCATGTCATGAATATAAAAGATATAAATCTAAAATTAGAACTACAATAAGTAAACTATTACTATGAAAATTATCATTCAAACATTTGACCCAAATTTTGAGTAAATAGCTAACTAGAGAAGGGTAATAGTCCTCCAACTCCAATGGATACTCCAACCTCCAATGTGACAATTATACTTTATCAATCACAAGGATCTTAATGGTCTTATAAAGGATGAAATTATCACTAATAACACAAGCATAAGGTGACATTATGAGAATTTGTTTTGAAGGTGTCAATTTCCATTGAAAATGGACCTTTTTATATCATTTTCAATACATATATTACACAAAATCATATAAGTAAGCTTCAAAATATAAAATTGACCATTCTAATGTGTCAGAAATGTCTAAAAACCTATAAATCAACTGGCTATATGACTACCTTAAAAAAAACTAATGATTTGTCTAAAAAAATGTTATCATATAAGTTATTCAATGACGAATGTGACAAAATTATGACCAAAAGGAAAGCTTTGGAGATTTGAAATCTTGACTTATTTTTATCAGGTGACTTACAAAATATACTTTACCAATTTCTCTATAAGCATTTACAAGCCTAAAATAGAATATTTTCTATTTAAACTTGATTTTTCTATGTGGAGAAATTTTAAAAACTAATTTGCAATAAGTAATTTTTTATTCCCCATGAAAATTTTGAGTGAAATAATTATTGATTTCAAATTGTTATGGGCCCCATGTAACCCTGAATTTTCCAAGGATATTTATGAAAGTTTATAATTATTAAAAATATTTTCTTACAGCTACTCTACTATGCTATTACTAGGGATGCCATGTTGTTGGGGATGCCATGCTATTGGATCTGCTTCAAAACTCTTTAAAAAACTATAAAAACTTCAAGATAAAGTTGAAGGCCATAGAAATTTTTTTTTGGCTTATAGGTTGAAGTTTATCATAAGAAAATAAGAATAAAATTATCAAGGGGATGCCATTCTTTGCCATAATGCTTCAGAAGTCCTCAACAAATCTATACAAGGTCGTATAAGTGGATTTTTTGTAGGTTTCAAGCTACTAGATGAAGAATCAAAGCATACAAATCATTTTTCAACACGTATGTAATTACTACATTTTTAAATCATATAATTATTTTAAGAGGTCATACAAGTGATTATATTTCTCTAATAAGGGTTTTTAATCCATACAATCAAGGAAATAAAGCCTATAAGTTAAATTTTAATGCAAATAATTACATCCAAATTCCATTGTTATTGTCTGAGTCTTTATAAATCCATACAATTATCAAACTAGGGCTTCTAATATTCAAAATTTCATATAAATTATTGAGTATGATGTTGATATGGGCATTTAATTATTAATTTTATCCAACTAAGGCACACATTTTATCTTCTTTATCCTCTAGTTGGATTTTGTTTGTCCTCTAGTTAGATCTCTTTTATTATCTTATGGGACATTTTTCTTGTAATCTTGTTGGACCTTTATTTAGTCTAAAAAATTCTTACTATATGGAATGAATTCATTCCCCCACTTGGGTGAAATTATTATGTATTTTTAAGTGGAACATGAGTTGTACCCAATTCACATGTTTAGGTGGGACATGAGTTGTCACCCACTTCACATTTTTAGGTGGGATACGATTTGGTGATCACTCCATTATGTGTGGACCACACTCCACTATGAGTTGGTAAACACTTCAATTTGATTGGTTGAGGTTATCACTCCACTATGTCATGGCCCACACTCCACTTATTCTTTTTTAGTTATGTAACTCTCCTCTAAATTTTGTAATGCAATGCAATGTAATGCAATTTTATGAATTATTAATTCATTCTAGTTCTTAATTTCATGGTGGATGTTATTAAATCTATTTTTTTTAAGTATTCACAAAGGAAGACCAACAAGCATATGGTTTTGGTTTTGAAGTTATTCAATATGATCTATGGTTAGCAATTTCACTTACAACACAATTAGTTTAACAAATAATAATTTTGAGATAATTTTATTGATACAGAGCTTAATTTTGAGAGAGTTACAAATCTGATTTTCACTCCACACAACAAAAACTTTCATTTAGTATCAGATCCACATTCAAGTAAGGTTCAAGAAAGTGTGTTTAAGCCATAATCAAAAGAAACAATGGCTTCAGTGAGTTTTACTTCTATGAATATTCATGTTTTCAAAGGTGAAAACTTTGAGTATTGAAGAGATCAATTGAAGATAATTATTATGTGGAAAAGAGTTTGGGATCATTTTTTCCATGGGTACACACTACCTCAATATTTGAATATATTAACACAATATTTGAAAAGAACAAAAAATGATGAATAAAAAGGAGATACACAAGTTTTCTTCTATATTCAAAGTGCCATAAACCTGAGCATTTATCCAAGAATTTTAGGATGCAAGAATGTTTATGATGCATGGATTACCTTGGATACTTCATACCATAGTTCTATTAAGGTAAGAGAAGAAAAAATCCAAACTCTTAAAATGAATATTGAAAATTTGAGAATGTTAGATTCTATAGTAGGAAATTATTGCATAAGGGTAAATGATTTAGTTCATAGAATGAGTGTTTATGGAGACACTAAACAAGATAGTGTTATTGTAAGGAAAATTTTGAGATATTTATCTCATAAATGGTTGTATATTTTGATAACTCTTGAAGAGTGTACAAACATGAACATTATATGTTTTGATGAGTTAGTGGGTTCTCTTTTATCTCATGAAAACAAGGCGAGACTATATGCACGAGATCTAGAACATGGTCTAGAAAAAGCACTTAAAACCAAGGAAAGAGTTTTAAATACTAATGAGACAATTAAAAATAAGAATTTATGAATTTTACAAAACTCAAATTTAATGGGTAAATCTAAAGCTATCTTCATAGATAAAAGTATGAAATACTTTACTTGTCATTATTATAAAAAATAAGTTATATGATTAAAGCTTGTAGGATACTAACAACTAAGAAATTGAGAATCAAGCTAATCAAGAGAGGGAAAAGAAAGATTTTCAAGATAATAAAAGTGATGTTCAAGATGGATCATATTATTATATCACATGTAATGTGGGAATAAAGGAAGAAAATAATTTTTGATTTCTTGATTCAGGTTGTTAAAATCATATGACAAGATAAAAAAAGGTTTCATAAAGTTAGATGACTCCTTCAAAATCCAAGTGCAATTAGGAGATGGAAATTAAATCTATGTTGAAGGAAAAAATAGCATGAAAATCAACACAATCAAAGGTAAGGGTGATATAATTGATCATAATATCATAAGATATAGTGATGAAAGTAAGGCATGAGAGTTTTATAATCCTACTAGTAATTACATAATTGTTTCTAAGGATTATAATTTTTTTGAAAATGAGGTGTATGTTGATTATTACCATGTATCTATAAAATTCTTAATTGAATGGGGAAGTGTAGTAATATAAAATGTCACTTTAGTGAAATGAGTGTCACTTGAGGCCACCCTAACCTTAGCTTATCCCTAGACCTATCTTAGGCCCTCTTTCAACCCTTATCCAAATTTTTTATGAATATTACACATCCTAAAATTAGTCCTAGACATTACCCTAGGCATCTAGGCCCTTAGTGTCCCAAGTTTTGCCACCTGGATACTAGTGTGCTTCTTTGGACACTACCACATTACACTAGTGACCAAGGGACTACAATTATGTCCCTTGCCTCATTTTTAACCCAGATAAATATATTTTCAATTATTAAGACACTTAGGGTCATCTTAGACCTATTTTATGCTTTGCACAAGCACTAAATCAGCATAAATACATGAATTTTATCCCTTTACCCACTAGATGGAAATCATATGCAAATACACAAAAACATTCAAAACAAGTGGTGCATAATCAAGGTTATTGATCCCTATTTTTCCATAATTATACATATAAACATCCTAAGATCTTAATAAAAATATTTTTAGTCTCAAGCCTCACTCAAAACACTCAAGCCAACATTAATACTAGCATAACTTTCACTTACACTAGCACTTAGATTGGGATTACTACATCAGGATTGATCTCATTTTGAGTTACTGGTATGTAGGTAATGCTCAACACATGGGGTGTTGAGGTCACATCCAACCTACCCAACTAATCATTTTTTTCATTATGTTCATTCAAACCCTTACAAGCATGAAAAACTATAGTTTTGGAGTAAAATAGAATCATATCAAAAAGTATTAATTGCATAGATTTTAAATGTATACCAAAGTTGTAATAGGCCTAATCTAAAAAACCCAAAAGTCATTTGTAAAGATTTTTAATGGAACACTATTGCACTTCCTTAGACACTAATGCACCACACTACCATCTAGGGAACCAAGTTACTATCTAGGAGAAATTTTGACACTTGGATCCTATTTAAAACACCCTGATTAGATTTTGTGGTAGTTTTTAGCCTCTAGATCATCTATCTTAGTCAGTTTCTAGCTAAGTGTTTAATTGTATCATTTATTACTATTTTTGGAAATATGAAATTAGGTCAATTCTTGCACAAATTAATGATTTTATTTATTACATATTTATACCTTGATTTACTTTACTCAAACCCTTTAACAACCTAGGATTTACATTCCATAAATCCCTTAAAAGTTAATTTTTTTGGTGAAATCAACTTAATTCAAATAGATCAACAACCCTTCTAGCCTTCTAGAGCTCAAACTCATATTTAAAATCCTTATATTTTTTAATTTTTATTTTTATATAATCATAATAATAATGATAGAAGATGTTTATCACTTTCTAATACAAAGTTTTTTAGCTTCATTTGCATGCTTGTTTCCTTTAATTTAGAATAAATTCAAATGAGATATAAAAAAATATGTAAATGTTGTCTTATATTAGTTAAAATATATTTTATTGGACTTATTCCATAAATTAAATACCCTAACAACCATGTTTCAAGTTTCAATGTCATATCTTATACACATGAAATAATCTCCTTCTCCTCTTCAATCTCCATGAGGGTGATAGCTACTTTCCCTCTAACCAGATCCATGTTATCACTCCTCTGTGAGATGAAACAACCTATACTATTTTTATTAATACCCATACTCAGCCTATCCACACCTCCACCTCTTCTCTAAAGGGTGTGTGCCTATATGTTCAATCAAAAACAACTAGGGTTTACACTTGTGAGACTCTAAGGGATCAAATAATCAATATGAGTAGGTTAATTTTAGAATTGCAAAACTAGAATCAAATATTACATGAAAACATTAAAACATTGGAAAAATGAATTACAAGACAAAAACATATATGGTACACTAATGTCAATCATATATATGAATCTTAATCAATTAAATTTATGGCAAGCAAAGTTACACATTAAAACAAAAAATCACAATAAAGTACATCTAAAACTAGTGATTTGAAAAGTACTTAAAGATCAAATACAAGTTTGAGTGACATTTTAAGGTAAATGATTAAAGCTAAGTTGATCAACTTACCTCCTCTACATCTAATTATGAGATCTAGACACTCACAATAGAATGCATAATCATCACACATATTCATATTTGGCATTAAAAAAGTATATACAACAGATAATGGATAATGAAGACCATATAAAAGATAAATAAATTAAGCAATCCACATTGATATAAGAACACATTTAAAAAGGTTTAAATTCATAAATAATGCAAAAGTGTTTACTATTAGCCTATTTTGGCCCACATATGAATCTATTGAATGGTTTGTGGAACTAGTGATCAAAGGCTTTGAAACAGGTTCAAGATTGAAAAATAGAGGGATCTAAGTATGTTATCATATGTCTTAATAATTCATTCAAGAATGTGGACCAAGTTGCACAAGCCTTAAGAATCCATCATATCAAGATCAAAGAATGAATTATGCAAGTTTTTGAGCTAGATCATCACAAGACGTCATGAAAGAATAGTATGGACTAGGAAACTTGTGTAATTCTTATTCTTATCAACGGTCCTTACTCAATCACATATCCTGATCCAATGGTATCCAGTTCTAATTTTAAAAGTAAGGGGCAACTATGTGTAATCAATGAAGAAGTGACTTGGGCCATGATTTCAACAAGAAACCACCTAAATAAGATATAATCAAGGTTCTTGTCTTCTAGTGTATTGTTCAAAAACTATTGGTAAAAACAAAGATTATCCAATTCATGATGAGAACAAAGCATGAATGAGCATCCCTATAAAGTTGGAAACTCATTATTTGTCCTTAAAATGTGATCCCTCTTCTCTCTCTCCCTTTCACTATATATCACATTCTCTTCTCCTTTAAAATGGTTCTCAGATTTAGACCTTTTTCATATTTTTGGGAGACAGGTTACTCTTTGAGATATTGAAAAGTATGCTTAGCTTGATTAGGCTTAACCCTATCAAGAATTTATAAGAACTACCTCTTGATGCAATATGAGACTTTATTTACCTATCTCTTACTTTAGACCTAATTTGGTGAGTTGTGCATAATGGTATTATGTGAAGGAGAATCTTCCTCATCCATTATCCTCCTTTCTAACCTTGTTTAGGAAATTTTCAATGTTGTTTATGGGTCTAGATTAGTGTTCTACTTTGAACCTCTTCAATGAAATACTTATGCAAATTAGATTGATCTTGAGGTTATGTTAGCTAGTATTATATTCAACTAATCTAGTGTGGGTTAAAGCTTATGGTAGTTTCTCTCTTTTATCTATTGCATCACCTGGTTAAATTTTTTAAGAACCCTTATCCCCTTTATAACCCTTTCCCCCATGAAGCATTAGGCTTAGCTTTAGTTTAGGTAAGCATCAAAGAGGAAGCCAACCTACTCTAGAGGTTTATCCTCATCATATGAAGCATCTTATGGTTATTATAATATTATATCTTAGTTGGGGAGAGATTGAAAAACCCTCTCAAAGGGTGCAAATTAAGTTTTTAATAGCTTTTAGCATGCTCGATAGAACTAACATCCAAAGTAGTGGAAGGATTTTTACTGTTGTTATTCTACATATCAACCTTTAGGGGTATTATAAAAACATCAATGGTGACTCCAAGCATTTATCAACTGGTTAAGTAGCCTAACTAAGTGTCGAATCAACATTATCTAGTATGTATATCACCATATTTTAATTAGTGTGCTTTTATCTACCCCTACACATGACCAAGGACAACCTTCATGAGATTATTATGGAAGTAAAGGTGAGACGGTACAACTTAGAATATCAATGGTGGCATTTTTCCTCAAGTTTATTGAGTGAGATATAATAGCCCAATGTTGCAAATTTGTCTAGAGGGGAAAATCCTCAAGATGATGCCTCCATATTTGAAAGGATTTGTGTCCATGGTAGACTCTAATGCCTCCATTTTTGAGGGGATGTGTATCCATGAAGCAAAATTTGATTAGACTACTGAAGTTCCATGCTCAAATGATCAAGAGATGTAATTTGAGGAACATACCAGTAAAGATAATGAAGATTTATGGTAGCAATCTAATGCCATAACCAAAGAATTTTAGGAGGCTAAGAGACATACTTATTCTAAGAACCTATGAGCCTATTTCTATAAACATGACCAATCCTAATTTTCTCAAGGAAAATGGGGAAGGATATGATCTTTTTAAACCATATAGTGAACCAAGTGAAGTTGCTCCCAAGGGCCCAAATGAAGTCTTCATGCAAGACTTTCTCAAGGGTGGTGAACAACATCAACCAAGTGTTCCTGTAGTCCAACATGAACTAAGATTGAAAGACTTGGATCAGTATGTCTTCATTGGAGACATGTTTATTTCCTTTCATCCACTGGAGGTCACATCAAAAAGACTATCTATCAAGTTATTTAGTTTAACAATTTTGGTACCTCTAAAGCAAGGTATGGTTCATATTGATTTGTTACAAGTGGATGATACTAGAAGTTTTCCTTTTGATCTAGGCGGACTAGTTTTGAAAAGGTCTTGTAAATATTATATTAGTTTTTATGATTTTATTTAAGTGCCCTTGTGAATATTTTTTAGTATATTAGATTCTCTATCTTCCTACAAGTGCCTTCATGCACTTTTTCTCTTTATTTATTTTGTCTTGTTTTTTTTTGGTCCTTTTGCTTCAAGAGAGGTTTTAGAAGGGTCAGCCTTGTTTCATATTCAAATCAAGTCAGTTACAAAAATGAGAGACTCCATGCCTAATAGACTAGGTTATTTTGTATAGATAGGCATGCAACCCCTATGAGTCACCAAATCTATTGGCCAATTTTGGCCCACATATGAAGCTCTTGTCTGGTTTGTGAAACTAGTGGATCAAAGGCTTTGAAATATGTCTAAGATTGTAAAATAGAGGGATACAAGTAGGTTCTCATATGTCTCAAGCATTCAAGAATGTGGACCAAGTTATACAAGACTTAATAATCCATCAGAACCTTGAAAGATTGATCATAGAATGAATTATGCAAGTTTTTGAGCTAGATCATCACCAGAACATCATGCAAGAATAGTATGGACCATCCAACTTATGTAATTTTTATCTTGATCAATAATTCTTATATGACCATTAAATTAAGCATAAATGTAGTTCTACATGCCAATATCATCCTTAAAAAAAATTAGGCCCATATGAGCTTTCTAACTTGAGTTATAAGCTTTGAAAGTTAGACATGTGTAATAAGACATTCATGAAAACATCAAGTTTAAGCTCGATAAAAATATATCTTTTTCATCTTAAATTTTACAATCACACAAACATTAATGTTGGTTATGTAGACATCAAATGACATATTTTAGACCATAAAATTTAAACTTGTGAACTATTCCTTGGATTTTAAACAATGGATCTCAGTTGATCAATGATCCTCGCTCGATCGTACATCCTAATCCAATGGAGTGAGCAAAGGTTAAATGATCATATAGTTCAAGAGGCTACCATGTGGCATAACTACATGAATTTATAGATTGATAGTAGAGTCTTGAATATTAATGCACATTTTCGAAGTGGTGTCAATGGGGATAGGGTTGACAATTTAAACATAGATTTGAGGGCTCATGTTTGTTTGTACCTAGCAAGTCCAATTGAACAAGGGTAAGGATGACATAAGTGAGACCAAGTAAATCCAAAGATAAAATATGTGGATGATAGGTATCTCAACTGTATTGAACTGGTAAAGTATTTATTTCTCTCACTCAATCATACCGATCAAGATCGATGGTGAGAGCAAAGGTCAAGGGTTAATGATCTGAGTTAAATTGTTGATATCTGAGAAATAAAGGACTGATCTAGGGCATTTTAAACTAAGGTTGATGGATCAATTTGACTCAAGCAAATTAAATGAATGGACCTGAGCTAGTGAAAATACATAAAACTAAGCTCAAATATGATCTGAGCTAGACTAGAATGCATAAAGAGGATAAATAATTACCAATAGGGATTTGTAGGGGTAAATTAGGTCTTTTAAACCTAATATAGGGCTGAAGGTGGCAACTGGTAAAAAAATCTAGGAATCAAGCAAAGTGCCATCTATATGGACTATAGGAAAACCAATAACCTTAGATTGGTTTTCCTTTATAGTAAACCTAGGTCTAGTTTTCAAAGTAAGGGGTAGCTATGTCTAATCAATGAAGAAGTGTCTTAGGCCATGTTTTCAACAAGAAACTACCTAAAAAATATATAATCAATGATCTTGTCTTCTAGTGTATTACTTAGAAGCTATTGGGAAAAACAAATATTGTCTTATTCATAATGGATTAGTCATGATGGGACCAAAGCATGAAGAAGAATCCCTAGAAATTTGGCAACTCATTATTTGTCCTTGGAATGTGCTCCCTCTTCTTTCTCTCCCATTCTCTATATATCCCATTCTCTTCTCCTTTGAAAGGGTTCTCAGATTTTAGACCTTTTTCATCTTTTTGGGAGATAGGGTTACTCTTTGAGATATTTCAAAGTATGTTCATCTTGATTAGGCTTGACCCTATTAATAATTTGTAAGAACTACCTCTTGATGAAATATGAGATTCTTTGTACCTATCTCTTGCTTTGGACCTAGTTTTGTGAGTTGTGCATGATGGTATTGTGTGAAGGATAATTTTCCTCATCCATTGTCCTCCTTTTTGGCCTTGTTTAGGTATTTTTCAATGCTATTTTCAAGTCTATATTAATTTTATACTATGAACCTCTTCGTTGAATACTTATGTAAATTATCTTGATCTTGAGTTTGTGTGAGCTAGTATTATCTTCAATTGATCTAGTGTGGGTTCAAGCTTATGGTATTTTATCTATTTTATCTGGTACATCACTTAGTTAAATTTATTAGGATCCCTTATCCATTTTCTAACCCTTTTCACCATGAATTATTAGGCTTAGATTTAGTTTAGGTGAGCATAAAACTAGATTCAACCTACTCTAGAGGTTCAACTTGATCATAAGAAACCCACGTCCTACAGTTGTTACAATATTATAGAATAATTAGAGAGATCCTAAACAACCCTTTATAAGGGTGTAAATTAAGTATATAATAGTTACCAAAACATAACTTAGAACAATAAAAGGTTCACAAAGCAAAATAAGAGCAATAAATAGTACAATAAACATAGGTAAAATAAGTGAAGGATACAAATATACCTCTCCAAAATGAGGACCCACTATCAAAATAACATGGGTTTGGTCAAAAATATCTATAAAAGTTTGATTATCAAGGTCAAGGTTTGGAAAAACATGCCCAAGGCATCACTAATCCTATTCTATTAATTGATAATGTTGATCAACAAGGATTGGGATTTATGGAACATACTAAGGCAAATCATTCACATATACAGTTTATTAAGGCAAAAGATCAAAATACATAGGTAATGTTACGTAAAGATCAACAAATTAAGTTGCACCTTTAGAATTAGGCTAAGTAAAAAACCATTATCAAAAGAGGGTTTCTGATAATATATTCTTCAAATCAAGCTATACCTATAATGGATACAGTTTCAGATGGAAAGATCCCAATCAATAATCCAGACATTACTAATCAAAATGAAGAATATGATTAGAACAACCTAAATTATTATTCTATAGACCATTTATAAAGTGAAGATGAAACATATGTTACATAGAGGCTTCCCATTAATGACATTCTGGGTTTATTACATTATTCCTTACTAGCACATAAATTCTTATCGATAGCACTCTCCTCGTACATAGTTTCATCCATTCCTAGTTTACTTGTACATAGTTTCTCTTATCTTAATCCTTGTATATAGTTTCATTTTCATGATTAATTGTACATATATAACATGTCAAAAACATAAAAACATTCAAATATTCTCAAAAAATACAAATTTTAGATTTATACATTTTTGTGTTTACATTCTTTATATTTTCTAGGTCCTAATATGTTGTCTATGTTAGTGTCATTCAATTTTATCATAGATACATGCTTCACTTTTAATATTCAAGTATGCATAGATTATTATAGTAATTAAGTCCATTACATAGATCTATATTTGTTGCTATCTACCCATTGGAGGCACATACATGGATGCACAAATTCAACATTGATCTATTTGCCCATTGGGGGCCTCCTATACACATCTTACACTTTACCATATTATATCATTCTATACTAATTAATTTTTTTCCAATTAATACTACTATAGACTCAGTTCATGTACATATTCTATCTTATATAGATTTGTACCACATGTTCATACATACTTTCATTTCTATATTTCCTAGTTTAAACTTGATTATCTCTCCCTATTTCTACATCTATTCGAGGGAATTTGAATATGATATTGTTTTATGGATCTACACCACTTCCTTTCATTGTATGAATGCTTTGGACATGTTCCCATATCATTGTGTGTGCTTTATTGATTGTGTATGCATACATTTGAATATGTCCTTCCATGTGGATCTAAGCCAACCTTGCTTGTTATATGCATGTATGGACATTTGAACATGTCCTTGTATGTACTGATTTCTCAAATTTAGTGACAAGTGCCCATGTCCCTTATATTGTGGTCCCTTGGCCTAATTTGTGTGCCTCATGTACATGATATGTATGCTTTATTATATGCATCATGACCATAACACTTGTATCTTGATTTTTCCAATTACACTCAATTTTTAATACCATGAAGGACCTCTTGTACTTTCCACTTCCTTTTTGGGTTTCTTGATGGATGATTTAACCTTTTAGGGTCTTACAAGTGTAATTACCTATGTTTGGTTAAGGGGTCAAGATGTCTAAATTAGTTAAATAAATTAAAATAATTAAGTTACTAATTTTTTATTATTTTGACCTTGTTTAAATTTTTGTAAATAGTAACAAATAGGGATAAATAGAGACTTAGTTGGAAATTAACTATCATGGATGCTCTGGGTTCTAAAACTTGAGATCTAGGTAGTAGTCTATGTTTAGTCATATAAAATATCCAAATTGGTAGTTTTAGTATGGCTTGTCACACCCAATCCATAGGTCCTTTTTTCATGCTCTTGTGACCCTTCTAGACACCTTTTTTCTCATTGTTAGTCACTGGTACCCTTTCAAATGATCATTCTAGCTCAGCCATACTCTATTTCCTAGGCCAATCCTATCCCCCCAAGTCTTGAGCCTATAGTATGGGAGTTCCATACTTGGACTATAACATTGGACCCTAGGGTGTCCCATTTTTAGTGCTCCTATCTAATCACACTTTGAGCCTAAACAGTCAATTTCATATGATTCCTATCCTTTATCATGTCATCTTATCATGAATACATTTAACCCATGGCTAACAATTCCATATAAAATCCCATTCAAATTTCATTTATAAGGGGAGGTGACAAAATATCACAAATTAATAAAGAATACAAATAAACCACTAAGATAAACTTCCCTATTATCTACATATAGTCACCCAACATAGCTGTAAACATATTTAAACTCTCATACCAGTCCTTAGCCACCTCAAACACTCTCAATTAGGCATTTTTGCATCTATATCACACTATTACACAAAGCACATCAAGTGGGATAACTACATATAATTTGATCCATCTTTAGAGTATTGGTATGTAGGCAGTGTGCCCATATAAGGGGTTTGGATTACATGTTCACTACATATTACACACTAACCCCCCATTTCTCTAAGTGATTCAAATCTCATTTTATCAAGCTTGATAGAGGGTTAGGGTTTCAAAATTAAATCATATCTATAGTGAGATTCATTGATATTCAACAGTCAAAATTTCATAGGTAAGCTCATATAGGAACAACATAAAGAACTTAGAAAATTTAGGTCTCTATGACTACTTTGGACAATAGCATCAGACCCCAAGTGTCTTATTTTTGGTGTTCCTATCCTTTCACCAAACAAAAACTAGATTTAGGTTGATGACACTATCCCAATCTTGCACATCCAATTTTAAGATAAGTTATATTTTTTCCTTATTTATTGCTATTTTAGAATGGTGAAAAAAATTATACAAATTTTGACTATAATTATTGCAATATTATTTACTGATTTATCAATCCAAACCCTTAACTAAAATAGGAATAAAAATCCATTATTCCCAAAAAATTAAATCATTTGGTGAACTCAACTTACTCTGTTTGTGTTAAAAAACCCTTAAAACCCTAGGGAAAATTCCTTGCTGATTTTTCCAATATTTTTTTGATTTTTTCTTGCATATTTAAATCAAAATTTCACATTTAATTTTTAAATATTACCATAGTAATTTTTAAAAATTTGATTGAATTTAATAGGTCCCTTTCCTTCTTGAATTATCACCTTACATGTTTATGAGCTTCGTATTCTTTTTATATATATTCCAGTTCACTATTTAGATTACATTTATTTAATCTTATCTTTCATTTTTTAAGTTTTTTCCTTATGCCACCTAAGTTCCTTGCATCTCTTCCTCTGAGACAAAGTTCAATACTTAGTGTCAACCCTCTTGAATTCACCCAAATTCCTCTAACTCATACATATACCATGTATAAATAACTAGCCCAACTTTCTGCTATAGATCCTACACATATAGATTAAAATAATTTCCATGAGGATAATTTTGACAATGAGTAGTATGAGAATAACAATGATGATACACACATGTATGTTCATGACCCACCACATCGGGTTCTTGATCCACTTCTACCTATTATTGATAATGATATTGTCGTCAACAAAGATTTGATTCTGCAAAGTTTTTGAGAGAGCTTAGGGAACAACCCCAAGATCATGCACTTATCTTATTATCTATCATGAAAATTAAAAAATTTAAACAAGTTGAGACTTCCATTCCCATAAATCAACCAGTTGCAAATGACACTATGGGGGAAACCATGTCTCAACAACCCCTATATCAACTTAACCTTCTCATGAAGTACCACCAGTTATGTCTAGTACATCTTTGTCTCCTAATGTGGCTGCCTTTTTTCAAGAGATAAAATATCTTCAATCCAAGGTGCTACATCTTGAGCAAGGTGTTGGGTCATTTAATGATCCAGAGTTAGTTTATTTTAAATTGTTAGATTAATATTTAGTTAATATAGTTAGTATTTAATTTACTATTATGCTTTGTTTTAAATAAATTATTGGTTCATAGGAAAGTTGGTTTTAACCCGTAACCATCCGTGAAAAGCCTATAAATATTTTCACATGCTTTGTAAATAATGATTCAATAAATAATACAATACAATTTTGGTGTGTAAAATAAGGCTATTGTCATAATGTAATTTATTCATTATTTTCACTGTAATCTGGGCCATCAGTGGTATCAGAGCATGGTATTTGAAGCATGGTGAAAAGCAAGCATGTGAAAGATGAATTCCAAAAATGGTATGCCAGTAAAATAAATTTTATTTGGTTCATCTAAAATTTAGACTTTGGAAAATTATTCAATATTTAATTTTTCAATAGTTTTATTGTAAAATTTTGAAAAAATAGGACTGGTATGGCCATATGATTGGACAACCTTTTCAAGCTCCCTAATATTGCTTCCAAACTCTTTTTAAGCATTCCAGATTGAATTTGTAAGCTTTCAAATGTTCCAAACTTATTTTCAAAACCCTTAAATCTGCTAAATTTGCCATTTGTATAGCTTATTCAACCTAAGAAATCCTCTATGAGTATGTAAAATGGTTTCAAATTCCATTCAATCAATTTGTTCAGTTTCTAGTCTATTTCATAATTTCTAAAGACCATTTTTTAGTCCATATTACAATTGGGATCTTATTCAAGATCATATTTGTAGTTATACGGCCTGAATTTGCAAAAGTATGGCCTCCATAATGTCTTGGTTTATCAAAAATTAGATTTTATTTATCAAACTTTTCTCTGAAAGTCTTAAATGGATCCATAAATGCATTTGTATGCCCCTATCAGATTTTGTACACCCTGGTGGAGTTGTTGAAAAGTTTTAGTCATTTACAAATCAACAATGACATTGAAAAACTTTAGCATGGCATTAGAATATCGAGAAAAATAAAATATTTCATTTTTATAAAGTTTTTAATATAGTTTGATAAAAACTAGGGTTTGGTGGGTCCTACAAAAGCCTTGAAAATATTTAGGTTTTATCTAAAGAAAATACTTTCACAGGAAAAATTATTTTTTTCTCAAAAGGACCAAATTTTTTTAAAAAAAAAGAGGTCATTTGAATTAATTCTAAAAACCAAGAAAATTTATACCTACTCTGACCGTCTCTACCATATCTTGAACACACTATCATTTTTTGGAAACTAGACTCAAATATATTTCTAACGAGTATAAGCAAGGAGTAGTCCATCGTGTCTTGCTATGAAATTTTAATTCCCATAAACTAGTAAATTTTTTTGAATTAGCATTGAGGGGGGGGTGATGTGGTGGTTTGCCTAGCCTAACAAAGGAGCAAAATTTGAAACTATCATATCTTCTAATGACCACTCATTTTTCATGGAAATATATTTTTAAAAGCATTGATGTAAGCATTTTTTGATTTTTACATGTGTAAATATAATTTTTACATACTTTTTATAAATTACACATTGTAATGAAAGTGAGTGCATTTTCGATGGAATCCAACACCCCAAGTTTTTCTCAAATATTAAAAATGTGTTATATACATCAAATAAATATTGTAATGATGTATCCCACAGCTTGTGTTATTGGTGATTATGGTATTGCATTTTGGTGTTTATAGGTCCCTGAGGATCTAACAAGCTAAACAAAGCAAACTGGAGGTTGGAGGATCCCTGGAGGTTAGAGGATATTTTCCCTTCTCTAGTTAGCTATTCACTTGGAGTGTAATTTTAGTGATTGAATAGTAATTTTGGCTTGTGTACTTTGCTTTAATAGATGTAGTAATGATATGATCTTTGATGTGGAGCATTTTAGTTATTTTTACTTAGTTTATTTGTTGCACTACTTCTCACCTCTCCCCTGCTAGGGGAGAAGATATTACATATTGGTTTTTTGATCAATTAGCAGTGATGTGTGATATGAGTTAGCATTATATTGCTAGCATTGTTATTGTTGAGCAAAGGCCTATGTGAGATGTTTGTAATTGTTGGGCATCAATTTAAAATGTGCCATACATAGTATAGTGAGTAGTCACTTATTCGATAGATTATGTGTGAGGATCAATGTAGTTGGACAGTGCATGATCATGTTCTACTACAATGTGGGGATTATTAGGATGTGATTAGTTTAGGATGCATAATGTACCAGTTGTAGTTATGGTAGAGTCTACTTGGATGACTCACAGTTCTTTACTCTAGTCTTTATATACCCCTTTGGATCAAGGAGGAGTTTGTTGGGTTATTTAATGATCCAAAGTTAGTTTATTTTATATTTTTAGATTAATATTTAGTTAGTATTTAATTTTCCATCATGTTTTATTTTAAATAAATTTTTGGTTCATGGGAAAGTTAGTTTTAACCTGCAACCACCTGTGAAAAGCCTATAAAGATTTTCATGTGCTTTGTAAATAATGATTCAAGAAATAATACAATACAATTTTGGTGTGTAAAAAAGGGCTTTTGTCATAATGTAATTATTCATTATTTTCATTATAACCTAGGCCATCACAAGGTACCTCTAGACCAACATAGGCCTTGGATTATTTTTCTCTACTTCATACACCATTGGCATGTCATGTTGATTATACACCCTTGCCACCAAGTTTTGTTCAACCCAATCTCACTCTATATGATGGCAAGGGTGATTAGGAGACACACTAGAGATATTTTCACGTAGCATGCTTAGACTATGTGCCAAATGACTAGTTATTAACCAAGCTATTTCTATGAAGTTTAAAGGATTATGCTTTACAATGGTTCTATAGTATACCAAATCAGTCAGTCAATGCATTCAATCCTTTAGATGACATGTTCCTAGCTCATTTTAGAATTAGCATAGGTGATAAGGTTTCTTATGTCCAAGTTGTATAATAGAAATAAAAGTCAAATGAGGATCTCATAGATTATGTTCTTCGATATAAGACTATCTTGGTTAAAATGACTAGCCCTATGGCTGATCAAGAATTATGGGATCTCTTCAAATGGAGTCTTCTATTAGCTTTACATGAGTCAATAATGTTTAAAAAGTTCTCTTCCTTCATTGACTTATGTCATACACTAAAGGAAAGGGAAGTCAAATTAATGTCAATGGGAAAACTCAAGTACACAAGCATATCAAAAACAACAAAAAAGAGTAACTATAAAGTCCCATACAAAGTAAATGTTAATGATAACAAAAATAAAAATCAACCTATATTTAATATAGCTTTAGAGCCCTCTCAGTGAATGGTTTTATTAGCACCTCCTCAGTGAGTCTTTACCAATATACCAATATCACTAACTAGAGTCTTACAACAGCTATTAGAATGCAATATCATATCTCTCCCTCATATTTAGGAAGTTGATACAATAAAGCCTCTTCCACATGGTTATAATCAAAATGAATTTTACAATTTTCATAGGGCACCAAGCCACACCAAGCCACGTGACAAACATATACATTAGTTTGAAACACAAGATACAAAACTTGATAGATGGCAACCATATTGATATTTGAGGATATTGACAACCATAGCATTATAAATAAGAGATAGGGGACACATCAGTCATTCACCATGTATATTATGCACACCCTCCATCGGTTACATATCAAGCACCTTCATTTGAGTCACATCTTTTAAGTAACATGATTGGTGTGTATAATTCCAAAGTTTAAGCTAGACCTTCAATCTCCTTTTTAGAGCAGGAGATAGTTGAGGATGGTTTTGGATTACCATGCACTTTTAATCATATCTTACATTAATCATCATCCCATTCATATTATTCTCAGAGACAATGGATCTAGTGTGAACATGTGCACTATGACATTACTACAACATTTAGGATATTCAGAACAAATTATTTCCCTAACAAACATATATATCAATGGATTTAGTAGACATATATAGAGTTCATTGGGTGAGATTGTACTTACTCTATAAGTTAGACCTACACATGTGGCCACACCATTTATTATAGTTCCCAGTGTAGGAGTCTTCGATATGTTACTTGACTGACCATAGATTCAAAAACTTTATGTACTACCTTCTACAGTTCATAGATACATGAAATTCATTCATGCTAATTAGGTTGTTATACTTGGTGGATTTCCATATGAGTTACCTTTCCCCACTTTAGATCCATTTCCTACTTTGTAGTCACCAATTTCATCTCCTCCACCAGTTACATTTCTTCCTCTAGTTGAGATTCAAACATAGTCGAGGCCTTCCTCACCAGTATAGAGAGTTCATACACTTTCACAAAGGCCTCATTGAGATAAACCATGGTTTCAAGACTCTAGATAGTTTTCATCTATAATATTCACACCTAGGGAACTATCATTGAGGTCTCATACCTCTACACATAGAGAACACTTTTAGAGATATTCTTCTACTACTAGATGGGTCAGTAAGATCCCTATAGTTTCATCTACTTCTCAGAGTTACAAGAGGACTCCATAGTTAGTTTCCACTATAGAGATTTCAAATCATTTAAAACATACATAGCCTTTAGAGTCATAATCTTAGCCTTTCCATCATTATTCATGATCATGCATGATCCCTCTCCTTGATACAAGATACCATGATAGGGAGTCTCTCATGAGACTCGTTGGTTAGTATCATTTCTTCTGAGTATTGCTTGTACATAGATTTTTTTTAAATTACTTATACATAGTCTCCTTATGATTGATTAAACATAGCTTATTTCAAAAATACCAAAAATAATACAAAACTCAAAATATAAAAGCATTCAAATAATTCAAAAACGCCAAAAACATTTCAACTATATGAATTATCCATGATTTACATTTCTACTACCATGCTAGACTTATATTCATTATTCTATGCTATTTTTTGTTGATTTATCTACATTACCATGATTCACTTAATCTTCTTTGAGCTTGTGCAGTCACATCTAAATTCTTGATTACTTCACTCTACCCATTGAGGGGCATCCTATTTCTACATTTGAGACATACATTGACATATCTACCCACTAGGGGCATCTTCTACATTACTACACCATCCAGGCTATGTCATTCTACACCACACACACTAGTTATCATGTTGTGTTTACAAAGATTATTCTATTGACACTCACTAGTGTATAACACTTGTGTGTTTTTTAGCATCTACCTAGTTTTGTACTCCATGTTTTGCACACTTTCACTTCTTGTTTTGATTAGTTAGATACGATTGTATTTCTAGCATTAACATGCTTTCCTTTCTTCCTTTGAGTAGCTATATGTGATTGCATTTCTCATTTCCTATTTTGTCTCTTGTTTTTGCCTTAGGACATTTTCTAATGTCCTTTATTTTTACTCTTCTATATCCTTGTGGCCCTCATGCCAATCTTGCTTATTTTCAATTGTATGTGTATATGGGAATTTTAACATGATTTGTATGTTTGATTTCCAATTTGAGTGACATGTGCCCATGTACCTTGTTTGTTTGGTCCCTTGGCCACTTTCGTATGCTTCTTGCTTTTTACCTTGCATGCTTTTTTGCTTCTCAACTATAAGCAATGACATGATCCACATCATGCATTATTTTGCTTTCTTGGATGCCATGATGGACATAATGCTCCATCCCTTCTTGATAACTAAAAACTGAAATTTCTAGTTTTAATTTATTATATTGCACATAATATTACATTGTTACATCTATCTAGGTATACCCATGTTGATTTAATAATCTCCACTACAAACTATGTTATATCTTGAGACATCTTTTTTATTATCAGTTATATCACATATTTCATTGAATAACACACTTTTAGGGCTCTTTATTCTAAGATTAGTCATTATAGGGTCTTTATTCCTACCCTTAGAAGAGGGGACAACAAACAAGGGTTTTGTCATAGAGATCAGAGCCTTATACTAATCAAAAAGTTAGTTTTCAAAACACTCAAGACAATAACGATAATCTAAATTAGGTAGAATAAACCAAGAAAATAGAGATGAATACATAATAGTGATTATAAATAGTAAAGGATAAGAGTTCTATACTTGGACTACAACACTGAATAACAAAGTATCATGTTTTTGGTGCTCCTATCTAAATAGTTGAAAATAAATATTTTTTAAAAATAGACAAAAAGATCAGTTCAATTACAATTTTATCAGCTATAGTTTAGTTTATATTAGGTAGTTTCAATACAATGTTTCTTAGAGAATCCAGATATAAGGAGAATCATGCATGACATGATGGCTCTCACTTCTAGTTTCATATTGGGCAATTGGTATAACTTTCAGATCAGAATCCATGTTTGAGATATCAATGATTGGGGGCAATGTGTGTGGCACATTTGCCTTATTTTCTTTTTAGTTCATTACATTACCTAAGCATTCTTAGAAATTATGTGCCTTATTCCATATGTAGGTGGTTGGCATCATTTTAGAGTGGCTTCCATATAAGCCTAGTTCCTAGTTTTAGATTGGCTTTCATACAAGCCTAATCTCCACCTTTTAGAGTGGCCAAGATTGGCCTAGTTCTCAGTACACATTCAACTATCCATGCCACATTATTATATTACAAAGCATTCATGGGATTCAAGATCCATCTTATATGACACACATTCATATCATCATCAATTCATATTTCACTACACATAGTGCGCAATGATGGATCCAAAGGACTAGCTAGCCTTTGTATTCTTGAGCCACCTACTCAGAGGGATTAGACACATAGTATAAAAATTGATTAACATATGCATGATCACATAGCTTTACTTAGTGGGTGATGATAGAGCTAAAGGGCCAACATTTATATTATTGAACCACCCTCGAGGAATTGAGCACTCAACTCCATTCATGATATTACTCTTGGTACAACATACAACCAACATCACTCAACATCACAAAAGGTTTTGTATTAGTTTAGGTACCTAGTGAGGCGTATTCATTCCTTTATCTTCCTCTTTCTTTTACCCAGCTTTTGTACATTCTTATTTTATGACATATCATGTCTAATAATAATTGATCTAATCTTTGTTTTCTCTTGCATATTTACACTTCACGATGTGCTCTATCTATGCACACTCAGCATCACATAGCTTCATGAGCTTCACCCTTGTAGGTAAGTTTAGGTATGATTTTTAATTTTCCTTTATCCTAGTATTTTGATTTGTTGCATCACTAAAATAAAGGGGAGGGCAAATGTAGTCATATAAAATGTCCAAATTGGTATTTTGAGAGTGGCTTGTGATACCCAATCATAGGTTCTTCTTCCATGCTCTTGTGACCCTTCTAGACACCATTTTACTCATTACCAATCATCCATAGCCTTCTAAATGATCATTCTAGCTCATATATACTCTATTTCCCAAGCTAATCCTATCCCCCCAAGTCTTTATTCTATAGGATAGGAGTACCATACCTAGACTATAGTGTTGGACCCTAGGGTGACCTATTTATAGTGCTCCTATCCAATCATCCTTTGAGCCCAAATGATCAATTTCATCTAATTCCTATCCTTCATCATGTTGGCCTAGCATGAATACATTTAACCCATGACCAATGGTTCTCTATAAAATCCCATTTAAATTTCATTTAGAAGGGGAGCTGAAAAATCTTATAAAGCAAGCAAGAATATAAACAAACCACTAAGGTAAATTTCCTCATTCTCTCCATACAATCACCCAACACAACTGCAAACATATTCAAACTCTCATACCAGTCCCTATCCACCTTAATCACTCTCAATTAGGTATTTTTCATTGAAATGACACTATTATTCAAAGTACATCAAGTGGGAGAAATACATATGGATTGATCCCTTTTCAAAGTATTAGTATGTAGGCAGCATGCCCACACAAGGGGTGTGGACTATACGTTTAGTGCATATTACACACTAACCCCCCCATTTCTCTAAGTGATTCAAATCCTATTTTATCAAGCTTGATGGAGGGTTAGTGTTTTAAGATTAAATCATCTCTATAACAAGCTTCATCGACATTCAACACTCAAAATTTCATAGGCAGGCTCATATAATAACAACACAAAGAACCCAAAAAATTCAAGTCTTTGTGACTAGTTTGGATAATAGCACCAAACCCCAAAGTGCCATATTTTTTATTCTCCTATCCTTTCACCAAACAAAATCTAGATTTAGGTTGACAATAATGTCCCAGTCCTACATAGCCAGTTGACCCTATATCAGTCATCTCAACCTATTTCAAGACAAATAAATTATATAAATTAGGACTATAATTATTGCAATATTATTTATTGATTTATTAATTTAGACCCTTAACTAAAATAGGAATAAAACTCCATTATTCCCAAAAAAATTAAATCACTATGTCATCAATAGGATTCAAGTATTTGTATATTCACTAGATAGTAGTGCCCAATTTAGATAGTATCACCATCCTTATGTTGTGTCCTCAATGTGGCACTAATGTCCCTTTGTGGTATTATTCTTATTTTTGGGAAGCCCTGTGCTTCTATATGTGTGTTTTGTTCTTGCATGACCAAAACATGTAGCTATATAATTTACCTAGAAAACTTAATTTCCTATGCAAACCCTAGTTCTCTTTGTAAGTATGATATGAGAAAAAATTGAGTGTGTTATTAAGATTGACTAGACATCCTCAATACCCTATTGTATATAGATTTACCTACATACCAATACTCTAAGGAGGTATCAAGTCTGTTGTAGTTCTCCCATCTAGTGCTTGATGTATGTTAAAGTGAATGATAGAATGAGAATGGCCTTGGATGCCTTAAATGTGCTTAAGCTTTGAAATGCTTGAAAATTGGACTTAGGGATATTATAGATAGTAGTATTCATAAATTAGGGTAGAATAGGGATAAAATACCTTAATTTTTCACAAATTTGTCTATGGTTTGAATAGATTTTGCATCTATTTTCCCTCTAGTGAATAAAAGTATATTAGAGTTGTATTTATATGGTTTTGTTGCTTGTGTGGATATGAAAATGAGCTAAGGCTGACCCTAGGAGGGGAACACATTTGAAAAACTATCTGTTGGGAAGATTTGGGGCTAATGACAATAGTGTCGAATCTGGGACACTAGTGTCATATGGTTATAGTGTCCCAAATGTGGCACTAGTGTCCTTTCTATAGACTATTAAGCAATTTGATTAGATTCAGGGATGATAGTTCTAGGATTGTGTCTTGACTAGATGTAGGTGATTAAGGTCTATTGGATGATTAAAAATGTAATTCTAAGGCTCTATAATAGGTCTATGGCTAGCCTAGGGTTAGGTTAACTCAATCGACACTCTTAGCATCCAATTATGACTTTTAGGTGATTACATTTTCCCCCTATTTATGTTAGTAATGTAGCAAATCCAAATGACTAATATAAATTAAAAATAAGCATACTTGGACTTACCTCAGAAGTGAAACCTGTGTAGTTGATTTTGAATATGTGAGTCTAGGTTTGCATATGTGAAACATGATCTAAGGTAATTTCTTGAAATGAAACATGCAAAAATTAGTCCTTACTTAAGAGGCAATCAAAAGCAAAAGACTATGTTGAAATTAAATAACTGAGTAAAGAGAGAAGAAAGGAATGAATATACCTATTTAGGTATGTGAACCAATGTATGAACCTAGTGATAACCTATGTGTGTAAATGTGCATATTGATCATACCATTAAATATATTGAATTGAGATGATGGCTTGCTCAACACTCATATGGGTGGCTCAAGAACTCAGTCTAGTTTTGAATCCATCATTGTTCACCCCTACTTGGTGGATCCTAATCTTTGTGAATAGGTTGGATAAGACTGCAAGTGTGTTGAACCATCTCATGTGGATGGATCAAAGAACTCAATTAGGCCATGACTCCTTCATTTCTCCCTGTGTGAATTAGATGCATTTATAATTATATTGCATAAAATGAAAAAAGTATCTAACTATGTATTTGGCTCCATGGCCACTCTAGTATATTATGTGGATCTGGGCCACTTGAGAATGCCAACCATTACAAATAGAATAAGGCTTGAATTTGGTGATAACCTAGAATATGATAGAAATTATATACAATATAGAGAATGACATGGAGTTTTCTATTCCATTGATCAACCTGTCTAAAGTTGAGTATATGGTAACTAGATGTCGCACACATGCCCCAAATCTAGTATTTAAGTATACTAAAGTTGAATCAAGTATGTAATAGCTAAATATGTGTAACTGATCTGAATGTATGAGTGATCATTACAATCATTATTCCCATAAATCTAAGCAACTGGTATGAATTTAAATTGAAATAAATGAATTTAAGCTAAATCTAAACATAACTACCAAACTTGTGATTGTATTTGTGCAAATATTTATTATACCTCGTGTATTGGTCTGAATGATCTAGACTATCCTAAAGTTAGGGATATTGGATAGTATCACCCTATAGTGTATATTAGTTCTGCGTGGTGCTAGTATCCTAGTTTAGGCACTAATGACTACCTGGTATGATCTTTAGGTGGTCTAAACTGACTATTGAGTCTTTATTTTATTGTGTCTACCCTAATTTTGATATTTAAAATTGAGCTTGTGTGTTGTAATGTATATATGAAAATAAAAATAGGAGCCTAATCTTTATGACAACCCTTGTAAATGCCCCCTCTTTTTAAGGTTAGTAGTGAAATTTTTGGAAGAACTACCCTCTAAATAAGTATCTTTACAAAATGTGTTATATAATTCATGTGCATGATATTCAAATATAATGTAAAACATAACATCATAATGTAAACATAGTTGAGCATAAGTAGGAAAGGTAATATGTAGGTTGTAATCTAGCATTGCACAAGGGTGTCAAGATAGATGTAAGTAATGTATAATAGTAGTAAATCTAAGTAACTACTTAGGGATATGGGGCATGATGTCCATTAAGGATTCCAAGTAGGATATGCAGATGCATGAGATCCTTCATGGCATCAAAAAATGTTGTGTGTGTGTAACAAGATAATACAAGTGTCATAGTGTATAATCATACAAGGAATCAAACATACAAGCACATGAGGCACACAAAATTTAAGCTAAGGGGCTATAATCTAAGGGACATGGGAACATATGCATATGTCTTCAAATGTACACATATGCAAACAACAAGTAATTTGGCATTAAACCACAAAGGATATGTTCAAATATTTGCATATAGAAGCATGAAAGAGAATACACAAGGGACATGGGCACATATCCAAGGCATATAAATAGATAAGTGGCATAGAAACTAAGAAACAATGGCATATCAAATTCCCTCAAAGATATAATAATCATAGGAACATAATCAAGTCTAATCTAGAAACTAGAAATGAAAGCATGTATAACTATTAATATAAATCTATGTAAATTCTAGGGTGCACATATATTGATTCTAACTAGTGATAGTAAAAAAAATATGAGCAAAAAGGAGAAATAATTAATATCAAGATAAATCAATGTGTAATTAGAATGTATAGTATGTAAGATAGAACCTAGTTATAACAACTGTGTATGAGATGCCCCCTGATGGGTAGATGTATCAATGTATAAACTTGGATCAGTGTAAATGGCCCCAATGGGTAGTTGATACATAATTTGGATTATATTATTGGACTAGAGTCCTATCTAGAATATGTAATCACTTACCAAGAACAAATGAAGCATATGTGTATGATAAAACTGACTATACTAAGATAGCTAGCAATATGCAATATTTGGCAATTCCTAGAAATGAAAACAAAGAAATGCATAAAATTTGTAAAAAAATTTGATTTTTGAAATATTTTAAGGATTTTTTACTTTGAAACATTATATTATTTTTGTGTTTTTTAAGTATAATCTATGTACAAGCATATGAAAATAAACTATGTACAAGAAGCAAGATACATAATGAAGTATGTACAATTCAATTGAAAATGGAAAGTTCATTATTTTATATGTATAATTTCCTTAGATGCATGATGTTCAGTGGATTTTTGATTACCTTTCTATCAAGTGAAGCTAGAAAATATACTTTTAGGCTAAGTTTTTTAGTTATGATGTATGGTCTGAGCCAATTGTGTGTAAATTTTCCTTTATTTTCTTCTTTAGTGTTGACATTTCTAAGATTTTCTTTCAATACCATATCATTAATTTCAAATTCCCAGCTATGAAATTTGTTATTATAGGTTTGTTGGATTTCTTATGATAATATTTAAGATGCTCTACAACTTAGATACATGTATGGTCTATTTGTTCTAGTTCATAGAGAAGTCATTTTCTGTACTGGTCATTTGTAATGAGTCCTTTTAAAGAGATCTAGAAAGATAGGATTTCTAATTCTAAGGGAATAATTAATTGTGTCATATATAAGTGAAAAATGATTAGCTCTTATTGGTGTATGTATACAGGTGAAGTAAGCCAAAAATACATTTATGAATTTATTGTGCTAGTCATCACCAAACTTGGTGATGGTTTTACTAAGAACATTATTGATCATCTTATTTGTTATCTCTGCTTGACCATTACCTTATGAGTAGTATGGTGTGTAGAATGTATGATGGACTTTGTATTTTGCACATAAATTTTCACTATTTTATTCTTTAAATAAGTTTCATTATCTATAATTATGGTTATTGGGAGACTGAAGTGAGATATAATATTGATCATGAGAAACCATCAAATATATTCCCCTTTTTTTATTATAATGGGATTACTTCTACCCACTTTATAAAATATTGTGTTACTATGATAATGAATTTGTGGTTGTCTATTATTTTGGGGTTGATTTTATCAATGAGATCAAAGCCCCATAACATGAATAGCCACGGTGATACAATAGGTTGAAGCTATTGTGAAGGTACATGGTGTAAGTTACCATGGCATTGACATTAGTCATGGAATTTTGCATACTCTTGAAATTCTTATTCCTTAGTTGGCTAATTTTAACCTTGTCTAAGTAATTTATGTGACATTACCTTGACACTAAAATGACCACCACATTCAGTATCGTGTATCTCTTGAATATCTAATTAACTTCTACTATTAATCATCTGAGTAAGTGTAGATTAAAATATATTTTGAACAAATTACTACTAATGATGACATATCATAGAGAGTTTCATTGTAATTTGCACTTTTCATTCTTTGTAAAGGTATCAGGTGTGATATATTTGTTTAAAAATTTGTATATATTAGAGAACCATTCAGATGGTATTGAACTGTGTGTGGTGATGAGTATTGATAGAGTCATTAGGTCTGCATGGGACACTGATAGAGGTTGTAATCATTTAATTATGAATAGATATTTTTATGCATCTATCTCTATGGGGATTAATGAAGCAACACTTTCCATTTCATTGACATGATGCCACGTGGTATTTATGTGGGATGTTCCAAATAGATAAATTATGAAACTAAGTGTGTAGACATTAAATGATGTCCTTATAATGAATCAAGTGTTCTTTTTTGGTTTGGTAAACATTTTTGACATGGTTGACAATCAGTTGGGAGTCCCCATAAACTTTGATTGATTTTATCTTGGGAGTTTGAGCTACTTGAAGGCCTAATATGAGAGCTTCATATTCAATAATGTTTTTAGTGCATGAGAAATTGAGTTGGAATGCAATAGGTACCATGTCCTAAAGGATAAATGAAAAAATTATAGCACCAGTACTAGATACACATCACGAGCCATTAAAAAACATTATCCATGTATCAAGAGTAATATTTTATGTTGTGAAATCTTCTCTGAAATCATTATTAATATGGTATGTATCCAGTAATGGGGTTGCTACTAATTAGTCTACAATGATTTGTCTTTTTATAGATTTTTGTAATATGATTTTGAGGTCAAATTAAGTGAGTAACATAACTCATTTGATAATATGGCATGACAAATGTGGTTTTGACATGAGGAATTTCAATGGATTGGCCTTGGGAATGATCTATGTTTTAATGTTAATCATGTAGTGATGAAGGTTTAGTGTAGTGAATACTAGTGTTAAGCAAAGATTTATATTATTGGATAATTTTACTCATAATCAACTAGTGTATGACTGATGTAATAAATTTATCTTTCTTTATGTTATTCATCTTATTGTGTAAAGAGTGCCCCCAATGCATGATCAGTCATAGAAAGGTAAAGTAGGAGTGGTGTACCAACTATATATGGAACCAAGACAGGAGGGTTGAGTAAGTATTGCTTAATTGTATCTAATCCCTATTGATATGTAATATCCCATTCAAATTGTACATCCTTATTAAATAGTTGAGTGAATGATTGGGTTTTATTAGTGAGTTATGCCATAAATCAATGAATTTCCTAAATTTTCCCCTAGAGGGAATGGAGTTGTTTCAAATTGGTAGGAGGAGGAATATCCATAATTGCTTTGACTTTCTTGGAGTTGACTTCTATGTTACACTGAGATATAATGAATCCTAAAAATTTTCCTACAAAAACTCCAAAGACATATCTTTTAGGGTTAAGTCACACATTATATTTTATTGGTCTTTCAAAGATTTATCATAAATTAATATCATGATGTTGTCATTATTTTGACTTGGCTAACAAATAATCACTATAATATTCAACTATATTGTGAATGAGGTCATGAAATATGTGCTTCATAGTGTATTGGTAAGTTACACCAGTGTTATTTAATCCAAACTACATTACTATATAGTAAAAGGTGCCCCATGGTAGCTTGAAAGAATTATTTTCTTGATCTTCTTTAGCTATCCTAATTTGATTATACCTAGAAAACCCATCCATAAAGGAGAACATATCATAGTCAGTCATGGAGTCTACTATCATATAAATGTTTGGCAAAGGTAAATCATCCTTAAGACTTGCCTTGTTGAGGTCTATGGAGTCACAATAACATCAAAATTTTCATTATATTTTACAACTAAAACTATATTTGCAACCCGTTGTTGATGGGCAACTAGTTGAATGAAACTGACATCTAAAAATAGTTGGATTTCATCTTTAACAAGGAGAGTCACTCTAGGATACATTTTGTTAATATTTTGCTTTACTAGTTTGGCATCTAGATATAAGGTAATTTTATGTATGACAATTAACAGATTAATGCCAAGCATGTTAGAATAAGCCCATGCAAATACTTTAGGAAAATTAGTTAAAATTTGAAAAATGTCTATGTCTTCTAATATATGTAATGCAGTAGCCAAGAGTATGATGTGAGGTTCAGTTTCAGTACCATAATTAAATTATATTTTTTATTCATTAAACAATGTAGAGTGCTCTAAAGTAATGGTGTTGTGGGGATTGTATCATCTTTATCAGGAAACATATGATCCAAATCATCTAAACACTCACCAAAGTATGCTTGAGAACTTGTGGAATGAGGAAATCTATTCTTATGATATAAAGAAGGGATATCCTCATATACACCCAAGAATTATAAGAGATATTCATCATTATCAAACTCATTAAGAATTGGTAGATATGGTGAATTTGTATCATCGATGAGGTCAGGGTATATGAATGAAAGTGTATAAACACAATTCATTGTATCAAATACTCATGGGACAAGTGAACAAAATGTGATGTGTTGAGAGGAATTGTGAGAAGATCTTGCATTAGATCTATCATTTCTATAGCCAAGTCTTTACTTGCCCTATTGATCATATGCTTTAATGAGATTCAAAATTCCCTATTCATGTTTTCCAAGGCCCTAACTTGTGTAACCCATCTTTTTAAAATATCATACTACAAAAGGTGAAGTAAACTTATTGCCTTGTGTACTGTATATCACTAGTGGAGTTGTATGCATCTTTTGAATTATATTTCAGGGTTATGTAGTAGTAAAATCTCTATGTGGAATGGCGTTATGTGAATGTTATATATGATGAAAATAATTAAATGGTTTTTTATCCATTGAGAATGTGTATATATGGCCTCTGTAACTAAATTTTAAACATGCATGTAACATTTATGGAACTACATACATAGCATGGATCCATGGTCTACCAAGTAAGATATTATAATTGAAATCATTTGACATGACTTAGAATGTTACAGGTAGCATCTGGGGTTTGAAGGTAAGGTTAAATGTGATTTGACCCAAAAAAAATTATGGAATATTGTCAAAACCTCAGATGCTTGTATTAAAAGGATCCAAATCTATCACATGGATGTTAAGACAATGTAGGAAAGAAATGTTTCAAATGTTCAACCTTGATCCATTTTCAACTAAAACTCATTTGACACCTACCTCATTAATTCATAAAGTGATATAGATAGGTAGGTGTGGATCTATGATGTGTTCAGGTGGACGATCCTCTCTCTTTAAATAAATGTAATCTTTTATCCATTTCATAGTGTTGATAATAGAAGCCACATAGAAGATGTCCATGATACCTAAGTATCCTGAAGTACCACATATAAAATATATTTGTATGTGTTATAGTGATATAATAGCTCTAAAATGGAAATCATAATCAAATAAGTAATGATCTAATCCATAAATCTATAATCATAGGTGTGGCAAACCTGTCGAGCTTACAGATCACATGAGGACATCATAACCTGGATCATAGGGTCTATTAAGAGTGGAGAGCTAAAAGTATATGTGGGATGTGAGTTAGATATTTTTGATTTATAAGGAGGGATAATCAAGATCAATTATTCTCCTATATGTCTAGGAATGATGATGGGGAAGGAGTTAACTAGAGAACAAAATTCATCTAAGGGGGATTGAACGATTTTAGGTAATATAACTAGTATTTGATTTACCAAGTTATCTATTTGTGTACAAAATATTATCTTAAATGTATTGCACATAAAATAAATATAACATGTTAATGAAATAATGAAACATGAAAGATATTCTAGTTGATTTAAAACATTATGTATACATATGTCTATGTGATAAAAGAATAATGTCTTATGTATTTTGTACATAGAAGAAAGATAACATGCTATGGAAAGAATGCAACATGAAAGATATTTTAGTTGATATGAAAAATCATGTATGAATATGTCTATGTGATAAAATATTAATGTATAGTATATTTTTAACATAGAATAAAGATAACATGCTAATGAAAGAATGCAACATTAAATATATTTTAGCGTATTTGAAACATCATGGATGCATATGTTTATGTTTTTTCCTAATTCATTTTGAATTAAAGGGAATATGGATGAAAAGGACAGTATGAAACTTTGAAATAAAAAGTAATTTATTTATTATATCATTATAATCATGATGACATGAGCTATGTTATGCACAAAAAATTAGAGAAATAAGAATTGGTAACCCTAATGTGTATTGTCTAGGGTTAGGGTTTGTGGAATCTAGGGTTTATTTGTATCAATTTAGATTATATGTAAAATAAATTGAAACCCTAATAGAAAATGTATTTTAATTAGGTAGGTTGTCTAATTAAAGTATTAAAAAAATTAGATGTATACAACCCTGAATTTATTGCACAAAAAAAAGAATTAATGCAAGCTATGGTTTTATGCAATGTTCAAAGTAAGATGGGTTCACCAAATTATTTAACCTTTTAGGTTTTTACAAATGTAATTACTTATGTTGGGTTAAGGGGCTAAGATGTCTAAATTTGTTAAATAAATTACAATAATTAAGATACTAATTTGTTATGATTTTAACCTTGTTTAACTTTTTATAAATAACAACAAATAGAGATAAATAGAGACTTGGCTGGAAATTGACTATCATGGATGATTTCCATTTTGAAACTTGAGATCTAGGTATTAATCTATGTCATCAACAAGATTTAGGTATTCATCTATTCACTAGATAGTAACTCCTAATTTGGATAGTAGCACCATCCATGTGTAGTGTCCTCAATGTGGTGCTAATGTCCCCTTTATGGGATAGGTTCATGTTTTTTAGAAGCACCTATGCCTGTGTCTATGTGTTATGCTCTTATGTGACTAAAATTTGTATTTCTATATTATACATAAAAACCCATATTTACTATGCAAACCCTAGTTCTCTTTACAAGTATGATACGAGCAAGAATTGAGTATGTTAGTAGGATGAACTAGACATCTTCAACACCTTGATGTGTAGACAGTTGCTTACATACCAATATTCCAATGAGGGGTCAAGTTCAATGTAGTTTCCCCACCTAGTGCTTGATGTATGTGTAAGTAAATTCTATAATGAGAGTGGCCTTGGATGCCTTGAATGTGCTTGAGCTTTGAAATACTTTAAAACTAGACTTAGGGATGTTGTAGATGGTAGTATGTAGAATATAGGGTTGAATAAGGATAAATTACCTTAATTTTTCACAACTTTGTCCTTAGTTTGAATAGATTTTGGATATATTTTCCATCTAGTGAATACAGGTGGACTAGACTTGTATTTATAAGGTTATGTTACTTGTGAAAATAATAAAATGCTCCTATATCAACCTTAGGAGGGGAACATATTTGAAAAACTATCTATTGGGAAGAGTTGGGGCTAAGGATAATAATGAACAGTTGGAGACACTAGCATCATGTGGTTGTAGTGTCCCAAATGTGGTGCTAATGTCATTTTTATAAACTGCTAAGTAATTTAGATTGGATTCAGTGTTGATAATTTAAGGACTATGTATTGACTATTTGTAAGTGACTAAGGTATGTTGGATGGTTGAAAATGTAAGTCTAAGGCTCTAGAATAGGTCTATATGTAACATAGGTAAATTTTAACTCAAATGACACTCTTAGAATCCAATTATCACTTTTAGGTGATTACAATGGACATCATGTCCTATCAACATCATGGGTACTCAATAATTGACAGTTGGCTATTGGATCAAGGCCTTGTAATAAGTTAAAATTAACCAAATCTTTACATATAATCATTTATTTATAATGGTTTATATGTTTTCTCTATGTAAATGACTTGATCTTTATAGGTGGCTCTATAGAGATGTTGAATAGTTTCAAGTAAGCTATGAAATATGAATTTTAGATGATTGATTTTGAATTTATGAAGTATTTTGTTGGCATGAAATTGAATCAAAATAAATATGAAATATTTATTTATCAATTTAAATATGTACAAGATATGATAAATAAGTATAATCTTTAAGATTCGAAGCCTACTGATATTTTCACAAAGGGATTACTAAAAGAGATTCATGGAAGACTTAAGGAGAAGATAGACATTTCTCCTTTTTACATCAAATAGTGGAATGTTGAGTATGATGCCAATATAGGCATTTAATTATTAATTTTATCCAACTAACACACACATTTTATCTTGTTTGTCCTCTAGTTGGATCTCTTTTATTATCTTACGAGATCTCTTTCTTGTAATCTTATTGGACCTTTATTTAGGATAATCAATTATTCCTATATGAAATGAATTCATTCCCCCACTTGGGTTAATTCATTATGTATTTTTAGGTGAAACATGAGATGTCACTCAATTCACTTGTTTAGGTGGGACATGAGTTGTCACCCACTTCACCTTTTTAGGTGGGATATGAGTTTGTGTTCACTCCATTGTGTGTGGTCCACACTCCACTATGAGTGGGTAAACACTTCACTTATTATGTTTTTATGTCATCATTCCACTATGGCTTGACCCACACTCCACTTATGCTTCCTTTATTTATGTAACTCTCCTCTAGATTTTTGTAATGCAATGCAATGTAGTGCAATTTTCTAAATTATGAATTCATTCTAGTTCTTCTTATAAATTCATGGTGGATGTTGTTATCTCTCTCTCTTTTTTTAAGTATAAAAAAAGAAGACCATCAAGCATATGGTTTTTATTTTTAAGCTATTCAATATAATTTATGGTTAGTAATTTCACTTACAACACAACTAGTTTGATAACTAATAATTATGGGATATTTTTATTGATACATATCTTCAATTTGAGAGAGATACAAAGCAATAAAATTATCAAAATAGGTATTATGATGTTAAAAAGGTGGTAAAAATTGTGTTTTAGATCATAAAAAGGAATTATAATGACTTTTAACTGAGTAAGGTCATATAAATGACTTCATAAACCATATAAGTCAAAATAATCATTAACAAAAGTTTCAAATACCATTGATAGGACCATATAAAATTGATGCATAAAACAAGGTTTTAAATTATAAAATAATCGAAATGAAGCTTTAAATTGGACTTCACTACTTACAAACATGATCTTATCTCTAAAAAATTAATTCAAGAAATGAAGGCCATACAAATCAAGTTTAGCACGCATAAAAAATAATTTCTAGTCATACCTTTAGAAAATAAATTATTTCTCTCCCCTCCATTATTGGGAAAATATCTCTCATAATTTCATCACTCCTCCTCTTCAAATTTCTAGGCTTTGATACCATTGATGGACTGTGCACACATAGGTAAAAGGTAAGTCTACATTGTATTTTACTAGTATTAACATAAAAGTAAATATATAATATTCAATCAAATCATTACAACACTCAAAAGCTTTATATGGGAGTTACAAAACAAGACTAACTAATTAACCCTGTTCAACCCATAAGGTAACTAAATTTTACCAATTAACTGTAATACCCTTAAGTTTGAACCTCTGTGACCTTGTTGTCATCATGCATTTGCCTATCTTGATGAGTCTTCAAATGTATAAGAATTCAAATGTTGTTCTCTCCTCTATTTTGAAATTTTTATTTGTTAAAATATAATTAGAACAATCTCTTTTTTTGTTAATTCATAATTTAATAAATATTTAAATCTACATAAATCATGAAGAATTTTTAAATGAGTTTTATTAGTAACTTGTGTCTAGCCTCTTTATGAAGTCTATAGGAGCTAAGTTAGGACCTAGAGTAGGGTAAGTATATGTGCTTGTGGATTGTAAGTTTGGACAATGTTAGAGAAGTTATTGTTGAGTGTAAGAGATCCTTTTGACTTGTGCTAAGTGGGTGACTTAGATAATTAAGCTCGTATGGGCTTGTAAGGTCATTAAGTTGAGGTATGGGCTTGTAAGAGATGAGGTGAATCTTGTAAGAAAAGTAATCTCTCATTCATTAGGTTAAATGAGAAATATTTTGGATTAAAAAAATTAGAATTTCCTTTTTATTCATGCACTTAATCTTATTTTGGAAGTTCATTTTTTTTCGTGGTGTTTGGGAGAGCTTGGAAGGAGTTTGTTCGAAGTTTGAGAGGAGAAGATCTTCATGTATATTTGAGAGCATGTATCTTTCATGTAAAATGGTGGAGAAGAGGTAGGCCTCTTATGTCATTAAGTTTGATTAAAATAAAAAATTATCCATATTTGAGTTAATGTTGTTTGATTGAAAAAATTAAATATTTCACCATCTCTTACCTATTATCTTCTAATACCTTAAATTTTTAGTAAAATGAATATGAAAATATTGATTTGAAAAATCTTGCTATTATTTAATTTATAGATTATATAGATGATTAATATAGTAAATATTTATCTTCTCTTAAACTCCTCAAGTGATCCTATATTGGAGATTTTTAAAAATAAAAGTTTTAGAAAAAGAAAAAAAAAAGAATTGTAGATTTGTTCAATTATTGTAAGAAAAAAATAATTTTTCATCCCTCTTAACAATTTCTAAAATAAATTTATTAAAATAAGAAGATCATGAAGTTTTGCATCATTATTTTATCAAATTAATAAGTAAATGAGTGAACATTATTTATTATTAAAGTTGTTACAATTGTTGTAAGCCAATATGATGGAAAATATGTGCATTTTGTGAATAAATGGATATATAATATACATAAAAATAATAATAATGTGAGTTATTTATTTATTTTAAAATTATATAAAACAAATGAATTGTAAATATATACAAATGTAAATCTCCCTTTTTCTCTTAATATTCACTTTCTTTAATTAATTTTTTTTTGTAAATTAATAAAAATATATATAATTAGCTTTATGTTGTGGAATATATATATATAAAATTAACACTTGATTATAAGTAAGTAAAAAAGATTATTATATAACTAATCTTTATCTATTTATTAATTTTGATAAAATTAGATATAAAAGATATTATATTTACTTTTATATTTATTATGAAAATTAGTTCTATTTTAACTCATAGAGTTGTACAAAAATATTCATTTTAATATATAATTTATGTTATGTTGTGTGTGTATGTATGGGTGCATGTGTGCGCATGTGTATAAAAAAAAAAGCAAAACCAACAAGGTTATAAAATTGATATCTTATTTACCTAAATAAAACAATATTAAAATTATTGTTTTCCTTGATAAAAAATAATATATGATAATAATAAATATATTATATTATTTTATAAAATATAAATATACATGTGTATATATGTATAATTCACATTATAAAATGAATTATATTGTAAAGATAAAAATATAAAATAAAAACTTATATATAATAATAATAATAATAATAATAATAATAATAATAATAATAATAATAATAATAATAATAATAATAATAATAATAAATTAGGAGGGGTTTGGGGGCATGGCTGAGCCATCCCCAACCCATCCATATTGAAGGGAGGGGTTGGCCAACTAGCCACCCCTGTCCTCATGAATATGTACGGCCATAGGGCGGTCGAGCCTGCATGCAGACAAATGTCATGAAAAGATAAAATAAAATTAAAGAGAGAGAGAAAAAAGAAAAAAATAATAATATTAATAAATAAATAAATTATATACTTATATCCTTGTGTGTGTGTGTGTGTTGACTTCTTGTTATATATACTTAGAGCTTGGTATTCATATTTGACATTCTCTCCTCGAAGCTCTCTCTAAACTTACAATGAAAGAAAAAATAAATGAAAGAAAAAATTTAGAAAATGATTTTTATTTTGGAGTTCAAAACAATTTAGGATTTAGAGGTTGACCTAGATCCTAAAGAAGATATTTTTCTAATCCAATGGTGGTGACTTAATCCACAACATGAAAAGTCAAAGAGAATTTTTTTGAATTTATTTTATTTACAATTGATTTCATTTAGCTATCTTCTCATTTAATCTCTATTTAGACCACTATTAAGTAAATTATTTTTTTTTCAAATATTTTGGGTGATATTTAACATTAAATTATATGACATTAATAGTGATATTATAGATTCTAGAGTCATTGACTTGCACTTTAGGATGATATAGATAGTGATTGATGACCTTAAGTTATGGCGTTCATTATATTAGATGACTAGAGATTTAGAAGCTCACCTAAGTGATGCACTAGTTCCCTTATTAGTTTAGATCATCAACTTTTATTTTTATGAAGTCTTGTGGAGGAGACCATCAAAAGTGTAAGGAAAACTACATCAGACACTGATTCTATGAAGTGGATATGTAGGTTTCCCGAGTTGTGGTGGGGGCATCGGGTCTAGGTTCTTAGGCTAGGTTAGGAGTGTTTGTCATCTTATTTTGTGTTGGGTTCATAAGTCTCTATTTGGATATATATGTGTCTAATTTTAATTGAAGTTTGAATTTGATCCTTGTGTATTTGTTATCAACTAGTTCATTTTAAATTAGTTGATTTCCTTGTCATGTGTGCCTTAAGAGTAGAATTGTTAGTGTTAGAAGACTCTTCCTTGGTGATATTTAAAATGATACCCCTATGTTAATTGATTATTGATCAAACTTAATTCATTTCCCTTGAGTTTTAAATTGGGATATGTAAATAATGTTAAGACCCTATCAATCAATAAATTATAATCAAGTATTTTTAATTAAGGTGACTCATCGCTCCTCATAATCAAGTTGTCAATAATTATTTTAATGTCACATTGATCTTAACCTCTTATAATTGTATTCTAATATTAGAGAGGCTTCATGGTGGCAAGAAAATATATTAAATAGATATTGGAATAATTATGTGTGAAAAACTTCAATGGTGCATTAACTGAATCATAGCAGTTAAACAATAAGCAATCATAATGAATAAATAGATAACATTGAAATAAGATAACAAAAAAAATACATTGGTTTTGGGATAAAAATTTTGGGCACTACACTAACATTATTTAAAATTAAATTATACTAAAAAAACATAAATCAAGTAAATAAACATAATTATGGATCATTAATGACCTAACATGAAATTACTCAAATTTATTGGGTTAGAGAAATTTATTGAGTTTCTTAGTTATATATGCCTACAAAATTTGGTTTTTTTTATTGAATTTGGGTATGGCATTCATATTTTACTATATGTTTCTTGTGGTTTTTAATTTTTAGCATTTCAATCCATATCTAAGACTTGCATTTATTGTAATAATTTCAGTAATAATAGTGTCTTTCTTAGGTGAGCTTTTGGTAATGATATTTGGGGGATTTTTTAATAGAATATGATGAGTTTACTTGTGTTGAGGGCTCTTTATATCTTAGTAAATGAGTTATGGAGTTTTAAAATACTACTTTAAGATCTCTCTTCCAATATACTTCCAATTCAAAAGTGATAGCACTACAATTTGCTTCTAATTCCATTCATGAATATATTATAACAATAGAGAAAGAGAGATATAATTGTCATGATTAGAATGGGGAGATAGTACAATATTTGGTGAATAATGGATTAAAAAAATGAGATGAAGAACAAATAATGAGAGATAGTAGGAGATGGGCAAATGTCATGTTTTTTAAAACATTAAAATGGGTTGTCAACATGAATTAGTGGGGTAAGGCATTGGTGACATGGAACAAAGGTCAAAATAGAAAACTTAATTAAGCCTTATGGCATGAAACTAAGGATGAATGATGAGTGGTGAAAATAGAGGATGAATAATAAGCTATGTTAACAAGATTATGTTAAAAGGGTCAATGAAAAAGGTTGAAAAACATTGCTAATGCAAGCACACACTAAATTTGTATGTGTCAAGTGATGAAAATATATTAAGGATAAGTCTAAAAACCATCATTATCTGATTCCACACTCCAAACTTTCACATGCACTCAAATATTGATCTTCAAGGTTGCATGTCTAGCTCACTTTTTCACTTAATTCCTTGGGATTTGGAATCCTTTTGACATAAGTCCCTATTTATTATAGTCTTAAAAACACCACTACATGGCATTAATCCTCATAGATGCAATTCACATTCACTATCTATTTTATTTTATTCATTCATCTTTGATTCTTACTTTTGTGCTTGTACTAGGCCACCATCTCATAGGTCTCAAGGACCAAAATTTAGAACTATGTTTCAAGGACCATTATTATTATTTATATGGGCCTAAAGGATCACATCATACATGTACATACCTATTTAAGAGAATCACATAATCTGTACTACCTTTTCTTGTATCTCAAAGTCACAATACTCATTCAAGGCTTATAGCCCTTTCTTAAGCAATTGTCCTTTATTTGACCAAACCAGGCCTTCTTCTCAAGATATAATCACACTTTAAAGTTTAATTTATTCCTTTTAAGGTGTGTATAAAGTCTAAAGACTAATTATTTCTCTAGATATCACTTCCTTCTTTATTCATATACCAATTAGGTCTTTAAGCCCTTAAACACAACACAATTCTCCAAAATATGTACAAGTGACGCTGTACAGATCCAAACCCCTATGATTCACTTTTTAAAAACAAAACCTATCAAGACTAAATTTTTTTATCAAACGTTGATGGTTCAAATTCATTTTATGCTCAAACCCCTAATTCTAGGGTTTTCATGACCTGCACATGTCTAAGGGCCTTATAAATTCAATATCTAGTGTCTGGTAATGATTCAAAAGGTCAAATTACCTTCATAAGGTCTATTTTTAAGTCCTTTACCTTATATAGTTGTAAATAATCTTTATGTGACCAATTATATGATTCAAACTACTTAAACTTAGTTAACTAAGTGTCCCTTTGTTAACTGAGCAGAGGGTTTCATCAATCTTTTCCCTATTTCATGGACTATGCCCTTGTCTTAATTGTAACATAACATTTATACACCTTTAAACATTCTATAACTTTCCCACTCTTAACTTTATTTCACCACTTTGAATGCTTCTTTTCCTTTGACTATATAGAATACTTGTAAGACTGTTGGACTGGGATTTGTTGGGTGTACTGACCATTAGTCAGGGTATCCATGTACATTTTTGGCACCTTTTCCTTATTAATTCCTCCTAACCTATATAATATTTCCTTATATAAACCCTTCATCCAATCCTTACCTTATTTCTAAATGTTTTCCATTCATGATTTGAACTGAGTATACCAACATTGCTTATGCAAATAGGGTAATCATAGGTCTCCTACTAGCAGGGATCATTATTCATGTTTTAAGAGTCTCTTAACATTTTAAAAGACTTATAAAATTTCTAAATAATGTAACCAACTCTAAAAACCATGAATACAAAATCACACTTGACAAGGGTTAAGTAATAAGCTTTCAACTTCTTTATAAAATGACTATGCACACTAAATAGGGTACTCATTGTTTCCATACAGTTATTTATTCTTTTGAGTGTTTTCATCCTTGATTTAATGCAAAAAAATATACTAAAATAAATACTCACTCTTTTCAACCTTTTTCTTCAAAATGAGATTAACTAAGCATTAAAGACTCAACATTGTTTCCATTCCTTAACCAATGTATGATAGGGTACAGGGCATAGTTACCATTCTTGTTGAGTTTCTTGTATAGAAAGGCCTTAACCACTTATATGAATTCTTGTATAGGCTCAATACATACCAAAACAAATAAAATGAAGACTCTCAACTTATTTATCATTTGATATCACTCAATTTCTCCTCTTTGACTATGACATACATCCAATACTTGATTTCTACCTTCAGGCATGCTTCCACCTACAAGTTTACACACTTAATAACAGATTCAAGGTCTTTAGGACCTTCAATGGAAACATGAAGTCAATATAAATCTCAATACAATAAGAAACATAGATTCATAAGACCATCTTTTATGTATTCTTTATGATTCATCCCACATACTTGTTCAATTTACAATAGAACTCCATTACTGTTCTTAAGGAGTTTTAATACATTTTCATGCTCAATATTTTTTATCTCCTCTCTCTTTATTGGATATCTCTCTCCTCTACTCCATATATCATCTACAATGTTTTTTTTTGCTCACCAACTTCTACATTGTTTTTTGTGAGTTGGTTTCATATAACTTCCTTCCATAACTACTTTACGTACAAGGGTGAATTTATATTTGTTAGATGGTTTGATTTAATAGTTTTAATATATTATATTATAATACCTTCCTTATGACTTTAATATACCCCTAAACTAACTTTTCTCATCCAAACACCTCAAACATACAAAATGACCTTCTTAAACTTTTGACAACATTTTGAATTTTCAAATCCTTAGTTTTGAAGGGAAAACACCTAGAACCTATTTAACACAAATTGATGAATTATGATGGATTAAATGGAAATAATTATACCTCATAATTACCTTCACACACCTTGACACTCAACTTTGACCTCTTTTGACAATTGTGACAATTAGCTCAAAAATGATGTTTTTTGGCTTGATGCTCCTGCATCATACTCCTCAGTTTGGAGAAAACTTGTGCCACCAAATTTATTTATCGCCTTAAAATTGGATCTTTTAGGGTCCTTCATCCTTTCTTGACTATTGTTATTTATTCCTCATTCCTTCTTTCTTTCTAAATTCTTTCACTTCTTCCTTGTAGCTTTGTCTAGCTTTATTATCCATGCATCTTCCAAATTCATGAAGTGTTCCCACTACAATAGCTTTCTATTTTATGAATATTCCACATTTTACAAGTCATTTTTAATATTATCATACTCATCTGTAATCAAATTGTGTGCATTTTTCTTCCTCATGCTTGCTTCATGGCTTGTTTTCACTTGTTTCTTGCTTGTCCAATGGATTTTGTTTCTTGTTCTTGATTTATTATTATTCACGAGGCTCTATTAGATATATTTCATGTCAATATCTATCATTTTATAATATATTCTCTCCTTCACTACCTTTTCTTCAAATGTTTCCACATTTTGATGCCCTTTCCTCTCATCTTGTTCACTATGCAAGAGCAACTTCTTATTCTACTCATTCTCATCATAGTACATTTTTATTTGATCAATATTTGGCCTCCCATATGTATGTTTAGAAAATGTAAACTCATCTTTTACTTGACCCATGAGACCTATTACCTTTTTTTCTTGTTCATACACCATTTGCTCGCTTTCTTGCTTGCCTATTTGTACAACTTCTTGTACTTCTCTTTGTTACTCCTCTCTTGAGTTTTCTTGGAGTTCCTCATTGATATTTACCTATTTTAAATCATCTTATTTAATATCCTTGGATTTAATAAACATGTCCTTTAACATCCTCAACTAATCTTGCATCTTGAATGCATTAATCTCTTCACAATCATCATCAAAATTGGGTTTGCTTTATTATTCACTTGTTTGGGGAACTTGTTCTTTATATTCTCCTTGGACTCCCTCATTTGGGAGACTCACACCAACCTCATCATGATGCATATCATTATTTCCAAGAACTACTTGAGGTTATTCATTCTCATCTTTCTTTACTACACATTCCTTCATCAATGCCATGGTTTTCATATACAAGGTATCTTCACTATTGAAGTCAAATTCACATACATCATCATATACAACATTTGAAAACATATATAAAACACTTATCTTCCTTTATGAATTCATTTAATTATTCACATGGATGCATCTTCATTTCACTTGCTTGGTTTATATGCACCATCTCTTTTGCTTACTTTTTAGGCTTGTTATCATCATAACTCTTCATGCTTGTTTGGAGTACACTTGAAATTTGATCTTCTTGTACTCTTTTTATGTTATTTATCACCCATTTTCTACCTTGTATCTTCTTGAAATTCCACTTGTTACTCATTTAATCTCTTTCATGCTTCATGTATTTGATCTCTACCATGCCTTCTTGGTACACTTTGCCATTTGTTCTTTGTTTCCTTGTGCTTGTTTTCCACTCATGATTTTGCCTTGTTTGACCTCTTATTTGGGGTTCAATTCCTTATTATCATCACCTACTTGTTTCAACCACTTATTCCATACATATCCATGCCATTTTGATCCTTTTTAGGGTTTTCCTTTATCATTCTTTATTCCAATCTAAACATTAGCTTTTCTTTATTCACATATGTAATAAAATTCAACATTTAGGCATTCATTTACCTCCAATGGCAACTATTGCAAGCTCATCTCTTCTTACATGTATTCATGATTAAATTTAAAGTATTCTTGGGTGACCTTCTTGTCTTCTTGTGTATCATCTCCTTGGTTTCATTTGTTATGCATGGAAATGCATCACATAATTCTTCTTTCTCTTCATCTTATACATGGGAAATGCTCTCAATCTTCATCATCTTGTCTTATTCAAGAGGTTATTTATATTTGTCATCATTTTTCCACTTTATGGTTGACATTATTGGCCCTCTTCATCAAATTTGAGGCCTCATGCTTGTTTTTCACCACACTTATCTTCATACCTACAAACACAAACTCAAAATCAATGTTATCATATAAAATGAGTGACCACATAGTCTCTTTGAATGTCTTTGGCATATAAATTGTTCATATTCTCTTCTTATCTTTATTCTTTAGTGAAATCATTGGAAATTATTCCTCTTTCTTATTCTCTTCAATGATAACTCTCTTCTCTATCTCTCTTTATTATTGCTCACTTGGAAACATCTCTCTTCTCATGCCTCTTTAGGTTGTTCTCTTTTTCTTATTCTCATCTCTCAAGACACTCTTCTTATGTCTTATTCTCACAAGTGAATCTAGTGGCCACTTAAATATTATTCTCACATTCAAGCCAGTCCATTGGCATTCTTATTCTTTTACAATTCTCATCATGAGATATATCCTCTTTATACCTTTCCCCAATTCTCTTCTTAGATCCTCTATTTATTTTTCTTTATTCATCTCATCCATTCTTCTTTATTTTATAGGTATATTTAGACCTTTATCTTAGAAAGTATTTAAAACTTGCCTCTTAGACCTCTATTTTTCCTTTCCTCTTCTTTTATTCCTCTATTGGGATCTCTTCTTAACTCTCTTGACTCTCTTTTAAAGTCTTCTTTCTTTCCTCTTCTCTCTTGGAGCTTCAATTCTCTCTTTTCCTCTCTCTCTTCTAGTCTTTTCTTGACTAGCTTCTTGTCCTTCTCAAATGACTTTGGGGATTTCTCTTTTCTCTCTCCTCAATCTGATATTCCTCTATGTTGATCTCAATGGATCAGACCTATAACCTTCTTCTCCCTCAATACCCTTCAAGGTTATCTCTCATGCATATCTCATGGCATTATACATTCAACTCAAATCAACAAGTTGTAAATTAATTAAAAAAAATGTTACCCAAGCATACCTTGCCTTTCTATGATACTAAATGATGTAGATATATTGAAGAGAAGTCTAAAAACCATCATTATCTGATTCCATACTCCAGCTTTTCACATGCACTCAAAGATTTGATCTTTAAGGTTCCATGTCTAGCTCACTTTTTCATTTAGTTATTTTGAATTTGTAATCCTTTTTACATAAGTCCCTACTTCTTATAGTATTCAAAACACCACTACATGGCATTAATCCTCCTATACGACATTCATATTCACTATTTATCTTATTCTATTCATTCATCTTTGATTCTTACTTTTGTGATTGTACTAGGCCACCATCCCATAGGTCTCAAGGACCATTATTATTATTATTTATATGGACCTAAAGGATAACATCATACATGTAAATACTTATTTAAAAGAATCACATACTCTTTACTACCTTTTCTTGTATCTCAAAGTCCCAATGCTCATTCAAGGCTTGTAACCCTTTTTAAAGCAATTTTCCTTTGTTTGACCAAAACAGGCCTTCTTCTCAAGATATAATCACACTTTCAATTTTCATGTATTACCTTTAAGGTTTTCATAATGTTTTATTACTAATTCTCTCTATTTACCACTTCCTTATTTATTTATACCACCAATTAGGTCTTTAAGCCCTTAAACACAACATAGTGCTCCAAAATCTATACAAATAAGGCCATAAAGGTCCAAAACCATATGATTCACTTATTAAACACAAAATTCATCATACTAAATCATTTCATCAAAATTCTATGGTTAAAACTCATTTTCTACTCAAAATCCTAATTTTAGTGTTTCCATGACCTACACAAGGCCGAGGGCCTTATAAATTCAATAGCTGGTGTTTGGTAATGATTCAAAAGGTCAAATTACCTTAATAAGGTCTATTTTTAATTCATTTACCTTATATAACTATAAATAATCTTTATTTGACCCATTATATTCTTTAAACTACTTAAACTTCGTTAACTAAGTATCCCTTTGTTGATTGAGCAGATGGTTTCATTAGTATTTTCCTTGTTTCATGGATTATGCCCTTATCTCAATTTTCACCTAAAATTTATTCACCTTTACACATTATACAACTTTCCCACTCTTAACTTTCTTTCACCACTTTTAATTCTTCTTTTCCTTTGACTATACAAAATACTTGTGAGACTGTTGGACTGGGACTTGTTAGGTGTAATGACCCTTAGTCAGGGTGTCCATGTACCTTTTAGGAACCTTATCCTTATTGATTCCTCCTAGACTATATAATATTTCCATAAATCAACCATTCATCCAATTCTTACCTTCTTTATTAATGTTTTCCATCCATGATTTGAACTGAGCATACCAACATTGCTTGTGCAAACAAGGTAATCACATGTCTCCTACCAATAGAGATCATTATTCAAGTTTTAAGAGTATCTTAACATTTTTAAAGAATTATAAACTTTATAAATAATTTAAACATATATCCAAAAAATCCATACAAAATCGTACTTGACAAGGGTTAAGGAATAAGCTTTCAACTTCTTTATAAAATGATTGTGCACACTAAACAGGGTACTCGCTGTTTCCATACAGTTCTTGCTTATTTGGAGGGTTTCCTTACTTTATTGAATGAAAAAAACTCTAATATAATAAATACTCACTCTTTTCAACATTTGTCTTCAAAATTATATTACCTTAAGCATTAAATACTCAACATTATTTTCATTCCTTAGCTAATGTATGATAGGGTATAGGGCATAGTTACCATTCTTGCTAAGTTTCTTGTGTAGAAAGGCCTTAAATATTTTTATGAAGGATTTTATAGGATCAATACATACCAAAACCAATAAAATGAAGACTCACAACTTATCATTTGATATCACTCAGTTTCTCTTCTTTGATTATGATATATAACCAATCCTTGATTTCCACTTTTAGGTATGTTTCCACCTACAAGTTTACACACTTGATAACAAATTCAAGGTCTTGAAGAACTTTAAGGGTAAAATTAAGTAAATATTAATATCAATACAACAATAAATAGAGATTCATAAGACAATATTTCATTTATTCTTTATGATTCATCCCACATACTTGATCAGTTTATAGCAGAACTCTATTATTATTCTTGAGTGTTAATACATTTTAAAGATTAGGATTTTTCCTCTCTTCTACCTTTCTTAGAGGTATCTCTCCTCTACACCATATATCATCTACAATGTTTTTTTCTCACCAACTTCAACATTGGTTTTTTTGAGTTAGTTACATCTAACTTCCTTCCATAACTACCTCTACATAGAAGGGTGACACTACATTTTTTAGATGGCTTGATTTAAGCATTACAAGAGAATACATTATAATACCTTATGGTTTGAATAGACCCATAAACCAAATTTTATCATCCAAATAGCTCAAACATACAAAATGACCTTCTTAGACTCTTGACAACATTGATAAAAGAAAATGGATTGTCCCTAATAGATTCTTGATTTGTCAAACCATGGAAGAATCAGTACACCACCTATTCCATGAGTGTCATTTTAGATAAACACTACTTAACTGGACACTTATTAGATTCAACCTGACTTGGGTCAAACCAAACAAAGTACTAGATCTTATAGTGCAATGGAAATCCCTTTGGAATCTCCCTTCCTTTGACTTCCTTTGGTTCCATGCACTTCCCCTTTGGTTCTAATATATCTAGAAAGATTTTAATGATGGCCTCTTTTTTAATAAAAGATACCAAATAAAAAGCACCTTCTTTTAGCTTTGCCAGGCCATTTCATAAAATTGGAAAAATTTCCCATAATGACAAAGATCCTACCTCTCGCTCAGCCTCATATATCCTAAAAAACTAGGATGTTACTTTGGTTTTATGCTTCCCCTCTAAAGATATTATTCAGACTCACACAAAATGGAAGGCTTCTTCAGAAGGTTGGGTGAAACTGAACTTTGACAATGCCTCTAAAGTAAACCCAAGCCTGATAGGTGGAGGTGGAGTTTTAAGGAATTTAAAAGGGGAGATATTATCCACTTATATGGGTCCCATGGGTTCTTAAAAAATCACATTATATAGGCCAAGATGGCTCTTTAGGGCTTACAATTGGCTTCCAAAATCAACTAGAATAGGATCATTATGGAGGGTGATTCACTAAATATTCTAAATTCTATAGAAGGGAAAATAATTCCCTCTCACACTATCAAAGGCATCATAGATGATGCAGAGCATCTCTTGAGGGGCATGTATCATTTTCAAATTATCCATACATATAGGGAAGGTAATGAGGTAGAAGACCTCCTTGCCAGTATTAGAGTTGAACTCCATATTTTAACTAACTATCATGATACAATAAATGTTCTTAATAATGTTCTCAATGCCTTATGGGTCAAAAGTACCAATGCATTATAGAAACATCATATCACTACACATGTATAATATTATTTCAAAGGTGTGGATTCTAATTACATTGATCCATAATTATGTCTATAAGAGAGGGCATAATTACTATAGCATATCATCAGTGAGCTTCCCAAACTCCATTCACATTTTTCAAATTTGCTCCATCCAAAACCTTCCACCTACTCACCTTGACTCTACGAACACTGCTTCAATTCGAAGTGATAGGGAAAGGCTAGAACCTATTTTTTGCATAGAAGTTTGTGGCCAAAAAAAAGTTTGGAAGAAACTCAAATGTAAGGGCCTCATCAAATTCATAGAGATAATCACATAGTATAATGTAGAAGTAGTCCGTGCTTTTGTAGAAACCTATAATAAATTTAAGGTGACCATTCATGGAATAAGAATCACTATTTTAGAGGAATTCATTAGAGAAGCGATAGGTATGTCCTATGAAGGAACCAAAGCATTCAAAGATCAAATGAAGAAATAAGAGCTAATGAAATGATTCTTATAGATGAATGACTTTGTGAGGATTGATAAGAAAGGCTTCCCAAGGGAAAATCTCCCTCATCACTAGCCTAATGTTTGCCTCCAAGTCATGTGATATATGACTCTTAAAGGTAAATACACTCTTATCTTTTCCCACTACTACTTGTTATTGAATCACTTTATTGTCTATAAAATTAGTCTTATTTTATATCTACTTAAGTCTCTAACAATCACTATTTTGATACACCAAGTGAATAACACTAACCCTTTCCTCCACCAATGGTTGATACTCCTCCTAGTCAAGTACAGCCAAGCCCTTCATAGTCAGGAGGTTCCCCTAGGGGGATCCTCCTCTAGGGAGGACTCCCCAGTGAAGGATTTAACCTTGGGATCCCACCAACCCTCTAAGTGCACCCATTAGTCTAGCCTTTCTAAATCCCCTCCTAATGATCTCCCCCTTAAACTATTCATACCTAAACCTAAGCCAATATCCCTCGAGGTGGTTACCCCTATGGAGACTACCTAGAAAGGGAAGTCCATTATATTTGATGAGATGAAAAGGAAAAAATTACACCTAGAGATGTTCAAATCTAAGGTTCAAGAGGTATGGATGACCCTCACCAAGCTTATCTAATACTAGAATGCTTTACATAGACAAGCTGAGTCCATGGTGCAGTCTTTTATTCAATTTAGCCAACTAGCCATGACCCTTGTTATTTATTCACCTAAGATCTTGAGATCCCCCCCTCAAGGTTCCTCAAATGGGGTCCACCCAAAGCTATCTACCTTGTAAGTCAAAGAATATAAGTGACCCCACATGACCTTTCCTAGAGAAGCTATTGAAGTACCCAAGAACTACACTTAGGCTAAGATTTTAGAGGTTAAACAAGACATCCCAGTGATGAATCTTGAAGATGTTAAAGACCTTAGCTGAGGGACATTCCTCCTAATGTTTGTTTTTAGTTTTATAGTTTCTTTGCTTTCATTTTATTATAGTATTTTTTTGATGTTTTAATTCAATGACCTTTAATTAGCATGTTAAAACTTTTGTACTAAACTTTGGTGGTTCTAAGATCCCTATAAAACCTAGTTTTTTACACTATCAAATATATATAACACATTAAATTATATATATATATATATATATATATATATATATATATATATATAATTTAATGTGTTATATATATTTGATAGTGTAAAAAACTAGGTTTTATAGGGATCTTAGAACCACCAAAGTTTAGTACAAAAGTTTTAACATGCTAATTAAAGGTCATTGAATTAAAACATCAAAAAAATACTATAATAAAATGAAAGCAAAGAAACTATAAAACTAAAAACAAACATTAGGAGGAATGTCCCTCAGCTAAGGTCTTTAGCATCTTCAAGATTCGTCACTGGGATGTCTTGCTTAACCTCTAAAATCTTAGCCTAAGTGTAGTTCTTGGGTACTTCAA